>JARYHS010012519.1:72350775-72566456 GCA_031002005.1 Vandiemenella viatica
ATAGCCGTCACCATCAAAGCGGCCTTGTCATCCGATCATGTTCCGGTGGTTTTTTACATGGCAGCGGATGTAGAATCTCGTATGAACAGACTAGCCAGAAACCTGCGTGAGATCAACTGGGAAGTCTTCAAAAATCTGCTCACCCAGAGGATGGAATCTGCAACGCCACCCTCTTCTACTGGCCTCTCTGCCGCCGTTGCTAAACTGGCAGACTGGATTAACGAGGCAGCAGATGCGGCTACGTGACAGTGCCTTAACCAGCCTTCACGATCTAGGCAATTGCCTCCCCACATCCGTTAGGTAATAACTATCAAGAACCATTTTACAAGGGAGTGGCATCTCACTAGGTATCCGTCTACAAAGAGAGTGGTAAACTGCATGCAGAGAGAGATCAAAGTGGAGGTAGAGCAGCTCAGAATATCAGACTGGTCTAATTTCATATCCATCTTGTATAGTGAAGACGGGTCAGCATGGCGAGCCTTGAAGGCAAGACTCCGGCAAAGGATAAAGATACCACCTTTGATCGTTGGAAACAACTATGTCTGCGAACCAAAAGAAAAGGCTGCAACTGTTGCTGAGACCTTCGGTGCAAACTTTAAACTGGTCGACGTTCCAAAGGACGACGAGCACATAGATTTCGTGGAGCGACGCTTGCGGCACTTCCTACAAGCTGTTCCTCCGGAGGAAGGCTTCATCTAGGAAACCACTTCTCAAGAGGTGGCATCGTCACTCGCGAATCTTAAAATCAAGAAAGTCGCTGGATACGACGGTATCGGTAGAGGAACCCTTCGACAGATGCCTCATACGGCAATCCTATACATCACGGAGTTGTTAGACGAAATTATCCGAACAGGCATATACCCTTAAACGTGGAAACACGCTTAAATTATACCCATTCCCAATGTGGGTAAGGACAGTAGGTCGCCCAGGTCTTACAGACCGATCAGCCTGCTGCCTACACTTTACAAAGTATTCGAGAGCATCTATCTTAAGAGACTGCGTTGAATTATGGACAGTTAGAGGCTACTGCCGGATGAACAGTTCGGCTTCCGACAGGGGCATTCTACACCTCAGCAGCTGCTTCGACTTGCTGAAGAAGCATTCACCGTCTTCGATCGTCGAGAGTACTTCGGTGTGCTCCTCATGGACGTCAGTCGAGCTTTGGATTCGGTATGGCACCAAGGCATCTTATATAAACTGCTCATGTGGGGTGTACATTTTTTCCACGTTAGACTACTCAGAAGGTTCCTGGAGGGACGGACCTACGGAATTTACCAGTAGTCATGGACGAGGCCACCTCCTCGATCAAGAACATCGCTGCAGGTGTCCCACAAGGCTTGATCTTTTTTTACCCTGTGCTCTACAGCCTATACACTGCTGATACACCTAGTACAGCACGTTTTAAGAAAGAACTGTACGCTCATGACACGGCCATGTATGCCAAGAGCCTAAACAGCAACATCTGCAACGACGACTACAATAAGCGTGCGATAACATTCAGGAATGAGCAACTAAATGGCGGCCAGCAAAGCAATTGTATTGACTAGGAAGTAGGTCCCACAAAACATGACTCCTCTGACCCTCTTCGGCCAGGATATCAACTGGACAAGCACTGCCACCTATATAGGTGTAAAAATGGATAGGAGAATGACGTGGAAGCCCCACGTCACAAACGTTCTTGGTAAGGCAATGGGAAGAATGAGAATTCTCTACCCGATTCTCAACCATTTTTCAGCACTGAGGCCGGAGCTGGGTATCCGCCTCCATATTGCAGTAGTCAGACCAATAATGGAATATGTAGCAGTCGTCTGGGGAAACACTGCTGCTTCCCATCTACATAAACTGCAAGTTTTGCAGAACAGGGCAATAAGACAGGCTTATCATCTACCGCGTGAGACGAGGACGGACGTCCTGCACCAAATAAGTGGCTTACCCAAGCTTCGCGAGAGGTTTGAGCAGCTGGCAATCAAGTTTTACGCCAACAACCAAACATCTACTAACCCGCTGATAACCGCTCTAGGAGCAGAACCAATATATGACAACACTGTCAGGTGGTCAAAGAAGCTGCTGGACCACTAATTATGCCCAAAAATATCATGAAAATGACAAAAGCACCGGATATGACAAATCCAGATAGAGACGAACCGTTTTGATAATGATAACCAACAACATTCACTGGAAGGAGATGCGCTATAGCGCAAGGACTTCTCCTCAACCTGGGACTTAGGTTTTCCAGTAAGGAAGGTCACTGCCGCTCGCTGTTTGATGTTATATTTATTCAATAAGTGAACAGTCTTACACAAAATTTATTATTGATGATCGTTTAAACGCCATTGAGGTTTCAGTCGCTATCAACAACCAATGCGTGCCGGATATAATTACGCCTAGTGATACGCGCCACGTCTCTAGGCTGGCGAGTAATCATCTCCTCCTCATTTCAGCGTTTGCACAAATTTATGTGCACATCAAGCTCTCTCACAAAGCGTCTTAGTGGTAACCGAGAAAGCTCGCGGGGAATTGGTTTCTGGTGTCTCTCCGAGTAGATGGCAGCACTTGACGCGAGAATGCAGCCGAGAGGAAGCGAACACATATGTTTGGAAACGCGATCCGTATTTGCACACGGATCAATACACGGCTATGATAATTAAAGCAGGTTATACACATTTGTTTAATGAAATGCGGTTAGTTTCTTCTACTAACTGTTTTGACCAAGAATTCCAGTCTTTAAGTGCATGATATTTAATTTGAATCATGAAAGTGCGTGTACTTAAAGCAATATGTGGAAGAGCTACTATGAAAATTGAAATTAACATTTAATTGTTATTCCATTGCTTTAAGATGACTCCTGAAATGGCGATAAAATGTGAAATAAATGCATGGTAGAAGAAAAAGGAATATTAACAATACAGAAACTACTGTATAATATGCAGGAACTATTCCAAACAGAATGTTAAAGAGTACTTTGTGTGTAGTAATATTTGGATCATAAGCATGATGAAAGTACGATGTATGAACAGATGAATATGTGAAAGATATTTCTCTTCCCTTACAAACTGAGCGTGGTAGGTGAGCAGTAACGCTTGAGACTCCTATTCGGGAGG
Organism: Vandiemenella viatica; assembly: GCA_031002005.1. Taxonomy (NCBI): domain Eukaryota; kingdom Metazoa; phylum Arthropoda; class Insecta; order Orthoptera; family Morabidae; genus Vandiemenella; species Vandiemenella viatica. The sequence continues at coordinate 72,353,877 of JARYHS010012519.1, forward strand.
ATGCAGGTTCGAACCTCCGTTTGGCCATCCATTTTTTTAGTTTTCCATGGTTTCCCTAAATCACTCCAACCGAAAGACGGGATCATTCTTTCAAAATATCATATCGGAATACCTTCCCGTTCCTTGCTACCAGTCATTTCTCGTCACTAATGACCTCGACACCGACGACGGATAAAACTAGAAGCAACTAACCTGACACGCTATGATAAGGTAGTACGTGGAACTCCGAAGCTCTATCTCCCATTTCTAAGCTTTGGCGAAAGAAATTACTGTGTGATGATCATAACCTCGTCCCGACTAAATGCCTAGAAGCAGTTTCTTCGTCTGGTCTCATTATACTCGTCAGACAGCAGGTTATGAAGGAGGCTTCACTAGTTTGACTCCCAGTAAAAGCCCTAGATTTAATTGGTGAGGAATCCAATCCATCTATCGACGAAGTCTACTTAAAAACGAGTACCAAACGAAATGACTATAGGAGAATATGAAAGTGGTTTCATATTTTGGGTATGATACGAGTAATATCTTTTGATGATAAAAGGTATCAATAAAAAAAAGAAGAAATCTAGACGCTATAAAGTCGAACGAGTACAAATTGTATGTAAAATGGTCATTCGAGAACGATGCTGTTATTTATCATTATTAATTGCGGATTGGAAGAAGAAAAACATACGTCTCTGGAATAAGACGTATGTTTAAGGATGAGGAAATGCAAGTGACTTTTGAATCCAACCTAACTGCAATAAGAAAATCATTCGATTTGCATGGACAAGTGTCTTCGGAAGAATATTTTAGCCGACCCCGGCAGCGTAGGGGTAGCGTGCTTGCTTCGCGTTGCAGGGGTCGCCGGTTGCATGGGTGGTTTTAATTAAGTGTTGTGTAATGGGACAGATAAATTAATAATGCTTATTTGTTCATTGCTGACCACCACTTGATGTTAGCACTCAGTGGAGTTTATATAGAATACATGACCAGAAATTTGGTTTCAGAGCAAATTTTATATCTGTTTGAAACTGTAAAATGTTGTGAGAAATATAAGTTTGTCTGGACAGAATATAAAGATTGCTCGTGAATGAAACGTAAGTCATACAGCTGTAAGTCCTGTTCTGTATGGTTTTGAATAACAACATATCATTGTATGCTTTATAATAAAGTTACAAGTATTCCTTTAAACGCATGGATGAATTTATGTAGCTTCGTGATAACTGGACGTGTTGCTTTCTTGATTTCAGTTTCCTTGATTTCATTACTGTCAACCTTATTTGTAGGTTACAACTCTTTCCTTGTGAAACTATAGTCACAGGCTATATAAAGGTTAAATCACTAAAACAATTGTTTCGTTGTTATTTTATCCGTTTTGTTTTTAGAAATAACGTACACATTATGAGAGAATTACCTCTTTTATTTCCTCTTCTTCAAGATATAATCCCTCACCTTTGCATCCCTGCAGTAAACATATAATCCGCTATAGGTAATTGATAGAAATGGCCATTTTGAGCCGTCCTTGGAATCTCTCCGTATTTTATCTTTTATAACTTTAAACCTGAAAGCAAGCACACCTAACAATTAATTAAAATGACACTCTCAACTTCGTTATACGCTAACAGAGAAAAGTAACTTGGCTTATCTTCAAAGAAATTGCCTTAACATTTTAAAAATAGGCGGAACAACACAATAATCAGTAGGCGTACACAGAAAAATGCGTTTACCTTCCCTTCAAAAAACCTTATTGTGCACTACTAAAGTTTTTCTTATAGTCAATGCAATACTTAATTGTCAAGTTTTGGGAGTTAAAATAATGCAGATAATTTGTATAAAATCACATTTTAACCATATGATTTCCAACCTCTGTTCGATGATACAAGGATCATCTTGAATATTCCAGATCTGAAACAAAAACCAATATACACAGACGTTTTTGACACACCATAGATATTCCTTTCCGTTTTTCACAACGTATATTCGTAGTAATAAAAATCTTTAACCAACTAACCTTTTTATTTTTGATACAGCAGTTCCGAAATACGTGATATAAACCATATAGTTTTCTCATGGACCAAATATAAAACTCACAAGCCAAAATACTTTAGACATCTAAAAAGATTCGGAATATATTTCCCGAGAAGTATTTGTTGTCTACTGCATGGCAACAATGAGGCTATATACTTGTACAAATGGTTATCGAGATTTATAAAAGCCACTAATATTAAGATATAGACAAATAAGTTTTTTATAATGTTTAATTTCTGTGTGTATATATAAATATTTAGTTTTATAAAGAAAGTAATATTAAGGTATAGATGAAAAGGTTCTTTAGATTTTAATTATGCTGTAATTTTTGTATAAAGACTCTTGTATTCCTTTCCATCGGTACATAGTACTCTATTTGTTTTGTCATCTTAATTCTTGATTTTATAAACATGTATGAATTTATTTGAGAAATAGTCTAACTTGATATAAGATTCTTGATTTATGTACAATGAATTGTTTACCTGTACAATTGTTTACTTATTTGTACAGTGTCTTAACTACCTGTATAAATAACTGATGGCTATATAATGCCATTCGGCAGGACAAATAAAAATTCATAAAAATAAGGATGTTAAAACAAGTAAAATTAGAATTACATACATTTCGAGTCCAGTCCCTTAAAACACGCACACTTTGTTACATTTGCTAGGGATGACGCTACCTTATTTGTATAAACAACAAAGCGGCTGCACAAAATCTTAAACAGAATTAAAACACTACGATCTACAAATCGGGAAGCACTCAGAAGATTAGCGGTCGACCAGTTGTTAGCATAGTTATTTAATGGAGGAGAGTGAATTGCTGCATTACACAATGGACGTTATTGGCTGAATGAGGGGAACGTCAAGATGTATTCAGCTCAGCAACATACCATGTGTTCACGAGGCGCTATTACAGATATCACAGGACTAACATGACAACACGAAAACAGCAGACTGAATTAGAATAAACGACTTGAGCAAGGCTAAGGACATAGGGTAGGAAAGTTGGTAACCAAGCTATCAGGTCAAGCAAATTTGTGGAACGAGAGAATATACAAAAATACAGGATAAAAGTATTCATCGAAATGCGTGGAGAAGATGGAGATACAAGAAGACCTTTTGCGAAATAGAGAAGTTTATTTAAGATATTAAAAAAACGGAGGATAATACTACAGACGACTCTTCTTTATACTCCTTTATTTACTTCCTTAAAATTGGGTGTTACGCTAATAGATATGATATAGGATATGGGAAGTGGTTTCCTTATCTCCTGTTTTCCTTTTTCAGAATAAAGAGGGTATCCATATTGGATTCATTCATTTGATTCTGATTTCCAGCTATCTTCTACTCATCCTGTATTTTATATAAGAAGAGATATTTCTTTAAACATAAAAAAATCGTTTAAGTAAACATAGATACCGTGCTTTTTGGTGAACAGTAACACTGGGAATTAGCGTTTGGGATGACGTGGGTTAAAACCGTAGTCCTGTCATACAGTTTTCGGTATTCAATGGTTTTCTGAAACCACTCCAGTGTTAATGCCGGGATGGTTCTCCAAAAGGCCATGGTCGAGTTCCTCCCCGTTCCTTCCCGTAGTTTGTCTCTCAACACAATGTTTCAGACCATTACGAATCATAATAACCATAATTCTGGAGAAATGGTCTACTTTGTATTTCTTTGAGATATTTTTAGTAACTGATAACAGATTAGAATGTATTCCGTCCATTGTTAATACTGTTGTGTTATGTGGTCATATATCAAAAAATTGTTAATGAGGGAGTCAAAATTTCATAAAAATGGTGGTAACATTAATGTATAATTGTGGCACCCTGTACAGAATGTCGTCTTTTTAAATTGGTTTCGGGGAAAGATCACTTAAAAGAAAACGTTAGTCCACGGTTTTGATGGACAATGCAACACATCAGGAAGGTTGATAAGCCGTCAATCATTTGCGTATGTATATTGACCTTTGTTTAGGAGACAGAGAACGACTCTTAAATTAAGATGTTAAATATAAGGCGACAATTCGAGCATAGCAGGACATAACACTGCAGATTACTTAAGGAGATCGTTCGAATGTATTTCTAGTGTAGAATGACTGAACTACTAGTTTCAATTCGTAATAATATTTTACGAAACATTTAAAGAAGTATTGTTAATGTTAATTAGGAATCTTAATTTCTGTATGAGTGATACAGAAAATTTGTGACTGATTCAAGAAATTTTAGCTACCTATTTTTCGAACTGTAGGCGATGATATGGATTTGTATTCTGAAACGTTAGTTCCCAGTTCTCTAAATGGCAGGTGAAGCCTGAAGGAGCTCCAACAAAGAGAGAATAATTGTGTGCTGATAGAAGTTCCAAGCCACGGAGAAGTCTTTTACCCTCCAGACATCTCATTTTACTATCCTTGAAGCAACAAGTGAGAATAGATAGCCAAAGAATGTCCTCAAACAGACTCTGTAAACAACCTATCTGGTGTTTTGATACGTTAGTTTCTATTTGTGAAATCAAATCGATTTGCGTGGCAATTAGTCGCCACTCCCAACTGGTTCGACAGTAGTGATTGTTCACTTAGTTGAGATCAGCTTGGCTTTAATTGACTCTCTCATTACTTAACAACGGTTATAGCCAGGACGGTATGCGCGAATAGATAATATAGTGATCGATAGATCTGTTCTTTCACATAATGCGTGCCATATTTTTGCAATTCTTGATTAATATTTGTTCACATTGTAATTATTTCGTTTTGCATTTCTGTTTAGATATTTTGATTTCTAGAAGATGAGAGGCTAATTATTTGCTTCACAAATAATTTTAGGAATTTCTACGTTTATTAGAAGATTTATAAAACAAAAACGTATTTATTTCCCACTAATTTTGGAATTACACTTGATGTTACCTACTACTAGATGTTTCTAGGGATAGTACGTTCATAGTGTAACGCAGACAATTAAGTAATCTGCAAACTGTAGTAACACATGTTGACCCCCCAGATAGAGTCAGTTGGAAGAACTGTAAGTTTTAAAACATTAAAAGCTCAATACTTCGCTTTTCTCTGCAGAAGTCAAACCATTGAGAACATCTGTTCAATAACAATTATCCTATACTTCCCCTTTGGATAGGAAAACTATCATCAGCATTTGGATTGTCAACAGATAACACTATATCACATCATAGTAATAACTCCAGTCTCCACTTCAGAATTAGATAGTTGTACTTTGAATAACCATGATGGATAACAAATCGCAATAGCAAGTAAACATTTTCGTCCACCTTTTCTGTTCCATCTTTTACGGCTTAAGACTTCCATTTATGACAGTAAACTCTCCGATTACTCAGGAGCGTAGGTGAAAATGATATCTCATAAAAAACACGATTAAATAAAATACTGTGTAATACTTCTTTTCCAGAGTCGAACAATACGTTGAAGTCGTGCAAAATGTATTGTTTTGCTTGGATGTTCATTTAAAATTAATTAGCTTTTACATATCTTAGTAACTGGATCATGATAATGATTACTATTATTAATTATTTTAATTAACAAATAACCACAACATAGCTTAATAATAAATCGTTCAATAAGTGCTCTGACATGATGTTTTGAATTTTACTGTTGAATCCTTTGGGTTTACTTCTTACAAGGCGATCTGCCATTAGCATCCAAGTCGCATATTAATCGTGTACGATTCTGATGTTCCAAACCAGACTGGAAACTTAAATAGGCACCAGAAAGTATAAAATTATTCCAAGTGCGGTTGAAAATCTTGGGCCATCTGGCTGACCCTTTGAGCAAACTCTTCCGACAACGGACCTCCGCAACATGGCCTTCCCTCCGAGGACCCTCGGGGATATTCACCGTTTTCCGAGGAGCCTTTCCTGTTGGATACAAGCCTCACAGGTGTCGGAAAACACAACACCTAAGCAAACAGCAGACACTTCAACTGTTTGCGGAATAGCTGTACACGCAACACCACGAAGCCTATATAGAATTTTGCCGGACTGTGACTGCAAACATTTCAGAAATATGTTAAAATTTTCGATAAATCAACGGTTGCAGAGGCCTAAAATTTCAAAAACAGTATTTATTTTTCACATCACAAACGTAGAGGAGTGAAAATTATGACGATCGCCAGACAAGATATCGGTGTAATCTATATATATAGAGATGAATGTATATATGTTTGTTGGTTTGTTCTTCATACAAATCCACAGTTTTCATCTGATCTCGATGAAACGTTGCACACTTATACCTTGAAATAAAGAGAAAAATACTGTCTACATTTGGTTGAAAAATTATCTGTATAAATAATATATATTGTCTTATAATTTGGACCATCTATATATGTAAAGATGAATGTATGTAGGTATGTTTGTTTGTTTGTTGGTTTGTTTGCTCTTCATACAAATCCACAGTTTTCATCTGATCTCGATGAAACGTTGCAAACTTATCCTTTGAAACCAAGGAGAAAAATACTGTCTACATTTGGTTGAAAAATTATCTGTAAATATAATATGTATTGTCTTATAATTTCGAAACGGCGATAGACAGACACGCTGGATATGGAGGTCTCTCTACTGTTTTTCTGTGTAGCGGTCATGTAGCTCAGTGGCTAAAGCGCTTGCTTACTAATGTTTGGGTCGTGGTATCCGGTTCAGATCTCCGTGGAGGCTAAGATTTAAAAAAATTGTTTTTGATCGTAAGAGTCACGCCTGGGCCGTCGGTTATTCGGATCGACTGTTAAACTGTAGATATTACAAAGTTAGGGGTGCAATGCGAGGCAAACCGTAGGTAGTTTTGCAATGCTGTAGGTGTACACATATTTACGTTAAAATGAGTCAGTGTGTGTGTGTGTTACGCTTTGACGACTAAATGGGTATATCGATATTGATGGAATTTGACAAGAAAATCTATATGAAGGACACGGGACATTTTTTCCAGTATGATTAACAGTTGTAGTCATGAAATTTTGAGACCTTATCGAATTGTGACAGAAATATGTTGGAAATTGATTCTCTTCAAGAGACTGGTTCGACGGTAGAATGATATAGTGATAGCTTTCCTGCCATATTATGCCGACTCGGTGTTGTTTAGGACCAATCCTTCGTTACCAGCAACTTTCTATATTCAATTCTGACAAAAAGTTCTTAGTTACGAAGTCGCGGGTACGAGCCAGTTTACAATAATAGTATTTAATATTCTATGTTATTGTGATAACTAGTATTTCCTAATACAGTAAGATACGTGTACAGAAATTTCATGTTTATTTGTAAACACATGGCTTCTAAATGTATTGTATTAACCAAACATTTATTTATATTACTCTGCTAATGCATCTCGCGTAAATGTAAAAAGTATATTTAATTATTTTTTTTTAGTCTTTTACACGAATAAAACTTTACTTGCAACTATTTACATTAAATGAACTATAATTATTTTTACTATTCTGCAACCCATTGAGATGTCGTATAGCTTGTAATTGATGACTACCCCCTCCAAATCTTTTGCCTGTGGAGATTTTTACAATTTGTTAACGTTGCTCTCCCTGTATACAGTAATAAAAGTAAACGTCACTTCCTGATTTCTCGTTCCGCGATATGACACAGCAAGATGGAGATTCAATGTGCGATTAATAGTTCCGAATCATATAATTATCGTTAATGATGATATGTTACTTATATAGGAGTAGGGAGTTACTAAAGGTCTTGGTATTACCATTCAGTAATCTAACTATAATAATAAAAAGATCAAAAGTACTGTTCCATACACATAAAGCAACGCTAATTGTGATAAGCGGTTCGATAAGCAAGATATAGGCGATGGCTAGTTATCATCTGCAAGCCACCAGATCTACGTCAGAGGAGTGGATTAGATCCCAAACCTCTTTGCAATGTGTGTGAGGTGATACACCACTGCAGATTTTTATTAGTTCGCCGCAATTTTTTACCTCCGTTGTGTTATTATGGCTAGTAGGCCAGAATGGGCAAGTGTTGGATTCCACCGTTTCTCTTGTTTGATCGTAATATACACAACGCTAATAGTATACTATACCTAAAAATAAACACCGAAGTATTCTAAACTAATACAATATGGAGAAGGCGAATTTTGCTTGAAGACCTCATTTAAAAGTATGACAATTCCTTAACTGGATGATCCACATACTTTTTAGTTTCTATACCACGCAGGAGAAGCACCAAGATAGAAGCAAGTTTCTGGGGTTAAAAAAACGAGACTGTGTACACGACCTATTCCGGATTGATTCATTTTTTTTTAAAATTTAACAAAGTCATTAATTTAAAAAAACCGGGTCTTTTTGTTTTCTTGATTTTCTGGGTGGAGCTGCATCGATTTTTTTACTATTTTCTTTTTTGTAGCGCCGCTCCACCCGGAAAACCGAGCAAATATCAACAATTACCGCCAAGGTCTACGCAATAATAGTGAAATGATTACTATAGCGGGACAGTCGCAAGTTTGAAATTTATGGTTGGTGAAATGTGTATCAATTGTCCTAGGAAATTGGAAACGTTCTGAAATTTTTTAATGCGATATGCCTTCAAATTTTATGGATAAAAACTTTCAGTTTCGTTTAAAGAGAAGAGAAAAAATGGCAAAGAATGAAATCCAGATTTCAAAAGTATTAAATTTTCGTATAGTTTCCTATCTAAAGTGTTCAGCACCGGTTACAATGCGAGCATCACCCTACATGTTGGGTAGGGGAACAATTCCCTTATATAAGTTTTATGGAGGAAATGAAATATATTCCATTATAAGAAAGATTTTAAAATGACGATAAAGCTCCTGGTACATACTCAACTTATCTGCATTGAGAATAAAACCCCGAAATAATATTCTGGCAACTCAGGAAACAGCAGGATGGGCATCATATCACAACTATGTCTGCTGTACGTTGGTGCCCCACAAAGAAATGACTTTTTCATACGCGTAACACGTCATACTTATAGCTACAGATGTACTAAACAATAACACTCTTAACCCCGTGTGGTCGCAATTACCTGGTGACACGGATTCTATTGGCTGCGCATTCCGCTCCGGTTTTAGCAACCTTAACCTAACACAGTAGTGTTACCAGGTAGAGCAGCCATACAATTTAACTTGGAATCCGAACTACGGAAGCGTTATGACATATTTCACTTTACACAGAAAGCTATACCAGAGGTGAACGTCGGGTTAAGGGTCTATGAGAACCCCTGCCGAGGCAGGAATTCGAACCGGGGACCTTTCGTTCCCCAGTCAGACACCACTTAGCCCTCAGACCGCAACCGATACACTGTTAACATTAGTATCTCGGTGACGCCAACTAATATGATTTTACCCATCCGAAAATCGCTCAACGCGCCACTTAAAACATCTAACTTGGTCCACGACCCGAAGGTTGGCCGAATCTTCCCAAGGGATATGTACGTAGCTATTGCGTCAGAGGCAGCAAGGCCAAATTCTTTTCTCAGGGGCCTACAGTTTAAATTGGAATCAGGACCATGGAACGTCCCGGCATAGCTCATTTAATCCTAAAATTTCCTGTTCACTACGGGATTTGAACCCGCTACCGGAGAGAGAATCTTTCAGAAGTGGGAGTCTTAATCACTAAGCTAAAATACCGCCTAGTTTTGAAGTATACATTTTCCAAGTGCTATCAATATCGGATATGAAGAAAATACCATTAATTTTTATATATTAGATAAGCTATACTTTCACTGCTGTCCAAGCGCAATACATCATCCTTGTAGCTAAAGATATATTGCCATTTAAGCATGTTAGTAACGCGAACGCATAAGATTTTATACATCAAAGAAGCGTTCAACACGCTTACTGGAGTACCTCAGGGTTCACACCTAGGACCATTGCTGTTCAATATATTCATAAATGATTTAGTTAGTATTTTTGCCAGATGCCTTTTCTTTTGCAGATGACATTAAGATTTTCAAGAAAATCATGACTCGAGACGACTGCTTAGATCTTCAGAATTGCTTAAAAGCTATTGTGAAATGGTGTCAACAAAACAGTATGAAACTTAATGTTAATAAATGTTCCTGCATTACTTTTCACCGCACTAAATCTGCATTACATTTTGAATATGAAATGGAAAATCAGCTACTGAATCGCTGCACAACTGTAAGAGACCTAGGAGTTCTTCTGACGTACAATCTCAGTCCAGAAGAACATGTCCACAACATATGTGCCAAGGTCTCCAAGTGCCTGGGCTTACTGGCATGCACTTCCAGATTTATTAATAATATCCAGACACTCAGGCTCTTGTACTGTGCCCATGTCATACCCATACTTGAGTATTGCAGGGTTGTATGGTCGCCTCATCAGATCACACTGATTCAACACATTCAGAATCTTCAAAATAAGTTCTTAAGGCTTATAGGTTGTCGCATGGGCTTTCATTACAAAGACGTTCCGTTGGTTGCTGTTGGAACCTACTTTGGCCTCCATCCTTTGGAGTCGAGACGGAATGTTCATGGTGTCCTTTTTCTGCATAAAGTAATCTCCGGTGTTATAGACTGCCCTGAAATTCTCAGACATGTATATTTTCGTTGTCCGTCTGGTACACGGTTGAGAGAACTATTTGGTCGTAGACATCTGTGCACAAACTATGAGGCTAGCAGTGCCATAGAACGGATTCAGAGACTAGGTAACAGAATACCTCCTGAACTTGATTTTTTCATTGACAGTGTTGCTGTTTTCAAGCGAGTACTCAAACGTGAGTCAGCAATGATGGACTTAGTCACGGTCTATTATTCCCTTTAATAATTATTATTTTTTTGTATTTTTATGTTGAGTCTTATTATTAGTTTTAGAATAATTAATAATTTTCTTCTGTGTAATTGTTTTTCTAGTTTTAGTAATATCAAACTATACTTGCTATCTTTTGTTATCTTCTTGTTTTCACTGTAACTAATTTGTTCACAAATAGTGGTAATTGTGTTTACTAAGTAGCTATCATAAGACATATTAATGTAAAATGGTTTTTCAGTTGGAATAAATAAATAAATAAATAAATAAATAAATCACAAATCATACGCGCAACACGTCGTAGTATGTAGGTGACAGGAAGTCGCGAAGTCTAAACATCGCCTGACGCGGATATAGAAGTTTTCATTTCAAAAAGGGTGAAACATGACGTAACAAAATTTGAGATTACAGGTACATTTTCATCTCCTGCTACGTCGGCAGTTCACGTAGCATTATAATACAAACGGTAGATTTTAATTGAGATCTAACGCTTTTAAATTTCCTAAATCAGAATATAAGGTTCGTAAAATTTTGTAGTTATGCCAGATTATTTGTTAAAACTGCTTTTAATACCACCAGTAAATGTTTTAAACAATTTACTATCATGTCAAAGTCAATCAGAAATCCATTACTTACTATTAACAGCAAATATAATTTCACTTCCAAACATCAAAGATTGTAGGTGAAGCCTGAGATCGTACCTGCAGGAAGCTCTAGTAAGTTTTTTCCATTATATATTTCAAATGAATTAACGTAGTTGCTTTATGTGCCATCCGTATTAAATACGGCCATCTGTAGGATTTAAAGACAGAAAAATCAAAATTACCTTGTAATTAGGGCCGTATATTGCGTCTTTGGTGTTTCATGCTATAAGTTTAGACTTTCACTAATTGTTCTGGCGCTATCTTACGTTGAAGCATAAGACATACCAAACGATCGAATTTATATTCTGTGCTCTAAGACGGTGAAAATATAATCTAAATCTGCTAAGTAGTTTTTTTTTTAGTTTTTCTGAAACAAATGTACAGGGTTAGTCAAAATGAGTGCAGCGATTTCACGATCTTTGTTTTGGCTGTCCTATTATAGGTACGATGGTGGGATTTTGCTGTTATAAGACCAGTGGCTCTCCAAGTTTCGATTGCACTAAATGCAAGCTTCCCACGGTGGCCGCTAGAGCGCTAGAGAGCAAGATGGCTGAAAGTGAGAAAGCGTACGTTGTTCTCAAATTTCATTCGACTCAGTCTATGATAACTGTTCAGAGAGACTTTAGAACAAAGTTCGGCAAAGATCCCCCGCATGCTAGCACTATGTGTCGGTATCAACAGTTTAAAGCCACGGGATGCCTTTGTAAACGGAAAACAATGGGTCGCCCTCCTTAGTCTGAAGAAACCGTTGAACGTGTGCGAGCCAGTTACATTCGTAATAGACAGAAGCCTGTTCCTCGAGCGAACAGGGAATTAGGTATACCACAGACGACCGTTTGGAGAATCCTACGGAAGCGACTGTGTATGAAGCCATACAGCTTACAGTTGCTACAAGCACTGTCGCACAACGATGAAGTGCGTCGTTTTCATTTCTGTGCCCAAAGCCTAGAACAAGACGAAATATTCGCAGAAAAACTTGTGTTTAGTGATGAGGCCACTTTTTGTGTGAGTGTAAAAGTGAACAGGGACAATGTGCGCATTCGGTGAACCGAAAACCCCCATGCTTATGTGCAGCACGTTTGTGACTCTCCCAAAGCGATCTCACGAAAGAAACTTTATGGGCCCTTTTTCTTTAATGAGGTGACGATCACAGGGAAAATCTATCTAAAAATGTTGTAGAATTGTCTCATGCCACTTCTGGAAGCTGACTGTGAGGATTTCATTTTCCATCAGGATGGTGCTCCACCCCATTTTTCTCTAGTTGTCCGTAATTTCCTAAACACCAGGATTTCAAACAGATTGCTCCTCGTTCCCCTGACCTAACCCCCTGCGACTTCTTTGTTTGGAGTTTCGTGAAAGTCACAGTGTTCGTGCCACCAGTACCAGTTGATCTGCCAGACCTGTGGGTTCGCATCACCAATGCATTTGCTCTCATTGACAGAGACATGCTGCATCTGGTATGGGAAGAACTCGATTATAGATTTGATGTGTGCAGAGTCACTAAAGGTGCACATATTGAGCATCTGTAGACACTCAAAAAAACTTTCACAGTTTGTTTATATATCTGTGTAATATTGTAAGTATATGTCAAATAATAAGTACGTAGTAATTTTATGAATTCACTGCAATCATTTTGACTAGCCTTGTCTATAGGTTTCATTATATATAAAATTACAAGCCTAGTTTGTACTAGAAACCGAGTGAAAAAGCAACCATTGCGTGTCGAGATACACGCCTACCGAATTACGGCCGAAGTATTAGGTCAAAACTTCATTATTTTTATTTCTTTAAAAGCTCTAAGAATTCAGAAATTAAGAGACATTAATACATTGTCTTTGTATTCGAGATCTTCCATTAATTAATCTGCATCCATTTCACTTGTGTGTTGAAACAATGATCATGGCTTACTAATATTAACAGAGTTGGATTCATAAGAAATCTGATAACCTAGCCGATTCAGAGTTCTAGTTATTATGATCCCTTACTGCCTGCCTAGCGGATGCCTGCCGCCTCCAATGCGCGGTTATTTGCATATCTTAATGGCCTCCCGGACAGGCTGCCTCACGTTCTGAGCGAGCACAAAGCCCCTCCTAATTCCCACTACATCGCCGCCCGCACATATCGCTCGCTTAGGATATCGATGACACCGGCTCGAAAAGACTTTATCGACCAGTATGGTGTTTGTAACTAAATATTTAACTGAAACAATCAATTTGAAATTGTGCCCTAAATACTATTGTTGCCATTAATTACAGATTTTTATTATCAATCAGTTATTTAATTTCGTGATAAGTAAAAATGGAATACCTTAATGTGTTTCACATTTATTTTTATAGAGATTATTTGCTAAGTGCACATGAGTTAGCAGTTGTTAAAACTGTGGAGTACCCTTTGTATTATATGTATATTCTCTGGTATATGTTGTACGTTGTATTGCATACTGGGGTGTGAATGTCAATAAAATATTGCTGTTCGTAATAACCCGTTCTTTACAGTTAAATGACAAAATTAATATAAATAATACTTTTTTAACAAAAAGTGAACTACCTCCGAATAAGTTTACCAAAATTCCTTCAGCTCCCTCCTTCTTCATAATACTGTTACAGATGGGAAATTTCTAAGAAAAACTGGCTATTAAATTTTAAACCTAATCTACAAGCAAAATTGTACCTTCTACAAAATATTTCTAGGAAAACTATTAGCCACATTTGAAAACTTCACACAGCTTTTTAGAGGAGCTTAATTATTATATAACATACAGAACAAAATAATTGAAAATCACATGAAACTATTCACGACCAACTAAGAACCGCCTAGGTGGTTATTGTGTGAGCATTAATCCTACTCTTTGTGGTATAAAAACGTCTGCCCAATCACAGATATCAAAACGGAAAGAAGTAAAACAGGTGTTATAGTAGAATATTATTACAATATTGAGTGGTCTGGTGGTTCAGTGGTTAAGGCGTCTGATTGACGATCGATAGGTACCAGGTTAGAATCTTTATCTGAATTTTAATAGGGCCTTAATCCTACTTTCCCCTCTGGCACAGCTTTGAGTGTAATGCTAAGTAAGTTGTTCGGATTCCAAATTAAACTGTAGGTCTCCTGTACCCGGTAAGGTGGCTATGAATGGTGTATATTGCACGGCCGATAAAAAACCCTGTCACCAGGTAATTACGACTACACGAATTCGCATTTTTTTTTACTATATCACTTCTGTGTTTTTAAGTAATGTTCTTTCAGATATAGCGCTCAGTTAAAAAACAAATACTAATCGTAAAACTATTCCAATAAGAAAACTAAATCGAGATTACCTAAGTTCAGCTTTGATTGATTTTGATGTGTACACAAACATCAATCCTATAGCGTCAATTTATCACTCAATTAAGTTATACTAGTAAGTTCAGTCATGTTTATGATCAAAGACATTCAAACATGTAGAAGATGAGTAACACGTACCGTCATGTTTAGGACAATACACATTCAAATATCTTTCTTAGGACGTAAACCTTTGATTTTAACTAACTGACTACAATGATCAAAGCTCATCTAGATTCTCCCCACCAGATGCTTCTTTAATCCACGGTCGCCACCAGTTCTGCTGTTTATGAAGCTAGAGTAGTTCCAAAGAAATTTTCAACACACTTTTTCCACACTGTTCAGTCTCATTAGACTGCTCCGCCAATATGAGATGGTGTGAGGTTGAGCCAGCACTTTGTTCCAAACTCGCCTGCTGGAATCACAATTGAAACTGGCTTTCTGGGCCTGCTGAATATTCAGTCCCATTTTGCTGCTGCTCGGGGTAGCTACACAACTGTAACACACGAGCACACATTCTCGCCTGTAACACGTCCAGGCGACCAGGTGACTCTACAGAGCCAGCAAACCTTAATATAAATAACTTCGGCACAATTGGCTAACCCGACGTTCTCGCAGTGGGACAGGTCGATTACCACTGCAGCCACGGCACTAGCACTAAATTTCCCATTCTAATCCAGCCGCTGATGTTAGCTCCCAGAGTGGTGAGAGAGAATTGCACGACGGAGTAGTCGCAGCAGCATTGGAGTTAATACTGTATCTGAATCATTTGAGGAAAGTGGACGAGTGGTTATCAGCGTTTCGATTCAGCCAATGAGCATCACAGATACCGCAGCGTTGCTCCAAATCTGTTGTGGCACAGTTACTCCAAGTTACACTAGTGCCTACTGGGCGACAAGCCTACACGTAACATCATATATTTCAGTTTCTATTAAGTTCTTTGATTGACTGCTTTCACAATAAAAAATCTGAACATTTGCGATATTTTTTAAAAAAATCTGTGAGGGGGCACTATAAATAAACTATATAAATTAATTTGTGCTTCTAGATTTATTTGGATAAACGGAGTTCACGCAATAATTACTATTCGATTTTAATGGGGTTTTGAATAATGTTTATTCCCTGGACTAGGGGGTAAAATAGGTTTTATTTTATTTGGACGTAACATTAAAAGACTTAGAATTCTATGATAAAATGCCCAAAAGTATGCATCCATTTTTCGTTGAACGTGATTCATGCATAAACTTGTAAGTCATATGCCCTGTCAATTTAAAAAAAATGTCGGGAAATAAGATTGAATTATATTTATTTTGTGCGTATTAAGTGATGTTATAAGATATTATTGAAAAGTTTTTGTTAAGAATCTTTGACAGGAAAGGAATAATGTGTGAACTAGTCGTGAATATTGTTAATAAAGATGAGAATGAAAATGGATGGATGGAATGGAAGTGATAGAGCAGATCTGGAGGATCTGAAATAATAAATGGTGCCAGTTGGGAGTTGCTAGGCTATAAAAGCAAACTGTATTTTGAATAATTTGTACGGCTGGAGGCCAAAGAGAATACTGATGCTATTGAAGTTATGAAATGTTAATTATTCATACTATGTAAGGTTATGTATAATACGGATTAATACGAAGAATCATAGAAATTTGTTATAATACTATTGACTTTATTTAATAGGAGAAATCGTAAAATAAGTCCAGGTACAACATAAAAGTTAATTTCAGTTGAGTAGAAGGATGGAAAGGAATTATAATCGGAATGAAGAACGTGGAAAACATCTTAGTACAAAAAGATGTCGAAACACTTATTTCCTCCATGGCGGAAGATGTTAAGGAATAATATAAGGTAATAGAAAATGTCTTAATATTATTTGTAATCGTTATTACAAGATCAGAGAGAGAATTTGAATATTGTTTAATTGAGATACAAAAGGTACATGTAATAGTTTATGTAAAATAATTCAGAAGTCAGGATTACTATTACTATTATTCTGCGATATACTAAAAGTGTGTGGCAGAGGGTGCATTGCACCTATCCGAAAGGGTAATAGTTTGGAAGGGATTTACGGGATATGGTAGGAGGCGCCTTTGGGCTATTGTGAAGAACCATCCCAGCAAACGCGTGGAATGATCTGGGAAAACCATAGAAAAAACAGATCAGGATGGCCGGAGAGCTTTATCGAAAGCTACTCCTGTCGGAAATTAAATTTACTCGCCCGGTAAATCCTTTCTATTCCATTCCCTAACCGCTCGCGGACAAAATGAATACAGAAAAGAATCGGTTCGGGCCCTGATTTCCCTTATCTTATTTTCACGGTCATTCCGAGATACGAATGTTGCGGGTATCAATATTTCTTGGCTGTCATTCTGAAATATGACAGTCGTGAATTTTTCGATTAGCTTCCGCCGAGAGCAACGCATTCGGTGTTCCAGGTCTTCCCAACCTAACTCCTTCAGCATCGCACTTACGCTTTCCCTCCAACTATATATACCCGTCACGAATCGGGCGGCCCTTCTCTGGACCCTCTCTAATGCCTCCATTAACCCCTTTAGATGGGGACCCCATTCAGAACAACAATATTCCAAGTGAGGACGCACTAGTGACTTATATGCAATCGATTTAACTTCCGGAGTGCATTGTTTTAAATTACGGCATAGAAATCGGATCATACGATTTGCTTTCCCAATTACATTCTCGATATGTTCATTCCACGACAAATTATTACGAAGTGTTACCCCGAGGTATTTAGCGGAATCCACAGTTCTAAGGACAGTACCATTAATTGTATATTCAGAGCTAAATGGTGTCACCATGTTACTTACTTTACGCGTGACTTGGCACTTTTTAGCGTTTAACTCAACTGCCAGTCCTTACACCACGCAATTATTTTCATAATATCGTCTTGTAACAAAGCGCAGTCTTCCAGGGTTTTGATTTCACGATAAATAATGTCATCATCGGCAAATAATCTTTTCATCCCCCTTATTATGTCACAAAAATCATTAATGTATATGAGAAACAACAGAGGCCCTAACACGCTTCCCTGGGGTACCCCGGACCTCACTTCGGTACGTGATGAACGCTCACCGTAGAGAACTACACACTGTGTTCTGCCCTTCAGAAAGCTGTGTGTTATAAACTGCTAGTCGGATTTTATGGGGTTTCAAATGAAAGACAACAAATTGTCGCGAGAGTAAAGCAGGCTATGCATCGTGAGAAGCTAATATATCCCCCATGTGCTGGAAACTTTCTACCTCTCTCCTATATAAATTTAATTAGCCAATTAACACTGATAGTTCGGGTCCCGACGCACAGTATTCAAGGTACTTGGTTTCAAAATACACGATCTATAGTTTAAATCTGGGTGCGGCTATGATTGGTTCAGAGTTTTGCTTAATCATATGAAATAAGTTATGATACTCCGTGGTTTGCTTTCCACGTTAAATTGCTTCAGACAGAGGCGAAGTGCTCGAAAATCAAAGCTGGCGTCATGCTGTAAGACCATAATATTTTAAATAAACTCTTCTTGTGCTTTCAGCCGTGTAAAGGTGTCACACTTTTGGGACGTTTTGAAGGCGTCTACCTCAGCCCTCATTTTCAACCAAATATCAATGATTAACTGTTTGTTACCCGCTGACGCCGAAACGGCGGAAGACAAAAAACAACACAGTGCGATGACGTCGTCCAGTCTTCTGGTTGAAAATGAGGGCTGAGATAGACGTCTTCGATACGTCCCACAAGTGTGGCATCTCATTAGTATCACATACAGTATTTTTGTGGTACAAATAATTTAGGAAAATGTTATATATAATTTCAATTACTTTCTAACAACTTTCTAAATTATAAATATGGAATACATTTATTCCTAACAACAAATAGCATTTAGTATTACAGTATCAAATATTATTTCATCCGTAGAATCATTATTTTATATATTGCTCCAAAAAACTGTGGTCCTGCGTACTATAATGACCGGGTGCTTCCTTATTTCTAAACTCCGTGATAGATAGAATTTATACTGTGATCTAGTTTTATGTACTGAGGTGACAAGTTTATCCTTGGATGAGATAGATAATACATTAGAACTACACTGTATTCTAGGGTTTATCAATTATCAATAATGACTACCACAGTCAACTGATTACCTTCGTTTTTACAATTGTGTTCTATTTATCCGTATTAAATGCAGTAGCCAAGACGTTTCAATAAGGCAGAAAGCCGCCATTTGCCGGGTCTGATACGCCTAGAAATGAGAAGGCTGATCTAGAAACGTTATGGTGGGGGAGTAAAACAGAAGAGAAAGTTTAAGTTTTATGGAAACGTATTCTTCGGTATGTACAACGAATGAAGTGACGTTTATATTTAATCGTTTATGAATAGCATGTCGATTGCTACCTTCTTTACACGGAGTACAAGGAAGTTTAAACAACTGCCAGCTATAAATAGCCGAGCCATGTTAAGGCAAACTAGACCGAGATGCGTCAAAATTCTCAATTTTTATTTTAATTAAGTCAGCCTTGCTCGGTGAATATTATTGGATGTTAATCACTTAAAAATTACCATTTTCAGAAATGGCAACAAACAAATAGATTTTGTGAATAGTTCATTACTTGGTGTTCGGCTAGTAAATATAAGATTCATTTGGCGGACAGAATAATTTAAAATCTTTTTACCTATATTTTTAACTCGCAGCATATTTAAAAGTTAATAAGTCACTATACTACACTAAAGTGTTGGGCAATAATTAATTTGATTAACAGTATCTCGTCAGAACTGCTGTATCACCATATTCCATTTATTGATGTAGTCCACATTTCGCTATATTATTGTAAAGTTAAGTAGTGAAAGTTGCCGAAAGACGATATCATCTTTTGTATCATTCGGCATTAAAATATTTTATTACTTTATGAACTGTTAAACGTTGAGTCTAATCTTATGTCGGACACCGGTTTGAATCCCAGACCGGCCATCCAGATTTGGGTTTTCCAAAGTTTCCCCAAATCACTCCAGATGAATGCTGGAAAGCTTCCTTCAAAAGGCCATGGCCGAATTCCTTCCAGTTCCTTGTCCCCAGTCCCATGCCGCCTCTAATGATCTCGATATCGACGAGGCGTAATGCCATAAGTAAAAAAAAAAAAGTAGGAAATTATGTGGTATTTTAATACGCAACTATATTTTAGCAGAGATGACATTAGGTGTGATATTATCACAAGTTACTTTTACATGATTTGAGACGAATATATGAGCTGAAAAAGAAAGAATCTATTGTCTATAGAGGGAAAATGACAAGCCAGAATGAGAAGTCAAAAAGAAAGTACAATTCGGTATAAAAATTACAACCGTGGATAGTCTTTAAATACCAATGAATAGCCGCCTGAACAAGAAGCTTATTTCCAGCAAGAAAATGTATTAGTGGTTTCTTAATTCAATGTGGTTGGTGCAGCACTGCGCTGCAAACGCTGTAATGAGATATGTTGATATGGTTCCACCCGCTCTCACAGACATCCACCGCGACCTGTTGACGAACAAAAGACTGTTGGATGTGGAAGGGAGGGAGGGGTTAAGACGCACAATGGGAACTCGCGAATTCACCCGCCCTCCAAGGCTTCACTATTGTTCCCAGGCTCCCTTCTCCGATGGGACGACCACCGCGGACGGACGGTTAGACAATCAGGATAGCGCCTGGTGATTACGCCTCCCGCAATGTGAGCCAACACGAGTGGTTGCCTCCTAGAGAACAAGCAGACGACGTTGTGGAGACTCAAGCCAGTTGTGTTGAAGAAATAGATTGCTTCTTCTAACTTGGCATTCATTCTTTGTTCTGATACCCAAAATAATTGCTACGTCCTACTTCCTGAAAAGTTACATTTCAGTAGTTGGCATTAGTATGTTGGTATTTCTGTGGATTCAGATGGGATAGAACGTTAAGTGACGTGCTGCTGAAATCATCTTATCGGGCATCATCTATGTAGTGTACATTAATAGCAGTCGTGTTATTAAAACAATCGTAATTGTAATTAAGGCTGTAAAAATAGTATTTTGACACCATATAATTAGTCTTTATGAAGGTTAAGCAACACATTCGATTTAGCGTCAACGAAGAATTTAATATGTGTAAATTTTAAGTTTGAAACTTATTCCTCTACGTGATCGAAGCCTGTAACAGACTTACCAACAACGGAACGATAACAATTGAGTTCTGTTTCCTTTTTGTACGGAATCTTAGAAACGATCCATATTGCAATCTTCACACAAATTAAACGACATTACGATTTTTACAGATCTCCAGCACTAAAACCATCCCGCTGAGAAAGCTGAAGATTTTGAAGCCTATGACACTTAAATAAAGCAAAAGGCCAACAATAGTACTTCGGGCTATTGTTTCCATTACTTGCACTTTGATTTCATTCATGTTGTCAATACTTATAAGAGGTTTTTGCACCAATATCGTTCAAGTATGAAAGCTACGACAAAATACTTTTTTTTTTTACACAGAAAATCGATTTTTTTTATAGTGACTTTAATTCAGAGCAATCTTCTCGAAATAGTTTTCCATCGAAATGAGGGTTTTCAGGTTCTATGAGTATCTATCTGTGTTCACTACGATGGAATTTCAGGAAAATAATATCACTGTTATGATATTTATTGTGTTCTACCAATTCACTACCAGTCACCACAGAAACTATAATTGTGGTAATGTTAGTCACTGAGGTAAATAGAACTGCAAAATTTAACGATACAGTTTTAGCGAATTAATATGCATTTTAAGTTGAGGGAAATTTTATATATTTATGACTCATTAGCATAAGTGTATAAATTGAATTCCTGGGCGATTTTGGCCTAAGTCTTCCAGATGACAAATTATTGCTACACATATGTATATCTATCGCATGATTAGATGAGATGCAGAACGATAAAATAGGGCCTTTTTTACTACTCCTTCAAGGAAGATGATAAAGCCAAATTTTAACTTCAAACATTTATACAATTATATTTTTTTTCAACGTTGTAATGTAAGAGAAGTGCAAGACTAGACCATAAGAATCACAACCTGTTTTATTTCCCCTGCTTAGAAACATTTGGGTATTTTCTGGTAATCATTGCAATGAACCATGCGTTAATGTTCTTTCAGAAAGAGTTATAAAATTAGGAAACATATAATAAAATTTCTGTGACAAAATGTTTGTTTTATGCAGTACCATTATAGCAGGATTCTAAGCAGGGAGGTTTTCTTGTATACTGATATGCAACGCCTTGTGCGTTATATTCGGCTGAACCTCTGGGATCCTCTTTCCCGTCACGTGGTATCAGACAAATTTAAATAATCCGTAAATTCTGGCATGTAGTGGGGCGGTAACCGTCAAATGAAACGATTACACCCTTTTTAGATTCTAACATTATCGTGCCGCGTTTCCCGCAGCGAATAAAGTTGTGAAATATGCCGTTACCATAAAACGCAGGTTCGTTCAAGTTTTTACCCTTTTATCCGCGCATATCACAAGCACACGCTTCACCGTTTCCTCATTGGAGAAATAATTTAAATCATTCTCAGCTGTTACGCAAGTGAGGTATTTATATGAACGGCTCAGGATGTAAAGCTACGTTTAACCTGTCATATCCAGGATGTACGGTACATTGATTCCAGTTAGTTTACTTGATACGAATGTTAAAAATGTTGAGTAACCATGTAACAGTTTGATGAATTGTGACACCGCACAACTTTGACTGAGCAATGTTAAAATAGTGAAATTGAATCATTTATCATCCAAATAACTAAAATCGCTAACTGATTGATACACGTCATGCAACTTAAACTCTAGAGAAATTGAAACATTATACAAAGGGTGCTGTTAATCACCATCACGATCATCAGTTTTCTGCCGTAGGGCAGGTTTTCACTTGGCTACTGTCCATGCTTTTCTGTCTTCTGCCTTTCTCTTAAGGTCCATGTAGTTGCCGTTTTCCTTGATGCTGTCTGTAATTTTGCACCTACTTCTTCCTCTTTTTTCTTCCAAGGCGTCTATGAACAGGCACTCCCTTCTTAGCAAGTTCTGTTAATGGGAATCACAAAATATGATAAAGAATATGAATCATCATAATGTTAAACTATTTGCTCTATACTGTAAATATTACTTATTATGGAAAGTAAACGTAGAGTAAAGACTTAAATCGTCATGGAGAAAGGTATAATTCCAGTGAAGATTGTCAGTACAACTAACAAGAATCAATTAAATATATTTACGATTGCGCGGTGTAGAAGATCTACATAAAATATAAATTACTATAAACCTACTAAAACCAGCAAACATATGGAATGAAACCATTAATTGCAATATACTTACAGGAAGACTACTAGGACCACAAGTTGTAGGATCCTTGAATTTATGAGATAACGAATGACAGTTTATCTACTTGTGTTATGTCTGATTACAGCAGCAGGTGCCTAAGTTTCATTATAGTGAGCTCACACATTAGCAATCGATCTTTATTCTTCCTTCGCCGATCAATAGATGTTGTGTACAAGACTATAATGAATCATTTTCTTGGAGACCTTGCAATGAACTGGTGTGTTATTTTTTAATAGCTATGTCAATAAATTAATTCAATAGCTCTCATGAATGAGATAGTTTTCATTATTATGCAACAACTGGGGAACATGGCCTACAACAAGATTACTGTTAGTTTTCATTAGTTTCCCAACACCCATTTATTTATAATTCTCAAGATACAAGAATTTATCGTGTGTGCAAATTAGTCTGCATAATGAGTATAAAGGTGTGCAAATAGGCAGTAAGATGTAACAATTCCTAAAGCTCAAGAGATATGGCATTCAGCCAAGTTGCAGCTGTTTGTTGTATTTCACTCCAGACGCCTAAGGCCTGCGATCAGGGCAGGACTAGATGATGTACATCAACGTCTGGTGTATAGATATTCGGTCACAATTTGCCACACTTGTTAGTCGTTGACACAGAATATCTCCTCAAACGCGGGGGGGGGGGGGGGGTGTAATAATTTCTGGACGTTTTACCATATGCTAAGCATTTGCATGTGGCGTTAAGGGGGCGTCCGTTAGTTACGTGAAGTGAAATTAGGGGGTGGGGGTCCGGCTAAATCTCACGAAACCACACCAAGAGGAAGGCAGGGTGGGGGGGAAGAGGGGGAGCTAACGGAAATCTCACGTGAGGTTTTAAAATTCTTGTAGAGTGGGTTCCCTGTCAAAATCTTACGTCATTTTACAGGGGGGAGGGTACCAGATGGGGGAGGGGAACGGGAATTCCGGAAAAACCTCACGTAATTAATAGACGCCGCCTAGAGGACTGACCGGCTGAAACTTTCAGCAGTATATGAGTAATGTTTAATTCAAGAGGATACCACTCAATTTCTTTGTGACTATGGTCGTTTCACTGTACCCTGTCGTTGAAACTTTTCCAATTTTATTTCTCGGATGAAGGGATAGAAAACGTGTCGGTCGTTTTGCGCTAACGGGTTAAGACCCTGTTGGCTGCAGGCTAAACTGGGAACGGTGCCCATTGGGCTCTGTGCAAAATAAATTTTGTACCAATGCGCGTGATCATTCAGCAGGCTGAATGAAAAAGCCATCGTAGGTGTGGGGGATGGGTGTCGGTTGAGCGATAGGACCTACTCATCGTGAAATACAGTGCAGAGTTATCCACGCGGCTGGATGGGCGCTGAAACTGACGTTTATTCAATCGAGGTTCGTTACTCACTTGTTTCTGCTTAATGAGACGGACAACACGCGGAGGTCTTCCGCCGTTGGTGCTAACTCTGACATCACGTTAGGCCTGTCGTATTGTTGATCTCGCATCTAAAGAGTGAAAAAATAGTCGTTATCTGTGAAAGGCGTCCAGTCAGTAACAGAAAACACCTAACCGCTCAAACTCCCTCAGTTGGGTTGATGTACAGTTCTGATAAAATATATTAACTGCTATATTATAGATGTTATGGTACCTACTCCATCGACTTACAATTTGTTTTCTGTCTGCTGAAAGTAGAATATCCACAAGAACCTACAGAACTTTCTGAGTGTTTTGGACTGTATAAGAAGAAAGTATAATACAAATGGCTCTGGAAGGAAAAAGGAAATAAAATTCGGGCGTATAGGGAAGATTGGTCGATTATTTACCAATATCTCCTCCAGAAATATTCAAGACTTGTTCAGAAGTCGTTATTGTTAAGTCAATTTCCCTTCGATAAACTTATTGATGGTTTGAATATTTATGAGAACATTCATTTAGTCGTTAGTGAAGCATCAAGTATTTGTTAGAACTGTAACAAATTTTTTTTATGAAAGGTTGTTACCTTTTTTAGCGTTAAGCTAATTATTACACATACCCCGTAAAGGCAATAAACGTGAAGGATGATGCGGAACTATATCGTCAATAATGACACCTGTTGTCCTATGCTACGTATATGTAATTTTTAATTTTGTTTCTAGTAATAAATCTTATTAATTTGATGAGAGTATGACAAATTGTTAAAATGCAGCATTAAATGGTACGTTAATGAATATTTTTTAAAAATAAAATAAAAAGAGAGACTGTGTACTTGGGAACTGTTTCGGAGACAAAACATAAAACATGCATAAAAACAATGGAAGGTTACATATTCCACGAATCGTTGGGAAAAAGAATCGTGTACAAAGCTATCCGTGTATTCTTACTATCATAATACCTTGAAGAAAGTAACGTGCAGGAAATATGTATCCAATATTTCAAAATGAGAAATAAAGGAGAAGTAGTTGCCCGAAAACCAAGTTTATACCTTCATTGGGAGATATAAATAGCTTTTGGGTAATGGTTCCTCCATTGAGCATTAATGGAATAGTAAGCCAATGGCTGTCTGAAAACAATCAGAAGTAGAAGATAACAATATTAACATGCAGTCCTACTTCCCATTTTATACTCAACAGTTGCATTTCGTTATTTGAAGTGACTTGAATTGCCCTAAGACATAGCAGTTCTGTTAGTATGCGAAGGTTGTATTACGTTTCAAATGCGTCTATGTGGTGACTAGTATACAAATATGAAGATTTAAATTTAAAAAAAAATACTTTTGCATAAATATACTTACGTAAGTATGTGTGTTCTACATTTATATCACCTATCGTGTATTAGAGTTAAGGGAATGTCAAAGTTAATGGAGGAAATTCTATTAATTTTTTAGTTTACAAGTACATATGTGTGATCGTAATCAATAAATATTTATGATATCGCGATAAACTATTGATTTGTTCCTGAAACATTGCAGGTATTGCAAAAAGTTTGTCAATGGCAACGTAGAACCAGACCTATTGTGATCCAACGTGTTTGCCACGTCCGAGATGTAATATACATACTTGCACTGTAAAGCCTTGATGTAGCTCATATTAACAACTGTTACCAAGTGAGCAAGTATCAGTAACATAACTGAGAACTCACGCTGCTGTGCAATAGTCATCTACAGCGCACTTCAGAAACTGATTTTAGACAATTTAAAGTGTGGATGTATTTTGATCATACAATAAACAACTGGTTGGCTTCAATATTAAAAACCACTTTGTCAAGATGGATTAGATGGGAAGTATAAGCGACGTTGACAGCTTTTGGAATAATAACGAGGATCGTTTTCCTACTTACATTAAATTCATTCTGAAGACTTCAAGAAATATCTATGATTCTACGATTATGCTTGTTAGGAATTTCTTTTCTGCCCATTTTCATCACGAACTACCATGACCACTTCGTAAACTCGTGGGCAGCGTATGTTTACGCAGTACAAAATATTCTCAAACCATTTCTTTATATTCTTAAAATATACACTCAGATCTCTGACAGACATATATGAAACAACCCTTGTGTTTCGCTAGTTACTAGCAAGTATTTAAAATCGATATCAGTATTAATGACTTGGTTCCAGGAAATAGAAGAGGACTTGAATCATGCAGGAATCAGCAAGGAAATGACATGGGAAAGGGTACAATTCAGGAACAAAATTATGAACACAAAATTTAAAATACAAAAGAAAACAGTAACTAAATGGACTGAACAAAGAAAATAGGAACACAGTGAACGTATAAAGAGGTTTTGGAAAGAGAAGGGGAAGAAGATGAATACAAACAAAAACTGAACAATCATGAATAATATGAGTTTAAACCCTGTCCAAAAGGCCAATAATGATTAATAATAATAATAATTAATGACTTTTTGAGAAATAACAACCTCGTGGTTCGTTAGGTGCACGGTAGCAGATTTGAATCGTCCATTTAATATCTATTGCTGCCAATAGCTTCTGGATTCGTAATTATCTATTTGGTCCGGCATACATATTGTTCATTCCTGTACGTAACATTTAGAAAGACACTGAGCAATATATTATGATTAGCAGTATTTATTTATTTAATGTTTTGACGGTTACACAAATTAAAGTGCATGCACAATACTTGGAGCTAAAAATGGATTTATCCTCTTAACAGAACACTACAAAAATTCAAAAACGAAGAAATTTTGATATTAAGTAGTCGAATATGAAAAGTCATCAAAATCTGAACATCACTAATGTATGTTGTCTTGCTAAATATATACCAAGAAGCTATCATAAACAATAGCGATACATTATTTTCTTTCATGCCTCTAATATTATCAGATGTATGCTTCCCCAAATATTATGAGTGTTATTACTACATCCACCTGTTGCCATAAGTCATTAAGGCACCTGATAGTGTCTCGCACCTGCTTCGGAGTTCAGTGGTTTGAGTCGTGTGGTGGAAGAAATTATCATCTACCGGAACTAGGTCAGCGGAATGGAAGAGATGATGATACGCAATTCCTTATTATCACCCAAACTTAACAGCAATGCGTTTGCGGTGAATACGTACGACACTGCATATCGCTATTCGACTTTCAAATAGAAGACTTAAAATCTGATGGTGGTGTGGTGTATCTCTTAAGTCTGAGTCTGAAAAGGCGGACACGGAGTTTCACTATCTCTTTCCGTCTTCTTTATATCGACATAATAACCAACACATTACATTTTGCAACATTAATCACAGGAAGCTACACACATAAAACAACAGTTAGGTACACGGAGTGAAGGAACTGGCCAATCTTATTCTGATTATGGCCTGGTATGGCTCCTGTTGGAGTATTTTTCATGTATCAGTGCTAAAAAATAGTTACTTGTTCATTATTGAGTATGTGAAAAACAAGGCATTCCTTAATTTACTTACAAAGAACTAAATTTTAAAAATTAAATCTCATTTAAAGATCTTTAAAATAGGAATACAAAATCCAAAACGTGGATGATAGTAATAAAGTATTCAGTTACAAAATTTCCTGTATTTGCAACGTTGAAACCTAGTACTATCGTTCACGTAAATATTATTCATAAATATACAGTCATCACTCCCAAGATAATTAAATAGCTTTAAATGGCAAAGATCTATTTAAATATGGGAAACAAAAATTTGAATCATTAAAAAAGTGTGGTTTGTAATATAAAGATAGTAATTTTCCATGATGTTTTTTATTTAGCAAATGGAATTATTTCTAATTACAGTGCCACACACAATAACTGTATGAGTACAAAAATCAGTGAATATTAAGTCTGTTGGTGTTCAGATAGACACAGAAAATGTTTGTCTGTGGATACTGGCTTTTTTCCGATATTCACTAATGGACACATATTGTCCGCTTAACTGCAAAACAGGAATGCTATTCAGAGTCAGCAATGGCGTGAGGGGTGGTTTTTATTGTCCCAGATATCGTCCGCATTGTTTTGTTCAGTTCAGTAACAATCTTTCTTGCATGTTCATGTGATAAACTAACTTTATTAAAATACATTCTGCATCACATACGTAAGGTCTTCTGTGTCGGTAATAAACAAAAAATTCTTATAAGCATAGTAGATATCCCTACATTCTTGTATCAGCTTATATGTAAACGTTCTTGTGAAAGTGAATCGAAGTGTAGGATTACTCGAAATACAAGCCAATTGTGACACCGTCAGAAGAATATTAACTTCAGTACATAGAATATTTGTTTTTAAAATTAGAAAAAGTTTTATTTGTGGCGAAGTAATAGTTTATTTCAGAGACACGGAGTAGGTGTGATACAGTTTGCCTTATGCTGATTAACATTCTTATGTGTTTTCCTATCTTCTCTATTTTTTACGTGGAGAGATTCTGTCGTAGTACTTGCCGCTACAGTTGCTTCGCAGAAGTATTTTTGTTGAGGCTGGTATCAGGAGCAAGGGATTGAACAGATGGTATTTAGATAGGGGCTCTTTTGCTGCAGCTGCAAGGCTTTTAAACCTTCTTCACTGCTACCAGAAGATGCCAGGAGCAGCGTTTTGTGTGCTTTTTTAGTGGTCGTGGAGGTTTTGATCTGAATGGAACGTCGACCGGAGATGGCTCTGTAAACCATCGGTGACTCGGCTTACTGGGTGGAGGTGTGTTTGCGCTTTCCTGGTAGCAGGGACGCTAACGTTTTATGGCGCACCATCTTGCTGTAATAGCGGCACTCCAAGCGAGCAACTGCACACCTCGCTAAAGATAATGGCTCCGCAGATGGACTGCTTGCTTAGGAGGAGAAATACTTGCTACAATGAAGGAAAAATGGGTTTGAATCATTGGTCCCACACTTGATCAGTCCTACGTTTCATCTTACTGTCTCAGCAGGTAGTTACTCATTTCTCGATTATGCACTTCACTTTCCTGACAATTGAATTTCTGAATAGACGTTTATTTCTTTTTATCAAATATTACAAAATTATCTACTACAACACATCCTGTAATTTGATCAACATTCAAACCATTCTGACTTTAATTCTTTTTTCGTTGATGATTTATGGATATTGGTACTGTACTGCTTTTTTACACTAAGAATTTTTGATTCTGAAATGGATACAATAAAAAAAATGCACTAATCCAGCAACTATTATTTTATTTGAAAACAATTTCTGGTACGGAAAATTTCTCTAGTGATAAAGTACTCGAACGTTGTAAATGAAACCTAGAGAATTAATATCAGAGAACGTTTCGTTCGGCTTGGGAATTTGTCCCAACACTTGTTCTATTGTATTCTATTTCTGCCTCAATTCATACCCACTTAAGCGACAAGTATTGCTGAAATGTTCGACTGAAATATAATAATAAAAATTTGTTAAGAATATACTTTGTGCATAACTAGAATAATGATGCTAGACTAATTTAGAATCAACTAGATTTGTATACCAACCACGCTAAAAATGTTTTTATCCGTAATCTATCATGAATGACATTTGAAATGTATTTTAGCAATTTAAATAATTGTATTTTTTTTTATCTCCAGTGGTTCCAGTAAAAACTGATTTCAGTTGAATAGCTCTTCTTGTCAAATAAGATATTAGTTAAATTTACGGTCATGCTGTAAGTCTGTTAGTAAAAAATATATATTATTCAATAGTAAATTTAATAAAAAAAATCACAATAAGTAACCTTCAGTGAACATAAAAAACACGCTTTCACACATAATTAAGTGGAATTTTAACATAAAACATGTTTAACAAAATATGCAGCTCCTTTACGTTGATTTGTTACTTACAAAGATTTGAATAAACTCCTTAGTATCAGGACAAAATCACAGCCAATTTACTGTCTCATCAAATTTCAATGAAATTTCATTCTAATATTAGATATGTGATATTCACGGATATATTTCAGTTATCACATGAATCAGTTCCTGTACTATTATTTTTGAAGGTGGTGCACGCTAAATATTTAAATTAGAAATGAAAAGAAACACACATCTATTGTTCCTGACGTCCCTTACTCAAAAACCGCTGACGTCCAGCTGTAAAGTTTTTATTAGAGTTTAGGTTAGAATTATATGTTCTTGAGTTCTTCCACAAAATACTAAAGCCTAAAGTATAGTCCCACACAACGTACTGGCACGTGGAGTCAGGGCGATCCTATGTTATAATCACTGATGTGCAGAATCACTGTTTCAAAGCCGCCCATTTGTGCATGCAAGCCACCCTGACACGTTTTATGAAGATATATGTATGTTGATTTTACAAAGATTACATTTTCACAAACAGAAAAGTTTACGTTGCTTGCGAACACATAGCTACAGTTTGTGATACAATATTTGTGTACTGCCATATGGAAATAAATATGTAAAGTGACAAAACTCTCTCTGTAAAGGAGGAGACTCGAACTTGTGAAAATATAATGATTTTAGATGTGTACTGCAGGTTTTGGAAGTTTTATTCAACTACAGTGAATTTCCCCCTGATTTTACAGGTGAAAACTGTCCGGATGTTCTGAACAATTAATCCTGCAAGAAATAAAGTAGTCCAGTTTTTGAGGTGGAACCTTAAAACTGTTGTGCAAAGGCGTGGAATGTCTACCACTTAACGTTTTCATATAAATTAGGCGTTGACATACGGTCATCTTCAGGTCAGTCGAATACATTTTCCTTACTGTGAAAATGTTCACACCACGTTAAGAACTCTGCAGAGTTCATCAACGTACTGAGAAGACTTCGACTGGGTACAAACGACATCTTGGTCAGCTTTGATGTCGTGTCACTTTTTACGAGGGTGCCACTAGGGGACACATTAGCGTTGCTGGCGCAATATTTTGATTCCAAGCAAATGGAACTTTTCCGGCTGCCGGCCTCGGTAGCGTAGGGGCTAGAGTGCTAGCTCCGCGTACCGAAGGTCGCCGGTTCTAGTGCGGCCGAGGGCATAGGTGTTTAATGTTGTATCTGTGAATGTCTTGTCCGTGTTGTAGTGTCCTTGTGTCAATACTTGATAGGAACGAATCACATTGAGCTGGCTGTATGGCCCAGTAGCCGAATGTCATAAAAAAAAAACTTTTCCGTCACGTGCTCCATTCTACCTACTTCCAGTTGGATGGGGAGTATTATGAAAGGCTGACGGGGTTGCTATGCGCTTGCCCCTTTCTCCAGCAACAGAAATATTTTATATGGAACACTTTGCAGCGCTAGCAAGTGTCTAAAGCAGCCAACCTGTTTTCATCGTTACGTTGACGACACGTTCGCTGTATGACCGCATGGGATCGAAACTAAACCAGAATTTTTGGAACATCTTAATGGGATAAATGAGAATATTAAACTCACAATGGAGGTAGAGAAGAATGGTCACCTCCCATTTTTAGACATTTAGAAAAGAAGACCGATGGTACGATAGATCATTCTGTTTACAGAAAACCCACGCATACAGACCTCTACCTCAATGCACGTAGCCACCACCATCGGGCTCAACGCAGAACGGTACTGCCAACCTTGGTTCACGGAGAAACAGCTACATATGATAAAGCTAGTTTACCAGCTGAAATGTGTCATATAAGGAAGACCTTCCGCAAGAATGATTATAGTGAGGAGCTAATAGATACGATTTTTAGAAGAGCAGCAAGAATAAAACTGCAACAACAGTAAGAACCGTGCAGGTTCGCCTTTCTTCCGTACGTGGGAGCGACCACGACGAAGATTGGCAGGATTTTACAAAAATGTGTCAGTAAAACAATTTTTCGACCACCGGCCAAGATTAAAAACATAATGCACTCTCCAAGGACTACTTAACGCTACGAACACTCGGTGTATATCGCATTCCTAGCCAATGCGGAAAGGCATTAATCGGGAAAACCATGCGGCGCATAAGCGGAAGGTGCGCTGAACAAGCTCGCAATGTCCGCCTGGGTCAAACTGATAAGTCAGCAGTTGCCGAGTACAGCAACGACACGGGCACGGCTTCGATTTTAAAGCTACAGAAATTACCTGAGATTACTGGGACAACATTTTTTCAGAAGCTGTCGAAATCCATATATCGGATAATCTAGTAAATAGAGATGTTGGTTTTCAATTAAGTGAAGCCTGGAGACCATTGATACAGAAAATGAGATTATATTGGTACTGTGAATAGCCTCTCTGTCTGCCCAGTCAACAATGAACGCCATCACATCCACCATTATTTAACGGTTCCGCATGATATTTAAGCAACCCCAATACCCAAAGACAGCAGTCACTTGCCAATGGCGGCAGAGTATTTGACCGCCGAAACATTCTCTCTCGGCTAGTCTCCCGAGATTATTTAATCTATATAAAACGCCTAGAAAGCCTCCACTGTTATATAATTTGCACAGTTTTTTGAAAAACGTTAGGATGTTCTCTTGTTCGACACTAGGATTAAGACACGTCCACTGATGTTAACTTCGTTTGAAGGAGAGATCAAGCTTGTAGAACTCAGCTGTGAACGACCGAAGGAAGACCTTGGACTGACCGAGACACATCCCCTGGAAATGAACAACACGCTGTGTCGGTCCCTGTTTAAGTGTATTCACGATGCCCTTGTGTCCTGATGCTCGCCAGAGGATTTGCGGATCTTTTGCAGGGACACATTTCCATCCGTTGCAGCCAACTGAAAAATCTCTACTCCACCCTCCAAACAGCCGATAAGATGATGAATGTCACCACAGACGCCCCAACGCTCCACTTTACAATTTGCGTTTTATTTTGGTCAGTAAACGAAATGAGACGAAAGATTTTCAGAACGCAATAGCAGAGATTATTTCACGTTTTATTCAAAAAAATATAAATTAACATAATTTATACAATTTTACATTTCTTTTCTATTTCTAATGTTTCTGATTAATTATTTTTGTTAACAATCTCGCTACAAATTAACTCCCATCCTTAATTAACTACCGCTACTAATAAATAATAATTAACAAAGCACCCAGCAGAAGTCAATACCACTACCTCAGGTTACAAGAAAACCTATATAATCATGTTACCTGTCAAAAAGACTTAAAATCATAGGAATTAAATAAAAACAACAAAGAAATTAACAAAGTATGTTTCGACTCGTGGAGAGGGATGTATTTTTTAATGTATTGGAACATTTTGTTGTAATGTCAACTCTTCGATAAGGCCTGGCGAAAATAGTGGCTTCGTGGATACAGGACACATCGTCAGAGATTTTTAGACTATTCCTGTTTTTAAATCCTAACAATAGGGGAAAAGTAAATATCGAAATCTGTTTTTGAGATATGAAGTTGTGTTTCTGTATGATAAATGTAGATTTTTGTATGCTAAATATGTAGTTCTTGTAGATAGATCCAGAATTCATCTAGATAAATACGGAAAACCGTGAAAGAAAACTGTACCCATTTTACCTAACCGGTACAGTACGGCACGTTGTACCTTTCTGCCGATTATACAAGGCGGATCCACAAAGTATGTGCCGGTAAGTTGTAAAAAAAAAAAATAAAAAAATATCTTTGTTGATTAACGTTATTACGCACATTTCACTTTCTTCCTCCGCAGTCATCATTTTCATTGAGGCAACCGGTATGTCCTGACACCAGCATTTGTATTGCTTTACCGAAGAAACTCACTTCTAATTGAACGAAACCTGCATAGCGGCATGCCTCCGCTGTAAATACTGCTAATTGAAACAATCTCTTCATAGTTCCCTCATTCAAACCTTAACAATTTGTCTGTAAACTACCGACGCATCAATATTTTTTTGCGCTCAGTAATGTTACTTCTTAGCCGGTGGGATTTTCTATATTGATGTCAATTTTTGAATAACACAAAAAATGAGACACATTTGCAGAACAATGTCATTCACCCAATTATGCCACTACACATTCAATAAGATACTGAAGGCGTGTCCAAAATCGGTTCTGACTCTGAGGACGCTCTTCGCATTAATAGTTTATATATAAAGCATGCTCTAGGACAGTTCCAAGAGCTACAATGATGTGTAACCAGATACTTAATTGTAACAGACAGATTCTTTCCTTTGTGTTGATATTAGTGTGAATATGTAAATGACTGATGAGTCTGTGTTTAGGGTGAAAAAACTTGTTGGGTCTTTATTCCTAAACACGATAGCTAATATGCCGATAAGTACTTGTTTAAGTAAGGATTGTCTGACAGAAATATGGGAATAGGAAGCGATCACATAAAGTTTTATTAATTTATTTATGAAATTCCCATAAAATCTAAAATATGTTACTCCAAGTCACGTTACAACAGATAAGTTAACAACAATATATATCTCCATGAAATATCCTAAGCGATTAAATATGATTTATGTAATATACGAAGTAATAGAGCAGTTAATTGTGAGTATCCGGCCGATCCACTGGCAGATATACAGCACGTTTGCTATTTCAGCGTTCATCTGTTTCACATTTTCGAGTAATGTGGTTTAATTTGTAGTTACATCGCATTACCACGCGAAATAATAAACAAAATATTAGCGTTATGGCCCATATTAACAGCACCGAGACTCATTAGAGACCATTTTTCGGACAGTAAATAGCGGAACGTGCTGTGTATTTAAATGGATAGAGGGCTATACAGGATTCACAGCGATTTCGTATTAGTGGCGCTGGCCACAAGTATGCAGTTAAACTGGAAACAAACGTTTTATCTATTACCGGGACTCTGGAAAGCTTACTGTTGCAATGTAACATTTTTAGCTTATGTTATGGGGCTTTCGCGGTTGGTGATAAATCACGTAGATTATATTAACTGAACCCAAAATTTTCGTCCTCCAAACTAGGTCCTAGAAAAATTACAGTAAATACTTCACCTATGAAAATAAATTTGTGTTCCTTACAGGTGACCAAAAAGGTTAAACACAACGATTATAAACGGTGCCATAAAACAAGTGCTCGTTAAATGAACTATTCAGGTAAAAAAAATTATAGCTAACTTGCATTATGCACTGCTCAAATTTAGAATTTATAATACATTCCCGTTAACTATCGCTAACCACTGTGCCGAATCATGACTTCTAGCATATGATTGTTATTAATTTATCCGCCCTCATTAAAATATGTCAAACTCACTTGACTGGCATTTCTAAATTTCCTCAGTCAAACTACTGTCAATTTTTACGGCAGAAGGGCAGCAGAAAGAATTGAGCAAGATAAACCAAAATATTAATGTAGACGAACATAATCACTTAATCAGACAAATATTTCAGAGGTGAAAAGTGGTGAATATTCCCGCAAATGTCTGGTTCAGGGTTCCTTAAACTGCTACGAAAGCAATTCATCCAACCTGTGGACAATTTTAAATGTGTCACCTGAATATATAGCACAGACAAACTATGAATTCGCTGTGAAAAATCATCCAGACTAGCTTCACATCCAAGACAAGTAACGTAAATTCTTATTTAAATAGTAACAGAGAATTTTTTTTCTTTCACACAATTGTTCGTTGCCGTTTTCAGTCACGTATTTAATTTCGCTGAATTCAGTAGCTGCTTTGATAACAATATGTTTCCGGAAGCATGGGAAATGAGTCATGCTTCATCTGTTCTATTAGGGCCCGATATTTTAATTTCACCATTTGAGTTGCTGATAGTCGTCAGACATAAAAGTTAGCCCGCGAAATATGAAGCGTAAGGAACGCAATGTTTGTCAGAGTTGTAAATAGGGATATGTATTAAATTTATAAGAACAAGAGTCAAAATTGTGATATTTTGAACCGAGTGTGATGGGTGAACGGTTAACGTTATGGCCTCGCATTCGGAAGGACGTGGGTTCGAATCCCCGTCCGGGCATCCAGATTTGGGTTTTACATGGTTTCCCCATATTCACTCCAGGCGAATGCCAGGATGCTTCCTTCAAAAGGCCATTGCCGAATTCCTTCCAGTTCCTTGACCCCAATCCCATCCCCCCTCTATTAACCTCGACGTCGACGAGGCGTAAATCCATAAGTAAAAAAAAAAAGATGTTATGAGATGAATAAGAAAACTGAAGGTGCATATCATTTCGAGATAATACACTGTATCACTAAATTAAGCGCAAGTAATGACTAAGAGGCAATTACAGCTGGTATTCCAAGGAAAACATCGCCGAAAGTCAATATTGAAGTGATGTTAACCTAAATACTTGAATGATAATTGCATTATCTGAAGAGTTTTATTGTCTTTGATCTGAGTTCCTTACGTTCTTCCATCAGTTAGTTGTAACAGAATTTTTATTTCTATATGTTGCTTTAAATTTTCAGTTCGCAACTTGGGATTAATTAATTTTGAAATAGTGTTTTGGTTTTAAGTGACAAAAAGCTTATTTTATTAATGTCCCACTCATTTTATAAGAAATATTTTTTAAAGTAAACCTTAGAAGCGTCTTACTAAAGCGATTAAAGAATCTTACGGAAGGTTTGGGAATCTTGCAATGCTGACGTAACGCGCCCGGCCTTTGCTACCGGACTGCTTGTGTTCAGAGATGTTACACAAATTATGGTTATGCAAATTATATAATAACAATTCTATTTACCTAAACAACTGGGACGAAATGGATTGCCAGAACCCTGAAAATGTATGAATTGCATTTAAATTAACATTTCATTTATTAGTTACTTTTTGTTTACTTATATTCAATCGATGTGGATGTTTTCTAATAATTTCCGATCAGAGATATCGCTATTACAGGAAACTAGGAAATAAGTACGAAAGTATGTAATTTTTAAGTTTATCAGCATTATTATGTAACAGTTGTTTTTAGTTGAGCAAGAACTAGGTAATTAATTGTCATCATACTGTGGTCAGCCTGTTATTTTTGTTGGGCTTACAAGCCGATTTAAATGTATCCGCTGTATTATGTGTAAATGTTATAGTAAACTTGAAAAAAACTAATTTCCAGAACTCTGCATTCAACTCTTCATTTTTGACGATCTTAGAAGCTTGCTATTAATATTACATAGCCCTGCAATACGATCTTACCACAATAGTCATTGATTCATAAAATGTTATTAATATTAGCCTACGCTACAATAGACGATCGCGTCATAACGTCTTTTTCTCCGTTAATATTGAATTGTGGAAATATGTGTTTTGCAACTAGTAGTCTTGTGTTTAACAATTTATAAAGCAATCACAATAAACACTATATAACAATTTTTGATATTTGCAATTTACCATATTTATACGAGTACTAGCCTCGTACCGGCGACTTCGTACGCGTGGATTAAGAATTTATTTTTCCAGGATTAAATATAAAAAGTTGTGGTAAAAAAGGAATGGTCCCAAACAATATCGAGTCGGTATAATATGACAGGAAAGCTATCACTATATCATTCTACCGTCGAACCTGCTTCTTGAAGAGAATCAATTTCCAAAATATTTCTGTCACTATTCGATAAGATTTCAAAATTTCGTGACTGCAACTGTTAATCATACTGGAAAAAATATCCTGTGCCCTTCATACAGCTTTCTTTATAAAATTCCATCACAACGATATAGCCATATAGTCGTCAAAACGTAACAAAAAGACAGAGACTTACTTCCGTATTTATATTAGTATTACTGTGGTTCACACTCACACACTGACTGCGAACAACACCTGAGGGATCATTATAACGTAAAAAATTGTACACCTACAAAACTACCTACGATTTGCCTCGCATTGCACCCCTAACTTTCTAATATCTACAGTTTAACATTCATTCCGAATAATCTACGGCCCAGGCCTGACTCTTACACTGAAATCAATTTTTAAAAATCTTAGATTCTACGGAGATTTGAACCGGAGACCACGACGTTCGTAAGCAAGCGCTTTAGCCACTAAGCTGCCAGTCCACTACACGGAAACACGGTACAGAGGCGACCATATCCAACGTGATGTCTATCGCCGTATTTCGAAGTTATGAGACAAATTGTGTTATTTATACAGGTAATTTGTCAACCAAATGTAGACAGTATTTTTCTCCTTGTTGCAAAGGATAAGTGTTCAAAATTTCATCGAGATCGGATGAAAACTGTGGATTTGTATGAAGGACAAACAAACCAACAAACAAACCAACAAACAAACAAACAAACATACATACATTCATCTTTATATATAAAGATATGGCCATGCTCGCAAAACGTTTGATGACCACTGACCTAAACGTAAGCGTAAAATCAGCTGTAAATCGTAATAGTGATTACAGGAACGTAATTTACGCTTTATGTACTACTCTGTATTCAAAATTTTATATTTACGGCTGTGGCTGAACGAGAAATTTGCGCATGCAAAGCAGACATGCGTGAACAGTGCTCCGTCATGCTCGACGGAAGGTAGGCCGCCGTCCAAACAGCGGTCGGCTGTGTTTGCTGGCCCCTGGGAGTCCGTTTGCACTGCATGACCGCGGACGGTTACACTGCCACTTGCTATTGACCCGGTCACCCCGACGAAGGGGCGGTGGTATGGCAGACAGGAGCCCGCAACTGTGGTCAACAGAGTTTCGTTGAAGTGAAAACTCTTTTGCATCACTGACTTTCACCGTCGTTTTATACTACTATTAACTAAAAGAACGGCTTTGTAGTGGCACGCGGAGTTTTTTCATAAGAAATATTGTATTTAACTAAGAAATTAATAAATTATCGTAAGACTTTTAATATTTAAACTTCAAGAACTATCATCAAAAACGTGGTTTTATTCTGTTGACAAAAAATTAGATAGAAAATTTCTCAATCGAGTTTCTTCCAGTTTTTTACATTTTATAAACTTGAATTTTTAATTTTACTAATTGTGTCTTAAGATAATCTTTCATTTAATGCTAGGCTTTCTAAAGTTTTTACTCTCATTAACGCAAAATATATTAAACATACAGATGTTTCTTTGCCTACAATATCTACAACAAATTTATCCAATGTTAAACTATG
The DNA here is from genome assembly GCA_031002005.1 of Vandiemenella viatica. Classification (NCBI taxonomy): domain Eukaryota; kingdom Metazoa; phylum Arthropoda; class Insecta; order Orthoptera; family Morabidae; genus Vandiemenella; species Vandiemenella viatica. The sequence goes on from JARYHS010012519.1 coordinate 72,393,283, forward strand.
AGCTTCAAGAATTATTAGTACAAAAGTTAATTGTAATGGAAATTCTTTTCTTGAACAAGTGATATACCCTCTTTTACAAAATTTAGTTGTCGGTGGAATTGGAACATAACAAATATTTTGTTAAGTTAAATGAAATTTTTTTAAACTTACCATTACCACTCGTGGCGTTTGATTAGGCGGACTTAGATTTTCTTCATAAATAATATCCTGAACATAACCTAAAGTTCCATTCACTAATCCTTTTTCGTCCCATGAACTAGATCGTAACATAAGTGTAGATCAAATAGACAAAGTTATAAATGGTTCCAGTCCACATAATAATTCAGCACTTGCTGATATTGCTGCAGAACAGTTATGAACAGCTGGAATATAAGCAACAGGTTGACGCAATTCATTTAACGTACGATGATTAAATTCTTATACATCTTTATTTGTTGCAAATAGTCTGATAAATCGTTGAAAAACTTACGTTCTTGTAATGGAAAAGTTTGTGGACAACGTGTCATTAATTTTTATAGTCTTCAATTGTACTATAGCCATTCCAAATACAATTAAGTATATCTCGAATATTTGTTGAGATTCATTTCGTCGTAATGATACCGATAAAAAAAAACTATTTTTAATACTTGATTTGAATAACAATTTACCTTCTAAGAGGAATTAATTTCCTTCTATTTTATCACTGTAAAGTGGTAAGTCATTAACAGGCGGAACTGTTTGATATTCCCAAAAAATACATAAACAATCAACCAAATGGTTGTCCTTGTTTTGAAGGAACAGCTCTTTCTAATCGTAAATCAATATTCCTCAAAAGACTCCTTCCAAACATACTAATTTCATTTATGAACAGTAATTTACACTCATTAATTTCCTCTTGAAATTGAACAAGTGAATGAAAAGCTCTCTAAATACTTTATTTACTCCCATTAAAAGTTTGGATTGTGTTGTTGAACCGTTTATATTGACAGCATCAGCACCAGTTCGAGCATGATAAGAAGATGGTCCAAAAGGTTTATTCAATCCAATAGTTAAATAATTAATTAATGTACATTTTCCAGGTCCAGCTTTCCCTTTAACAACAATTCTTTTAATTGAAAGTTCTTCTTCATAACCTTTTGTTTTTCAAATATATTTATCAGTTCTTGTTGTTCGTTAGGGAAAAAAACAATATTCGTTAGTAAGTTATATTGAGTGTAAACAATTTTCTTATTTTCTGCTAATTTTTTATTTTCAATAAAATGTACTAATATTCTCAATACTTGTCCATTTGAAACAGTATGTCAATTATATTTGATATCGATTTCCCTTGTACCTAGAACCCCTTCTGACTGATTATTATTTGATTCCGCGCTACATTCGTCCAGCCGTATGATTGATTTACGTCTACAAAATCTTTTTCGTCTTCTGAACTTTGTAGCATGTAATCTACGAGTAAATCATTATTCAAAATACCTTCATTTGTAAAATGCTGCTCATAGATAATTTTACAGGTGCTATTTTGTGGATTTAGATCATTTAATCGTGCAACAAAACTTGTTGCTTGTAAATCTTTTCAACACCAGGATAATATTTTGGCATAAAAGGTACTTTTTAGTAATATAATTTGCATCTTCTTGATACATTTTTGTAAAAATAATAAATAAAAATCATGTGAAGGCATATTTTCAAATCCCATTGGTTGTTGCTGATATTTATTCAAATAACTGGAAATATCAACGTGCTCCCATACATTGCCTGATAAATTAATTGTTACAAATAATAATACTGTATGTGGCTGAGGAAGGTTATCTTGGTGTGCACGTAATTTTTTAATTTTTTTTTATGGTTTACATGATCCAATTTAAAATAAAGGATTTGGAGAATATGTTGCGAAACAAATTTATATTGCTACAAATTGAAATAGCAATAAAAAAATACAAACAGAAAAAAAATATTTCGTGGGTCGTAGGATCGAACTATGGAGCCACTCCTCTCCAGGAACACACTGCCTTAACACGCACGGCTAAATTATTAACACAATTGGTGTTCCGTACAGATGTACGTCATTCAGACACAACTTTTAACTTTTTTAATCCCCAATTTCTCTAAAACGGAGGCCCACCAGGCAGAAATGCTTTAGAGAAAGAAACCAGAGGTGACGCATTATTTACCATACTTGTTCGTCCTACGATAGTGATTTCCACACTGAAGACCTCTCTTAGTCAGCATGAATGAATAAAAATTATTGTAATTTATTTGTTTTTACAAAAAATAATTGTCGATGGCCCATCTAAATTTGCCTTTGAATTAGTACGCTCTGTTTCACATCTACAGGTGGAGAAGTTTTTTCAAGAAGTGTACCACAAAAGTGTTCAAATCGTCTCCTAGTGTAACGGTGAGCGGTTTATATCTGTAAGCATTATGTGCTGAGTATTTTCGGTTGCTAGTTGGCCTACGAATAGCACCATAATAAACACCGAATGACTGATATTAATGGGCAAAGTTACAACTCTAAACAAAATAACAATTGTAAGTAGAGTGTGAAGTTTAAAGAAGCACTACTTTATTCAGTTTTACCTTAAATATATGTAAGTGATGTAGATGTGCGTCATTCATCATGCGATCATACAAATACTGTTGGTAATTTTATAATAATTAACCAACTGATTCAATTGTCCCTAAAGGCAAAGGAGGCTAGTATGTTATACTAAAATTATGAACGCAGATGTATTATTCTTATGATTGTAATCAAATAAAAGTTCTCATTAAATTTTATTTTACTCTTCAAAAGTAGGGCAAAAATTATACTGAACAGAACTGAAATAAATGAATTGTCACTTACAATGAGTGGGTATTATGCAATACAATTTGTGCACGAAATTTTTTTTACTAAGCTCATACGGTGAGAAATCACATTAGGACGAAAAGAAATAAAATAATATCATTTATAAACTAATTTTTAGGTAATCTTGAAACTATTATATTTACCATTTTTCCGTATCAGATTGATTCATGTTCCGATGAAATTACTTCAATTTTTGAAGAAATTCTCTAATCAATTTTCTAAAGGCACAGTGAAATATTATAGATTTAAGTTTCAAAGATATCTCTCCAAATTCAGAAAAACTGCTCTGAGATTAAACAGCTATGAAGATATAAATATTGTGGATGAGAAAGAAGTCAATATCAATAGTTTAGATTCACAGGCATACATAATCAAATGGTAGATTAACCCACTGACTCAGATCAAATCACGTGAAGACCAGTTACAGAATCGAATAGTGTCATCTAACATCATTGACCGAGAGACCCCCATGCTGGTGATCATGTAACATTGTTTTCCCCATTCTGCTAACTTTTAAAAAAGCAGTTATAAATAGGCAACAAAATTTTAATTTATCCTGTCAGAAAAAAATTAAATATCATTACATAATCGAGCATAAATTAATTTAATTTCCTCCTAAGATATGTTAAGCTGTCATAAGTTCACAAATGGGACTGGATCAGCTGTCTCAACTACGTATTTCAAATTTTATGAGTATTAACTTCTTCCATTTTCAGACATACTTGGTGGATAATTCCAACTCGAAATCAACGCACCAGAATCAGAAAGCTTAATTTGAATGTACTGTAGAATATTGAAGTGACATGGAAGACTGTTCCCGAAGAGTATTCGAGAAGGTAAGAGAAATGTACAGCAGTAAATTTTGTAAATGAATCATCACAATTAATAATACCTTCCCTAATAAAAACACAAGAATAAATGAAAAATACCTTCAAGTTACATTTTTAACAGTGATTCAATATTTTCTAACTCATTCGGATTTGATAAATGAGGAGCAAGTTACAAAGAATACTACAGATTTTACTGTCCTACCTCCCACCCCTGAAAATTCCGCGAAAAATGAAAGAATTTAAATTTTGTTTGGTTTAGAAATAACGTCCATGATATTTACTGGCTTTAAGGTGATTATAGTAGAATTGAATGCACCAAATATGTGTTATAACCTTGCCCACAAAACTGTGTTTATTTTAATATTCCTGGAAACGTGCTCAACTGGTGCTCATTCATATATAGCTGGATGGCTCTTAATGTCGGGGGAGAAAGATAAAGAATTCCGAGAATATTAAATCACTGATTGCATGATAAATTGAACTGCAGCCAGGCGCTCCTATTCGAATGTGCTTTCATGCTGCAGGTACCCTCCACAGAAAACATCGGAATGGTTGATAACATTATAGTACTACATTTGCAACACTTCCAACTAATTTTATGCAGATGGTGGGAACGATGATTGAACATCAGGAAATGTAGGAAAACAACCAGATTTTATAGGACTTAATCTATGGCCACAGCGCGGAAATGTTGTGCCTACTTTGTGGTTATTAACACCAGTTATCATAAATTTATTTGGCCCATTCTTTTCGGTACCACTTCAAAAATATCACAAGGTATGACGTTAACCTTCACGTATAAGGACATGAGTTTATTTATAGTTAAGGGATATCAGTCAAGATTTTTCTACTTCGTTACAGGTGACATACTTCATGCTGTAAGAAGTGGGCAGTAGTAAACCAATTTTATATACATAAAATTAATGCTATATCTATCCAATTGAAATTTGTTTCTTTTTAATCTTCATCTTACGTGTTTAAAACCAATCTCCAGATCATCGCCAGCGATTGTCTAAATGAAATTGGTACGTTTTGTTAGCTACATTAATAATTATTGAAACAATATTAAGTATAATGGATATAGTTTTTACAAAAAAAGCAATGGGAACTATAAAGTTAATTGTTAACCTACTTATTTTTTGACTACTCACTTGTGAAACTGATGGAAATCCTTTTTCAAAGGTAATTAATATAGATGAATCACGTTAATACATTTCAATACCAGATATCTACTGGAATACGAGTTATAATTAGTTCGCTACCTATTTTCATTTTATCAGTTTAATTTGAATAACTATAAAATGTTAAACGAAACTGTTTAGTTTAAGTGATCAGAAATATTCCAATTATTCAGTTGGAGTTGTCATTTGCAACAACGGATATAAATTTTTAAACATTTTCTAGAAGAATTTTTTTAAATCAAATGAGAGTATAGCTACCTATCTGTCCGTAAGTTTTAATAAACGATAATATGCCTAATTACTATCGGAAAATGTGAATCTATTTTTACTAATAGTCTTACAAGTTTTGAAAACTTTAACGACTGAAAATAAAAACATGAAAAATAAAGTATATAAATAGTTACGAGATGAGAGGTGACAGTAACCGTTTCTATATTATTTTAACCGTTATTCTTTCTGCTATATAATTTCGTAAGGTCACTCACTCACCTCGATAGCTATTGGCTGGAGAACGGTGTCACGTGTCAGCCTTCCCTCACAAAACAGAGACCAGAGATACCATTAGAGGGAATTTGTGGTTATGACTACAATTTAATAACCAAGCAACTGCTACCAAATTAATTGCCATAATACATTCATTAAGTTTGCTTTTCATAGAGTTTCATAGTTTAAAAAAAATTTAATAAATGTTGCGGCTGAAAAAAGTGGATTTGCTTTTCAGTATCATGTTACTAATTAAATCAACCCAAAAAAAAAAAATTACTCATAGTATCTGCTGTAACCATGAATGCCAATAGTCATTTCGGCTTAGGACCAATTTCAGTTTAATTACAACTTTCACTAATGTTGTTGCTTGTGCAAAATTTATTCATTATGGTTTATTTACTTTTTAGGCATTTTACTGACTACTTTCGTTATTGGTCTTTATTCATGTTCGCTGTATGTGAGTTATTAGGTTATTTTAAGTGGACATCAGACCAAATGTGTCACCGAATCCACTGTTATGGCAACTTATTTCTGCGGAGTTGCTCAACTGTTTCATAATATGGAATGTGTATTAAGTTCACTGGCCGTCACAGATACTATGACCAATATTTACATTATGAGTGTTTGGCCAGTCTCAATAATAAACAACGTGAAGCTTTAGAAAAAACAGTATTTCTTTTTAAAAATTTTGGAGAGTTAAATTTAAGTGTCAAGTTCGTATCTAAGCAAGTTCGAGTGTATGACCTTTGAAACAGTTACACGATAGCACGATCGTTCCTATCAGTGTTTATTACCTATCTCTCTTAATGCTTCTGAGTTCTTCAGGCTCATGAGATTCTATTCATCCTAAGGGTGAAACACAGGTGAAGCTTATATTTGGCCAGATCAGATCAACCTGTCATAATCTTTCATCGTAAAAACTGGAACTATTCCAGACCCGTGACGATACGCAAAGCACGGTCACGGGCTTACACTAGTTAAAATAAAAGCGAATTCAATACGTTCTACTTCTACTGCGACTCTGTAATTTGGGTGTTTACCCTGCTCTTTGTGTAAGGTATAGACTAGTATGTTAGGAGAAAAAAAATCAGTGTTATTAAGGTTCCTTGATAAGCGCCGTTGGCTTACTATGGTATTGTAGGATTCACTTTAAACAAATATTCAACACAGGCATGAACTGCGTCCAGACGAAGGCTAAATATCGCATTTTTTGCTATAGTCCTAAGGTTTGTCGTTAATCTTACTCAACTGCAACTTGGAATAATTTGTAGCAGTGAATACGACACAAGTGAATTTCACTAACAACAGCTTTGAAGGGTATCGGGTATAGGTTATCAATCGTTCTTGGCTTCAAGGCTTAAGAAAAGCGAGTATCGCTTGTACAAGACAACTAGCTTTAGATTCTACATAGAAGATCAGAAGATGCAGTCGCTAAAGCTTTGAGGACACGGAATACAACTTTTTTCAACAGCCGAACAAATTTTTAAAGATTAAATCACGTATAATGACTTCAATGGATGATTTCGCATCTGGCGAGGAATGAATTGTCGCTGAAAAGAAACCTTCATCGTTGGGAGAATCAGAGTCAAGATGCTTGATGAGACACCTAGGAAATTAGTGGGTACAGAGTAGCACAAAAGCAATGGACACATAGTTCGTGTTCTGGGGTCTCTTTTCACCTTGTGTATCAAGCAATCACGGATAGCACTAAGAGACCACATACTGCCAGTTGCTGTTTACGTTAAGCGTTGATACTAATGAGCTGTAATACCTTAAATTTGTTGTTATGCTACCCTACATGCGAAGGAACGGGAAAAAGATATGTAAGAGCAGCATATAGGCTTAGCTAATGATTTGCTGCATTGTTACAATAATTGTGTTCTGGTTCAGGTTTGCGTCGGTAAATCAGTATTGTGCCAAGTAATGTTAATTCGGATATAACAGATATAGGGATCGGTTAAACTAAAGGAAGAGTATTCACTTGATATTTGCGTTCAAGTAGTGACAGTGAATCTAGATATATTCTCAGACAAGTCAATTAAGAACACCTTTCATTGTTCATCACTGGCCATCCTGATCTGGGTTTTCCATGGTTTTCCCGGATCACTTCAGGCAAATGTTGGAATGGTTCCTCACATTATCCCAAGGGCGCCTCCTGCCATATCCTGTATATCCCTTCCAAACTATTTACTCTTTCGGATAGGTGCAATGCACCCTCCATCACACACTTTTAGTGAATCGCGGAGTAATAATAATAATAATAATAGTAGTAGTAAAGGAAGCACTAATGAAATTTATGAAAGTTCTCGCAGTTAACTGTGTTTATAGTAAATAATTAGATGTGCGATGCAACATATTTGTTTCAAGAGAAAGAGATCATTGGCGGTATGGGAAATTAATGTAAATCAGATTCAAATTGCAAGCAAACTTATTCAAAAAAGTTCTGGCAAATTAGAATAACTTTCACCATGCCTATTGGTGAAATAATAATGCAGACCAACGATTTCATGATCACGAAACATAACTTTGGCAAAGACTATAGTTTTCTCTCTATCGACTGAAGTAAGCTAATAATACAGTTACAAGGGATTTTATCTTTTGATCTGAGAGTTACGGTTAATCTATGAGGAGGATGAGCTCGTTCGTGTAAGAAGAATATTATTTTAAAGAAAATTGAAAGAAAATTTGAATGATCTATATGAAGAAATAATAACGAACGACATTCACCTAGAGTACGTTCCAGAAAAAAAAAAAAAAAAAAAAAAAACCGGAATGTAACTGGTCGGATGCTAAATTGTACTTTGTTTCTAACCAGTTCGAAAAGATTAAAACAGAATGTGTGATTGTTAGGATTCGGTTTTCCAATAATCAACTTGAACGACTTGTTACCCAGACAAAATATGTCTTACTAAAAAGCCGTTCAACCTTCAGTTTGTAGATCCTGTTAGAACCAAGTTCTCAGATACTTAGTTGATACATTCTGTACTTTTTTTTGCATTGTTTTACCTTAAAATTTAAGCTCTAATGTGTGTATTGAAACGTTGTATACCAATATTATATTTATTCTTCCATCAGCTACATTCAATAATTTTCTAATTTAAACCACTGTATCATCATAATTCAAACGTTCCAACTATTTCTCAACCGTTCTACTATTTCCAACGTCAAGAATCACATCCCTTAAACGTTATACTCAAGAAATATATTTTCACTAAATACGTAAGTAAATGTGACATGATCCAACCGTGAAAAAGGCTGAATTCTACAGTTCTAACATGCTATTAATATTATTCTTTTTGCTGCCATTGTTTCCAAAAATGGTTTATTTTATTTCTTGTGCTCCATGTGATCCTAATGTTTTCTTTGGCCTAGATTTTTTTTTTAAGACTACTATTTTTCGTATGATTTTTGTAACTTTCACTTGTATTTACCTTGCATTTTTCTCCTATCATTTTGTTGGTACCATTCACCTTTTCCAATCTACCTTCATTTATCTCTGACAATAGCAAAATATCTGCATCAAATCGTTTCATAATGACACTTTTGTCAACAAAATGCGGATACGTTTCGTCGATAATAAGTTACAGCAGACACTGCAGATTAAAATCATAGTTTTATTTCGGGCTCGAAAAATATTTGGAAACGGAAAATCATGGAATAATAATGTCAACCAAGGCAAACTTGCTTAGTTATAAAATGACTAACAAAGAGGAGAACGATAAATGTACAGTCGGAAAAGATACAGGATACTATGTACTCATAACGCTCAACTGAATTAAGAAGATGAACAAAATTGCAGACATTAAAAGAAAGCGAATGTGGCATTGTCAGCCGGGAGATTCTGAAGAGTAGTTCGGTCAAGCTAGCAAATCCTGAAACTCGATACCAATGCTCTAATATCGACGCTGCCGTGAATGATGTCTATGTAATATAATCTTCACAGGTGTTCAGCCGGATGGTGTCAAAGTAACACGACGTTTCGACAGCAAACTCGGCTGTCTTCATCAGGTATCGTGAAGATTATATGTCATCACTACGCCGGGAAAGTCTCCACTCACACGATGTCTATGTAGTCATTCACGCAGTGTCACCAGTGCAAGCGCAAGTGTATTCACGAAAATTCAGGAAGACTTCGAGAGATAATCTCACAACCGCCTCTGGTTTAGGCCTGAAATGATAATTGGAGAAAGTAGCGTCATTCTTCTAGATCAAAAATATGTTCTTTTCAAGGAATTTTTTGTTATAACCATCAAGCGGGCTGAGAAATTTGGTCACTCGTTTCTAGTAAGTCCTACATGCTCTAATATAAACTGGAGCGTGTGATAGACACTAAATTACAAAGCATTTGAATAGTTATTTTTGTTGTTAAACAGAATAAAGTAACGGTAGAAACTAAGCTCAAATTATTTTCACCTTGCATAAATGGAGAAATTATTAATGTAATTTATAATGAGCGTTGCAGATATTTCTATTGCAAAGCATGTTTAAATTACACTTAGGTTGTACAACTATTGTCAGGGTTATTCGTTACCAGCAGTTACCCTTGACTTCGTACGCTTGGAAGTGTGTTATAGTATAATAGTTTTCTTAAATAATAATAATAGCAACAAGTATTCAACGTAGCAATAAAAATTTACGTACTAGAATTAAAACAAAATTATCATAATATTTTACATGTAAGACTTCAATCAATTCTGCTTTAAAACAGAAATTTGGTTCTTCATTATCATCTTCTATAATATTATTACATGTTTCTCAATCTGTCAGAGAAATTGAATGTCTTTTGGCCAATTGAATAATGTTAAGACATTTTGAGGAAGGGTAAATATAGTCTATTATCTTCAGCTCCACAATCTGTCAATAGAGTTTGTAACATAACATACGTCAGAGCCATCTATGGCCGGCGTAGTAAGCCAGTTTGGGGCTATCTTTGGTGGGTGCATCGTTGACCGCCGTCAAGTTTAGTTGTCGACGTGGGAACATTTCGGTCGTGATTATAGAAATTGTGTAAAGTCGAGAAGATTTGGCGGAGTGTAACGTGGAAACTAGTAATGTGTTATATTAACGGTTTTGCATGGAGTGCAGCGATCTCAAGTGACTGTGGACATGTTATGAGTACTGTGGAGAGTGTGGGAGTTTGTGCAATTTAATTCCTCTTGTCCCACGAGTCTGCAATTCTCGGAAAAGGAATCTGATTTCCTTATTTAAATATTTGTTTGGTGGTGGTATTTTCCGTCGGTGTGAAAGCATAAGTTTATGAACTCAATAAAGTTTTGTACATCTGTCCATTCCAAAGTATGTGAGCTTATCATTTAGTTACCCGACGAACGGTAATACCTAAACCTGGCGACCGCAGCATAAAGAACCTTTTTATTTGATCAATGAATATGTGTATGTAGAGTAAGGGACTTTTCTAATAATCAAAGTCCATAATTAGCAACGAAGCTTACAAGTTGTATGTCTACATGCAAATCATCGGAAACTACAAAATTTTTAGCTTAAGAACTGATTTATATTTTCTGCTCCGGAACTATTTGTTTATCAAGGACAATCATTTTCTCAATTTTATATTAAACATAATGTTGAATATGTGATACGTTCTTGCTCTGATCATTGAAAGCAGTGTATGTGATTTATGTAAGAAGCAAACAGTACAAGTGGCAGTATCGTCTACGAAGAAGGAGAATATTTAGGGCTGGCGAAATACGAATTCATAATAACAACTCACAAAGGAACTATTAATTTTCGGAGGATTAAAAATATTCTATGTTTTCAACCCTCCTATATAATAACCCCATGAAAAATTTCATATAACTGTGTTAAAAAATAAGGCATGCTTGTGCCATTAATCTAAACAGCCATTCATCCAAACTCAGTAGTTAAGGATTACAAAAAATAAAAATTAAAAATATATAAGGTGCTGGACTTCGTATCCAAAGATTGTAATAAGTAACCATCTTCTCCGGTTGAGGAGAATGCTACAATAAAATGAAGAGAATGTAGTTTCACTCTATTGGCAAGAATGACTCAACTAAGAATACTTCAGATTAAGTCATTTCAAATCTTAATACTGACTGCAGTATGTTACGTATGTAATTATTGTATCTGTAAATAAAACTATTCCATAACTAAAAAAAGTGGTTACGGCGCTTGTTTCCAAAATTTCGCTTTTCTGGTCCCGGGTTCGAATCCAGGTGAGTGCAGGATTTTTTTAGAATTGTGTTTAATTAAATGTGCTACGTTAGACCGTTCCGTGGTTCGGATTCCACGTTAAACTGTAGGTCCCAGAAGATAGGAACTGGTTGACACAATGGCTTAGTATGCCTCATTCGGGAAGCTCCACATAACCTTCGAGTTATGGATTAAGTTTGTTAATGCGGAATATGCAGATTCAAGTATTGTAGTGTGGTCACAGATAGAAATTGAGATAATACCACAAAGCCGAGAACGGAATATCTCTCCCTTCTTATTACTGTAAAGGTTCCGTCACAACATCTTTTGGACACTTGTGGATTAACTGGTCAAAATGTATCAGCTTTATAATTTTAGCGGCATTGAGTCGAATGTTTTCCTTCAAACTGGCGTCGGCTCTTTAAGAACCAAACGATCTTTTAAACAAATCTTGCCGTAAGGTGGTGACATTATCATCTAACGACCCATATTTGTTTGCATTGATCTTTCACTTATCGGAATTGTGTGAAAATATCTAGATTTTTGATAGGATTCTAGGTTCTTATTACTTTGTTTGGTTTCTTTTGGGAAATATCATGAGTCTGCACTTCTCTAAAACGGTATCTGTAACAACCATGGGGAGATAGTTTAGGACCGAAGGATATGTTGGTTTGAAAGTTTCCTTGAGATCCTACATTTTCATGCCTCGTGGCATTCAACCAGGAGGAATGAACATAGAAAAATACCTTTCAAAATAAAAACATCTCTATTGGAAAGTAATTATTATATTCCATCAGTTATCTTTTCATATTCGATAGTTTCAAAATAAAAATACATATTATTGTTTTAATTCTGCATCTATGGATAAAAATAATATATATGAATAATATATATGTTACTAAAATGTATAGTTATTTCTTAGTTCTTCTGAAGTACACCTACATTATTTGACTGAGCCTCATTAATATCATGAAATCGTACTAATAAACAGATAATGCCAGTTCCTTAATTCATGAGAAATATAAATATTTTGAAAGAGTTACAAGTATACTTAGTGATACAAAACGATATCAGTGAACACATAACACTTAATCTGGATTACACTAAAAACTACCGAATTCTTCATAGTAAAGGAGATAATACCATGTAAAATTTTATTTACCTCAATGTTAACGACAGTGAACGAAGGACTCAACGTGTCGCTTCCGGTTTTTATTTACACAACACCACATGTGCTTTTTGTGTGATATTTTTTTATTTTTTATTTTTTTACGTACACAGTGAAACTAAAATAAGCTCAAACCACAACAGTGGTTCTATAAAATGGGAAGTCACTTATAATGTTTAAATACTGGTCCACTTATGCGTTGGTCTCGTAATTAAATTGAATTGCACAGGAAGAACTTCTAAAAAAAAATGGGGTAGGGGGCTATTTACTATTCCTACTAAGAAAAAAAAACGTTTCATTCATTTTGGTTAAAGTAAGAACTACACAGCTATTTATAAGCAGAGCACTGCGTACCTTGTTATAAAAAAGATGATTAGATCATTTTAGTATACGAAGAGAACAAACATTCACAAACACTTGACACAATTTTACCGAACATTTTGGTGGCTCAGAACATCTGTCTTAAGGTTATATATGTTTCCATGTGTGATTTTATTTTTGTTTTCTAAGTATGATTGAATATGATCAGCTTAAAAGAAATCTGATACCGCCAGAGAATAAAAAGGCATGAATGTAATTCTTTAAAGAGTGTTTTATGAAATAAAATTGTAATATCATACCCTTTATAAAAATAACTTTTAATTTACATGTTCGTATAGCATTTAAAACCATAAAATTATTGCTTAATTGCTGGATTAACTGGAATGCAACTGATGAATTCATAATTTATACTGGGATTTCCATTTACTTTCAATTTCACATATTTTTATATATTTGGTCAATTTTCTCTTGTTTAAGTACAATATCATATTAGCTGGAATTTGAACAATTTGTGGTTCCTAATAATATGTGAATTTACGTTTGGTATGATCGATAGAGGATAAAATAATTTCCATGATTACATTTCAAATACAATTTGTTACAACAATTTTATTCGTGTGATAATGTGGTATTACGATTTGTTTTAATCCTCTTTACACGTATATATACAATTTAGTAAATTTTTCTATTCTGTTAGTAAAAAATTCTTGGGATTTGGGATTACGGTGTGCGTTTAAATGGTATAGAATCCTGTTATTCTGATGATTCATTCAGATTTTCCATCTTTAAAATTGGTTAGATCTCTGTGGAAACTACATCAAGTTTTAGTGACAGAACGCTTGAGTACACAGCCTAAAAGGAACATATGTTAAAGAATAAAAAGATAAATATATGTCAAAACATTCTTGTCATCACTGAATGATTTCATATTATGAACTAATAGTATTCCCTGAAGCGTAATATATTCTTTCAACACTGTTAATAAAAGTAGCTAGCTTAAAGTACCCTCTTACTTTCAAAAGATCATGGATCATAAAGTTGATTACGGTTAAAGAACTGTTACAAGTGAGATAACCTTAAATGTAAAGTAAAAGATCAGATAATGATTGGAGCAGTCATAAATATTAACCGTTTGTATCGTCGTTCTGCACTTAAAAGTTACAATTTCTTTCCTGTAAATATAAATTTTAGCTTTGCTAGACCTCCCGATTGTTATGTGATCAGCTCAAATTTTTTTCTTAGTACAAACAATGAATTTCACACAAATAATCAACTGGATGGTGCAATTTGTAAATATAAGATTTGAGTAGAAGTTTTCTAACAGACAGCAGTGATATCCTGTTCCTAAAACAGACATTTAAACAATTAAAGATTTTATTCCTGCCCAGTTTCGACATATGTGATAGCAGCGAAAACATATGTTTTACTTAACTCTTTAAACACCCTCTCCTAAATAAAGTTTTTGCAAAACGTAGAGCTATTACTCTAAATACTAGATATGATGACCTAACATAAAATAGTTTTGGTCACGGTTTAAATCATTCTTGATGGGAAATGTTACATGTGGTGAGAGTTCTGACGCATTCTTTACGGTTGAATGCAGCTAGTATTTGTACCCAGTAGAATGGGTGGCATTCTTCTGTGGTACATAGTAGCACTATTTGTATGACGGTACAAGACACTTGGGGTAGCTCCCAAAAAGGAAAACACGCCAAATGTAGCTAGTTGTGAAATTGACTTGCGACGCATCTCAACACCATTGCATGTATGGATAACTGTATCGAAACATTTAGTCACTGGCATTGCGAATGCTGCGATGGTACCTTACAAAGGCCATGGCCAGATTAATTTTTCGTTCCTTATCCCTGCTCCTCTCCTGCTTCTAATTACTTTAACGTTACGAGGGGTAAGTTCGAATGGAATTAGTCACTTCAGATATAAATAGTTGTACGACGAAAAAAGAATCGGCTCATTTGTAGCAATCGTTTGCCAATTGAAAAAGGTACGTAGCGAAACACAATATTTTTCAAAACATTTGGGAATAATGAAATATTTCCCTAGCACAAAGAAAACTGTCAGAAAATTTCGTTACTCTGGGACACACACATAGTTTATCAATATCTTTGTGATATTTCGTGCTGCTACCTAACGGCTTAAGGGGGGACGTTCATGAAATTGACCAAAAATGTCAATTTTCAATTTATTTTTTATTTGTTAGTACAACTCATGGACAATAAGTTCCCAAAGTTTCAATGATGAAATCGCATCCGAAGTGCCTGATAAAATAATTAAACTTGTGACGCAACATCCCTGTCACACCCACTTTTTGAAGCAGCACTTCAATACCAGCTCAGTGAACAAATTGCGTTTCCTCAAAAATGTGTTTTTCTAAGTTTATGTACCTTTTCCTCAGAATCTAAGTACGCTAGAATTATGAAATTTTGTACACTTATTCCTATAAACCTAATAAATGTTGTCTCAAGATCAAATTTTGAAATTCTTATTGCCAGCTGAGATATGGGGCAAAGTGCTTGGAATTCTGCATGAATTTAAAATTTTACTTGCAGAATTATAATTAAAAATTTATGAAAATTCTCCTATTTGATTTATTCAAAAAACCTCATGGGAGAAGCCTACTGTATGTAAACAGTGGAAACAGAGAAAATTTGGTAGAAATCTCTTGAATAATTTCTGAGAAAAAGGAACATACATTATTTTTTGAAAATAAAAATTTAAAAATTCATTTAAAAAAAAAGTTGAATATTTATAATCAATGGAATTTATAGGTAAATGTGTTCACTTCATGTAAAGCGTGGTACAAAATTTCATTGCCGTATCTTCAAAACTGTGGATAGGGTGCATTTTTCAAATAGTGTGTGTTTTTCATGAATGTCTCCCCTTAACTCTGAACTATCGGATACCCGTATGCTTGATTGTTCATAAATTTGCCATTTACACGTTTAATTTCGAAAATTTATTCCTTTATAAATTAATGATGTTACTAAAGCGGATAGCTTAATCTTTAAAATGATACCTCATTTATAGAATTTGGTTAAGTGTGAAGGGAGAAAGATTGCTTGTGCAAAATCATCCTTTGCAAATAATGTGTCATAAGCCACGTATACTCTTACCAGAAGTGTTGAGTAAACCTTGTGGTCGAAATTAGGATTGTAACGGAAGTCATCTTTGTGGATGCGGATATTCAATGCTTGACATCCGCGGATGTGGATGTTTTGCGGACGCGGAAGTGGAAAAATAAATTAATAATTTATCACAAATAAACTTAAAATAAAAATAAGTATATTTTTATGCCAAATTTTCAGAAGTAACACCTATTCCATAAAATACTGCCACGTTGATTTATTTTTTGCCTCATCTTTTAACAACAAAAAAAGATGGAATGATTTCACAAGTGAATTAACTTATTTACACAGTTCTGCACGCGTCTGAAATGAAGAAGAAGAAAAAAAGAGCTTTGTCATGTGAACTTTTCGGAGTTCGCGGCTCGACTAATTCAAGCGTCAAGCACAAGACCACTCCACCGCACATCTCCGTGCCCGCCACTCGCCTTTCCACTGTTATAGCGGCCCATTCACAGTACCACTTGTAAGACCTACGTTCATACTATTTTCCATAAAGAACTCTTGGTGGGCCGTGAAAAGGGTTAGAGAACTACATGCAGGACGTGTTGGATGTTGGTACTCCCAAAAAACCAACACGAGTCCTTGCTGTCCAACAAGCTATGGTGTTAGATCATGATTGGAGGAAAAATCCTGCAAGTGTGCGATAAGGACACATGGTGTGCCGCGATAAAGTAAGAGTGGAAAGGATTGCTTGGAACTTTTTGCTGGACCCCTTTTACTAGCGTGAATAAGTGAGGCATCCTGTTCTATACGGATGTACTATAAGATGGACAGTGAAGAAGGCGCTTTACTTGACAGGCAAATTTAAACTTTTAAATTCGTCGCTTTTTATTTTGATTGCAAGATCGTCAGAAAAAACAACCACATTGTTGTTAGCTAAGAGACGATGGGCACAAGAGAAAAGAATAATATATATTACAATGTAAACAAAACATTCGCTATACATCCGCAATAAATATTGAGGATGCGAAAGATGACGTGGAGTTTTACGAGAAAGTTCCGCACTTGCGGATGAGGATGCGAAGATCCGTTACTTCCCTAGTCGAATTGTTAGAATGAACGGGACGTATCAGAAATTAAGAACACTGTTACTACAATCCCGAAATATATGAGGGAATCCTTCAGTTAACATTCAACAGGAAGTTCAGATTCAGAAGTAAAATTAAATTACCATTTGCCTCTTCAATTCTTTTACCGTTGTAAGTAGCTGACCTGCATAACCTGGCAGGCCAAATTTATAAACAGCCAACCTTTTTCAATGATTTTTTTTCTTGCAACAGAAATTTGTTTCGAAAGCTGGCAACCATACTGAGAAATCAGAATGGAAGGGGATCTCACTGGAGCAGTGAGTGGGTGGCGAAAAATGCAGTTAACCTATAATTCGTTTAATATATAACTATTTAATAACCGTCGGGTCAGATTAATTTGGCTTCATCGTAACCACAAACATATCAACTCAATATGAATTCTATTACAGTGTAAGACATTAAAAGTTCATTTTCACTTTTTTATTTTTTAAATAAATATCTGGCTTCTGTGAATTTCTTTTGTTGCAGCCTTTAATTATTTTAGATCTAACGGGCTATATGATAAATAAATAAGTAAATGAATCACTAAATACAGTAGGCAAGAAATCACACTAAAAATGTATCAGTTACAGGCAATTCATGCGTTGCAATACCAGTGCAGCAAACGTTGCATAATCAAATATTCTAACCATATATTTAAGAGTTTTACTTCAAAATTTACGCAATTAAAATAAATAAGTTTAAAAAAAATATAAATAAGTTGGTTCGGGCGTATGGGGCTACGCTACTAGATGGCGCCACAGACGCAACGAGCAATATGCCAGCGCCACGGCGACTGCACTGACACCTTCGAGGAGGTACTTAACGGCAGCACACAACACACGGAGCTCAGTTCATGCCTGACTTTGAGGCAACATCATTCCGCTATCTGTCATTGTGTGTTGTGAGCCTGAGTCTAATAAACCGGATCCTTGTATCCGCTGTTCTCGTAGTTACTCTCCACTGTCCGAGGAATATCCACAGCCTTCCTTCGCTAATGAGCCATCTACCTCGAGCGGGAACGCCATTCGACCCACCCGACTCCTGATCTTTCCCAAATGGATTCGACATATATATTAATCGAGTTTCTACAGCCTGTAATTTCTATTGTTAGCAGGTTCATTTAAAGTTACAATGGCCACATTTTGATCGACGTCTGAGACAATAAAATAGGTAACAATAAGTGTTAGACTAAAAGATCTTATACGCGCTCAGTTTTCTGTAGCTGGTTCGACATGGGGCCGTGGCCAGCTCTCGTGTCCTTCCAAATCTTCTCAGTTCGATGTAGTGACGTGGATTCGCGTTCCCTGCTGTTCAAGGCTACGTGTATTCGAATGCGCTCAGCTGTGCCCTAGCGTTGCGGTAATCTCATTCCATGCCCCGCGAACACGAGCGCGCATTAACTGCTTTACCTGCATTACGGCTGTGAAGCGGCCAATCGGCGAAAGCTGAGATCAATTAACCCAGCCATGCAATCAAATCGGCCGCAGGGCTGCAACAGCTTAGTTGCGAGATTTTCGGCTATCTGTAGGCACAACCACTGCGTAAAAAGATGTTTCTCCAGGCGAAAGAAGAAACTATATACGCTAGAGTGAACTGTGCGTAACACTACAGTGTTATTATACGTAACTGTTATTTCCAGAATAGTTATTGGAAGTTGTTACTTGTAATACTAGAAATAAATCGCTCTAAAGATCTCTAGGAACGAAACTAGTGGGTGAGGAAATAACGTTCAGGCCCAGCATTCTGAAGGACACGTTTTCAATCCCCGGTCCAGACATACAGATTTTGGTTTTACGTGGAATTCTAGGATGATTTTTTTTCCAAAAGGCTATTGCATAATTCCTTACCGTTGCTTGCCCGTCAACCTCTGTCGACAGAAGAGCAGTAAAGGTTTTTGTATTTTGTTCCTTCTTCCAAAAAAATATATATATTAAGTGTGAGAACGGCATGTCACAGGGAATATTTTAATTTACCCGAAGTAAATTAATGATAAACTTACAAATGTTTTGTTTTTTGTTCCTTTTTCAAAAAAAAAAAATATATATATGTTAAGTGTGAGGTCGACATGTCACAGGGAATATTTTAATTTACTCGTAGTGAATTAATGATATACTAGCAAATGTAGACCGGAGGTTGCTGATGAATTGTGAATTTTGAATGTCCAAATTTTTTAAACTTTAATATTATGTTTGCAGTGAAAGGTAGTGGCCAAAGGTTATTGTGGTAATGATGGTAGTTGATCGAATCCAAGCAGATTTATGAAATTAAGTTCTAGAAGAAAAAAATTAACTTTTTTTGTAAATCAAAAATATACAACATCATAATGAAATAAAGGAGCAGAAATAAAACGGATGGACACAAAAGTACCTGAATGCGGGTATATCGGAGTTAAAATCAGTGGCTTGATTGAAATGCGAAAGTCCAAAATACTGTCCTTCCATTTCCTATTGCTACACTATTGAATCAAACGAATGAACAGAAAAAAGGAGGATCAAGTTATGAGGTGGAAGGCTGTATTAACGACATCGAGCAATCTCTCCCAATTTAACGCTGGAAAAGAAGAAGGGAAGGGAAAAACGTATTGATGAAATCGCGAGAGGAAATGTATTCATAGATGCACCCGGCACTCGAAACAAACAAATCGATCACGTCCAACTTATAATCAGATATCGGATTCGCATTAGTAGCTCGCGAACCGCACCAGCCCCTACAGATTCATTTCCGGTGATCAACGTTTAATCAGCCATTAATCACTGCTGGAAAAAAAACGAGAGGGAGGTGCGCTGGTCGTTCATAAGCAGCGCTTTCGACGATATCTGACGTAGCTCTCCGCGTTTATTTCACTCTGCACTCGCACTGTATCGACACTGTTGAAGACTCGTGGTCTTATATTCCATTAGCGGATAAGAGGCTTGTGGTGTTTTTTAAAGATTTTTTGATAACCTATCCTTTGAAATTTACACATTCGTGTAATTAATTTTTAATGGATCAGATCCCACGGATGCATTGATAATTTAATCTCTTCGGCGTTTGTATCTCTTCAAATAAACAAACAAATCTACTGGCAAGAAGCTTTGACATTAAGCTGCACGAAGCCTAACATCTCCGATTTATTTATCTATAGAAGGTTTTTTATAAAAAAGAATCCTGCTGAAAGAAGTATAATTTATTTCTGACACTAACAAATTAATAATATTGTTTGCCAACACAAACAATCAAATAGAGCATTTTCAAAGATGTTTCCTCAATTTCTTGTATACTTACGTTAAAATTATCAAGATAAATATGGAAATAATAATTGAATTATCGTTTGATAAGCGGTATTAAAAAATTTGAAACATTAAAATGCAGAAATACATGTTAAATCAAAATAAAACATTTCTGATAAATCATTATAAGTATAATGGAGTCAGAAAATAATTGTTTATATTTTCTCTTTCCCACAAAATTATGAATTTAATGAAACCTAAATCTTAGTTGTATGATATAAGCTGCGAGGGTCATATTGTATCGCAACTTCTGACCGTATCATCAGTACGCCGGGAAAGTCTTCACTCACATACTCTGACAGTATGATTATTGCCAACGATAGTAAATAATATTTCAACCCATGAATAATTATCTATTTTAGAAATACCAGTACCTGAAATATGGCAAATTTACTAAATAAAATTCTTAAATATAAACTGAGAACCATACTAATTATTTCAACTGCATCCAAATTAACTTGTTAATTAAATTCACAAATATTCATAATTGATGCTGAGTTAGTTATTAAGGTACTTAAATTCAAGTAGCATCCACATGAATAGGTCAAACACTATGCTTTACTCGAACTGATCAACCAGTTTTTAATGCTTACAAGTTCCTGTATTAGGTATACGCTGTCTTTGATAATGCACTTATAGATGCTTCCACAAGCGAGAGAGAAAGCTTACGGTCCCATTTGCCGTTCCGTGTTTGAAAGAAACAAGTATTAAGTGAAGTTCCTTCTGGCTTACTATGTGCAACACGTAGTTACAGCTGAATATTTATCATATTCTGCGATGCAATTCTGTCTATTCTATTCGCCACAACTATATTTTTGTTATTTTTTATTTTATTTTTGTTATTTTATATTTTTTACTTTTTTTTGTCTGAGGATACATTTAGAGAAAAAGCTACGGTGGATCTCAAATGGGGCAGACGGCTTGACTACAGAAATTTTAATGTGAATGTTCTGCGAGAGCGTTAAGAAAAGTTCTCAGCTCCGATCACTGTTGGTCGACCGTTGTGTATATTGACTTTAAGTAAATATACAGAATGTCGTTAGAAACTCATATTTACTGGTTACGTTTGATGATCTCCAAAAATCTACGAAATATGTTGTTTAGTATCTTCCCGAAAATAACGCCATCTGTTACTAAGGTGTAGAATTTTCCGTACTACCTTCTTAACAAAAACCATAGTTAAATAAATCGATAAGATATACGATACTTAACGGAACACCAAAAACGTATAAGTATTTAGTGATGATCTCATTTAGCTATATCCTTTCACTTTTATTTCTAAATTCGTATCTCCTCTACGTGTCATTGGTGTGAATTGTATTAAGTATTGGTGTGCAACGAAAAAATAATCTGACTTGCCCACTATTTCAAAATATTATTGTTCTAAATGATAATTATTCGCGTTGAAAAAAGGTTTAATGTTTTTTCAATCATAACAATGTAGTAAATTTATTTACCAGTTATTTTTGCTTAAATTTCCCTCAGCTATTCATTCATGCTGTATTTTACGAAATGTATTCCCTATAGTTTCTAGAGAGTTACTTAAAAGAGGTTTAACTAAGTTGATATTAATCGGAGCGAACTTTCACTGTTCATACATAAAATACAAGGACACTATCTCCGAAACTAGTATCAGAAAAGGTGACTTATAGATTGAGAGAATCTCTTTTAAGTCTGCAGGTTGTAGTGAACATTCTTCAAACATTATCTCAGCCCAAAAATTTATTGGCTACTTCAGTATTTTTGTCGAAATATAGTTATGAAATAGACTTTGGCAATCCTATTTGAAAGTAAATGTTGTCTGTCCACGTAACGCCACTGGTGCCTTGTGGCTAGCAGGCATTAAACGCGCGTTAATCCCCTGTGGGTGGCAGCCGGCTAGTGGTCAGGAAAAAACACCGACAGCGCCGCCTGCGGTGACGCACGACCGCAAAACATTCAACAAGTATTTAATTAAACCGCTATATGACAACTAAACTCACTCCTTCAAGTGGCAATTAAAAGTTATCGTTTTTATCTATTGGTTTCTTTTTAAGGCTGCTTACTGTTGAATTAATTGAATATATACTTGACAAATCAATAGAACTTAAGCTTGCCAGATAGCCATATAATATAAACAAAGAGTGACAAGATTCATCGAAACTTCGCACCGAAGGTACAGGATAAAATACTATTATGAATTTTTATTAAAAAATACGTCCTACAAATTAAATATACATTGAAAATTTTCTCCTGTTCTTATAACTATTCAAATCAGTCTTAAAACAAAGAACATTTCATTTAATGTTATGTTTAGTACATCGAAGATACGAGGGAGCAGCATCTGTAATTAGGCATGTTTAAAATAAAGTTAAATAAGAGTATGTACGACAGAAAGAAATTTGAGTTATAGTATGTAGCATATACGCTAAGACTGGATTGTAAGTGTTTACATTAAGTGACAATTATCTTTGGTCAGCGGGCGCTGCCAAAGAGTAATATAAGTAATATTGTCTCTGGTATGAGAGAGGTAATGGCAGTAAGACAAAGGAAAGTAAGGACTGTATTAAGCTTACGAGAGGTTGTGTTATTTTTGGATATATGAATTTGAATAAATATCTAATGTTGTTGGTGTTCTTTAAATGTGTGGTTTTTCTTGGTTTAGCAAATATTAATTTCACATTAATGCATTACATTAATATGCAACAACTGCCGAATTAAATAAAAAGGAATGATCGGCAGTTTATAACATGGCTTGCCTGGTAAGGTTGAATAGAATAATATAGCCTTGTTATATTTGGCGACCCTGGACCAGAATTTACGGGTGTTAATTACTACTAATGAGCACAGCATCCTAAACGACTGGACTTCTGATGACGCAGTGGAAGTGGCGAGTTCCAGATTTTCATTCTTCGCAGCGCGGCAAGTAGAGAACATTCCATTTATAAGTTCTGAGGTGGCAGTAATAATCAGTCATATAAAGAAAAAAGAAAAGAAAAGTAGTTTAAAATTTGGACATTGAGTAAATGACGTACAGTAAAGAACTTGAAACTGAAGCAGTGATTGTTATGGAGACTGTCTTTCTTCAGTAGTAAATCATTTATTTTTTTGATAAGGAGTGAGTAGTGCATAGTAAAGAATTAAATATGAAGCAGTGATTTTTGCTGTGGGGATTGGCTCTCCTGAGTAGTAAAACTTTTGTTGTTGCTTGTAATATATGTATTATATATAATAATTGTATAAAACTTGCAGGAATGAGTGCCGAAAAGAGTACAGACTTAATGAGTATGGATCTTGAATTGATATTAAATGCCATCCGAGGATTTGAACAGAGTCAAGAAAAAACCAGACAAGACATCCGAAGATTTGAAGAGAGCCAAGAAAAAACCAGACAAGGATTTGAACAGAGCCTAGAAAAAACCAGACAAGGATTTGAACAGAGCCTAGAAAAAACCAGACAAGACATCGGGATAATTAATGAAAAAATCACGCAAGTTGTACAGAGTAGTCAAGAATCTGAGGAAAGGATTACGGATTGTATTAATCAGCATATTAAAAGGACAGAAGAATTGATAGTAAGTGTGTCTGGAAGAAATTTGAAGATGGAGAAGGAGTCAGAAAAAGAACTGAAAACAATGAGGGAAGATACCATTGAAATCAAGAAAGTTGAAAGTTATGGAGCAAGATGTCGTTGTTTTAATGGATCACTATATGGAAGAAAAGGAGAAAACTATTGTTGAAACGATAGAAGGGTCAATAAATCGAAACATAAAAGAAAGACAGAAATATGTGGAAAGTAAAATGGAAGAAATTTTGGAAGGCCAAGTACGAAGTTATGTAGAAGCTGATGAAGAAAAAATGAGTATAGCGGAAGCACGAAACGAGTCGTTAAAAGATACATTCGAGGAAGAAGAATTAGCAGATAATGATAGCAAGCTACCTTTAAGTATTAGCGAATGTGAAGCAAGTGAAAATGTTCCTAGCAGCGATGGGGAAGAATACGAATGCAGAAGTAGTGAGAATGAATATAAAGAAAATGATGAAAGTGGGATAAGAATGTTTTTTATAAGGAGTTATGACGAAGAAGAAGATGGAAATGTATTGCAGATGGGAACCGAAGAAAAGAATATTGTACCAGGTCCAGGTAGCAATAAAAGAACGAATGTATTTGTCCGGCACGGTAATACAGAAGCCGCTACATATGTTTCTTTTGACAGGAAAGATGAGAAGGGATCGATGGAAGTATTGTTACAGGACACAATCGATGACGGCCGACACCGAATTACTTCAAATTATTTGAGAAAAGAGTACCCACCTGATATTAATACAAGAGAAGTAGTTGAATGGTCTCATGAAAAGGAAAACTGGAAAACAAGAAAGAAATTACACGCAGGATTGGAAGAATATGAAAAAGCGGCAGAAAGGAATTGGAAGATGCGGAAGAAAAAGCTACGGTAGAACTACGTGTATGCAAGAAACTTATCGGGGGCAAGTATTTCCATTATCGATTCGGTTGGAATTTGACGCTATATAGTGAATATGATGCCAAATTTAGTGACAAACAAAATTTAAATAGTGAACTGATATAAACCGTGAAAATACTTTGGATTTTTAATCGAAATTATTAGCATAGTGTGGAAAGGTAATGCCATTGCAAACTAAATTTGAGAAGTACTGTTGAATATTATATTCAAGAAAAAAACTGTGTCATCCATTGTATATTTCAATAACTTCTCGGCAAATTTAAAAATTGTGCTAAATTTATTAATCTGCCTCGAAGTGGGGGCAGGTGTAGCATATACGCTAAGACTGGATTGTAAGTGTTTAATGTAAGTGACAATTATCTTTGGTCAGCGGGCGCTGCCAAAGAGTAATATAAGTAATATTGTCTCTGGTATGAGAGAGGTAATGGCAGTAAGACAAAGAGAAAGTAAGGACTGTATTAAGCTTACGAGAGGTTGTGTTATTTTTGGATATATGAATTTGAATAAATATCTAATGTTGTTGGTGTTCTTTAAATGTGTGGTTTTTCTTGGTTTAGCAAATATTAATTTCACATTAATGCATTACATTAATATGCAACAACTGCCGAATTAAATAAAAAGGAATGATCGGCAGTTTATAACATGGCTTGCCTGGTAAGGTTGAATAGAATAATATAGCCTTGTTATAGTAGAAAACAGATAAATAAAATTAGAATTTTGTCCTGAAACGTTGTTTACAGGCTGCATTATAGATTATTATAGTTATATCACTTAATTAACCGTACCGTTAAGTATTGTCATATTTACCTTTGGCCTTACCCAGCAGCTACTGAAACTGATAGTCTCTGGTTTATATATATAAATGTTAATAACACGACAATGCAATTGAATTTTGCCTTATTCTTTGTGTCATACGCGTTTCGCTTTATTTACAGAACATCATCAGCGACATCTGTTTAGTATTTGTACATTTAATTAGTTATATTCAATTAAAAAAAAAAGTTCAGCTGAAGTTAAAAAGGTCACATGTAAGCAAAATTAATTCAACTGAACTTTATAAAAAACATTTGAATGGCATGTAACTAACTAACTGTACAAATACCAAACAGATGTTGCTGGAAATAGAGCGAAACGCGTAAGATACAAAGAATAAAACAAAATTCAATTGAATTGGCATGTTATTTAACTTTATTAAAAAAAAAACTCGTAATTGAGGAAATGGCACACAACATCCAGTTATTATGATAGTCGTTGCTTTCACCAATTAGCGTTCTTTTATGTTGTATACGAATTTCTTGGTTTTATGTGTTAACATATTCTGCGAAAGCGTCACAGAATTTGGGAACATAGGTTGGGCTGGGATTGTTTGGCAAACAAATGACGTCGTTTTTGTTTTAATTTCTTGGAGAATATTGGAAATTCTTTGATTTTCGAGTGCAATGGAATACATCTTCCACCAACCTATTTAGGGAGCAATGACAGGAGGGATAAGATTGGAGAAATAAGATGCCGTAATAATGCTTTTATGTATTCTTCCTTTCCTCGGGTTACTCGGGAATGGTATACAAAGAATTAGTATTAGTGCTTAGCATCTTCTGCCACCCACAAAATTTTTGCATTGTAGAGTATTGATGTAGATGTAGAATCCAAAAAACGTGGGGTAGGAAAATACAAATATCCAGAAGGAGGTCACACCGCTGCAGAAACGCGTGAATGCGCTGTTCAATGTCGGGGCTTTCATTTGTATTCTCGTGACTCTTGTGAATGCTTTTCTGACGTGATTATGGCAACACGACATGAATCAATAGACATTGAAAGCGGAATAGTAATTGGTGCCAGACGGACTAGGAATTATATTACGGAAAATTCTCGTGAATTCCTCGATTCATAGTGTGAAAAGTGTTCGTGAATATGGAATTTCCAACATTACCTCCCACTATACGAGTAGACAACAAAGTGTTCTTAATGAACGAGACCTGCGACACCTGCATCCTGGTGTCAGTGTTGAGAGACAGGCAAGACTGCGTCTAAGAACAGCAATACTTAATGTGGTATGTACGAAGAGTATAGGGGAAATCGCCATTGATAGGATATGCCAGCAGAAGACAGACACGAGTACCTCTGTAAACAAAACGCCATCGGCTGTGTCCCTTATGGTGTCGTCAACATATAGTAGCTTTTGATTCTAATTGGTAAGAGTTGATGGCTAGGTACGAGTATGGGGTATATGAGGTAGACGCCATCATTCCATGGACTAAGGTTGTCATGAAGGCACTGTGCAAACATGTGGTGGTTCATTTCTGGTATGACAGTCTTCATGGAATGGGCTGGGACCTCGAATTGACTGGAAATAGTTATTTCAGCAACTTGGAAAACATTTGCTGTCAGTGATGTTCCAGAAGCACGATAGAATTTTCAGGAAGACAATGCACCATGCAGTAGGCCTACAATGTTTCGCTTATGGAACTTTCTAGACAGTTTTAGCGATGATTTGGTCTCTTAGATTGTCAATATGAATTCAGTCGAGAAATCTGCGTCAATATCGATAGGTTTGTTTACTCACTACGTTCTACACCGGAAAAACTTTCGCAATTATGGACGGCGGTAGAGGAATCATGATAGAATATTTCTTCAGGGGACTTCCGATGGTTTTTTGGGTCAATGCTACGTCGGTTTCAGCCCTTCACCGAACAAAAGGCGTTCCAATACGATATTCGGAGGTAACCCATGACTTTCATCACTTCAGTGTATGATCACTGTTGCTTTTGCTTGCTAACATCTTATTGTTAACAGAAAATGTGTATGAAGTCTTAATTCTTGTGGCTTTTGCTTATGTATATTCACTAGCCTTAATAAGTCTAATCTGATATGATTTCGTTTCCACTAAATATTATTGTTAGCGATTAGTACCTTCGGAATGTGATAACTTGCGGAATATGGTGATGAATAGATCAGAAGCAATAAATGTGGAGCTCATCTTGCTGTTCTTCGGAAGAATAGGCTTCAATTGGTCGGTAAGAACACCACAATACTAGCACATTTAACGTACATATAGATCACAGTCATCGACACTTATGATAATACGTGGTGATATGCTAAACATACTGCAGATTACAACAAAAAATCATATCAGTTCCGTGCGAGTGTGGAAAGAGCTACACCGGCCAAACTATCCGCACTGTACAAAACCGTTGTGAGGAACACAAAAGCTATCTCCGACTAGGACAAGTCAGCGATCGCCGAGTACGTGTACGACCATCGCCACAAGGTAGACTTCAACAACGTTACGATATTGGCTAGGACCTCAACTTTTTGGGATTCCATAGTTAAATAAGCGATTGAAATTCGATTGGCCGATACGTTCAACAGAGACAGTGGGCTATGTCTTGGTGAGGCATGGAAACCAGCCCTGGCAATCCTCCGCAGAGAGCGTGGTACACCTGTCCAGCAACCGCCATAGACAGCTCAATATTAACTTCCGAAGCCCGCAACGAAGAATTGTAGCCCCGCCCACTAGCAGCCAGCCTCCGTGCGCGGGCATCGGAGAGAGCCGTTGGCCTATATAAGGAGGTGCGGCATCTGGGCTGTCTCAGTATCTGTCGGTCAACCGACCAGTGCAGATGTCTCCACACCTGATGAAGACGACGGAGCTAGTCGTCGAAATATCGTGTTTTCAAAACAAAATACGGCGTTATACCCGTGAAGACTTCATTTCAAGCCTTGAAAGTCTCCGTTTTTACATGTCAGTTGGGTTTCCCCAGGTTACTAGTATCATAAAGTAACACACTCTCTGCACAACTTGGCAGAAAATAGTTAATCCGTTAATCGTTAATTAACGAAGTTAACAAAATTGCAAAAATTTCACTTTTAAGTTAACCTAAAAATTCGTTAACGGTCTTCTTAAATTACGTCAAATTGAAGTACCGTTAACTTTAGTCCGTTACATTTGTAGTGGGCGTCATTTGGTATGTTTGAATTCCACGCCACGCCACGCTCGTACACACCGCGCGTCCGATGGCGAACGGATTAGGTAATACGAAATGTGAGTGTGATGCATATACAACTGTTATTCTAGGCATGTCGTTCGTGTGGACAGTTAAGCTAGAGTTATGGAGAGTTTCTATTTTACGTCTGCAAACCGGCGCTCACTACTCGTTCCTACTTCGATGACTGGTTTTGATATTTTTGTAATATAACATTTTAACTGCCAGGGAAATGTCCCTTTTTAGTTGGTATTAGTTTGTTGTTGGTTAGTGGAATAATTTAAACTGACATCCGTTAAATGATTACGTCATGGAAACTGAATCTCTTCAGTCCATTAGTGAAAGCAGCAACGCTAACCATAGCAACGAGAATATTAAAAATCCTTGGTCACATTTATACAATTATTTTGTATTTAAATCAAGACTGGGAGAACAGTTGATTTACGAATG
Source organism: Vandiemenella viatica (assembly GCA_031002005.1). Classification (NCBI taxonomy): domain Eukaryota; kingdom Metazoa; phylum Arthropoda; class Insecta; order Orthoptera; family Morabidae; genus Vandiemenella; species Vandiemenella viatica. The sequence continues at coordinate 72,422,642 of JARYHS010012519.1, forward strand.
CAAACTGTGTTTGCCTAAACTTTCTACAACCAAGGCTCACGTGTCTAGCCTCAGTAACCTTAAAGAACATATAAAGAGGATGCATATATCCAAAGATGAACATTGTGAAGAGAAAGTAACAGCGAGCAGCGAACGATCACACTAGATCTGAAGAGAGGAATATAATTCTGTGGTGCTAACAGAAAAATGAGGAAGAGCTGCAGAAAATCTTCAAGAATGGAGAAAGAAGTAAAGAACGAAGTCGTGTATGCATATAGGAACTAGAACTCAGGACATAGAAACGGATTTCAGTTTCGTATACACTAGTGTGCCATGTTTCTTGAATACCATCAAACTCTGACTACAGGCAAACCAAATTCTAAATGTGTCCCGTGATTTAATATGACAACAAAATTTTTGATTGGACTGGCTAACATTAAACCATGACACATGAAGTATCTTATTTTTCTTGATTTTAATATTTTATTGTGGCAATCCCGGACTTTGTGACAGTGGCTAACAGAATTCCCAGTGATATTGGTTTTTGTTTTCCAGCGTTTCCGTAGCAGCGGCTGAATAAACAAACAGTTATATACTGACATTTGGTTGAGAATGGAGGCAGAGATGGACGCCTTCGAAACGTCCCGCAAATATGATATATTAACACGGCTGGAAGCCCGAGAAAAATATATTAATAATTGATATTATTATTGTTTGATTATTTTACTGTGACAGGGTTTGAAAGTTAACTCTGGAGCACTCTCCATTGCTTATCTCCAGCAGGTCTTTTCCCTGGTTTAGAAATTCCTCCGGCCTTTAAAACAACGTTGAAAGTTTAAGCGGCGTTAACAGGCGTCAGATGCAACTTCTTTGCCTACAGCAACGTCACTGAACTGAGTGCGGGAGAGGTGTGAGGACGAAGCACTCAACTCCGCTGATGGCGGTCAGGAGGAGCAACAAGAAAAGAGGGGGATGAGGATGGAGGAAATGTAAATGTGTTAGGGTGGAGGCAGTGGCTGTGTCAGCCATTAATTGTGGTGGAGCCAACGGGGCGAATGCCTTGGGACATACAGAATGTGCTGACAACTGACTGGCAGAGGGCCAATAAAAGTCTGCATCCTACTAACAGTTCTTTGCTGGGGTTTGGATGAAAAATATTTATTAGGATGTTTGTTCACTTAACGTAAGAAAATTTTTAGAAGCATGTGCTTACAAGAGTAGGTGTTAACTGAGATAAAGGATTGCAGAGAGTAAATCTCATCTTGCAAATACGAAAATTGTTTTCATAGTTTTTATTGTTTCTTAGTTTTTGTTGATTCGTTACTTCAAGGTGTTTGGCAGGTGTTTGTATCTTGGTCGACTTTATTAAGATTTGAAACATTCGTACGTCCCCATGTACTTTATCTTTATACAATATTCGTACACAACAGGTATTTCGTAAAAGATAGCTTCCTCAAGCAAAATTAACCAAAATTAGGCATAAAAGAGATAGCAAGAAAACATTTTCCACTAGTGAAAAAATAATAAATAAATAAATCAAATTGAAAGTTGATTTTTTTGTGATCTGAAATTGTGAAACTTAGATTATGTTTTGCTAAGTTTGTTTATGTTGATAACTTGTAGTAGCAGAATAACGTGACACAGTTGAAAGGCCTTCCTGAAACTTGTTTGCCTTCTTTCCCTGCAGCTTATACATCGCTACCTCAGTAAGCCTTTTACACTTATGAAAATCGAAGTTATTTTTCAAGTCTTATGTCACATTATGTAGTAGAAAGCAGTGTAAAATTTTATTCCACTGCCGTGTGGTGAATAGTCTCTTACAATTTGTCTCTTGTTATGCCATAGCTTTTTCCACTCCATAACTTCAATTCAAAAGTAGGAATACTCAACGAATCGTAGAGCATCTTTTTTTAAATTTTTTCTTATAAGATTTCTTTTACCTTTACTTCATCAATAATTTGGAGTAAGAAGTTAATCACTTCAGTGAGAATTTGTTATGGTGATCATGTGTTAATTTTAAAGTTCGCACGAAATTTTATTCTTTGCAGTCATACCTTTCAGCTTAATATACGAAAATATGCTAACTCATTGTAATACATGCAGATCCTCCAAAGCGTTTAGTATTTTTGGAACATTGTTATGTGGGACGAGTGGCACAAAATCGAGTGTTTCCCTCAGTTTTATTTTTGATCGTGGCTCAAATATTTCGGCGCCTTTGTACTCCTCTGATTAGTGTATGTAAAATATGCTACAAATGCTATGTTTTAATTGCAAGTTATAACATAGATCCAGCTTTGATCTTTAATAACGCAAAGTTCCATATTGATGCATTCCTGCAAATGAAAACTCGCTTTCTTGCATACTTGTAATATGCCCCAAGCCTTCTGTATTAGGGAATTTACTTTACGTTTTCATTGTTCAGTATTTCATATTGTTTATCTATTCGAAACTTAAAGCACCTGTCTGTTTGTTGCAAAGTAAGAGGGCGTTTTTTGTTGTACCTTAACCGCATTATCTGACATCATTTACACTTGAGCTTAAAACTTCCAGACAAATGTCAAGAATGTTCTTCAGCAAGGTTAAAGAGGATTTTCTACGCTGTCTTTAGAACCAATCCTATCCTGGTTCTAACCCGCCAGCAGTTGAATAGCCGTGAAGTCCTACGTTTCCATTTTTAAAGAGAAAAATCCGTTCAATACGAGATAATCACAAGCGCCAGGGGTGAGGTTTAGTTAACACAATGTGCTTTAAATTGAAATCGTCTAAGAAGTATTTTGTAGTCACCATATTAATTTAAATTTTTATAATAATTGCTTTTTAGATCAAGTTCATTATTTCACGAAATTCTTTTTCAGGTGGTATACACCAATAAATAATAGAAAAATTTGTTTTAAGTGGTTTAGTGGATTTTTTAAAAGTTTTCAAACAATATTTTCATGATACATTTATTTTACGATTATTTACAATATCTATTTGTATTGTTAATTACCCACTGAAGAATAAAATTTGATAACTACCAGCGTAATTATTTTACGAGAACGGTATATTTTCTGTAGTTTTTGGAAGGTTTCACTTAAGTATTTTTATAAAGAAAGTGGGGTATTACAATATTTATGTTCTTTCAAATTATGCATTGAAAGTTAAATTACAAAACAATTTTAATGTCAGCAGTTTTGATTAGTTATTCGTTACGATTAACTTAAAATTAATTATCTCCAACCCAAAAAGTAAATCCACTACGATTATTTTCAATCTCAAGATATTTACAAATTTTAGGTTAAAATCATGTTTCAGGTAGTGAGAATTAAAAGAGTGTGCGATTAAAAATTTAATGGCTAAAGGTTTTAGCAGGTATGAGAGTAAGCTAGTTGGACAAATGAGTTATTCCGTAAAGGTTCCGTATTCCATTAAGAAGATACAGAATCAAAAAAAAAAAAAAAATGTTTTTCTGCTATACTAACTTGTGATATAAAGGAGCTCTAAGTTTCCAGCTAGCAACAGTTTCATTTAATAATAACACATGATCACTGAAACGGTCGATCACCTTTTTGCCATGGTCACTGAAACCTAATATTATGCTTGGTATCTGAAATTGGCTTCGAAATAACGTTGTTCGTGGTCTTGTGTAGTCCGCTAAAGCTGTTTTTCAATTCATACGCTAATCGACATCTTCTATTAATCTGCAGTTATTACTCCAGTGCAGTAAAGTGCGTAAAACTGGTCTTCTTCCTCTGATAAAACTTTGCCCGTGTCAGGGAATAGGCTGTTACCGAGCTGGATGTTTACCCCTTCGTGCGGACGTCTGGGTATATGAAGTGGATTGGCTTCCCGTTACCTTCCCCAGTACGTCTGCATTCGTAAATGTTTGTGAAAGTATGAATGATTGTGATACTCTTTGATCAGTGTAGAGTGTTTTTTGTTTTATTGATGTCATATGAAAGAAGGAAAAGTATAAAACCATGTGCCCGTCCATTCAGGACTACCATTCCGAAAGACACTCAGATGTGTAACGCTTAGTGTTGCAAATTGAAAAAAAAAAAATGTTATTTTTTCAGCTTTGAGAAAAAAAAAAAAAAAACATGAAAAATCCTAGCACCCTTGCTTTTTCGATTTTTTTCCCCCAGAAAACAATATATTTGATACATTATAGTTTTATTTACGTAACTTACATTTTACATGTGTGTTTTAAATCTTACTGAATCATATAATGTCTTACATAATGAGTAATATATGTATCTATATGAGTGCCATATTTTTATCCATACTCGGTCGATATAGGAATTTTCTGTTTCTTCTTATGTCTCCTCTAGATTCATAACTTCAGAAATAGTTAAATTTCATTTTACTGGTTGTTCTTGAATTGTACGCAAAAGATTTTGAGATTGAAATTTTAAATTGTGAACAAAGAACACACTGTGCCGATAATTCTGTATTACGGTCTTTTTAAGTTTGAAGTATGTAAGTTTCAAGTATGAAGCTTTTAAGTTATTGTACAAAAGAGGAGCTTTATTTCTTTTCAGTCGTTGGCTTACGCCGACGGTTGCAAGGAAACGATTCATAATTACTGACAATTTAATGAATCTGTATCCCTATACGCTGAGATTTTAACAAGTATACGAATATAAGGAAAGCACAATAATAAAAAGAGGCAAAAAACCGTTGATAAATTTAAAATTACTAATTTTTTTAAAAGATCCGTAGGTCTACAGATAAATTCGTAGGGCTGGCAGCACTAGTTAAAACGGCGAGTATCAATCCAAACAACGGGGAACGGGGATTCCTTCTCGCGCAACCTAGCCACTTCGGGATTCCCCGTTCGTAAAAGAAAACTTCTGTGAATGTTGCGAATATTTTCGTATTTTTTTCCCCACTAAACGAGAAAAATATAGTAGATTTAAAAATTAAGATAAGTACTTCGTATAAACTCTAAAACAGTCATATTAAATGATAAATGCCTTACAAATTTGAGATTTCACAGTTATGAAAAAAAACGAGTCCTAGGGAAAAAAAGGATTTTTTATAGTTTTTTTTATGTTTTTTTGTTTTTCAAGTCAGAAAAAAAACGTTTTTTTGCTACACTAGTAATCCCCCCATCCAAAGAACGAATCACCATCAACACTGCGAAGACTTTTAGGGTTTAACCTAGGACTTTTGTGCACAGTACTGTAGCAAGGACTTGTGTATCACCCCTCTTCTACCCTACCGGCAAGTCTTGATAAAATTTATTTCGGCACCAGGACTCAAACCAGCTAACCCAGTGTATGTGCTGGACTCCATCACGGCACCGCAACCAACTAAGCCAATAGGACGGGCTAAAAATGGTTAGTATATGGTTTTTCTACTTGTACAGTTATCTTATCAATATTGTTATACATATCTGTAAGGGACTGTGTCAGATTTTTAAAGTATAACGCAAAATATGCTGAAAAGATTTCAGTGTTGGTTTCACAGACTGAAATCTCCGTGTCTGGCTTGGAAACTGGCGCATGGCTTTATAAAGCTAAGTAAAAAAACTATTTCACGTATAATCTGGTATAATTTGAAAACTCGTCTCTGATGGGGTTATAACAGTATGGAACTTTAGAATCAGACAGATAACCTTCTTTTAAATGTAATCCGACATTACTCAAAAAACTTTGGACAAATTTTAACAACACTTACACAGTTTGAAACTTTAGGGTCTGGCCTAAACTGTAGGTTGTATATTAATATAAGGATAAAAGAGAAAATTAATATCTAATGAAAAGAGTAGGCCGTAATGAAGAAATTAGACCTTTAATAAATATAGGATAAACCTAATAGATGGCGGTAAAGTAACAAGGTCAACGATACAGACTGTTGTTGAATATATCGATTCTCACGGAAGATTTTACATGGTAGGAAATGTAGACAGCAAGTTTTTATTTGAACACATTTTTAATAAGCAGAGTAATGGTTCCTGCATTGTGTAATCTACATGTATGTTGATTGGTCACAAAAACCATACCAGCTGTACAGTAAAGATGATAATTTACGTGAAGAATAAAAAACGAGACAGCACTTTAGATTCCATGTAGACGAGGTCACGGGAAAACGCTAGATGTCCTTGTAGCTCTCTGAGGCTCAGTTACCTCAAGTGAAATTGGTTTTCCTGTGATAAAAAAGCGAATTTTCTAAATGACTGAACCATTTCCTGCCACTTATTATTAAATATAAAAAGAACGATTTGTTTCCTGAATCGATGTAGGTTATTAGTACTTCTGGTAAGCTAACATTGTATTCTTCTGAAGTAATTGGTTTTCCAAGCTGTTTCACATGACCCTACCATGATAAATTCGAGTAATTTACTATTCTAAATGAAAAGCAAATATTACTGTGATGTCATTCTAAAGCGAATACGACATTACTCAATCAAATATATAAACAAGAAATTCAGAAACATTACGTTCCTCCACATTAAGTTCCCACCCAGACATATAAACGAAGTGAATTTGTGAATTGATTGTCAAAATGATACATTTAGTTTAAAGTTAACATTGTTCTTTTTTATGTATTTTTATCCAAGATTTTACAGCGCATAAGCAAAGACACGAATCACTAAAATAACAGTATCTATCTTACCAGGTCAATTCGGTGTATTAGTATGTTTTCGCATTTTGTAAATTAATTTGAAACATGAAAATTTTCTTAGTAAAAATGCTATCTGGAAAAAAGTAATTTAATGTTAACCGGAGAAGGAAATTCATGTTACGTCCTTTATAAGGTTTCGAATTTTCAAGCTATAGTCGAAATGTCGCTTCTGAAAAGAATTTCAAAGCACTGAGTACGTTCTCAGTTTGTGGAAGACATCGAAAACGCAGTGAACTCTTAACAAAGTTGGCCACAGAGTGTGTTAAGCTGCCAATTAGGTTACGATGAAAGGGAAACCACTTCAAAGGACTCCTCGAGGCTCAAGTTGCGCAGAGTCTTTGAGGTACTAAAAATGTTTGGCCCGAGCGAAAAACAAAGAGCAGAGTATGGTATGTCAATTAGTTTTACAGCAAAACACTAGGGCACAAATAAAACCCCTGCCTTATTGGGAATTAAGCAATCTCAAAAGCAATGAACCTGTCGTTTTAAGAAAGCATTGAGAAGTTTTTATAATTTATTCAATACCAGAAGATACTAATTTTTAATTTTTAATATCATGTGACTTATACATACAAAATAGTGACAAAAAGATTAGCTTGGTTTATAAATCAAAGAAAATATTGTTTAGACCAGGAAAAGAGGTATTGATTAAAACAATTCTGATGCCATATATAAGATACTGCTACACAATACTTATAACGGCAAGTAAGACAGAAATTAATAGACTGAGCTTGGTGAGTGAGCGGTTAATGCTCTGGCCTCGCATTCAGGAGGAAGCCGGTTCGAATCACCGTGCAGGCATCCAGATTTAGGTTTTGCATGGTTTCTCCAAATCACTCCAGGCGAATGCCAGGATGCTTCCATCAAAAGGCCATCGCCGAATTCCTTCTCGTTCCCCCTTGGCATTTCAGCAAGGTACTTAGATCAGTCTTAAATAAAAGACGTATAGAAATTGTGAATAATATGTTTAAAATGTTAGGTTATTTATATGTACATTGGAAAAGAAGTTTTAAGTGATTTATTAACATTTATACCATTTATATTTAGATTGGAAAATGATGTGTTACCGAGGTACGTAAATAGAGTCAAAAGATACACTCATACACATAAATATGAGACTAGATGGATAAACTATTTTCGTATCACGTATAATCCACTTAAGAACAATAAATCACAATTAGAAATGAAGAAATCTGGATCTGCTGGAAGATTTAGTGAAAGAATGGTTACTTCGCTTTTTTTTTTTTTTTTTTTTTTTTGTTTATTACTTTCCTATTTATTGGTTACAAAATTCAGAGATGTATGGTACTAGGTATAAAGGTATCAATGCCAGGTACAAGATACAATACACAAAATCAAAGTGTGGTGCAAATACAAAGATTTAAGATACAGACTTCTTGGATGTGAAATACGAAGATACATGCTTCTGTTAAATTCATCATTCACTTGAAGGCTATGAATAGAATGTGATCCTATAAAAATTATGATGTTGCAGTTGTCTTTCTATTTAAAAGTTGTACATTAATGTGCTATTAGAAATTTGGATCTTTTCTCCTTGCTTATGGATTTAAGCCTAGTTGATGTCATTAAGGGCGGAAAAAAACAGGGGAATAGAACGTGAAGGAATTCGAATATGGCCTTTTGAAGGAAGAATTCGCCTGGCGTGATCTGGGGAAATTATGTAAAATCCAAATCTGAATGCCCGGATGGGGATACGAACTCACGTTTTCCCGAATACGAGGCCAGAGCATGACCGCTCACCCCATACGCTCGTTAGTTCTTTGGAGCTGATGTACTACGAATTACTAAGATATCTCAAAAAACAGAATTCACAGAAATATACAAATGAAAAATGTGATTGCTAGCAACCAATAATTTTATAATGAAAAAACTACATAACTAACATTTATAACAAATAATAGATCTCAGAAGTCTCTACTAAGCAAATTTTTCTTGTGACTACACCACGCTACACGGGAAATATGCATACTCTAATATACGGATATATTAAGCATGCTCTCATTAGACTGGTACTGAAATTGGAAAAATTATAAGACGAACCATTGCAGAAAACGGCCACTATATGATATATATCAGCATTAGAACATGGAAATATTGCAGAATATTTAGGTTGTAAGATGAATTAACACAGGGACTTGATATTGGTTCGTTTTGGGGTTTCCAATAAAATAACCTACAATCTTAGGAAGAAATCTCTGATGGCTAATAGTGAATCGTTTGAAGGCATAATAAATGCAGTATCAACGTATTGGCGAGGAATACTATTTACTTAATATTTGATACTAGTCTGGAGGCCATGTGTAGTTAATGAACATATTACCAGTAAATCTGTTGCGTTTCTTTCATAGAATTTATCCAATAAAGTCCGAAACATCACAACAATCTGATACAATGCTTCATTAAAGATCACTACTGTAATCTGACACATCTGATATAGCACAATTAACTAGTCAGTAATTAATCCCTCATAAAATGTTTGTAACCTGTCGGAAATTTGTTTCCTAGCAATTATTTGATTCCTTACCTACGAATTTACTGGAAACATCTAGTGACCAAAGTGGTAAAGAAATAATCTTTAAAGTTAATAAATTTACTGTGCATATCATAGTACTTGCTAGAATACGACACGAAACGCAACGTCAACAAATCTATATACGTATATAAAGATGGCTGAATGTATGCTTGTTTGTGTGGTTTGTTTTCTTCTTCATACAAATCCACATTTTTCATCCGATCTCGATGAAACTTTGCGCACTTATCCTTCGAATCAAGGAGAAAAATACTGTCACATTTGGTTGAAAAATTATCTGTATAAATAATACATGTTGTCTTGTAATATCGAAAAATTACTGAACGGCAATAGACACACGCGTTGGATATGGAGGTCTCTGTACTGTTTTTCCGTGTAGCGGGCAGGTAGCTCAGTAGTTAAAGCACTTGCTTACTTGTTTGGATCTTGGTCTCCGTTTCTAATGTCCGTGGAGGCTAAGATTTTTAAAAATTGTTTTTGATCGTAAGAGTCACGCTGGGCCGTCGGTTATTCGGATTGAATGTTGAACTGTAGATATCACAAAGTTAGGGGTGCAATACGAGGCAAATCGTAGGTAGTCTTGCAATGCTGTAGGTGTACACTTTTTACGTTATATTGATCCTTCAGAGGTGATTCGCAGTCAGTGTGTGTGTGATTTGCAGTAATAATACTATAAATGCGGAAGTAAGTCACTGTCTTTGTTACGTTTTGACAACTAAATTCCTATACCGATATTTACGGAATTTGACAAGAAAATCTGTAGGGATTGCACAGGACAATTTATTTTCGGTATGATTAACAGTTTTAGTCAAGAAATTTTGAGAACTTATCGAATGGTGACAGAGAGACAGATGTGTGTGTAAGTCTGTAATGTTACGTCGCTTGCTCAAGGTATGCTTCTCGCGCATTATGTTAGTGAATAATTTGTTAATAAATTTCGTTTAGAGAAAAACGTATTATTTGGTATAGATGTCGATTTTCTCTGTCCTATTACTTTGTGTCTGCTTAAATGTTTCTGGCACTAGTTTATTTTGCCTTCTTTTTTGACATGCCTTGCTGGCGTAAACTGGCCTAAGTTATAGCTCTAGCAGAGCACGAGCAGCTAAGTTATTAGAACCAAGAATCAGATGTTCATGCTGAAGAAAGAAGAAAAGACCATGTTTATCTGTTTTTAAATATGTTGGAAACTGATTCTCTTCAACAGACAGGTTCGATGGTAGATATATAGTATAGTGATGGTTTTTCGGTCATATTATACCGACTCGGTGTGGTTTGGGACAATTCCTTCGCTGCCAACAACTTTCTATATTCAATTCTGGCAAAGAAATTCTTAATCCATGCTTACGAATTCGCGGGTATCAGCTACTATATCATATTTGTCGTAGTAAAAACATATTCATATGTCACGAAGAACAGTCTGGCAACATTTTAATGCATCAGGTAATCTACTGGGAGACCTGACGGTAAACACGATGGTCTGTTTAAGCCCGTTAAGCCTGTATTTCTCGTGAAGTAATCATTCCGTCATTTATCAGCAGTACTTTACCGTAAGTATGGAAAACAGAAATTATGATTGCTGTGTCGAATCCGAGTCTTCCAACTTAGACACCTTTGGTTTTTAATATAGAATTTTTCTATAGTTCGGCAGTCTCCTTCAATAAAAACACTTTGATCCCACCAATGCGGTAAGTAAACATATCTCCTTGATGAAACAAGGCAGATAAGTTCGTCAAAACTTTCTTTGTTTACTGAAAGTTTAATTCCATCCAAAGATGCACAGAACATGAGTTCAAAATTCTGTATGTAATAACAGCATTATCTCTGATAACTGAACAAGTCATTAGATTTTATGGAAAATTGAGAAGCTTCTCTTCTATTCCCTATTACAAGCTTCGAGTCGTAAGCCCTCTTTCACCATCGTCAATCAGGGCATGCAGTAACCAACAGCACTTCGCTGTTGAACACCCAACATCGATTAAAGCCTGCCGAAGACAGAAATTTTTTCTGCACTTAAATTTGTTCCACGCAAAACTTCGCTCAGATCCCCCGGCTATTAAACTGAAATGTTGGTGGTGGGGGTGCATTCTAAAGTTGATAGCGTTCTCTTCTGTGAACCGCCAGTCCGCTTTCTCTCTTCGCAAGTTGCTTCGTAAACAGAGAGAAACTTTACGGTATGGGACCAATTTGCATTTTATTAAAAGCTTAATGATCTGTATGCTTATTTGATGGCATTGCAGCAAGTCGGTAAAATTACCAAACCACCGTTATACTTATAATGTCTGTGGTGTTTGATATACTTTCACTTTTTCGTACTAGCGAAGTTGGTTACTTTATTTCATTATACTTTCACAGCAGTTAAATCTCAAGCAGAATTTAACTTTTTAATGCACTTATTGATAATATTTCTTATGGAGACAAATATGAGTAAAGATGTTAAAATGTCAAATGATATTTCAGGAGATTGTCAGTAATTTTGGTTTAATATTAAGAACCAGTTTCACTTTCAACTAAGAAATAAAGCCATTAGAATTTATGTCTTAAATAGAGCGGCTTATAACATTAGAAATAAAAAGCTAAATATGCATATTCTTATACCTGAAAATTGTACATTTGTTTGTTAAGTGACGAGGTTGCCTAGTTTCTGTGAATAAATATAAAAAAAACGAGAAATAAAAAAAAACCAACTAAAACATGACAAATTAGGGCGAGGACTTAACTGGAAGGAAAAAATAAATTTTAAAATGCTGGCTCTAATATTTCCATTGGTATTATACAAAATTTATAATAGTTGTAACTAAACAGAGATTAACAAGTTGAAGCAGTGTAAAATGTGAACTATGAACAGAATTTAACAGTATAGAATATTGAAATATCGTAACATTTCTAGTGTAAAGAATATTATAAATACCTCAGTGCTTTTCAAATGGTAAAAGCAGTGAACAAGAGTCAAAAACCTTCAGTGAGAGGTCATGTTGTGGTACAGTCAGTGTCTTTTTTTAATCTGCTTAACGTCTCTCTAACAGCGAGGTCTTTAGAGACGGGAAAGGATGGGGGGCTAGGAATGGGAAGGAATACAGCCATGGGCTTTTGAAGGAAGCATCCCGGCATTTGCCTGGAGTGATTTGGGAAACCATGGAAAACCCAAATCTGGTTGCCCGGACGGGGATCGAACGCCGTCCTCCAGAATGCGAGGTCAGAACGCTAGCCGTTACACCACCACTCTCGGTGTCTTTTCTTACTAACGTTTGCGATCTTTATGGCCGAGGTTGCGAGATACGTGGACATCGTTAGTTAATAAGGGATATCTTCCTGTAATAGATAGAGATATTTTATTTCATCTTACTTTTGCGCAGAGATTTAGTCACGTCTCGTATGTTTCTAGCCACGTCTATTCCTGTTCTCCTTAGGTGCAGACGGCTATGCTACGAAAGAAGGACATAGTTCATAATCAGTAGCCCACATTGTGCTGTATTTATTTTCTGGGGTGACTGTCGGTGTGGAGCTTTGTTGTTTGCCGGGTCAATATAGTTTTTAATAGCACAAAACAAATTTCACATCATTGCATGAATTATATGCTGACTATTCTTGACTCGTTAACTTAGACAATAAATAGCCATGGAAACCTAATGCGTGTGAGCTTTTAAGATGGAGGTATAAGGTTTAATTTGGATTGTTGGATTGTAGCAGATATCTATATCTTCCATTCGGTTTATGGCTCCCGGGAATTCAAATGCCTGGCAGTCAGTTTGTAATGGATTGAAGCACACACACTAATAAGATCTGTTATTATATCTGTAGTCGTAAATCAGCAATTAATATAAAATATATTAAAAATATAATTATTAAGATTTTGTTCACCGTAATGTTAAAATTTCATACATGACAATAGGTAAATAAAGAAATAAATTTTGGTGATGACTAGTTTTTTGAAGGTAATATTAATTACTTGGGTGTCCGATCTTTCTTGGCATCTTTGAGATTTCTGTTCAATATGAACGATTTTGAATGACGTTTGATTAAAGTTAAACGTTTTTCTTGAAGGCTTCCTAAGCATTTTCAAGTGCACAGTTCCTTGTTCTAACCAAAGGGAAGCTTAACTAACATCTTTAGTCTCAATATAAATTATGTTAAATATAAATCTTAATGCTAATGAGGGATTAGTTAATGGTGCAAGTTTGTGGAAATTCACGAAGACCAGGCGTTATTAGTGATAAATTTATTCACTGCGATAAAACTATGCTCGTTGCTTTTTCACGACTTCTTTGATTAAGTAATATTTCTGTTTGTGTTAAAGACACATCGGTCAAAAAGTAAACAATGATCGTTTTCAAAGAAGTTTTGTTAAGAAGTTTAAAAAATGACATCTGACAAAGCCAGTATCTATTATTTAAATAGCTAATCTACTTTTTAAATGTTTTATAATTAAACAGATAGTATTTAATGATCACGACTTTTGCAGTAAAAGTATTATTTGTTACTATTCTTCAAAGGGAAATACCGTTTATTTATAAATATAGTTGTATTTACTTATTTCCACATTATTATGTTGCCATTAGGTAACTGACCACGATACTGTGCGAAATGTTCGCAAGATATAATAGTTGCTTGCTCTAACCAAAGAGAAAATTAGCTGACACCAGTAGGCTTACTACCGAGGGTGGTGCTGTAACGGCTAGCGTTCTGGCCTCGCATTCGGGAGGACGGCGGTTCGAATCCCAGTCCGGGCATCCAAATTTGGGTTTTCCGTGGTTTCCCCAAATCACTCCAGGTAAATGCCGGGATGCTTACTTCAAATGGCCATGGCCGAATTCCTTCCCATTCCTTGCCCCCATCCTTTCCCGTCTCTAAAGTCCTATTTGTTATAGGAGACGTTAAGCAGTTAAAAAAAAAAAAAAGTATGCTTACTGATACCTGAAACTTATACGAGATGGCGTTAAAGCCATTTCCGAGAAGCCAAGGAGAAGAATTACATTTTTTTGTTGTGTTTGTTTGTAAAATCGTGTTTTTGTGGGAAAGGCGCCTCGTAAACTTGAAAAGCAAAGCGTTTTTTATGTATAAAATTTCACCCATATCATTAGAGCTGTTTCCAAGATACCAAATATACATAAATATATTTACAAAAATTACTTGATATAAGTATCTTGAATAAAGATATAAGATTATTGTAACAAAGTAATGGTTTTTTTTTGCTTATGGCTTCACGGCTCGTCGACGTCATTAGAGGCGGGATGGGGATGGGGACAAGGAACTGGAAGGAATTGAGCCATGGCCTTTTTGAAGGAAGCATCCTGGCATTCGCCCGGAGTGATTTTTGGAAACCATGGAAAAACCAACTCTGGATGCCCGGACGGGAATTCGAACCGCCGTCCTCCCGAATGCGAGGCCAGAGCGTTAACCACTCACCCCACCACGCTCGGTCAAAGTAATGGTTCTTGAATTATTTACAAATTATTAAAAAGTTTTAAAGTAATGGGTGTGGAGTTGAACGTAATATGTATAACTGATACTGAAAGAAGTGACTGCAGCAAAAATTTTTGTCTTTGAAATTCCCTGGCGTATCAGTTAATAGCTTTCCGTTGAATTATAAACATTTCTCATGTACACATTAGGACTTGCATGCCAATTGTTGTTTAATTGAAGAATTTATGAAACGTGAGAAGTAAATGATATCATGAAAGTTTGTTGTACTGTCTGTCAGCAACCTGTACACCCTTTGGAAATTTGTGAAAGAAATTTGTGAATTGAAGAATTTATTAAACGTGAGAAGTAAATGATATCATGATGGTCTGTTGTAGTGTCTGTCAGCAACCCGTACACCTTTGGAAATTTGTGAAAGACTTACTTCTGTTGAAATTTGACTGCAATTCATGTCAAATCCCGATGAATTGAGTGTTGTAGTGAATGCGATTATTTGGCGTCAATATTCGGAAGCGTCGTGAATGTTTAGGGCAGGCAGTTACTTGCTGCCGCGCTCTCTGTCGTATTTCCCTGGAGTCCGCGATCCAGTAAGCATGCTCCAGAGTGGCTGCGACACAGTGGCGGCACATTTTGTCCGTAGGCTAACGCCTCTCTCCTAACGCGTAGCACGTAGCTTCATAAAGAATGCACAAGCCTAGAATTGTGAGAGCCCAAGTCCTGTCCCGTGTAGGCGGGATTCGCGTCCGGTGGGATTGCAGCTAAACGTTGTTAGCTAACATTACATCCAGCGAGTCAGAGACAGCGTGTAGCATAACGAGTTTCATAGAAAAAATATATGAATGACTCTCTGAGAAAAGTTCGGTGTCATGGGAACAACAGAGTAACAAAAAAAATGAACGAGCAATGTATAACGTTATAGTGTGTATGATTCGATGCTAGTTAGCTAGTTACTGCTAACAAAGGACTTTATATCTTTGGATACCTGAATTTTGAATGCAACCTGAATAAATGACAAAGAATGATATGAAAGTTTGTTATTACTCAAATATAAAAGATTAAGTTAACAACGAATTAAAACGGGACGTGAATCCCTGGCGACCTAAAACATAAAGTTATAAAAAACACAAAGTCGGACAAAAATAAAATACAACAAGCGCCTTCAGAGAGAACATATACTATAAAAAGATAAGACGAAAAAAATCGTACATACTTTGATCTCAGGTCTAATTTCAGGAATAGCTAAGCCAAAATGTTATGTATAATTGCATAATTTTTAATACGCACGCACATTTATGTTTAAATAGGTAATATGAAAATATTATGTTTGGAAGTTAAAATTTATGTGTACAGCAAACTGGTGCAGTAAGCTTCGTTCAGTCTTCGATGACTACAAGAGTTTACTGACTTAACGCATTATTGCTAATGTAAATATTTTTACCTTGCTGTTTATATCGTATCTCTCCTTATCAAATGGAGGTGTCACAAAGGTAGATGATAGTTTTTAACAACATCTCAAAGCAATATTTCACTTTTGTATATTTAACTCTATTTGGCAGCACACTAACCAAATCAAGATAGATAATAATGCAGCACGGAATTACCAGCTCACACACATTAAGATAGATCTCATTCACATTATTGCTTATTTTAAGTTTAAGATATTATTACCGGCCTCTTTAAAACAACGATATGTAGTTACTGCATAGAAGACAGAGTTCTTATTACCCTTCAAGTAGTGTTACTTTACCGAAACATCCGGAACAATCATAATTGTTGTAAATTTATACAGTAATCACAAGATTGCTTACTGAAATAATCATATACTCTCACAAAATCTCTATTTAGCAATAACAACACCGTTTTTCTCTTATCTTAGAAAATAATGTATTTTCCCTAACATGAACCAGGACCGATGTATTTGCAAAACGAACTATGTGCTTTTGCTTTTAGAATTCTAGTGAAGAAAAATCATCATAACATTAGATATACTCACTCAATTTTTTAGTAATGTTAACCACAGATTTCATAATCATTTTAATTACCAAAAGTAAAATATTAGGAAAACTGACTAAAAATTAGACTCCAAGAATTTGCAAAACCTAAAACTTTCCCTTTAAACACATTTATTGCAGTGGTGAAAAAATAAAATATGTAAACCTTTTCTAAGTTCACAGTTCTTAGCATTTGATAGCACTGAATAACCACGTACTGTATTTAAACATATATCGTCTGTAATGCAGATGCGGCACACTGCATAGTAGTGTAATGATTTGTTTGTAAAGCTATCAAATAAATATAGTAAGAATTTCTTACCAGAATTTAACCTTATAAGGACGTGTTAGATTACAAGAAGGAGTGTTTTACGTATTCAGTATACGGACATACTTTCATTCATTTCTAGTAATTACATGAACTTTACTAAATATGAATAACACTGGATCTCAAGGAGATAACTTCAAATATTATAGTAGTTTCCACGAACGTTTTCATCGTGATACATTTCGAATGTTGATAACTTTCTTTTAAGAATGTTTTTTGAAATTATATAATTATAGATCTGCTTGTAATGGAGATACGAAATGATGCACGGGAAATAACGTACATGTAGCCGTTAAAAAATTAAAAAGCAACAAACATGTTTCAGCATCTAACATTTCTGCTGCTGAGATTAAAGTATTTCACATGGCGTATTTCGAGTGACATGAAAGCTTCAATACCTTAATCAAGCCATATGGAAAAAACTCATGGATTAATACGTCATGTAATCAATAATAATTACTTTAATGTTTGCTTGTTGATAGTGAGTAAATCATAAATAAATATTAAAAATTCTATGCGAATAATATAATTTTAGTTGACCTCCTTCACAATACTACTTTACAAATAATGCATGAAATAAAAAGTTTTAATATATTGCAAATGTTCAATGGAATACATTAACGAATGGGTCCTAACAAACTGAAGATGAATGGGAGATATACCAACCAATCAACATACACACATTAACAAATTACTGTAAGAGAGTACTTTTGTGTATAATGCTTCTCTTTTAATCAAAAAAGTAGCCACTGTCAAAATTTTCAGACCTTCCAGCAATCCGCTTACATTTTACAGAATGAAGATTATTTTCATCAGAGAAGTAATGAATTCCTCGTAAACGGAGAAAGGGGATTGTCCACGAGAGTGATTTAGAATCTGCAACCTCATTCGTAAAATGCTTTATTCCGGGTACACAATATTTTCTCAAAGGCGTTCTCACAATGGAGCAAGCTTCAATTCAGTAAGCTTAGCGCATTGTTTGTGAACTTTTCTGCTTCCGCAATAGACCCCGCTGACGTCAGCGAACCTAAAAATAGCAGCAGAGATATTTAACAGTTATGCAATAAGAGTACTGTGTCTTCAGCACGGTACTAAGCAGTTTGCCATTTTATCTATGTTTCTCTACTATTAAAGTCGTTTTACGAAGACCATAATGCCGAGGTGATGAGCTAATTTTCCAAACGTCACAAACCAGCTAGATTGGTTAGTATGCGGCTAAGCTTATCAGTTTAGGACTCAAGTATTCAGTACGTAAGCTAATTTAAATACAGTTCTTAAGTAGTGTAATTATCGAAGCACATGTTTAGATGAACTGAAAATTCTCCCTTGAAAATATGTGGCTCACTGACAAAACAAAAAAAGAAATTCCAATTCCAACCGAAAGCGTTAAAAATTCTCAGAAAGATGGTGAAATAATTTGCTTTTGTCTGGAAACATCGTTTCAAATTACCTTCGTTATAAGAGAAAAATAAAATAAAAGTTGCGAATCATTTTGGTTGTTCTAAGTTCATTTCATTTTAAATTGTCACTACAGTAATAATAAGGGAAACATGGCATTAGACAAAGATATTCATGCGAATCACAGTTAGTAATCTATATGCAAGGTTTTTCAGATGAAATGGACAAGTGAGGCCAAATTGATAGTGCACCACCTAGGTCTTTCAAAGATTTTTTGACAGAGTGAGCCACAACAATGGTTTTAATAAGGTAAAATTTATTAGAGTGGAGGTTGAAGTGATTTGCTGGGTAGAAGAATTCATTAAAGGTAGAAAGCAAAAAGTTAGATTAGGAAATGCAGTAACAGAAGAAGTGGTAGTGAAATTGTGAGAATCCCAGGGTAGCAGATTGGGACCATAGCTATTCGCAATTTTAATGAATGATTATGTTGATGGATTAATATCGGAAGCTAAAATGTTTGCAGATGACATACTCGTAGTGCTATATTACAGGATACAAAAGGTAGACAACTGTGAATCTCAGTTAGTAATCTATATGCAAGGTTTTTCAGATTAAATAGACAGGGGAAGCCAAATTGATACTGCGCCACTAGATAGGATATCTAGCTGCGTGTAACATGTGATGAAGATAAAGCTTATTCGATTCAAAGATCAAAAACTAAAGGTTTATTATGAATATAAGGTGGGGAAAGAATTGCTGGTTGAAGACTTTAAATGTAAATATCTCTGTATAACATTTGATAACAAACTCAACTGGGCAGGACACATTGGACATGTAGTTGGAAAAGGTTTCAAAATCCTTCTCTTTTTGGTGAAAGTGATGAAGGGATGTTCGACAGAAGTAAATGAATTGGGTTTCAAACCTTTGCTTGAATATGTTGGTGTAGTATGGGACTCATCAAATATAGGCGTTGGAGGGAATGTAAAGAAGGGCTGCTAGAATTGTCTCTGAAAATTATCGCAGAAAATCAGTAACTGATATTATAAAAGGAGCAGGAATGGGATTTGTTGAAAGACAGGAGGAGGCTGAAGAGATTCATGGGAGCGTACAAGACGTACATTGGTGATGAGGCATGAAAAGATATTGGTGGAAGAATTGGGAGTAGTGCTTGGAAGGGAAAAGTTGACCATGACCACAAGCTGGCACTTGACTTCAGGCATAAAAGTGTGGTAAGATTTTCTTCCGTAGGTAAGGAAGTCAGGGATTGGAATAAATTACCAAGAAACGTGATGTTATAATTTACCAAAAACGCTAAAAAAATTAAAGTTGAAATTAATAACGGACATAAATAGACTGGAAAAGGATAGGAAGAGAACTGTGCAGGGAAATTTCCACCGGAGTTTTTTGCAACTCAGATATATTTCTCTATAAGTCATCGTATGTGTCATGTAATGTGTACATATTTTGTGATTGGCAATATATTTCAATGAAAGCTTAAAAGTACCAAATATTGAAGAGAAAATTGTGAGTGAAGAAATATATCTGAACCGAATTGTATAGTCTATTTAGTATGTTTAGTATGTTTGCATATTGTTTCTCGATATAATGTTGTTTGTGAAATAAATTTTTAATTATCAATCACGTATACTCTCATACACTCAAAACCATAAACCGTATGACTGATTTTATTCGTATTCTCATGATGTACGTCTTTGGGACTGCCAGATATGATATTAAATTAATTCATTTTTCCAACAGTACTGTTTTTCTGCAGAATCAGTTAAATCAATACGTTTAAATTCCCATGTTTTAAAATTTATCAGTATTTTTGTTATTGATCAAACTGAGTCAAATCCAACTGGTATTACTTACTTTTGTTTATGTTACATGCTTCAAATTTCATTTATATATCTTTGCACAGAGTACTTTCTTTCTGTTATCCTCCCAGCTAGATCTGCTTGACGTATTGTCAGGCCCTGGTTATGTTACTCTTTTGGAGGCTGTACGTGATACATCTTTCAGACTGCGGAAGGGTAGAACAGGCATCTCTTGATGCGCGAGGTAAATTTTGTCTGAAACATTTTACCAACAACAGTTTGTCTCTGCAGTCTTGTAGATGCAACGAGCGTTACACACTGTGCGCATAAATAAGTTGCCCTACGCCCTACGCATGTCTCCATCTGCCTGAAGGCTTTTCCCCTCGCTGAATATTGTAATTTTATCACTTATATACACCGCAGGAGGTTCCTCTAACTCCAGTGAGGATTAATGAATCATAGAAAGTAGTATATTTGTTACTGACAATAATGAAGGTGTAGGTATTCACACATAATATGCAGAACATATTTGAGAGGTTTTTCGCCCTTGTAAAAAACTGAGTATATTGCGAGAATTTAGTTTTTTCGGTGCTTTGCCAACTGTACTCGGTGAATCTAGGAATATCGTTAGCTTTAAACTAATAATTTAGGCATGAGTCCCCTCATTGACATGAGTGAAGTACTCTTCATCCTGAGACTGCTTAGGTCTCTCTAATAGCCAAACCTCTTACGTATCTGTTTGAGGTATTTTATAATAAGCACTTGTGGGTTTTCGTGACTTCTACGTTGACTTTCGTTGATTGCTCCTTTGATTTATTATAGTACAAATGCTCGATGATTGGGACTAGATCCTTTATGGACTTTCTCACAAGTCATAACATTACAACTGTATCCTCCGATCCAGTTCATTTTTAAATCAACTGAAGACCCTGTACGGCTAAAGTAAATTCAACTTTATGGTAGTTAATGTTCTATTAGGAGTCGTTGATTCGTGGTGATACAATGCCGAATGAAGTGTAACAGACATTGAAAACTTGTTCTCCCTTAGTCGATGTTACCAGTGCTGTGACAGAATAGTAAAATCTGTTTACTTTATTCTGCGATGTGTTAAGATTACTTACAATTAGGTTTAGTAACAATAACAAGGCAGGGTGGACTTAAACGCTTAAAAATGCCTAGTCATGCATAAAAGTAAAAAAATAAAATTGTAGTTTAAAAAACTAAAAACACGCTTTCGTAGTAATGTGAACTAAAAGGTTAAAAATAATCTTTAAATATAAAGATTTTGTTTAACAGTGATGCGACGTCCCACAATACAGGATAAATTAATGTTTTTGAATAATTTTAAAGAATTAAGTCACTGATTACAAAATTAACTTTAATGTAAAAAAGCATGGGGTGCTATATATCAGTTGTCTTATTTTTTTGTCGTTCGCTGTTTGTAAAGGTAGAGTCATTGTCAAAAGTTGTGTAGAGAGCACCCCACGCTTTTTTTACATTAAAGTTAATTTTGTAATCAGTGACTTTATTCTTTAAGATTATTCAAAAAAAATAATTTATCCTGTATTGTGGGACGTCCCATCACTGTTAAACAAAATCTTTATATTTAAAGATTATTTTTAACCTTTTAGTTCACATTACTACGAAAGCGTGTTTTTAGTTTTTTAAACTACAATTTTATTTTTTACTTTTTAGTTCAGATAGTTTCAAAAGTATGTTTCCTACTGTTGGCTTTTCTTCGCCAATCTCTCTTTATCTTTGTGTTGTAGTTTCATTTTTAATTATTACTTCCACGAGTTAAATACAATTAAATGGCAGCTCAGCCAGAGGTCCAATAGCAGGGTAAATGTGGAAGACTACTCTTCTATAATAGTACGAAGTAATGTTTCGAATACTCACTATTCAACATCACGTTAAGTGACTGCAGACAGAGAAACCTTTCTGGATAGGAGACAGTGGAAGACGATCGTCGTCAGCAACCAAGGCTCGTAAATCACACCCGGGAAACTGGAGATGGTCAAAGTAACGAGAATAGCAGGACGTTGCTAAGAGACTGCTGTATTGTCAACGGTTCTTAAAATGTGTGCAATTTTTTTCTGTTTTTACTGTGAAAGTAATGATAATATCAAGATATAGCTATGAAATTATTGTATTATAATCAGTTATCAATACATCAGCAAAATTTCGAACAATTCGGACATCTGGAATTGGGTTAAAATTAAATTTGCAAAATTTCACGACATTCATTAATTTTTCTTTTGTTACTATCAAAGTAATGAGAATAGCAGGATATAGCTATGAAATTCTTGTATTGTCACCGGTTCTTAATATGTGTGCCAAATTTCAACGAGCTCGGACATCTGGAAGTGGGTCAAAATGGAGTTATAAAATTCCGTTATATTCATACATACATACATACATACATATATACAAGTCAAGCTAATATAAAGCGTGTAAAAAAGCGACACCATTTAGCTCTGAATTTAAATTAATGGCACAGTCCTTAGAAAGGTAGATTTGCTAAATACCTCGGTGTAACAATTCGTAATAATTTATTGACGAATGAACATGTATTGAGAAGGTAATTGGGGAAGCAAATTATATGATCCGATTTCTAGGTCGTAATTTAGAACAATGCACACCGGAAGTAAAATCGATTGCATACAAAGCTTAGGTGCGTTCTCACTTATTATATTGTTGTTCTGTATGGAGTCCCATGACATCCACGTCTCATCCATTGTCACAATCGATGAAAAGAAAGTCCGATTCATGCCTTCGTTGCGCGTCAACATTGCTTGGCAACATGCCACACGAGCAGCCTTATGGTTGTCCGTCAGCATTCGTGGCACCCACCTAGAGGACACTTTTCGCATTTTCAAGTCGTCATGCAGGATTGTGTGCACAGAATCCACGGAAATGCTAACACTGGAGGCGATCTGTTCAACAGTCATTCGGCGATCCCCCAAAACAAGTGTCTCCACTTGCTCGATCATGTCGTCAGACTGGCTTGTGCGAGGGCGAGGTTGTTTTGGTTTGTTGTCACAAGATGTCGCATCCACGAAAGCACTTTAGACACATCCATAACTCCGTCACCACATGTCTCCTTCTACTGTAGATGAATTTCAGGCAAATTCAGAAAACGAATGATTGCTCGCTATTGAAGTAAGGAAAACGTTGCCATGTTAAGTATCTAAAACGGTTCTCATTCTCGACGCTGCCACTAGAGTTCCATCTGTCGTACAGTGCTGCCATCTCTGTCACGTATTGACAACAAGTGCACGCTCATTTTAAAACAATACACATGCTTCTAATTTTTTCCAGTCTGGACAAAAAAAAAATCGGGGTCCTTAGAACTTGAATGTACCTTGTATAAGTAGTAAATTGTATAATCAATGTTTCGTTCAAACGTGCAATATTGTTTTTGGTAAGAGGGGAGAAATTAGGAATTTTTTGACTAATAGCAAGTTTACCTGATATAATAAGAAAATAAAATTCAAGGAGAAGCTTAAAATCGGACAATTACAAAAGCTGATAAAGGTTGGATAGATATAACTGTTTGGAACACATGAATAGGAATAAGAATGGAAACGGTAAAAAAGATTAAATGAGAAGAGACCTAGAAAAAAAAATGGACCTACGAAGCAAAATTGAAATTGATTCTTTACTCAATATACGGTTATTATTACTTCAGTTAACACGTTCACGGTGATTTAAGTCGTAAAATAAAATTCTAAAACGCTATAAACGATGAACTATTATTCAATTTCGTAGTAAAATGTTTTCACAGTTTTTGGAACTTAGTCGCGAATGGCGAAAGACGAGAAACGGATACAGAGACCTAACAGATTAAAATTGTTTAGTACTGACAGGCCCACCGAGTGTGTTGGTGTAACGGTTAGCGTTCTGGCCTCGCATTCGGGAGGACGGCGGTTCGAATCCCCATCAGGGAATCCAGATTTGGGTTTTCCATGGTTTCCACAAATCACTCCAGGTGAATGCCGGGATGGTTTCTTCAAAAGGCCATGGCCGAATACCGTCCCATTCCTTGTCCCCATCTTTTTCCGTCTCTAAAGACCTCGCCGTTAAGAGACGTTAAGCAATTAACAAAAACAAAAAACAAAAACAAAAAAAACTGACAGGCCTGCTACTGTAATTAATAAGCAAACGTTAAGTAACCAAGAATTTAATAAACCATTCGCGATATTTGTTAACTGCGAAGATACTTTTAATTAATTTAAATGAAATACTTATATATTCTTGCAGACCAATTTAAAAAAGGACCACAGAGATTAACGTACAATATCCCGAAATAAAACAGTAGATGTAACTCACTCACGGATTTGGCTGAAGTCTACTTTTAAATCCGTTTTTTGTATTAGTAATAGTAATAACATTTCAGGAATTGCTGATCCATGATACACGTATTTCTCCGTGTCATAACCAATATACAAACCCTTCTCCAACAAAAATCATGTATTTATTTATTTGATTTTATACTTTCAGGTCTATAAGTTTTATAGTAGATAATTTAAGTTAAGTAAGTTAAGTATGTTTGCATGGTTAATACATGAATTCATTATACAGAGACAAAGACAGAATAGTAGTGGCTTATGGATCATTTTATTTTAAACACACTTCAATTCTGCAAAATACCTTCTCTCCAAACCCCATCACACACAAAGATGGTATTAAAATTCTCTTTTACGTTTTGCAGTTTGCAATTGAAAAAAAATATATATTAGTTCATTTCTTGTTTTCATATATTACTTAAACTATACTCACTGTAACTATTATTATTGCTATTATAATTATCATTATAATTACCAGTAATTTAAATAGTTTCTGGTGATACTGCTTTTGGCTTTCTTTTCACTTCTTCATATTTTTCGGATCGTTTTTCCAATCGAAAAGCTCGCCGAACTAGAAAAATACAGATTTATTTCCTAGTGATTTCCGATATGTTTTTCTGAGCGTATAAGTGTATTTCACGTGAGCGAACGTATCGACTTCGAAAGCGTGGAAATATTTGTGATGATTTTCTTCGATCGATTAATAATTAGCTGTATGAAATGAGCTGTGTTTGTCTGAACCTGTATCGCTAGAATTCTGAATAATGTACTATAAGTGAAACAACTGCTCTTATCTGCCTGTTAGAAACTAAAATTAACATTGCTCGATTAAAATCATCTACTTTAGAATTATTTCATTTCATGATAGTATTCAACAATGATTGGCAAAATTACTGAATTTTACTAAAAAACGCTTGAAATTATGATTAATTGATGTATATGTGACAGAAAGTGTTCACTATCATTTCCCAGACTCTCTCTGTACTTTCATACACATGTGAGACAATTTTAAACAAAAAATGGGGTTAAAATAACAGCAGTAATCAATAACTAGATTTATTTTCGTGAATTAATTTAAAATAAATCGACAAACAGGTCCAATAAGCTCTTCAGACTACATGTCATTGATGTGTCTTGAAGAATCCTTACTCAACGTTGATGTTTGTCCGTTTAGCCCAGATTATCTGTCTAGAGCATTTCATCTTAGACAAGTGAGGCGTGCTAATTACATTCCTGAAGCTGTCTGTGGGGTCACGTAGAGTGACAGGTATGGAACAACGGAATCCTGCGGATGATGTAAAGCTGGGAATTCGTAAATGATATTCCGGAGGGATACTGGCGTAAATTAATTTCCACTAAAACGTCGTATTGAATGTGTTACCGGATCATCTAATTGTTACTTCATATGTGAGATATTCCTAATAGTGTATCTAAACAATAAACTTTTTTATAAAACGAAATCTACCATAACATCAACAATAATCTACTTAAAAAAATAGAAAGAAAAATATTTTTTTAAGAAACACTCCTATTGACTGATTGTATTAAATGGCTACACAATTAGGTATTATTCACACTCACTATCATAACATTACTATTATTCTTACTAACACTTATTTTTAGAATGATTTCGTCCTGCATAGATAATTTTTGAAGTCGGCGTCAAAGAAGTTAACATTTATACTATAAAAAAAGAGAAAAAAAAACAATTTAAATTCCATCTGTTGGCCGAATAATAAAATTTAAATCTTAATTTTTGAGAGCTGCAACACAAATATTTATGTTTAATGATTTTTCATATTTTGTATAGTAATAGGAATATCCTAATGTAACCTCAAGATTTACTCGAAGTTAAAGTCAGTGAAAGACCTCACCCGGCGGCTTCCGTCAATGTCACTGCTATCCGCAAAATGCAGTTTCTCTTAGCATTTTGATTATAATTTCTAAAATGAATCTGGAATGTTTGTTTTAGTAAATTATCACTCTACTGCTAATTTTGTGTAGAGATATTTTAATAGAAATGAATGTAAACTACAAATATTTTTTTAATATTTCAAAGACATTAAATCTTATAACTATTTTCCGTAAAATTTTACTTGGAACTCTTTAATTTTAATAAAGTTGTTGCGGTAACTTAACAGTGTGCAGGACTTGTAACAGTATTAACAGGATTGAGTCTCGATGGTGCAAAGAATTTACACTATTTTGTACATAGCCAGAATGGGAGAGGTGGTGGTACACAATTCCTAACCAAGAAAAAATATGGGAAAATTAGGAATTAAATCCCAAATATAGCCACATTGGTTACAGATAGGCGTCGATTTCTAAAGGCATCTGTGAGTAAAGAATTTATAATGAATAGAGGGATTAGGAAGAATAACAATAATAATAAACATAAAAATAGGATAGTTTACTAAAATCAGTTGAAAAGTATGCTTAGTAAAAATAATTTGCTACTTCGTAGTGGTTTTGTGAATTTATTAATTAGGTATTTTTGAGGCCAGTTTTGTTTTTGTTACGAAGATTGTCGTTTCGGATATTTACTAATTAATTTGCGTCGTTTATTATTTTGTCCTCAATTATTTATTTATTAGTGTTTAAAACAAATTTTAATATAAGTAATAATAATTCAAGAAACAGACAAAACATGCAATGAAACATTCCACAAGCATTATGAGTCTTACAGCTCCCCACATTGACAGAGGTCGTCCTCTAGTATGTCACCCCATTTCTCCAGGTTTTCTTTACATTGGTTCTCTATGTGTTCAGGGCTATCCGGGTCGTGTACGGAAAATAGGCGATTGCACTTTCCTGCTGTGGATTTTCCCATAGTATTACTGATGTCAAATTTTGCCACAGTTCTGCTCGGCGTTTTTTAGATGGTAATAAAATAGATGCTGTTGAATGCATTTTTTTTTTTTTTTTTTTTTTTTTTAAGCCTCAAGAGTTGGTATTTGCATCCAGACATGGGATGCCTGGGGTCAGCCTCCTGTTTCGCCTTTCAGTTCCCTCGCCTGCCAACCTGTTACGATTTAGAGCTACATTGCGATTCTTCTCATTGGAGGAGTTTCGCCAAACGTGCTGTATATACCGCGGCAGAAAAGCATAGTGGTCGA
Source organism: Vandiemenella viatica (assembly GCA_031002005.1). Taxonomy (NCBI): domain Eukaryota; kingdom Metazoa; phylum Arthropoda; class Insecta; order Orthoptera; family Morabidae; genus Vandiemenella; species Vandiemenella viatica. The sequence goes on from JARYHS010012519.1 coordinate 72,450,198, forward strand.
TTATATGTGGGGAGGAGGAGGTGCTGTATTTCCTCCCAGCTACTTGTTAATTATCTTGATTGCTGAATTAAATATTTCATATCAATAATTTGGGGTTTCGGAGTAATCAGTGTACTTGTATAGAAACATTATAATGTTTTAGTCTTAAATTAACAAGAAATTACTAGCATGAAATTAAAATTAAATAATTCAGAAAATTTCTCCTTCCAACAAAAATAAAATTCACGGTAATCGATGGAATATCGTTTGAGTAATCGGTACTCGTAACTTTTTAAAAAAAAATAAAAAAAAACTGGTTGAATTGAGAACCTCCTGCGTTTTGAAGTTGATTAAAATAACCAGCGCAATCTTTCACAGATATTCAGACTGTTTTTGTAAGCGTGTAAATCATTTTATTATATTTTTGTTGAATCTGCGAAAAAAATAAAAAAAATAAAAAATAAATAAATAAATAAAAATTAAAAAAATCACTGAATGAGTTTTGAACAAATTTTTATATGGCCGAACATAGGGTATCCACTTTCAGCTAGCAAAATAGTAACGCATATGATCGTCTTATTTTTAGAGTAGTCGTTGTACATATTTCAAAAAAATAAAATACCTTCTGTTTTGATTACGTAGATTTCAAAAATAAATGCTGGACCGACTGACTTGAAATTTCAGTGAAATTATTCTGCGAGCATATCTTTCATTTGAAGTAAGTTTCCTGTAAATCAGTAAATACGCCATAATTTTCTTGATTTTTTGTTGAGTTTAACAAACAGTATTATACATAATATCATGAAATATAAATGGAGCCATATGGAGAGAATATTCTTCGAATTAAAAAAAAATCAATATTGTAGTTTGGTAGTAATTGCTATAAAAACAATAAAAAGTAGTGGGATCTCGGAAAATTGAAACTACACTACACTGAAGGTCACATGAATGTATGTATTGAAAGAAGGCGCAACAAGAAAACTCACATTAACCAATTATTAAAGTTTATAGCTGAATGGAAACAAAGTAATATTTATTCAGTTAATCTTGTGTGCATTATTTGCAGCACTTTACATTTTATATAAGCATTACGTGGCACATAAAATATCAACACATAATGATGTTTTGGTTGTGAGCTTAGTGTTCATTCCTTAAGAACACGATATAACTGGTAGTTGTAGAGTTCACGGCATTCGAAGACCCTATTTCATCACTCAAGATATACGTGACATTTATTCGTCAATTCATCACTACATAGGTCACTCAGATTTGCAGATATTCTAGTAAGAATTTTCTGAGAATTTAAGGAAATAAAATAATATTCATATCAGTAAGTACTGAAAGAAGATTTTGAACTACATACAAACCAAACCAATACAAAAATGATGAAATGTATCAGAAATGATGCCAAAGATAGTAAATTAAATATAAAAATAGGATCGGATGCGATAGAAGACGTTGATGAATTTTTTCCCTTAGGAGGTAGAAATTACAACCGATGGCCGACATTAAAAGCAGGATAGCACTAGCAAAAAGAGCTTTCAAGGAAAATGGAAATCTTTTAGTTTCAAATATTGATCTAGGACTCAGAAAGAACTTTTTAAATCTCTGTTTGGAGCACAGCACTTTATAGCAGCGAAGCATGGAGTTAGGAATATCAAAAAGAAGGAAAGTTGAAGCATTTGAAATGTAGTGCTATAGAAGGATGCTGAAAATGAAGTAGACGGATAAAGTACGAAACTAACGAGTTATGGAGATGATGGGCGGGGAAAGAAGTTGATGGAAGCGTCTTACAGGAAGAAGAGACAGCATTATTGGTCATATTGTGAGACATGCAGGATTGGTTAACTTGTTAGTGGAGGGAACAGTTAAAGGTAAGAATTGTAGAGGAAGACAGAGATTAGAATATATGAGCCAGATAATTGAGGACATGGGTTGTAAGGGATATGTAGAGATGAAAAAGTTAGCGGAAGATAGGAAGGGATGGAGGATAGCAACAACCAGTCCATAAACTGATGACAGCAAAAAGAAATAATCTAAATGTTTGGAAATTTTGCGAAGACTTCCTGAAATGGTAGTAATTCTACATTTAAATAATAATAATTTAACGAAAGCTGGAACTCATGGAACAACATGATTAGATAATCTATTTGGATAGATAATTTGCTTAGTTGGAGTATATAAATCCTTAGTTCCTAATTATTGTCCCATGTTGTAACATGACGCGCTGTCGCCACGTTCCAATGTGCATTTTTATTATATAAATAATAATATAAGAGTAATTTACATAAATCTTGGGCGACAACCTAAAAAGATATTTGTTGTAATTTTATAAAGTACGCAAGATTCCAAGTGAGGACTGTAGTGAAATGGTGAACATACAGTGTATCTTGGAAAAGCGAATATTAAAGAGTTATTGAGCTGCGTAGGATTGAAGCTAATCGTGGTCTTCCCGAACCATGGCGACAGAAAGTCACGGATCTGAGGTTTTGCCGGACCACACATTCTGCTCCCTGGGGATGGATGGTCAACAGGGTCACTCACCTGGCGGGAAATGCCTGCCGCGCGACACCCGAATGTGCTCTCACCCCGGCGAACTTAGCCGAATATGTCCGACCTCTGTAATATGAGCGGGACAAATAAGATATCGGGGATATCACGTGACATTAGGTGCCGACCTGAAGATACAATCCAAATGAGCGTATAACTTAAAATCCTGGGAATTTCTGTTATATGTGAACTTCGAGACTACAAGGGGCGGAGCGAGAAGTTTTCCTCGTGGACCGAAGAGCGAGGAGCTGGACATTCCACCTGCGATTCTATGCGAGTCTAGTCTGAGGTGGACTTGGAAAGTTGGCTTCTCTCGCCATCTGCCGCTGTACGACTTCTGACGGCCGGCTTGCCGGAGCAGGCTTATCACGGCGACACCGCCAGTAATGCGATGATGCGCATTAACAGACAGGACGTGTCTGTAGCCACCGAGTGAGATAATCTCACATACCGTGGATCATCTCCGGTCACCGCAGACATCAGACGCAGAACTACAATGGTAACTTATTACGACCAAGCCATCTGATTGTGCATTCCGTGAAACAGAACCCTTAAACGACTTTGAGAGGATAGATCTTTGTTCTCACTTTGTAATTGTAAAAAACCCTGAGCTAGCGGCATAATTTGCCAGAACTAGTTATTTTCGAATGATACGTTGTTAATTCGTGGCGCCTATGATTTTCTTTTTAACTGTAAAGTCACAGTATTATGATACCTCTGTCTGAGGTCGTCATAACTTGTATTTTTCATTGTTTCCAACTGCCATTATTTCTTGCATTTTGATTCTGAGATATATTTAAAAGTAAATATACAATTCTTTGCTTGCTCATGACGGCTAATTGTACCTCTGAGCGTTGCTTTTATGATTTTGCCAATCTGTGTTAATGTTAACGATAAATTCGCTCAGACTTTTAATCGCCAATGATAATAAATGTCATATTGTGACAGTTTTTCCTAAATTCCAACTAACGTCGAGATTCTTGCAAAATTAATAAATTTTCACTCCTTCATGAAAATTAAAGTTAAAAATCCCCTTTTATTAATCATGTAGGTATGAAAGATAATTGTAACGTAGTTTTCCCACCAAGGCACCCACTACAATGTGGGCAAGATTATAATGTAAGGTAACCCCAAAAGAAGTATCCAATTTCAAAACTATTTTTATAAACAACACATGTTAGCAAAATCAACTTTTTTACAATAAGTTCTATTTGATTCAAATTATTATCTTATTAAATGTCTTATCTGTCGTCAATACGATAACCAAATTGATCCCAGACGCTGAACAGAAAATCTTAGTAACAGTTTTCAGTCATTTTTGATCCTTTCTTTCATTTCTTCGGCATCCATGTGGAAATGTGGAACCAAAAACAGAATCTTTCATCTATTTCCAGAATAAAATGTCGCAGGATGTGAGATCTGTAGAAAGGGGGAGGGATGGAACGGACCAAGCTTGGAGTGATTGAGAGGGGGGGGGGGGAGGAAATGTATTGATTACTATTTCTTTAGTTCTTACCTTCAGAAATATATAATCATGTAGACAAACGAGTTTCGGAAAAACTTTAATCTGCATTTTTAAATACATTTTCCATGATTCATCATTCCACTACACGTATGTTTTTGAATATTTTTGTTCGGAACTGTTTTGATATCTATTAAATGCAGCTTGCTCTGATATTTAAACACAATCGTTGAAAAGTTGGAGGAATTACAAAGATGTTGTGCACGGACAGATGGGCCGATGTATGAACGTACATGGCAATATTACATAGTTCTCTCATTGCCATTTTGGCTACGGAATCCCGAAGAATTGGGTATTTACAATGGTTTTTGACAATAAACGTATCAATAGAATCATTTCAACTATGACCAAGAGAAATTAAATGTGCAATATTTTCACTAAGAATATATCCTGATTAGATGTTTTTGTAAGTTATACTTTTCGTAAAGGAAACTTTTCAAAGACGATGGAAACAAGAAAAGAGTATTTTAAGAATTATATATGCGGTAAACTTTTAGATGTCATGGAGAAGTCTGCTTTAAGATTTATTTATATCAGCAATACACATAGTTACCCTTTTTAGAAATGATCTCATAGCATCATTGTCAATACGTAGCTTTGACACTAGTAAATAATATAACATATGCAAAGTTTCCGAAGTTGTTTCGGTTTCTTGAGAAATTTTCTTTAGTACAGAACAAACCTTGAAAATAGAGAAAACTGAGTAATTAAAGTTTTGAGTTGGAAAATGAAAACTATCTAAAATTCAGTGCTGGTAACTGATGTTGAATGTTTCTTGAAATCGATGTGAATAATGTACTAATTAGAGCCCACGTGTGATTTTGCCGGCTAAATATGCATGCAGCCATAAATATTCTGATATTTGTATAGTTATCGTAAGACATAAGAATAACGCCATGTTCGTTGAAAATTTCAAATCTGTTCTGCCATGCGACTAAATTTGTCATGAGCCAGGACATGTCAAACACTACAATAATTACCAAGAATGAGTATTTATCATTGTCTTGTGCGTTGTATCACGTGACGGGTACACTTCAAGCAACCTAAGGACAATTCGGCTGCATCACCCAGTAGGGAAACGATTGAAGGTCTTTAGAATATGAAGTACTGCTCACAAGTTCTTGGGAGGGATATAGGTCGCTCAGGTCGATAATCACTCAGTTAAGGTGCGTTCCCACGTCCCGTGCATTTGTTGGCCGCGCTGGTCTTGAACAGCGGGCCGTGGGAAGGGAGCCGCCTCTACTGGCAGAGACGGTACGCCCAGTCGCTAAACATCAAATACTCTGGTATATGAAACGACACTTGGTAAGGTGGTGGGGAGTTGACTGCGGGGTGTCGAGGGTAGCCTGTTCCGCCTGCTGATACGTTTAATAAGGCTTAATGGCGCGGCCTATAAATCCACGAACAATGGGAAGACACCATTACATTTACCGGCTAGTGTTGCCAACCGTTAAACTAGCTGCCCACCAGATTCAACTGCTAAAACCACCAGAAAACCACTAACAAAAAGCGGCGCTACTCTCATAACCACTAAATTTTCCACTAAACAAATATTTCGTTATTATATTGGTGGGTATATTGTTAAAGCAGTTACCTTTATTATTACATAATAGACACATTAAATTTCTATATAATTGATCAGTACATCATTATGCAAGTAGTAATTCAATGAATCATCAACAAATTATTTAATCAACTGCTATTCTATATTAACTCATCTTCTTCAGATGATCTTTTAAGAGCGGCATGACTATAAATCCCTCCCTTAACCGACTCAAGACCCTCCTACCCGCCCACCCCAAACCAAAATTTGCTCAAACCTCCCCCCCAAATGAAATCCATTCAAGACCCCCCCCCCCAACCAAAATTCTGGGTCCGCCACTGTTATGAGGTATTTCAAAGTCATTGATCGAGGAAGGTATAGTTGAAAATATTTATCTATTCAAATGTTTCTATTAATAATTTTCATCAATTAATTTTATTGGTTGAAAGTAATAAATATTTTCTGCAAAAACACCATGTTTAGTAGAAATTGAATGGTTTAATCGTTTGTAAAGTTGAATATCACAAAGTCAGTGTTCATTTTTTACTAAAAACAATAAATCAGTGGTTATGACATTACGGAACAGGGACAATTTTTTAATAAATGAACATTATTAATTAAAATAAAGAAAGAAATCGATTAAATATTTTTAGAAACCTTAATCGATTATAATTAATTCAGTTAGCTGTTATTGTAACCTTTAAGACGAAATGAAATAAAAACTCAGTCAACTTCAATGTTTCCTACGTAGTAAAAGTAAATACTACTGAAATAAGGTAGAAATATATTTCGAAAAGTGTAAGTTTAAGTGGCTTAGTTTTTGATTTTTCATTAATTGAAACTGAATTCTACTGAACCACTAGAAAAAAACTACTAGAAAAAACCTAGCCACTAAAAACAATGTTTCTCCACTAAAAGGGGGTTCGAAACCACCAGTTTTAGTGGAAAATCCACTATGTTGGCAACACTATTACCGGCATGCAGGGAGTTCACAGTAAGTTGAGAGTTAGCGGATGCCCAGTATAAGCCAAGACCAGGATTCCGGAACCAGCTCCCTTTGCCGTCGCTAGTGTAAACATTCCGTCCAACTCTTATGGGCCGTAGACTATTGTAAGAATCTCTCATGTAATCTTTCTGTTAATGTGTTTGTACTCTGTGTGAGTAATTGTAAATATACTTCCTTCAGCAAAATCATGTTTCATTACTGGATCGCTTAAGACTCCACAGAAGCGCTTAGCTCACTAGGTGTTACCCCTTTCGAATAGCCTTTTTTAGTATCTCAGTTGATCTGTCCACCCATCTTCTTATCCGCTCTAGGCTGAGGTTTATTCGATAGCTGTCTAGTACCTGCCCTTGGACGATAGCTAATAGCGTTATTATAGAGCTGGACCCTATCCCTTACCGTTTCCGCAGTCAGATGATAACAAAGCGCATATTACACAAAACTTGGAAGGTGTTGCTTGGACTTCTAAAGAAAACAAAGAACACAACCCTTTAAATATAACTATAAACCTTGGAGAAACATTAAAGTGAATAAGCTAATATAACAACTGTGTTGAATAAAAGATTCTCGGTATTCCCACAGGGGAGCGCGTCACTCTGTTGCGATGTTACATCAGATTGTCGCTGTCCCCCGGTGGAAGTGCCGAAATTTTTTTATGCAGTAGGTATCCACTCCTTCAACAACTATGTTTTTCGAAGCTTTACAAAGTAACAGTTACCTAGATGAAGCCATGAGTATCATTTAAAAACCTGAGGCTAGCTAAGACCTTAGATACAGAACTTTCGTTGACATACATCACTTTGGGATTAATACCCCGGTGTGTCTCCTACCTATGCAGTCTCACATCCTATGCGTAACGCTAAGCATCTGAATGCTCTAACAATTGTCTTTAAATTATTATAACATTTTCAACTGGGAGTAAGGTGATAAGTATTGAATTGCTTTAATAAGATACTATTGATTTTAAATAATACGTTTGTTACTATAAAAGAATAGTCTAAATAGTCAGACATTACTCAACGTTTTTGACCTAACGTCCATTATTTTTTTTAAAAAGAAGAAAAATGCACTATAGATGGAATTAGTGTTTCGTTTTCTACTTTGCACATTAGAAAGAACGATTTTTTTTTCGTCACTTGGTCCGACAGTGTAAACGCAGTCTTCATTGTTTGCGAGAGAAACTTTGCAGTAACTTTTTTCGGCCGATATCAGAGTTTAAAGAAAACTCAATAGAAGTTTCTCAGTGAAGAAAAGCAACACCTTCTATTAGCCTCTAGATTTAGCCACTAGTGACTTGCAAAGTGACGAAAAAACTATTGTAAAACAAAGAATTTAACAGAATCAGAAAGTGAAAAAGGTATCATTTAAATTCTAAGATCTTTTTAACATTTTATGCCTTAGAACATCACATATTTAATTTTTGTGTAAATTTCATTCTTAGGAGTCTTAAACTAATTCTTCCATTAAATCTTCTTTGATTCTAATATGGTTTTTGGTACAGATTTTAAAGTGTCGCTTGTTTGGCACACAACAGGATACCATTTGTATCTACATTAGAGTTAAACGATAAATATATATTATTACAGCAATGAGTATTATCTATCACTAAAATGAAGTCTTAAGTAGAGACAGAACTGTGACCCTGTTACATAAATAAAACATTTATTTGCAATACCAACTAAAATCGTAATTTTTCTAGTTTTTTTTGTGATTTTGTATTACTTGGACATTAAAAAAGGATCTCAATTTTAAATCACTGGTCGCCTACGAAGTAAGACTATTTTACTTGAAATATAAACACACTATGTCCCAAGTATGCTAGCGATACAAAATCTTTTAGTTGTAACTTTAACCATTTCTAATATAACGAAACGAAGGCCTGACAATGCTCACTTTGAGTCATTTTTAATGGAATATATTTTTAAATGATGTTTATGTATTGCAATTGACTATTAATGCGAACGAAATATACCGGGTGTTTAAAAAATGACCGGTATATTTAAAAAATCAATAAAAACTAAACGGGCAGCGATAGAAATACACCGTTTGTTGCAATATGCTTGCGACAACAGTAAATTTTCAGGCAAACAAACTTTCGAAGTTAGTTACAATTTTCAACAACAGATGGTGCTGCAGGTGATTTGAAAGATATAGAAGTAAACGAAGTCTGTGAGTTCGCCATTCTGTAAATCGTCTTTCTGCTGTAAGCGTGTGCTGTTCACAGATTGCAAGTTTGCTGTGAAAAAATGGTTTATTCCTTAGAACTTTAGATTTTTCCAGACTGTTGTTGAAAATTCTAACTAATTTCGAAGGTTTGTCTGCATGAAAATTTACTGTTGTCCCAAGCATTTTGCAACAAACGGTGTATTTCTATCGCTGCCCGTTTAGTTTTTATTGATTTTTCAAATATACCGGTAATTTTTGAAACACTCTCTATATCAGAATTACAGCAGAGGACCCTTCAGTAAAGCGAATCACTGTTTTATTAACGCCAATTAAGTTGTCTGTGCAGTAGATTAAAAAGAAACTGAAAAAAAATGAAATTGACTCAAAAAGTTGTTATTAACATGTCACCATCCAGAGAAATGGCTATGAAGATGGATCGAACTGTCTCACTCATTTTAGTACTTTTATAGGAACCCATAATATTGTTTAGTTTCCCCAGATAACAAGAAAAATAAAAATTCAAAAATAAAAAGTTAAAAAAAGGTATTTAAAATGGAACAAGTGATTGCATGATATTGCATTAAAAAGGGACTTTCCATGTAATTACCTGAAATTAATAAATGATAAGCTCACGCACAAAAATTAATTAAATGAAATGGATTTTTAAATAATTGCATAACAGTACATTTAAGATTAAATTTACATAACCTGACCATTTATTAGCAATTATTCGGATACCAGAGAATGGTGGCTTAGATTAAATTGAACAATCATAATAATTAAACGTTGACGCTCTTTTGCTATACAAATGATCAACCTTAGTCATATCTCACTACCTTTCTAAAAAAATAATTTATCATCTCCACTAGTATCAGGAACCGTTTACAAAACATAAAATATTTACAAACACAAAAGCAAGGACACGTCGTAGATTTTATTGACAATAATTCTTTAAATGTGGGCTCCGGCTAATACTCATTGAGTATAGGCAAAGCAAAGTCCTCGATTCAAATCTCTTTTTCTATGGCATTATTTTGAGTAATGAGAACGAAGATGAATTTTAGTGCAGTCTGTTCACCAGTACGACCACTGGAGTAGTCACCAGGAACCACAATTGACCTCTTTCTCCACAATGATTGCTACCAAAAATTATTAAGTCCCAAATGTGGCAGTAGGAACTAGAACTGTCACATTTACATGCTGATAGTGGCGGAAAGACATGTGAGATTGCCGCCACTTCAAACATAATTTTGCTGCCACCATTGTTGCCAACCCGAATGTCGCCACACCATTCCCTTAGTATTAATACCGGCAAAAAAAGAGGATTTTGCCGCCCCCCTGAAGTTGCCGCCCGGGGCAAGAATCCAGATCTATCCCCCTCCCTACTAGATGCGACACTGTATGCTGCCATTCAGAAAAGGAGTTGAAGTATCAGTCCACAGACTTGGCGCTATGCAAAGTGTAGAAGCCGTCCGGCGTCCTCTCGCTCCATTAGTTGTTGTTTCTGTTGACCAGTTAATACATAATGCGGTTTGTGCCGTACACCATATTGGCCGCATACTGTAGCGACGGCGCTAATTTTGGATTATCAATCAGAGAGGAAAATAATATTTATTAGATTTCATTCATCTTTATTGAGTTGCGAACTGTGGGCCTTGATGAGCGAGCCAGGTTCGCAGTCGGCCGGACAGGAAACGCCATGTTATCAGACACGAACTTCAGGGTTGAGAGATGAAAGTTCACTCGCCTAGCCTGGGAACTGCGTAGGTGGCGAGTTTCCCTTTCGTAAGCACTGATTGTGTGAGATTTACCGTCCCCACCATCTGGTACGCTTTGAACCGCTGAAAGCCACTTATGAACTCTAAAAGTAACCACGTGAATGGTCTAGCCAATTATGGGGCGAGATGCCCCCTCCACCGCTAATTGTAGCAGACGACGCTCTGTAGCCACTTGAACGGGGAGTCTAACACCATCTTCGACTCAAGAAACATCTACAAGAATTAAGGTAACACCGAACCATCTTATATTCCTACGCTTGTTACTTAAAGATTTATAGTCAGTCATTCAAGTCACTCATTTCAAGGGATAGGTCTTGTGTACCAGTTAGATCATCGTAAAAGAGTATATGTGCCTAGAACGAAATATAAGTTAAATGTGTCGTGCCATGATTTCAGTCGTTTGTGATCTATGTAATGTCGTATGTCTTCATCAAGTGATAGAATTAATTATAGAGTTTACTGAATAGGTGTGTTTTCCTTCAAGAATACCTTGTCATTAGTTAAGAATTAAAGTACTAGCATTCAATAGTGAGTCGTTTCCTCCAGTAAGTAACATGTCTTGTTGAAGCCGCACTAGCAGACAGATAGTTGCTTAACTGTAACCTTGTTTCTTGTCTCCGGTAACAAGTAATAGGTGTATTACCTACTTCGATCAGTTTAGCTGACTGTAGATGTAAAATAAACCACTAGTTGTCTATCAACAAATTGATGCATATGCCGACTGAGACTGAGTCGACAGCAGTCCTAGTTGATAGAACCCACGCAATGTGGCGGATTTGCCGCTCGATTCGCTTCAATACGTTAATAAATTATATACATTAAAGAATTTTCTTATTCGCTGGGCACATTTCACTCTCACTCATAAATAGAAAATCTCCATTCCACCTCACCAGGATTGACTGGGTTTGTTACTTTTCGTAAAGGTTGGTTACTCGGACCTCTCTCTCTTGGATGTTGTGCAGCCTGTGCGTGCTAAAACTATAATCTCCGTTTAACCAGGTTGCGCCAGTTTGTCTCAGTATCTTGAATGTGGAATACCACGTAATTCTTAACATGACACAACTACCGATTCACCTCATTCCATTCACATGTACCTAAACATGTCTTCCTGGGGAGTCTTCAACGGCTGTTTTCTTTCAGTTAAGAGGATCCCTTTCAACATCAGTGGTCACTGGAATACAATATCCCAGGTAGGTAGCATTGGTTTCTCTCTTTCACAGGGGCACTGACCCAAGTATAGATTATTTCTTCTCTCGCAGTTTCATAGGTATTACTTTGTCGACGTTTACTACATCTTTGCACGTATCCATGTTAATTATAATAATACGGTATTAAATTAATAGTACAATATTATCATATAGATGTAAAGTTTCGTATAATTAACTCTTTTATGCATGTACTAAAGTATCTGTTAAATACCTGTAAAACGCAAAATGTCAACATGAGTAGTTTCACTGCAACAGAACACAGGAGGAAAATTAAATTCAATTTTTCTCAATCTTCGTTTCTAATATATTTTTTAAATTTTATTGTTTCATTCGGTGCTAATACCACAAAACCAGTCCGAGCGTGATGGGTGAGCGGTAACGCTCAGGCCTCGCATTCGTGAGGACGCGTGTTCGAATCCCCGTCAGGGCATCCAGATTTTCCATGTTTTCCCTAGATCACGCCAGACAAATGCCGGGGTGCTTCCGTCAAAAGACTATGGCCGAATTCCTTCCCATTCCTTGTCTGAAATCCCATACCGTCTCTAATGACCTCGACGTTCACGATGCGTAAAGCCATTAGTAAACTGAATCATGTTACAAGATACATGCATTTTTAATTTTTCATGCAATATTTCGATGATAAAATTATGAAATTTTTGAATGTCCTACCTTTTTCTCGTCAGTAGCAAAAAGATTAGGAGAAGTATCATTGAAACACAGCTTTTAACATGGCTATCACCTCTGATTTATTCATAGTCGCTTAGATAGCTTGAATATACCGTAAAAACTGCAGTGTATGAATATTCGCAACCTCACTCCCGCTTTTGTCTTCGAGCCAGTCATGCAGTTGTGACATGCATTTTGATCTAAAGCTCAGTAGTTGGGTAGTGAGGTCCATTACCCTCCATGTCCTCTTTAAACTCCAAGTTCAGCACAGTTTATAGTCTCACAGTTGTTGTGTCGTAGACAGGTTCAAAGCAAGATAGTTTTGTACCGGTACAAATTCCGTTCCAGTTACTTCAGTTTGGAATTTGTCATAACAATTGTCATTTTATATTATACAATGATTAGTAGTTTCCTTCTAATATCGAGGTCCTTTTCAGCTGATTTTTAGTGAAGCACTGCAAGTTTTTTACATGCATTTTCCCTACAAATAATAGAGACGAATTTCCAATACACGTTTGAGATTTTTTGCTCATTGTGACAATAGCTCGTTGCACAAACATTGTATTCGACTTCATATACACCAGCGCCAAGAGAGCGGTACCACTGGTGGTGGTGGAAGAGATCATACGGGGCGTTACTAATTCAAGGCTAATTTATGGGGCTTGGAGGACTAAACATCGCTTGCTTGTTTGCAGTATTATAAACGGCTTTAAGGGCTACATCAAATAAGTATATAATTGCGTTCCCATGATCAGCCAATATATGTAGGATTCAGCGCAGTCAGCAATTTATAATAAAAGAAACATATTGTCAATAGTGGAACGCGGTGTTTTAAAGATTTCGACACTGTTTGATCGATTACCATAACAGTTAGCACATACATGTATTTTTAACGAAAAAGATTACGGACTAAAGAAATCCAGAAACCACCTTCTCTCTCCATATCCAAACCTTAAATTTTATACATACCCACTGCTTTTATCAGATTACCACACGTATACATATAAAAAGGACAAAAATACTATTCACATTATATTTAAAAAAACCTAAACCGTCTTCACCTTTCCACCCCTATAATATGTCAACGTTCTCTATACAAACTACAGTTTTCTGTCCGATTTTAAAGTAACTTTGCACGCGTATACTTTAAAACAAACAGAAAAGTACTGTCTACATTTGGCCTGAAAGAACCCAACTCCTCGTCCCCTTTCCACCCCCTTAATTTTTGCCGATATTCGTTATACAAAGCTACGGTTTTTATCCGCTATAGATGGAATTATGCACACTTATACTTTAAAATAAACAGAAAAATATGGTATATATTTGATTTAGAAACCCAATTCTTCTCCTCCTTTCCATCCCCTTATTTTTTGACAATGTTACTTATACAACGCTACCGTTTCTATGCGATTTTTCAGGAACTTTCCACGCATATACTTTAAAAGAAACAGGAAAATACTGTCTGTATTTAGTTTGCAAAAGCCCAGTTCTCCCCTTTACCCCCACACCTCTTACTTTCATTGTTCTTTAAATCCCATCAGCGATTCAGCAGTTTTCAAGTTATGCCAGATTATTCATAAAATAAATGCCATAATATCTCAACATATACATCAAATGTGAAAATCCATAAAAAATATTTGCATCTTCTGCGTGTTGCCGGAATAAACGGATATATTTTAGATGGAGATTTATGTCTGTGGTATGTATCAATGTGTCGATGGTGCATGCTTTGATTATCAAGCAGCACCTTTAAGAGACTTTGTCATTTGATTCAAATGTAGCCTGGGCAAAATGTTTACTGGCAATCCGTATCATAGCATCAAATTCACCCAATTTTTGTAAATGTTAGTCTGCTTCAGGAAATGGCTGGTGGGAAATGATACCTATCGAGAGTATAAAAATTGTGTACGGCTAAATTAATTCCAATTAAACCGGGCGACCCGGGAATTCTGTTAGTATTTGTAACCTCCATACACTTAAAATTCATCCAATTGAAGTCGAGCAAATTCCATTAATTAATTTTCTTGTAACTCTGTAGGTCTTATGATGACGTGGCCCTAAATATGTCGTCTTTTGATCTACGTACACAGAGTAGAGGTCACTTATCTAAAATATTTAAAGATATTCAATGGTAATAAAATAGCTCATCAAATGGTCGCTAATTCTACAGAAGTTACAACTCCAAGTTGTTAGCGTATATTCTCAACTGTTTTTAATAAATAATCAATTCAAAGCTCGCAAACAAAACAAAACACAATTATAATACATCACTTCTCGAACTACTAATACATTCATATAATACTACTGCGACACTCACAGTCCAAAACCTACAGCTTTTTTACACACACACCTTCCTTATTCTTTTTTCTTTAAGAATCTCTCACACCAGACCAAAGATTTTCTATCTCATTCTTTTCAAAGATGTACTTATACTACCCACTGACAATGTTGGTAATCTGTGGATTACTCGAGCTTCGAAATTACATCATGTACATCATTACAATCAATATTTAAATGATAATTAATTACATTTAAACAAATAATATTTAAAAATTAATTAATTTCATAATTGGGGTGGTAGCATATGTTACATCTTGTAAACTTCGTTTGAGATGGGCGCTTTCGAATCTCTGTTTCGAAAGGTGGTTTACTATTCAAAACAATTATAACTCCGTGTGTTACATTATTTATAAGTCTTTGCGGTTCTTTTTCTGAAAATACGGCAGTGAGTAATGTTTCTTCTGAATAGGGAGGAATAGTAAATTTTCTGGAGAAGTAAAAATATGGGGAACGGATGATACACACGCTGAATCTGGCCTTCTGATGTGCATCCCTGACACGAGTAATCATAACGAAAGTGGGGATGAACCAATGCAAAGCAAAGTAGATTGAGAAATTAAACGAAGTAAATAACAAATAAAACAAACAAACAAACAAAAACGATAGAACTCTAAAAGGATAACGTGAAAAAAGTAGCCGGAAGAACATTGCTCGTTTTATACTGTGTCTTGAGTTCTACCTTATGGAGTTTCCAATGCATCGAGTTCGATCGATCAGGATAAGAGACGCCGCATAGCAGCTTCAGACTTTACTGTCCGAGTAAAACGTTGCACCGCGTGATGCAGGTGGCTTGCTCTATTTTACTGCCCTCTCCTAAGTGAAAAAGAGATATTGTGGCTCCCAGCAGAGCACCCATACGGTACGTGCATAAATATATACAGTAATCTTATTCGCGCACGGGAAATCGTAAAATGGAAAGTATAATGTCTCGATGTGTTTGCAGTAGAGCAACAATGTCTGTCGATAAAGGAGAGACGAGCCGCGCCTCCAATGAGGCGACAGAAGTTTGCGACCTTACAACAGGATAGATCGGCCATCTTTATGCTGCGGTTTTTTCAGAATCTCATTCTACGTCGCAGAAGCAACGATAGTACGATAGAGTATCCATACATATAAAGATGAATGTATTTATGTTTGTTTGTTAGTTTGTTCTTCATACAAATCCATCAGTTTTCATCCGATCTTGATGAAACTTTGCACACTTATTCTTTGAAACAAGGAGATAAAATACTGTCTACATTTGGTTGAAAATATCTGTATCATAATATTGTCTCATAATTTCGAAATACTACTGAATGGCGATAGACAGACGCGTTGGATATGGAGGTCTCTATACTGCGTTTCCAGTTTATCGGTCAGACAGCTCAGTGGTTAAAGCGCGTGCTTACAAATGTTTGGGTCGTGGTCTCCGGTTCAAATCTCCGTAGAGGCTAAGATTAAAAATAAATTGTTATTGATTGTAAGAGTCACGGCTGGGCCGTACGTTATTCGGATTGAATGTTAAACTGTAGATATTAGAAAGTTAGGGGTGCAATGCGAGGCAAATCGTAGGTAGTCTTGCAATGCTATAGGTGTACACTTTTTTACGTTATAATGATTCATCAGGGGTTGTTCGCAATGTGTGTGTGTGTGTGTGTGTGTGTGTGTGTATGTGTGTGAAACGCAGTAGTAATACTATAAATACGGAAGTAAGTCTCTGTCTTTTTGTTACGTTTTGACGACCAAATGGATATATCGATGTAGAAGGAATTTGACAAGAAAATCTGTATGAAGGGCAAAGGACATTTTCTCCAGTATGTTAAATAGTTGTAGTCTCAAAATTTTGAGACCTTATCGAGCGGTGACAGAAATATGTTGGAAATTGATTCTCTTCAAGAGACTGGTTCGACGGTAGAGTGATATAGTGATAGCTTTCCCGTCATATTATGCCGACTCGGTGTTATTTGGGACCAATCCTTCGTTTCCAACAACTTTCTATATTCAATTCCGGCAAAAAATTCATAATACATGCGTACGAAGTCAGCGGGTACGAGCTAGTCTTATATATAATGGGTATACGTCTCGAAAATTTGAGTAGATATTTGTCTGATGTAAATGTGATACATACATATTCAATTAAAACACTGATCTTTCAAATAAATTCGCTACAATCATTTCAGAGAGGTCCAAGATTATTATATTTTATAGTCTCAGAACTGCATGGCCACTTCAAGAAACAAGGTGCTTAATCCAAATAAGAAATTGCAGTTGGCGTATTACGAACTAAAGTTAATTTCCAAACTGTTTGCAGTCTCTTTGCCCCAGACGTAATTGATCTTACATTTCCTTAAGTGTATGAAAGAGTTTGTGGACGATTTAATTTTTACTGTATGTACATCCTCTGCAATATTCACTTAAATAATTGTTGACTCTAATAAAATATACAACTCTTGTATCTTAAATGTAAGAAGTTTTTAATATAAAAAGCATTACGTGCATGGAGTAAATAAATAAAAATAGCAAAAATAGATTTTCACCTGAAAATAACTTTCTTAGTGGGACACCTTGACTTTAAATGTAGAAAAAAATTCCGGAATTGTATTTATTGAAACGAATCTAGACCAGGTATAGAACTGCAGTGACTGTCATAACAACATCTGAAATGTGTTGACAAAGAAGATCTAGGATATTTTTGTTACTTCCGCGTAAAATTATCGGTTACTGTAAATTTTTTCAACGTTTCAAATAAATTTTTCAGCATAACACTTAGTAATTTATTCGGATATATGACTCAATTACCCATAATCGAACATATTCATACTTCCTGATACCTGAAATCAAGGTCCAGTTAGGTTGTCAAAGTCATCTTTTCCCTTTGTACTGACGAAGAACAAAAATGAACAAATTGTAATAAATAAAAAAAATGTGGATTGTGCCATTACGAGTCTAGTTCGCACAATTGCGGTTCCGTATTCTAATATTTTTAATAAATGTATGGTACTTTCAGGTTAGAAAGAAGTTGTCGGTTGCAAAAATGAATGTTTGACAGATTTTCAGATTAAGGAATTGACTCCACACTAGAACTCCCAGCGCGCACCACGTCTGTTATTCGAACCACTAGTGCAATCATCTGGCTCTTATAGTATAGTAATATGTAACATTTCTCAATTAACAACACTTTCCAATATAAAAGCAATAATAAATGGCAAAAAACCTAAAAATAAAAAAGATGATGGCCACTGATTTCAAATGAAAAAATTGATGATATTATATTAGTTCACTGCTTACCGAGTTCTAAACATTTAAACCTCACGTGATGGGACGTAAAAAAAAAAAAAAAAAAAAAAAATCTGGTGACTTCATTTCTATGAAAAAAGAAAGTTACGAAATTTTTTAAATATTATATTCTGCTTTTGGTCAAAGAAACACATGGGAAAATTTCATTCTCACATTTATTCGGCATACAAGTAAATGCAAAAAGCCGATAACAGACATAAAATGGACAGAGAGTAGACTAGCTGCAATAGGACTATATTTTCTGTTGGGAACAAAACCCTCAGAAAGAGGGTAGAACGTTACATCACCTTACAAATCATATGGAGATAGTTATTTTGTAACTAAATCTTACAGGAAGAAACAAAGTATACAATACTGGATTGAAGTACTTGCTTGATCCTGCCCACTTCAAACCACTGTCTGTTAAGAGACTTGATTGTTATCCGGTTATCGATGTGCCATGTGGTAGATATTGGTTTCTATCACTTTACCAAGAAGGTTGTATATCGTTTTCTCCGCATTTGTGTGGCAGCTTTCCTGTTATATCCAAAGAGTTTTAAAAACTCATTTGGAAATGTATGGCTTTATTTTCATCTACAATAGTATCTATTGATTTAAAAGACATCAGATCACCTGGCAACAACTGTCGTATCTGGAAGTTAATTTCGTTGACATCAACATTTTTTGCTGCCAAAATAGCACGATTACTGATCCAATTATGATCTAAGTAATTATTTGATATATCCAGGAACACACGCTGTGTTAGTTCATTTTTGAGTGAGCCACAGTGCAGAATTTGTCTGGCAATTTGATGTATTGTGTATTTCGTTGCAGTTCTATTTCACCTTTTCCAATATCCAGCAATTGCTTACAAAATACTTGTGCCGATGGATCATTTTGCAACTGTACTCGCATGTTCATGGTCAATCAAAGTGTTTCGACATTCCACCATAAAAACGAATGTTTTAAACATGCATTAATCTCATCGCAAAAGTAGAGCGAGGAATCACTGGTAATGTCTGTCGGAAGCCACCAGATTCTTGCATACGACGCTCTGCTGTCCTGATTCTTTGAACTTCCTTACTTGCCGCGATTTGTGTTGCTGATTGAAGAGCTCTCTCGTCGTACGTCGTGCCTTTCTGCTACACGCATTGTCGAGGTTAGATTCTTTGGCGACATTTCACTGAAAAAATATTTGAATTACAACAAAAAGAGCCTTCCTGAAAGCCTTAAAATAAGACACTATAATACAGTGGTGATACCGGAATTTTTGGCTCCATTGAAACATACAGTAAAATGGAAGTTAAGAACAAATGAGGAAATATATAATAACATTGAAAAATAACAGAAAAAGAAGAATGATATTTTTTTCGATACATTTATAGCATGGATAACACCAGGCTTTCAAGAGGTTTAGATAGATTTGAAACGAAATAATACCAATGAACTGTATGAAAAGAAATTTTTTTTGGTAGCAGACTTTGAATATGGCAGGATTCAAAGGTAGAGAGGAGTGCAATAATGAAGGAGTACTGTCGAGGAACAAAGAAAAAACAACGGGAGAGGAATTGAAATTGACACGTGGTCTCTAGCTGTTCAATTGTCATCGTCAGGTTCACAAATTTCTGGAATAATCAACTTTAATATCACCTCAGATTTGTTTACACGCAGAAGATCAGCGCTGTGAAGATATGCTATTTCTTCTCCTGATTTTCAAGACTTTTTCTTCAAGTGCAGGGTGGTGTTCCGATTTATATCAGCCAGTTGTCAGCCTAAAATGTTCGTTGAGTGCCATTTTCACCTGTGACTAGTGCCTAACTGGTGAAACATTTTCTTTAACAGACTAGCACAATACAGGTACTGCATTATGAGTCGATAGTTAAATTCATTTTGAAGAGCAGTTAAAAAAAGGCAGAAATTGCAATAAAACTGGCTCAAAGAGGAATGGTATTTAAGCCATTGAAAAATTTCGTAAACTCTAATTCTACTGATCGCGTGAAACGACAGTGCTAGATTAGAAAAATAATAAAGCTGAGACTTATGGATATATTTCGTCTGTGCCATAACAAATGTGACCTATCAACGTCGTAAACAGTTTCGTCCAGTAAGTACTCTCGTCAAACTCACCGGATCACAATACAATAAATACGTTCCAATTAATTTGCAGGTTACGTGATGTCTGCATTGTAAAAAAACTGTATCTCAAACCAGTAATAGTTCGTTCTAATCATTATTTTTTCCATGGATGGTTAATATATACACATGCATATCATTTTTGTAGTAACGTAATGAAATAGTAATGTGTTGTGTGAGAATTTTTTTTTATTGAGATGCGAGTATCGTGTAGATATAATGGCAGGATGCGTTATTTTATTCTGAACATATAGGAATATAGATGAATCGATGGTAATTGTAAGAAATGGGAAATATTTATGTGATTAATAGGATTGCATATCGAAATAAGTCAGTACAACGGTTACAGACAAGAATCACTGAATAAGTGACTGAAGTTATTTACTTGGTTTTAGTTCGTTTTTCTTTTGTGTTAAATGTGCTTTATTTTCAGTATAATTTTACCTTTTTTTAAAATAAAATGAGAGTGCAGTGAACTTCTATAATGAGATATCCTTCGCCCACGATGCACTACGAGTAGATTGTGAAATGCCGTACGGAATCTATGAAATAAACGGCGAGTAGAAAGTTTCAATTGAAGAAATTGCTCATGAGTGCGTTTGGTAAACACGACAAGACTTTTGACTGATAAAAACATCGTAAATAAACAATTTTGTAATAACTACTATGTGACCTTCATACTGCACCAAATCGTCTAATTAAATTATGTTTGATACAAAGGATTTTGTTGTTTTCGCAGGCGTCATATTAATACAAATATAAATTCAACGTAGTGATAATCCCGTAAGCAAATTAAATTTGTATTAATATGTTTGATACAAGTTTAAAATTTACAATGTAATCAGAGGCTTCATGCGCTTAGTAGAATCATTCCAGAGAAATGCTTTCAACAAACACTAACAGTAATAACACGCATTTGTTGTGTAATGAGTTGTATCAATATACCCAAATTTTAAATATATATATATGTCGGATCCATCCGAGGAAGATCAGGAATCGGGCGGGGCGAATGGAGTTCCAGGTTTGAGGTAAATGGCTCACCATTATTTCGATCTTTAACTTACTAATTTAAACACCCTTAACTAAAATGATGGATATAACCTACGGTATTTTTTCTGGAAAAACGAATAACGATATTTTTTACTGAAATGTTCTGTGATATGAGAAAACTTTTACTTATTAAGTATTTTAAGTATTTGGCTTGGAGGTTATGGAATATTCACAATTTACTGTAAATAACAAAGATTTTTATTGTAGTGGAAAAGTTCCTAAATAAATTATAATTTCAAAACCAAAAAACTATTATTTATATGATTGACGTTTCATGAAATCGTTATCTGATGATTTTAATAAAATTTTCAATGGCTTGTCTCCTATCAAAAAAAATTGTTAGGTTGTATTGTAACCTAGGTTCTAGTAATTTCGACAGAGTTTACAGTGCAAACATCTAATGATCTTCTGCTTACATAAATGAATAAACAAAAAGAAACTGTAAATGTAAACGCTCATTGCAATGTTTTTTTTTTTTTTTTTTTGTTTTTTTTTTTTTAATCTCTGCAGTCGCATTATAATTTTCTGTCTTTGTTGTAAGTACAAATAAAATCCAATTCAATTATTTATGTGAAATTTACACTTCCTTTTAACAATATAAACGCAAGAAGTTAATGCAGCTATTCGTTTGAAATTTCCTGGCTAGTCAAGCAGTGGGTATCATCGGACTTCTTTTCTTAACATTTATAAACGTTCTAGGTAATAACGTCAAATGCTGGTTGCCATTGTTTGCCGACGATGCAGTTATCTATAGGGAAATAAGGTGCTCCGACGATTGCTTAGAAATTTAGCGCGATTTGGATGTTATTTTCGATTGGTACCGTAAATGGCAGCTTACACTTAATTGCAAAAAGTTCAAGGCAATGCGGATAAGTAACTAAAAAGAATCAGTTGGTTCACGAGTACAAAATAAACAATACAGCTGTTGACACGGTTGATTCCCTGAAGTATGTATCTGGGGGTGATAGCAACATGAAATGAGACATGCACATAACTTCCGTCGTAGGCAAAGGCGAATTCTAAATTGCGATTCATAGATCGTATTTTGAGGAATTGTAATGCTCATACAAAGGTGATAGCGTATAAAACAGTAGTGGGTCCGCATCTGGATTACTATTGTAAGGGTTTGGGATCCGTATCGCAAGGTTCTGATTGACTCAGTGGAGAGGGTTGCAGAGGAGGGTCGCTCGATTCGTGACTGGTTGCTACAGTCACAGAATTGATTCATAGATTGGGCTGGGATGGTTTGGAAGACAGAAGACGTAGCTTGCGTTCGAATTTATTGGATAATATGCGAAAAAAATTTAAATTTTCGAGAGCAATGAAATACTTCTTCCGCCAACCTATTTAGGTCGTAATGATCGGAGGGATAAGATTAGAGAAATAAGATACCGTACGTATGCTTTTATGTATTCCTTCTTTCCTCGTGCTAATCGGGATTGAAATGCGCGGGTCGCGGGTTTAGGATTGGTGCTTAGCACCCTCTGCCACCCACACTGTTTGTGACTTGCAGAGTATGGATGTAGATGTAGATACTTGCCGAAGGTTTCCGTGTTATCGAGTTGACTTCCAGACTCCAAGTTCAACGTATTTTATTAAAGTGGATAATGGGATACTTGAGCGCTCGCTTCTTAATGCGCCAATAGTGGGTGGTTGTTTGTGTGTGATTGGTTTGTGTGCGCTTGTTCCAACGAAGGTTTTTTTTTTTTTTTACCACGATAAGTGAATGCAAGGTTCATTAATCTATCTGCAAAGAATGTTTATTAAGTTTTCAAAACATGAAGGTGCATAGCTGGGTGAAAACACACTTCCCAAAACTTAAATACTGGTGTAGCCGTAAGTTGTTCTGTGAAGGTCCTACAGTTTCTAACCTAAATCACGCTCGCCGTCCCAGAGCGAGCATCCCGTCACAGGTAACTTTTATAATTTAAGATTTATCTCGAAGACATACTGTTCATGTAATTTATGTAAGCCTACCAATAGAAGTAAGTATCTAGACATGCACTGAAAACGAATTACATTTTTAAAATGTTTGTTCAAAGAGAACATCTGAGGTTACAATTTCCATCGGACGTGGTACATTTGTTTAACTGATATCAATTTTAAACCTTGCTCCTCCTGTTCACTCAGTTTTGTGTGAGGAAGGCATGAGAAGCTTACAGTGTTAAACAGTAATGTACATTGTATGCGCTGTAGTAGTGAATAGAAGAGGCATGGGCGAACTGAAGATCATTGCAAATAGACTGAGTTCCTTGCATTCTTCCCGTCCTCGTTGAAGATATGTGTCCATCACAAGCACTGGCTGAAATCAAGGGAAATACTACGATTGGGATAGACATCAGCTTCTACATAACAGATCAGCTTCTAAATAATACATCAACATTTAGCATGTTTCAAATAATGCAATAACTTTTTAACAAAAGCATTAAACAGTAACTCTTCTGCGATTAAGCTTTCTGTTTTAGACATTTCACTGCCAGAGACTTGAGTAATCACCAAGAAATATCATCAGTAAAAAGTTTCCAGTAACTTTTTAAAATATATATATATATATACAGATGAAACTAAGCCGTGATCTACATGATAAGAGCGAAATTGTGTATTTTGTTGTTTTGAGGAGAAAATTGAGAACTCAGTGTTTTCCCAAATAACAACAGAAAACCGTCTAAAATCTGTATTGAAGATAGCCTGTACGCTTTGCTGCACGTCTGAACGTGTTCCTGAAATTTACATGTCGTTTGATAGGTATCACGTATTAAAATGAAATAACTTGTCCATGAAGATTCACTTTCGACTTTGTTTATTTTATTTCTAAAAATCGGAATCCAAAGATACTAGGTGCAAACGAAAAATAAATGCGCCAGCGATTATACCTTTCAATACCAAAATTCAATTAAATTTCAGAAACTACTCAATACTCTGAATACTCGTCTCTGCCGATCGCTTGTATAACGATTAATGAAAATTCCAGAATAATTCAAAGACTTTAGACATATGTTCCTCGAACTCTAACAATAGCTAAACAATTGAAATCATCTTAAAACAATTAGAATTAATACAAAATCATTATAAAATGTACAAAACTGAAAATTAAAACTATTTACACATAAAATTATCCGCAGAAATGAGACCATACTGTCGGAAATAGTTTAATTACAAAATTTTAGTCAATATTTCGTGTATAATACTGTTTATGAAGATATCACACAGCATTTATATAACTTATCTCCATAAAACAACATTCATTTACACAAAATCACAGTTAATTACAAGAAAAATATACAAAACCGTATTTACTGAACTCCCAGCTTGCTACAAATAATTCTTAAAGAACTAGTTCATTAAAGGTCTGAATCTGAGCGCTGTTATACGTTGTGTTAATTCTCTCCACCAAACTACGTAGTTGCAGTTAACTAGTAGGTAAATAGCAACACCCAGTGATGCAGAAAACTTGTATTTTCGTATTTACCTTGAAAATGTTACGTATTTACTTAAATCGAATTGCGCAGCACACCATCTATGTTGTGACACCTTGCTAACGGTGATTGTGTCACCTCCTACACAGCCACTGTGCATTGACCAACTGTGGACGCGTTTATCAAACAGCTAACACGCACGCCCGTAGCAAAGGGAACACGCGTCATTACCGATTCGAATCAAATTTCCGTTAGCATCTCATAAATGCGTTATTAACTCTCAGCTGGTGCGTTAAACGCTGATTCCCATTATCGCCGAGCAACTGGGTGCAAATGATATCAAATATACATATGGGATATAATTTTTTGTTATTATTCGATTAATATCTAGTTTGGCTTTTTAACTGCAAAATTAAAACGGTCAGTTTTTTAAAAAAAGAACTTTTGATTCCTGACTTTGCACAACAATTAATATGCTCCGCAGTTAAGTTATTGGGGTTATAAATAATTTATATCTTTCATAGATTAATTCCCGCTAAATTTATATTGAATACAGTACACTCACAATACGTCATTATTCCGTAAAACCGGGCTTGTAAATAAAGGTTTCTACAGTGCAGCATATAACTGAAAATGTAGTTCTCAATAATTTGACGAAGGTGAAAAGTTATTTTTAATTAAAATTCCGTACAAAATTTAAATTTTGACATTACTTAATGATGATGTTATATATATTTCATTCAATTTAACTAAATTATGAAGAGGCACATGCCCAAGGTGCAATTTCACCAGAACTTGTTTTCAGTTTTATAATTTCCATTTCTTCAATCATTAAATTCATTGACTGTAATATCACCATCCAATCCCTTTTACCCATAACAACTTTTATTTTTAATTCTTGCAGTATTTCTGTTAAATTGTTCATCATTTCACTTGGTAGTTTTCTCACTCCGTTATGCCTAAATCAAGTAACCAGCTAGTGGTGTTGGTTACATCTTCCTTTCCATCTCATCATCATCATCTTCATCTGTCTCCAGTTTCCCGGGTGCGGTGTAAGAGACCTCACCACCTTCGTCTGTCAGAGTATGTTTCCTCTTCTTGGGCTCTAGACTTGGATACACCTTCCTCCTGTTGATCCAGTTTCACGAGATCAAGCCTAATTCTTCAGTATAGATACAAACATCACAGCCAATAAACACGTGACACATTCAAAGCACTCTGTTTACCTGTCCTCTGTCTTCCAATGAATCCTATGTCAGAACATTTATCATATCGATAATTGATTGTGTTATTATGACACCAGAAGATAATTCTAATAAAATAATTACCTGCAGTCCCGATATAAATATATACAAAATATTATTGCTATGTTACTCATAATCTTTTGTCATAGCATCTTCGCAGATGATAGTTGTAATGACACTAAAGAAAGTCATTTACGTTAGTCAATATTTACGAAATATACAGACAGGCAGATCGTGGACCATTACCCCTAAAGGCGCGTTCCCACGGCGAGTGGTGGGCAGTACGCGCCTTTCATCTTTTACCGCCTGGTGGTGGGTTGAGGCGCGCCGTCCCTGATAGCATATGCGGCAAAGATGAAAGGCGTTCCCTACCACGTGCCGCGATAACGCGGCTTAAGGTAGTAGCATTCGACAGGTAGCGTCGCCGATCATTGTAATGTGGTCACAAGCGCCTAGAACTGTCAACAGACAGGTGAGACAAACAATGGTTGGAAGTTATCGTTCGCACCGCGTGTGGTCTACCGTATCCTTATGCAAGCCTGGAAGGCTGACTGGTCAAATCCTTAAAAGAATGGACAGTACGTATTATACGCAAAATTGGGCGCATTTAAGAAAATTCTGCAGTGACAAATGTGAACCGAAGCTAAATCTTGTTGCGTACACGAAGTCAATTTTTGTAGCATTGATTGTAAGAGGGAGACATCTGTGAGAGAAAGAGACGATCGGTAAACTAATTTCTAAATTCCCATGAAAAAAAAAAAAGAGTTCCTTCAGTCAAATACGGGGTACGGATATGCAGACGAGTGGGAGAATGGATGTTTTTTACCAAAAAGAATTTAATTATAATATAAATAAGTTATTTTGACTCAGGTGGATATCGCATCTATAAGGGAAAACCCGCAACCAAATTACTTAATAGCAACTTACGAGTATTTGGAACTGCTTTCCTAGTGCACAAAAGTATCCTGAACTCGGTTGTAGATTTCTCATCACCCTCGGAACGTATCTCTCTGCTCACAGTAAAATGTGCTAACAAGGCCTATACACTCGTGAATGCACATGCTCCAGTCAACAATGAACCCGACAAAAACAAAATCGAAAAGTTCTGGTCACAATTGGAAAGAGTACTTGCCAAAATCCCTCAACACCATGTCAAGATCCTCCTCGGAGACTTTAATGCACAAATCGGCAGAGAAAAGGAATACAGACGCATAATCGGGAATTTTTCAGCGCACAGAAAGACAAACGCGAACGGACAGCGCCTAATAAACACCTGTGAAATGGCCAATCTTCAGTTAATGTCCACGCACTTTAAGAAGCCTCCTTGGAAGATGACCACTTGGAAATCACCAAACAACCACATAGGTGAATACCAAATAGATCATGTAGCGATTACCAGAAACTTCTCTCCAGAAATTATGAATGTGAGAGTACGGAAGGGTTATATAGAGTCCGACCATTATCTTTTACAAATCAAAGTTCGTTTCAGACCCAATCGGAAACTATATCAAAAACCTAAAAACCCACGCATTGATCCAGAATACTTGCAAGAACATGCACAGGAATTCAAACAATCACTACAGACAAACACACAGACATGGGACGAACTTCTTGATACCATTCAAGAATCAGCAAGGAAACTTGGCCAGCCTCCACGGAGACGGAAACACAGATGGTGGACATTAGAGTGTGATAAAGCCCTGGATTCACGTATCAAAGCCTGGAAGAATTGGAATAGCCACCGAACACCAGATAATTGGCAGATTTTTTTAGAAACACAGAAAAGAACATCCAAAATAATCAGACGATTCAAACGTATTTACCACAATAAAAGATTAGAGGAAATCGACAATGACTTCAAGAGAAACAACACAAGAAATTTTTTCAAAACTTTCCGGGAAGAACTGTCTACATTTAAACCTCCAAGTCTTTGCTTCCGTCGACCTGATGGTATGCTTGAAACCAACACAAAGGCCAATTGTGACATTCTGAAGCAGTTTTTCGAGAAGCTGTACAACTGTGAACCACCTACAGAGAAACTCCATTTCCAGATACCCTCCCCAAACCATGACTCAGTTCCACCAACACTGGGTGAGATCCGAAATATCATACTTCAGTTGAAAAATAACAAAGTACCAGGGGAAGACGGAGTAATAGGCGAGATGCTCAAGATCGGGGGCGAACTACTGACTGAACGGCTGCACGATATTATTTCAAATATATGGGAGACCGAAGTCGTACCTGCAGATTGGAAAATTGCATTAATTCACCCGCTACATAAAAAAGGAGACAGAACCGATCCAAACAATTTTCGAGGGATTTCACTTCTGCCAGTCGCTTATAAAGTACTTTCTTGTGCCCTCCGGTCAAGGTTGGAGAAGCAGACAGAACACAAGATTGGTGAATACCAAGCAGGATTCCGACCACACCGATCATGCACAGAACAGATCTGGAACCTAAAAATGATACTCCAACATCCTCAGTCAACCCGCACAGTGGTAACTTTTGTAGACTTTAAGAAAGCATATGATTCGATTGACCGTACTACGCTGTTCAATATACTACGTGAATATGGAGTAGATAATAAAACAACTATTTTAATTCAACAAACTTTGACAAATACAACTTCAAAAGTGAAATTTATGGGTGAAATCTCTGAATCTTTTGAAATTAAAACTGGTGTAAGACAAGGGGATGGGTTATCACCGCCCCTGTTCAACTTGGTACTAGACAAGATCATTAGCATATGGAAAAAAGAAATATCTGGAATATATATGGGAACAAAGGATAAACGAATCAACATAAAATGCCTTGCTTTTGCGGATGATCTAACAGTAATTACACGAACTGTCGAGGAAGCCAAACATGCTGTAGAGAAGCTTCATGAGATAGCTATCAAAACCGGCCTCCAAATCTCTTATGAGAAAACGCAATATATGGACTCCAAAAGCACAAACCTGAAGCCACTCGTGACCAAATATGGCAATATCAAACAAGTTAAACAGTTTAAATACTTAGGAGAAATTATTGGTAATACTGGAACTGAGAAAGAAGCTCACAAGAACCGCGCTGAAAAACTGCAAAAAGCATATGCTATTACTTGGAATACGTACAATAAGAAATCGCTTTCCACCAAAGCCAAACTCCATCACTACCACACCGTCGTTCTTCCAGGAGCACTGTATGCGACGGAGACATCATCATTAACGGTAAATGTCAAAGGAATAGAAAAAATAGAAAGACAGATACTGAGAAAAATATTCGGCCCCAAAATCCAAGATGGCATCTGGATGCGCAAAAGCTCAGAAGAACTGTATTCACTGACCGAAAGATTCACCTCACTTGCACGGAAAAGACGTAAGAAATTTTATGGACATATAGCACGAATGGATGACTCACGACTTACCAAGAAAATTTTCCACATAGTCAACGGTCCGCGACAAAACAAAGCACGCTGGTTTGTAGAAACCCGGAAGGACCTCGCAGAAGCCAGCCTTGACCCATTGACATCCACACGCAGTAAATATAGACAATTGATCACCTCACATAAATTTGCCCCTAAGAGCCCTACATCAAAAAATCTGAAACTCAGAATGCATGGACACAAGAGAGACGTCAAGCCCACAGCGAAAGGATGAGGAAGTTTTGGGAAAATAAGAAGAACAGCAAGAAGAATAAGAAGGACAATGCAAATTAATGGTTCCACGCGCTCCTTAGTGGGCTAAACGAAATAATAATAATTAATAAAGTTATTGTTAATATACTGTACAAGGTATTTTAAAAAGGACTTTACAACTTCATATAAATTTTATGAAACAAGGTACAGAGCTGGTTTTGGTGTTATTTTAAAGGAAAACACTTTAAGTTTTTTTACCTTAAACTAAAGATCTTCTATGTGGCTTCCGTTGGTTATTCTGCAGACATCCCATCGGTAGTCGATTTCTTCCCAGACTCGCACTAGCATTTCAGGTGTAACTTGCTCAGCAGCAGCGTAAATTCTTGCTCTAAGTTCAGATAGAGTGGCCGGCAAAGGAGGTACGTACACCATATCTTTTATGAAACCCCAGAAGAAAACATCTAGCGGTGTCAGGTCTGGGGAACGGGGGGGCCATGCAATTGGCGCATCACGGCCAATCCATTGACCTGGAAAGCGGTCGTTGAGAAAACCTCGGACGTCAGTCAGATAGTGTGGTGGTGCGCCAACTTGCATAAAGAAAACATTTCGTTCTCGGTCATCCTCATCGATCTGTGGTATCAAAAATTGTTACAACATATCAAGGTACACTATCCCGTTGATGGTTCTCTCTTGGGGAAAAAAATGGGACGTACATTTTCCTCTTGCTCAACGCACAAAAAAACGTTCACTTTAGGGCTATCACGAACATGTTACAATGTTTCATGTGGATTTTCACTGCCCCAAATCCTACAGTTATGTGTGTTAACCTTGCCACTTAAGTGAAAAGTTGACTCGTCAGAAAAGATTATGTTGTCCAAGAAATGTTCATCATCATCCACTCGATTTAACATATCCACACAGAAGTTCCAACGTGCAATCTTATAAGTGTCTTTAATTGCTTGTAAAAGCGAATATCGGTATGGTTTCAAATGCAAAAGTTTTCTCAACACACGCCAAACCGTTATATGTATGACTTGCAGCTCACGAGATGCACGTCGGGTCGATTTCGTAGGGCTGTTGACAAAACTTTTTCTCACTGGCTCAACGACCTCGTCAGATGTGCTTGGACGACCTGAGGATTTTTATGTTTTACTGAGCACCCTGTTTCTACAAAACATCTATGCCACTCATAAATTTGAGGTCTACTAGGAGGATCTTTAGCGCACTTGGTACGAAAATTACGCTGAACTGTTGTCGCCAACTTCGATTCTTCAAACCAAAACACACAGCTAGCACGCTAGGGTCCAGTGAAGACAGCCATCTTTAACGTAACTGCCGCTAGCACTTGTGCGGCGCGATTGGACACTAGCGGACTACGCGAGTCAAAATTTGAAGTGTTTTCCTTTAAAACAACACCAAAACCAGCTCCACACCTTGTTTCATAAAATGTATATGAATTTTCAAAGTTGTAAATTCCTTTTTGAAACACCCTGTATTTTGGCATGTGCTGCAAATTGTAATGAGAGTTGAAGAGACGGTGATTGATCGGGAAAGACGCTGCGGTGAAGGAAAGCGAAAGTTGCACCTTCGACTCTTGGAATGTGCGTTGAAATCCTTCAGCAGACTAACAGCGATGAGTCACGATCATTAAATTGTTACAAGTTCTTATATCCCTGTGCGACATTCTTGAGAGCAGGTGCTTAGTGTCTGGTGTCGGAGTTAGTGGCGACGTTGAATGACTTCATCAAGAACATATGGGCATGCAGTAAACTAATAGAACATATAACTACACTATGTTTTGTACTCTCAAAGTTCGCAGTTGACGTTCTGGCAAAGTGATGTTCACGATAAGAATCTTTGCCCACATTTTGATGTAATTGTTACAATTTAGGCCATGCCATGTGCTACAAAGTACCAAGGTTTTTTTAAAAAAAAAAAAAAAAAAAAAAAAAAATCCCTGTAATGTTATGGAATTGATAATTTATTCTTTTATTATTTTGTGATTTTACTTGTGCTGATAAATTTTCTTGTAGGAGCAAAGAGTGCTGATATTTGATTGCATTTGTTGTTACAGTTCAAGTGAACCATTTGTAACTGTTGTTAAACCATGATACGACATTCAATTTTATTTATTGCGATTTGTTTAAGAAACCTTTTAAATTGATAATTATATTAAGTGTTAAAATAATTAACCCAAGATTAATAATAATTACTTTGATGTATTAATCAAGGAGCTAAAACCCGCAACGGGTATAGGGAATCTCATTTCCTGTAATTCATTTTGGAATATAATTCTCAAACATGTGGTAACAAGTAATAGTATGAATTTGGCATCTCTTGCTTCGACCTTGGAGAGAGAGGGTTACTCACCCTCAGCACCCCGAGCAAATTGAAACAGCCCGGCTTCACCCGCTCTCCCAACCTGTTACGACTCCCATTAATGAGTGCGGCTGCTTGACGCGGAGCCTGTTAAGCCCCATCCTAAGTGGCAATTATGTCGAATTCGGCGACGCAGGCGCTCAACCATTAAGAAGCAAGGCAGCGTGCCGATGTGCAGAGTCCATACCGGATCCTACACTCAACTACGTAGCCGGATGATTGGATACCGTTGTAATTTCCCTTCCTACGTTTATGGCTAGCATGACTGGCTAATCACAAGCTATATATTCCCGGAAAACGATATCACAATTTACAATTTATAGTGATAACTAGTTTTAGCCCATGACAGTTTTTTTTTTCGTATCGTCACTCGTCTAGAATAGTTCCAGTTTTTAGGATTAAAGATTATGACAGATTGACCTGTTTAACCCAATTTAAACTTAATGTGTGTTTCAGAGCGATTAAAATCTCTTGAGCTCGAAGAAATAAGAAGTATTAATAGAGGTAGGTATTAAACACGAACAGGGACGATAGCGCAGTCGTAGACTATAATTGTTTCAAAGGACAGACTCAAACTTGCGTAAATATGAACTTGACTTTTATCTGACCCTTAAAATTCAGTCTATAAAATTTTTAAAAAAAATCCTGTTTGCTTCGAAAGCATCACATCGTTTTTTTCTTTTTTTTAATTGAGGTTGGGTAAACACTCTTTATGTAATCATTGGCCATGGTATCTGTATTAGCCACAAAACTTAATACACATTCCGTAATATTAAACAGTTGAGAAACTCCAAAGAAATGAATCGAATTGTCGATTCGGTAACATAATTGGTCTGATGTTCACTTAAAATAACGCAATAACTTACGCACAGCGAACATGAACAAAGACCATTAATGAAAGTGGTCAATAAAATACCAAAAAAGCAAATAAACTGTAACGCACAAACTTTCGTCAAGCAACAACATTAGTGAAAGTTTTAATTAAATTAAAATTTATTCTAAGCAGGAACGGCAATTGGTATTCTTGGTTACAGAAGAGACAACGAGTAATTTAATTTTTAAAAAGTTTCTTTTAAGTTGCTTTCAGGTTGCAACAGGTTACCGAAAAGCATATCCACTTCTTTCAGACGCAAAATTTATTTTAGATATGAAACACTACGTTATGAAGTTATGAATGTATTATGGCAATTAATTTGGTAGCAGTTGCTTAGCTATTAAATTGTGGAAATAATCACGAATTTCTTCTAATGATATCTCTGGTCGCTGTTTTGCGAGCGAAGGCTGACACGTGACACCGTTCTGCAGCCAGTAGCTATAGAGGCGAGTGAATGAGTGACCTTACGAAATTATATTTTAGATAGGCCACAAGCCGAGACCGAGCGTTGTGGGTTACCGGCAACGCCCTGGCCTCCCAATCGGAAGGATGTGGGTTTGAATCCCTGCCCGGTCATCCAGAGTTAATTTTTCCAAGGTTTTCCTAACTTACTACAGGCGAATGCCACGACGATTCCTTCAAATAGCCATAGAAATAAGTTAAAAAGTGAGGACTGTGGAAGTAACTTATGCTCTATAATCAACCGACTTCAAAAAAGGAGGAGGCTCTCAATTCGTCTGAATTTTTTTTGGATGTATGTTCAGCGATATCTTCGCCAATATTGAACCGATTTAAATGAAATTTTTATAGTGGATAGAGTATACCTCCAAAGTGGTCCCATATGAATTTCATTGAGAAACCACCCCATCTACCCCTTTACACCCCTTAACTTTTATACAAACCCACACTTTTTATCCGATTTTGATGGAACTTTGGAAATATATAGTAAAAAATAAACAGAAAAATACTGTCAACTTTTGGTTTGAAAAAAAACCGAACCCCTCTCCCCCTATCCACCCCTTAATTTATGCCAATGTTCTTTATACAAAGCTAAAGTCGGCACCATTTAACTGTTCTCCATTAAAGTTGGCATATACATGTAATTTTTCATGGAAAAGGTTTCTGACCCAAAAAAAATAAAAAAAACACCCTCCTCTCCATTTACACCCCTTAATTTTTATACAAACCCACATTTTTTATCCGATTTCAATGGAACTTTGCACATGTATAGTCAAAAATTAAGAGAAAAATGCTGTCAACATTTGGTTTGAAAAAACTGAACCCCTCTCACCCTATCCACCCCTTAATTATTGCCAATGTTCTTTATACAAAACTACAGTCGACATCATTTAACTGATCTCCATTATAGTTGTCATATACATGTAATATTTCGTGGAGAAAGTTTCTGACCAAAAAATAAAAGAAAGCCACCCCATCTCCCCCTTTACACCCCTTAATTTTATAGAAACCTATATTTCATATCTGATTTTGATTGAACTTTGCCAACGTATACTTTCAACAAACAGAAAAATCTTGTCAACATTTGGTCTGCCAAAGCTCAACACCACCTCTTCCTCCGACCAACCCCTTAATTTTTGTCAATTTTTTTTTATATAAAAAGCTACAGTCGCCACCATTTGACCTATTACCATGAAAGTTGGCGCTTATATGTATTTTTTCACGAGGAAGGTTTCGGACCAAAAAATTTAAAAAAAACCACCCCCACTCCCCATCAAACCGTTTAATTTTTATACAAACCCACAGTTTCTATTCAGTTTAGATAGAACTTAGCAAACGTTTACTGTAAAACAAAGATAAAAATAATGTCAGCTTTTGGTTTGCAAAAACTGAACCCCTTTCCCCATTTGCGCCCCTTGACTTTTGTCAATTTTCTTTTTGAAAAGCTACAGTTGACGCCATTTGACCGATCTTTATGAAAGTTGGTACATATATGTATTTTTTTATGGAGAAGATTTATGACAAAAAAAACTACCCTAGGTCCCCTTTTACATCCCTTAATGTTTGTACAAACCCACATTTTAATCCGATTTCGGTGGAACTTCGCATGTGTATACTTTAAAGCAAATAGAAAAAGAAACATACTACTCACATTACTTTGACAAAACACAAACCCTATTCCCCTTTCTACCCCTTTAATTACTGTCAATGTTCATCATATAAAGCTACCGTTTCTATTTGATTTTGAAGGAAGTATGCACAAGTATACTTCAAAACAAACAGAAAAATACTGTCTGCATTTGGTTTAGAGAAGCCAAACCTCTCTTCCCCTTTCCACCCCTTTAATCTACACAAAGCACAGTTTCTACCTGATTCTGAAAAAAATTTGCACATTTATACTTTAAAAAATACATAACAATTGTGTTTAAAATTAGGTTGAAGAAGCCCAACCCCTCTTCCCTTCTACCCCCACCCCTCCTAATTTCCAATATTCTTTATAGATACCTACAGTTTTTATCAGATTTCGATGGAACACTGCAAATGTATACTTAAGAACATAGAGAAACATTCTGTTTACAAAACCTAACCGCTCACTGCCTTACCCCATTTAATTTTTGTAAATGTTCTTTACACAAAGCTACAGTTTTAATCTGGTTTCGATGGAACTTTGTACTTGTATACTTTAAAACAAATAGAAAAATGCTGTCCACACTACCTTAACAAAAACCAAACTACTCTTCACCTACACCCCCTTAATTATTTTTTTATACACACCTAAAAATTTTATATGATATCAATAGAAATTTACAAACGTATACTTTAAATCAATCAGAAAAGACAGTCTACATTTGGTATACAAAAGCCCAATCCCTCTTCTCCTTTACCCCCATCCTTTATAATTTCCAAAGTTCTCTACAAAATCCACAGTTTTAAGTACCGTCAAAATTAATTAAGCTATTTTTAAGTCATTGCAGAATATTTATAAAATGTGTTTGTCCTAATGTCTCAACATGTATGTCAGATTTCAACTTGGACCACGAGCTTTTACGTTGTGAAAACCAATTAAATATCTATATTTTCTGTGTGATGCCAGAACGAACAGATATATTCCAGAGACAGACTAGAGTATGTGGTATGTGTTAATGTCCAGATGTTACATTTTCGATTATCGAGCAGCAGCTTTAACAGATGTTATGATTAGATCGAAACACAGCCTGGACCAAAATGTAAACTGACATTCCTTAACACAGCATCCAATTCACACCATTCTGAAAGTTGTGGTAAAGACAGATTTTTTTAAAAAAAAGCATTCGTTTTAACCACTGAGTTACCAGGAAGTTTGCAAAGTGAGAACTGCTGCAGCATATTTAAGTACAAATTAACTATAATACCACTAAAAATTTAAAAATAAAATAATTGTTTAAAAAACATAAAAACCGCCTTCAAAAAAGGGCACTAAAAATTTTAAAATAATTTTATACCTTCCGGCAGAAGACCCGTGAAGAATTCCTGTCTACCATACGCCGGGAAAAACTTAATTGTCACAATTTTATACCTTGCTTAGAAGAAAGTAAATCTAAATGGACAATATTTTACATTACTGTTATTGAATTTTTACATTAATTAGTTATTTTTGGAGTCGGTGCCAGCCAAAACAAGAAAAACAAAAAGTTAAAAACAATAATAAATAACAATAATACATAAAAATCATGTTACTACTTACCTAAAATTAAGTCTAGAAACATTTTTCAACAAAACTGAAACATATAGATGATACACTGATATTATACTAATTATAAAGTAAAGCATGATGCAGCCTACCAACTGACACAGAGATATGCCTGGATGACCAACGAGGCCGAGCCACAGATAACATACCGTTAATTTGTTTCACTAAGATGTCTCCCGCAGTAAAACTATCTTCCTCACGACATGCTGTAAAATATTTGGAATTTTTGTTCGTACTCTCGGTTTACCTCGAACAACAAATAAAGTTCAGTAATTCGATCTGCGCGATCTGAAAGCTGGCACCGACTCCTAAAATAACTAATTAATGTAAAAATTTCAATAACAGTAATGTAAAATATTGTACATTTAGATTTACTTTCTTCTAAGCAAGGTATAAAATTATTTTAAAATTTTTAGTGCCCTTTTTTGAAGGCGGTTTTTTATGTTTTTTAAACAATTATTTTATTTTGTGAACTAACTTCTATTCCTTTAATAATTTTGTTGAAAAATTTTCCCGATTTCTGATTTTTATCATTATTTACCGATCTTTCATTACCTTATACACTTGTCAAGTTCATACACTTTACATAGGTTGACATGAAGTAAAGCGAAAGTGGGCTAGAGTTCATAAAGCCACTCTCTCTCCTGAGAAGAATTTATATACTGGTACCTGACAAAGAAAATTGTTCTTCTGTCTAAATTTTCCAAAATCTAATCTATCCGGCCATTTCGCATTCTAGAACTTCATACCCGTAAAAGCCAACAAGCCTCTTTGTTTTCTAATCATAACTTTCCTTATAATAATAAGCCCATGAAGATTATGTCGCTGTAACTTATCATCTTGTAGGTTCATTCTCAAATGAGTGTGGGAGATAAGAACGTTGTAAATTAAATGTCGGCTTACATTTCGATGTATGTTCATATAATTACTATTCACTTTAATACATCATTAGCCTATAATAAAATTCAGTTTAACGGTTTATTATTATACAGTCCAATCGGGTGAGTTAAATACAAACTTTATGCTTACGTTCAACTGAGCTGACCAAAAAATTCCGGTAATCTATTTTGAAGGTGTTTTTCTTCACACTCCAAAATTAATGCTTGACTGTTGAGGTATTTTCCCCAAAAATATCAAATTAATTGGCAAATTATTATTATAGGAAGTATGTCAGGTGCCAAAGTTATTTTGTAGATTGATATGAATGTTATAAATGATAACCGAACGTTCTGTTGTTGGGTTCTGTATATGAATTAATATTTGGAGCCAGATAAGTGATAGCCTTGTCCAAATTAAAAATCTGCATGAGGAGAAAATATATTGTGTAGCGTGAAACTCATCATTTATCGACCTTAAAAAATAATTTAATATCATCAAAACATTGACGTACTGAATCTTAGCTTCTGCTGAAGTATTTTATATCTGTCTACTATACCAGGCAGAAATTTATTTCTATTGGAAATAACTTACAGTAATTTACTATAGATAAAAAACATTGTGATGATCCAGAATAGCAGTCTTAAAGTTTAGGGCAGTGGATTATTAAATAACGGTTTCTGGCTGCAGCTTTGCACGCATTGACCTTCGTGTGTGGGTGATTTCAAAATGTATCTGGTATGATTCAAAATCAACGGAGGAAAATCCCGAATGTGCGAAGGCAAATGAAATATTAAATCGAGTCACGCTGATGAAATATGGTTTCGTCAAATTTTCCTTGAATGAAAAATAAATTAAAACATAGTCTGTTTGTTGTAAAACAGAATCTGTTACCAGAACCATAGTAATGCTCAGTGATGCCTCAAAATAAGCAGGTACCGGTATCCATTTTATATTACAATTTTTAACCTTCGATTTCTCATAAACAACAATTTAGGCCTATCTTTTGTTTATATCGAGATATAAATTAAAAATTATTTCACTATTTCTGACCGTTGTTATTTGTAATGAAACAACTCGCAATTAAATTTTACCACCTGATTTTAGTCTGCTAAACGCTTTGTTCGTGCTTATTTGACAAACGTTAACATTAAAATACTCTCATCACAATTAGCTAAAACAAAATGGAATGTAATTTAATCTCGGATTTGTGCCTCAAAATAGCACCGTCCGCAATGACGATTTATGTGGACTGTCATCGCAATATAACACATGCGCAAAGTTTTGATCTTTAGTGGCAGAGAAAATAGGCATAACATGGAAGGCCATGCTAATTCCAACTGTCGTTAAAGCTGACCGCAGCATTGACAGTTGTATTACGTAACTCTGCATCAGTGATCTCTGGCACAGAATTTTAGTTTAGCTTCACTTTGAATTCCTGTTTACTATTTTTAACTGGGGTGATAAAGATGAGATTGCTACGAAGCACCAAAGCCGCCTTTGCTTAGCGGTGTTTTTAATCCTTCTTTAATCTCATCGTCTTGAGAACATTAGCAGAGCGTCAAAGCAGCTCTTGAGGGTTATAAACCTTGCCATCAAAAGACCTGAAGACTACGTTCAAGATTAAAGCCTTACAACGCTAAATTGCGGTGTACAGACATTTATTTTAATCTTCTCTCGGTCTTCGTATCTTACAGTGTATGAAAAATTCAGAAGTTTGTAACGTTCCCACCCAACCTTTAAATATTTTCCGCCTAATTTATTAATGATTTACCATCGGATCTCCTTGCTGGAGATTGACTGCATTATTTTCATCTAAGACTATTAGCTAATCTCCAGATGAAAGGGGGGAAAAGTTACAAAGAAATAAAACTTGTGTAGATGCACCACACTAATTTGAATTTAAATTCTGATAATATAAACACTTTGATACACCAGCGGTTCCCTATTCAGTCATCATCTTGATAAGACAATTATAACTTCCTTCTTTATGTATTTCGTTAACTTCACTTTACAAGTTGTGAGCGAGAGTGAGGTATAGCAGAAAACTGTACAAAACTGAGTGCACTCTGAGAACGCTATAGTCTCGTTGGGGCTTTATATAATACCCGGCTAACTGTACATTGGCTGGGGCAGACGTACTTCTGGGAGAAGCGCTACCAACATTGACTTTATAACTTTAAGTTGCTGGGTGTAATCTCTCTGCGATATAGCAGAAATCACAGGTTTCCAAAGATACAACCACGCCACGGAGATGATCTTTTGTTTTCGTGGGGTGGTACGATGGTGGGCTGCCAAGCGCGGGACCAGGGTGACTGACATTTTAGCGTGGCCATGTACCCTAATGATTGCCGAAGCAGCCTCTGAAATATCATTGAATAACATTTATGCCTCATTCTCGCTATTATAATTAAAATTCTTAATCCTATTCTTATTCTATTTAATACCACCTCATAAAGTTCCTAATTATAGTTTTAAAACGGCTTGTGGCATCAAAAATTGTGTATTATTTCGATTCAAATACCAACATTTTGTAGTCCCTTTCATTCATTTTGATTATTTTAATTCTTTTGTGATCATAAGAGCAGAAAAAATTTATGACTTTTTCACGATAAACGTAAGTAGTGTACTATTGTATGTGGGATCTAAGAAATTCGAAACAGCCATCCGGTGCGTTGTATTTTAGGAACAGAGGGATATGGTTAACACGTTCTGTACAATGGAAAATGATGATGACGATTACCTCCATTACCCAGGGAAGCAAAGATAATGGCAACCGTGGAAATAGTTACTCTAGTTGTATTGTGTAATTTAGTTTTGTTGCGTTTCCCTCCCATTGCCCAATGATGGGAGTATAAGTGCGTGTCATTGTTTTATGTGAATGGCTGTGAGATACATTCAGAGAAATGTGTTGTTTGATTCGTGAATGAATCTCAGAAGAAAGAAAGTAAAGGGTGAAACCCGGTGCCGGACCTTTCAGGACTACTGTTGCGAAAGATACTAAGGGGACTCCAACCTAAACATTCCCATCCGATAGACGAATCACCATCATCAGAGTCGGATGAACGTACTCCCCGCACACTGCCGAGCGGTTTGAGATTTGCGTTTGGTGAACGATATGGTGATTCGGATTTGTGGACCATCACCGCTCCTACCCTGCCTAGTAAATCCTGATGATGAACATTTTATTCCACCAGCAGAACCCCAACCACCCAAACCCCCGTCAGGTACTAACACGGTGACGCATCCATCTAATCTATGTGGCAATCACGTAATGAGGAAATAAAGGAATAACAGACCCAGTGGGAACATTGAAAAGAACGAAAAACACACACAAAAATATTAAATAATGTTAAAAGCATGCTTAAGATTCGAACAAAAAATAATTAATATATAAGCATCAGTAATTATACCATACATCAATCGTTATCAACAGGTTTATAGGTCGTAAATATAAATTACTGAATAAAAATGGTCCATAGAGACTTTGAATCCATTTCTGAATAGCTTCCCTCACGTGGACGCAGGGATGTGGAAGAATATTAAATATTATCACAGGAAGATGTGGAATTTAGAAATATAAATATTCTTGCGTAGAAAATATAATAGTATTTCGGTAAATTTTTGTAAAAATTATTTTTAATGCTACATACAGGAGAAACAATGCAAAAGAAAGTGCGTAGAAAAATCCCAGCGACTCTTAACATGTGAATACGTATCCTTAGTGCATTTAGCTATTCAACCGTTGTTGCTCTAATGGCTTTTCTGCTGTTATATACACAGAAATGTTTAGTTTAAAAACATGGTAGGAAAAAGAATTAGTTTAAGAACATATTCTCTTTTCGTTCTCTCGTGTTGGACCACGTAGAATCTTAAGAAGTACCAAAGATTTTAAATCAGATTCAAAGCTTCTGCGTGATTCCGGAACACTCAGATAATCAGACACGATACCGCTACAGACTTGTATGATTGATATATGTACACAGCAGAGTATAAGAAAAGGTTTGATTGTGAAGTAAAGGAAATTGCCGTACCATCTCTAATTCCATGAGGGATTTAAGTATACTTAACTCCGCGTGCCGAAGGCCACCGGTTCGAATCCGGCCGCGGGCATGGATGTTTAAGTGTTGTGTGTCTGTGTGAATGTCCTGTCCGTCCTGTGGCGTCCATACATTGGAAAAATACAACATATATGACGACTTATACACTGAAAGCTTCAAAAAAAAAAAAAAAAAAAAAAAAAAATTACATTGAGCTGGCTGTATGGCCTTTGTTGCCAAATGCCATTAAAAAAAAAAAGAAAAAAGTATACTTAACAGTTTCTGAGTATTTTTTCCTGATACAGATAGAAAAATTGTGTTACGAGAATTATATGGACAAGAAGCATACGTCGACAGGTGGGGAGTCGTTCATTCGCCTGCCGTTAAGCGCTGCGGTAGCTCTGGTTCCGCCTACAGCTCGAAGGCGCGCGCCAAGTTGTGTAACAACTTTTGAGCGTCTGTCTGCGTTCCACTCCGGCCAAGTTACTGCTTGCTATTATGCCTGCGGGGATAACTACGGCATTAAGGCACATTCATAACTATTAGAGAGTGGGGGAGCACTTCCACCTCCTCACTAACTGTGGTAATCAAACCTTCACTGTCTCGTGTGACGTAATTAAATATTTATTTCCATAGTTACATTTAGACTTCCGCTGAACGCCAAATAATTTGGAATGTAACCAGAACATGAATTTTGCGATGTTATGGTGTTAAGAGTAATATCAAGGCGTAGTATTTGTTTTAATTTTTCATCAGTCATTAAAATGGTATCGAAAACATCTTGGAACTTACTACAAGCAGAATAGTGCTAAGCCAACACCAAAGAAAACTGAAGTCTGCGTCTTTTTATTGCGCAATTAATTCGCTAAACAAAAGTTCAGTGTTAACTGGAACAGAACGATTTTGCAGCACTGTGATCATCAGAAATACCTCGACGCAACTCTTGTCAGAGGTCACACTTTTAAAAACTATTCCCACAACGTCAAGATGAAAGTACAATTACGCAACAATATCTTAAGCAACTTGACCGGATCAAGCTAACCCAAGTGTCATCCGCACCTCTGCCTTAGCATAATGCTAGTCTGAGTACGCTTACCACGCGTGACAAAAATCAAGTCACAATAAGAGAATAGATCATCCGCTGCACAGAACATGCCGTCTTATCACAGGATGCCTGTGACCGTCGCCTGTGACAAAGATACAGAAATGCTCAGTGTGGAAGAAGACACTGGACACCATCAATATGGTTTCGCACCAGCGCGCGTCATAAAGATTGAAGTCCAGATCGAGTTTCTTACGAACCTCAGTAACACTGAAAAGAACACCAAGCAGTGAAAGTACGTCGGTCTGGGAAATAGTGCGACACAACATCTATTGGATCAAGCCGAAAGAGAGTCAATCACAAGGGTATAAACAACCGTGACGCATATGGAAGACTTCGAGTTGCAAAGACACTTTCACTTCGTGTATATACCTGGGATAACAACCAGATGCCATGTGTTCTTGCAGCGAGTTAGAAACTGTGGTACATTTGTTGCCATACCAAAAAGTTGGAATGAGAGGATTGAATCATAGCATCTATCAGCTAGTGAGAAAAAAAGAATCCACCACATTGCCGGAAAAACTACCTTGCAATTGATGCTGCCATCGAGACGAGAACATAAAGAAGGGTTTCGTAATTATTTTAATTTTTCGTTACTTATTTAAATTAATTAGAAATAATTAAACGACATTATTCTGCCAATACGTGATAGGAAGTAAATGAAGTATCCATCCTGTCAACAAATTTACAGGGTGAAGTTTTTGTATTGCATCGAGGCGTCATACAGACCATGTTAATTACCACACATTGACATCACATTCCAAGTACCAT
Source organism: Vandiemenella viatica (assembly GCA_031002005.1). Classification (NCBI taxonomy): domain Eukaryota; kingdom Metazoa; phylum Arthropoda; class Insecta; order Orthoptera; family Morabidae; genus Vandiemenella; species Vandiemenella viatica. The sequence continues at coordinate 72,493,397 of JARYHS010012519.1, forward strand.
GTCCCGTGCAAAGGTAAATGATACTCAAAAAAGAGTTAATATTATAAAAGTTTTAATAGTTGTCCAATCTATTGTTCTAAACACACAATGTCGTTTACTCTACCTAATACAAAATTTCGTTAATTTTTTAAATTGACAACATTCTTGCAGCACCTCACGTGAAAATGTGTATAAACATATCGAGTTGTGTTTAGTGGTCTGCATACACGGAAACAATCATCTAATGACATAACTTGGCGATAAACGTATTTAAAGAACAGAGATTCCTATATGATATAGCGATTACAGCATTAGAAACTCCTTTGTATTCACGCTTTTGGAATACGTCAAGTCGAAGATTCTGGCAGCGTTGTTTGATCACAATTAGAGATTTGCAGCTGCCTTTGATTGCCACGAGAAGCAGCAGATTAACTGAGCAACGGGTGGATGGATCCGACCTTGTACTGTTACACCAAATTCTTCAGATTCTTATCATTCTTTTTTCAAAGTCGGCCAGCTGCGACCCTCAGGAAATAACTTTAGGCCTTCCTTTCTTTGCTGCGTGATTTCTTCTTCCATTTTCACTTGAACATTTTTGACGTGCAAATCTCATCAAGAAATGCATTTTTCTTAATATTCATTGCTGCAATGTCCGTGTCTTCCTCAGAAAAATAAGGAATTTGTGTTTTCACATTTTTAGCTAAAATAATAAAATAACATTTTCTTTAGCCTTTCTGAATTACTTTGCTTCAAGAATAAATAGGAAGGTATTACTCGCATTCTGTTACCATCTGAAGGTTAATCAGGTCTCATTCTAATTATTTATTACCTGTTCTTCCACTCGTTTCCGTTTTCTTTGTTCAGAGAATTTTTATCATAATATTTCTATCCAGTTCTTTAACATCTTCTTCACACTTTGGCTTGATCAATGGCTAGAAACCAGTGAGCTGACGTTTTTGATTTGCCCAATTTACAGAAACTAACCATCATTCAAGTTATTTGGTTCGTTTGGTTACTAATGATTATCTCAGTGTTAAAGTTAGTCTTCAAGGATGAATACTGGCAGGGTAGCCAGAATAAAACTATCACTCAAGTCCTCCTCAAGGATCAGAGAAGAAAGGAAGTCTTATAATCCCGTGGAACGTTCCTCGGTTTGTTATGCTAAACAGATAACTCATCGGCATTTAGAGCTTCCTAACAATTACCACAATTATCCTTCGTAATGATACATAGTGTTTCATTGTCAAGTTCCATCACGATTATTTTAGCCATTGTTCTGAAGAACAGATGCTACCTTTCTTTCTTTTACCCTACTGACTTGGAAAGGGCTGTTGAAATGGTTCTCAGATGTTACCCACTATAGTGTATTTTACACAATGGTACAGTACGTAACTCAATCCATCAAAATTGGACTTTGGCCAGTACGGCTTCTTAATACAGTGATTTTTCATGATACCTCATAAAGCTCATTCTTTGTTGAAATCAATACTTTATTCTACCATTACATAGTTTTTGCAACCACTAGAGGGTATGGAATATGTCGAAAATGTTTTAATCGCCACCTGAATCGCTGTCATGGACAGATATATTAATTTATGAGGAACCTTAGTGGATAGTATAGAATAAATTTTTCCTCTAGCTGTCTTCGACTAGGTATTTGTGAAGCTCGCACGTATATATCCTCCTGTTTATCCCTCAAATGTAGCAGATTGATTGTCCTTGGCGCCGACATGTTCAGGCACTCTGCAATTCTAATCATTTTCATATCATACCGTGCTTTGCATCTCTATTAACTTTCAAATAATCACCATAATTCATTCATGGGATTGCAAATTTCATAAACACTTGTGTATCACTGATTGACATGAAACTCCACAAACACAGTTTCTCTTCCCGCAAAGACAAAATGAAGTTTCAATTTAGCTGCCTATTTTATTATATTAGTAAATATATCTGCCTTAATGCTATCTGCAGATTATTGTTGTCATTTCCTTTTTAAGCAAATTTAATTTCAGCGTGTTATTCGAAACCAGAAGTACTTTAGTCATTTCGTATATGTAAGAAGCATATTCAAAATTATTTTAAGTCGTTTATTGTAAACAATATAAAACAAAAATCTAGTGGAGCACATGGTTTTGATATTCAGAATGCAATGAGAGGGTACTACAATGTTCGTTCTTTAATACTTCGAAGGCCTAAAAGAAATTTGGCTCATTTTATATATGCTTGGAGGTGGTAAAGAATCCTCACATTTAAAACTAATTCCTGATGTTAAGAAACTACCTGCTCCCAAACCATATAAGTAGGATTAAAATACTTGTTAGTTAAATAGAGAAATGCTGATACCAAATAGTTCATATGTATTAGTCCGTTATAATCTAGAAATTAATATTTTACAGGCCTAGAGTATTTTGATCATATATACGGAGACCGGATGAAATCAGAAATTAGTATGAATAAACAACCCCAAAGACAATTCGTGTATATTTGAAGAATGTCAGAGATTGATAAACATACACCTAATTATTCACAATGTAAATATTTCACATTGTACACAATCTTAATTTTTTATGAAATCATAGTAATCGTAGCTAAGAGTTTTGAAAATCATACTTCAACTGTACTAATTTTATAGGATAGCATTAATCGACGATTCGTCTAACAAAGAAAAAGTCCGTACTTCACATCCACTGAATTTAGACCAGGGCATTTTTATTTTATTTTGGTTCATGCTTCAATTGTTGTCGACATGGAGATCTATAGAGACGGTAGTAGAAGAGTACAAGGAACAGGAACCAAAACGGCCATTTCATTTTGAAGAAACTGTACCGGTATTTACCTGACGTGATTTTGGAATACAATTCAAAACCGAAGTCCGGATTGCTAGATCGAGAATCAAACCAGTGTCATAGAAAAATTCTAGTACAGGCCTTAACAGTTCACATACAACGCTAGGTACTATGATAATATCAACAATATATTAATTAAAAAGATATCTATAACAGTAAATGAAAGGATCATGTTCAAATTTAATGTATAATACTTCGATTTAAAATATCATATGATACATTATGTTATAATGCATCGAGTAAAAGTGTTTAGCAGTCTTGGATTTCGTAATTATATTTTCGGAAGCGAGTACGTAATGGAATGACTGTATCCGCTGTAGTTTATAGCAAAACCACATAGACTGGTCTCAGATAAAATTACTAATCCATTACAACCAATCATTTACTCTCGGAATTGTTTTCATGCTTTAATCCTTCCAGCGCGATCAGCTGTCATTTCGTATCGTCGCCGCATTAATTATTACTTCTGACAGGATATTGATGCTAACGTTTAGAGCCCAGCAAATTCAATATTGATACCACCCTTCTCTCGGAGAAAAATGAAGGGATTAAGTTGCCGGGAACGGAGGTTGCTTCACGCTGAACCAACGAGTTTTTGATTCAAGCTATTCAGCACCGTAATTATACGAGGGAACTAAGGGAAGGCACCATTTCTTAACAACTACCAAGACATGCAAGATTCCTTTTTTAAATTGACTGTTTATCATTTATTAAAGCTGTATTAAAAACTAATCAGAATAGCTTTTAATAATATACTTACGGTATTCTTGTAACCGAATTTCAGTTAACAGTTATTCTTGAAATACCATGGTTATTCAGTCCAACAAAATAACGTTGAATCAGAGACATTAACAAAGATGTATTTCAGGTCATGTCGTTAAATTTCGGTTATTTCCTCGAACGTGGTTCAAAGTCTCTCACCGACTTTTTCAAGAAAATTTGGCTAAATAAATAGGACCATAGAGAGTATCTAACCTCGGTAGAGCATGTATAAACATCCATTAACACCGCTATGTAGAAACATAAAAGTATTTTAACGTGAATTTTGAATGTTTTCGTATATATTTCTCTATGGAGATGTACGAGATTTTTACCAAATGAATGATTTTAAACGCAAAGGAAATTATATTATCTAATATTATCTAATAACCTTTGTGGTATGGTGGCCCTACGATAACTCCGGTTTTGTAATCCAGAAATATATTACAGTATAAATTATTTATAAGTTGAAATTTTTCTGAGAAACCAAATACAATACAAAATCAATTATTAGATAGTCCTGCAAAAATTTCCTTTATTTGACAACATTATTCTAATTTTTTAAACATGGTATTCCAATATTGCGATTGTTTTCTACAAAATATAATTCTAGTGTTTTAGTATTGTATAAATGATGGCTTTCATTATTTTTCTTACGGTTTGTCTCCAACGAAATGACAATGTTTCTAGACATTTATTGTAGTATCTCCTCTTTTCATCTCTTTTTGTATTAGCTGAAATATTGACTATCAGTTAATCATACTTTGGTGTGTGATCAATTTGAATGATAAACTCAGTGACACATTAATTTATCTTTCTTTTATATATCGTAGATGTGTCCTTAATTTCATTATTTGTTTTCTATTAAAATACATGAGTATCAGCAGATGAGACAGATACAAAAAAATGAATCAATGTATCATGAGACATTATTAGAAGTGAGTCGCGTTCTATCATTAACACGTGAGGTCATTTAGGGATATTTCTATGGAAGAAATATTTGTTACAGGTGTTTTCTTTACCAATAACATGTTTGCCTACTCATCAGATAGTGACTTGACTAATCCGTTGTACCAGTCATCTTTAAGGAAGGAACCGGTAGCTGACATACTGTTTTTACGAAGTATGGAGTATGAATTATCTCGTGGATATTACATATTTGGTGTTCTATGAAACATATATACACGGGTTTCGTTTTACTGATTTCGTTGTATACATACATTTTTCGTTCGGACTAAATAAAATGTAATTTGTTCTTTGACCCAAAATCATTCTTCACCTTTATTTTACCACAAAATCTGGAATGAATATATATTTGAAGATTTTAAGATATATTGATTGTGAAACTTGTTTTTGCAAACTACTATCAATTCACAGTTTGACAGGCATCAAGTGATAAATAACAGTATAATGATTTATTGCTGTTAAGAGATGTGTGACATGGTCGCACCTATCCTTTATTGATTAGAAACAACGTTAATTAAATTACATGTTATTAAAGGAGGCACTTAAATCATTAACATTAATTAAAATAAAATAAATGCCTTTTAAAGTTTCAAAGAATGTATGTGATAATAAGTGGACATACGTTGTTTGGCAGAGTATAGCAATTATTAATGGAACTTAACGTTATGCTCTGATCGGCTTATTCCTTCCATGTTAAGTTGGTAAACCTTTAGTGAAGGTTCAAGGGTTCATGCCTTTGGTTCTGATAATTTTAATGGAAGAGACGTTTGGAGATTGTAGTGGATAGCCTCAACCCCACCAGAACGGCACTCCCTGTTTGACAGTCAACAGGCACTAAAGGGACTCGACCTTCCTCGCAAGACCTGGGCAGCTCTGAACAGAGTTAGGTCAGGTCATGGCAGATCTGCTTCAGCTCTGTACAAATGGGGAATGAGAGATTCACCGAGATGCGACTGTGGTGAGAAAGAACAAACTATCCGTCACGTGACCTTTGAGTGCCAACTTTGAGCCTTCAGGGGATCACCGATAGACTTTATTATTATTTCAAATGAAGCTCTACATTGGCTACACCGTGTTAATTTTAAGTTTTAATTATAATTTAATGTTACATTGTATTATATTTTGTGCAATGGCCATAAGACAGATAAATAAATAAGCGTTATGCTGACAGATGTGGGTTAGTTAAGGAGAAATGTTTTTGACAAGGGAACATGTGATGCCTCCTCGTTGTGTCATTTTTTAAAGTTACTTCTCATATTGTCTGTGTTATTCTAGATAGATAGATAGATGAAACAAGAATTTTTGTCTATACCATAGAAAACCCAACTCTTATTAGCTATACTCATACGCCGGGCTCGATTTGTTCTGATTATGAATCGGAGAAAGCCAGTATGTAAGTCAAATTTTACGAGAATCTATAAACCGCAAAATATTTTTATTATACAATTACCAAGTGACGTAGATTCCAGAATGATATTTAACTATACTCACAACTTGTTTCACATGCAGAATTTTGATTAGGTGAATCGTAAAGAATTTTCTGCATTTCATAGATCAAAATATTGACTGAAAATAGGCTGCCGGCTCTGTACACGTTGACTAATTTTATTTTTCGCTGAATCTTTCCATCCTAGGCAGCAGGGTTTCCGGCTAATGGCTCCAGATTCGACAGCTTTGAGTTCTGTCTGGGCAATGCTACATAGGAGGAATACGCGTGAAAGGCAGTCTGGAAACCATTCAGATGTTGAGTAGCCAGGGAAAAGTGGACGCTTGGGAAAAGAAATCCCGCAGCTGAAAGACGAAACTCCCGTAGAGTACACTGGCGTCCCAGCTAACGTTTACACTGTTGCGAATTAAAACTACGTCTGATATTTCTACAATATTCGGTAGGGGGACCTGCTTTTCTAGGCTTGAAAGACCGAACGAAATGTTGTTTTTCCTTAATATGAGATGAGAAAGATTTAATTTCTAAAGGTACATTGTTCTAAAATATCTCATTTGTGCAATGCAAGAAAGTGGATTTCTCACCGTAGTCATCCGTTGCGCTTACAATTTCTTATCCGTTATAATGCAAGTCGTGGCAACTTACAGGTGACGATAAAAGAACCTAACCTAAATGCTGTCAGAATTTACCAATATTAAGGTATTTTCATTGAATCATCTGAATTAATTTTTAATGAGTATATAATTCGTGGGCGTATGCCATGGCTCTTCAAAATTAGTGCCAACTGTTACATCTCAGTAAAAATTTCTGATACTTTAAATTAATGTCATTTTATGCCCTAACGACAAAGTTTCAACTTACTACACATTCTACCTCTGTCATGGCTGGAAATACTGTTTCAAGCGGATTTCACATAGGATTGTGGGCTTGATAATTTTACTGCCAGATTGCACAACTTTTTTTTGAGTTCTGACCCCTATTCAACCATCCAGATTTTTGTTTTCAATGGTTTACCCAAATCACTCCAGGTGAATACCGGGGTGGTTCCTTCAAAATTACGTGGCCGAATTCCTTCCCGTTCCTTGCCCTAAGCCCTTTCCTACCTCTAATGACCTCGACATCAACGAGGCATAAAACGAGAACTAAGGATTATTTTTTTACTGGAAATTTTTTTAAACAGTGTTCGCAAACGAAAATAGCGGAGTCTAATTAGCTATGCATTCAAGTAGCATTTTATATTTACTCAGGTTTCACATACAAGAAAATTCACAGGAACCTAACTATGGTGAAAATAATTTCCACATCACCCTGTATAATAGTGAATAGTTGTTTGAAGTAGAGTTATTATGGGAGAGGATACACAAAATTTTACCTCTCGGATAGTATTACCATAATCGTTATTGAAATCAAGATTTACGAAACATCTTCTCCACCATTTACATTGCTGTTTAGATGGAAATTTTTTTATCTAAGCTTGAAAACTTTCTGACAAATTTCGTTAAAAGATATCATTCGTTTTAGCCTTGCAACTAGATTATTATAATCATGTCTTTTTTTTTTTTTTACTTATAGCTTTAAGCCTAGTAGACGTCGGGGTCATTATAGGCGGTATGGGACAGGGAACAAGGAACTGGAAGGAATTCGACCATGGCCTTTTGAAGGAAGCATGCCAGCAATCGCCTGGACTGATTTGGGAGAACCATGGACAACTGAAATTTGGATGCCCGGACGGGGATTAGAACTGTCATCATTCCGAATGCGAGGCCCCAACGTTAACCGTTCACCCATCAAGCTCCGTATAGTAATGTCAGAGGGGGATATGTTATCTATTTATTCCTATCCTTAGAAACATGAAGTCCTCACCGGCAGTTGATACAGTCAACTTGGTCTACAATGTAACTCAATATAAAAACAGTGTCAGATAACTGAGTAGCAATATTTCTGTTTATGTTTACTCAAAGTTTGGAATTAAGGGTCATGAACACGTTGTGTCAGAGTTTACATAATCCTGGTTTCTGTGATTTGTTCTTGATCATAATGTGATTCAGAGTAAAATTTAAATAAAATGACACAGATAATTTCCAATTCACATAGTTCGTCGTGAAATCCACTGAATGAAATATTAACTTTTTCCTTACTGAATCAGGTTGCACAATACTGAGGCAAAAAATTAAAAAACTGGACTTCTTATCAAGTCTGTTTTTTAATAAACAAGCTTATTTTAGCTGTTTGTATAACAAGTTAAAATGGTAATTGAGCTGGATGATTGAACATAGCCTATATGAAATGCAACTTGTTATGCAAGTATTATATTTCAGCTATGGGATGCCAATAAACTGCCAAATCGATACAAGTTTCTCATTTTTTGAAAACGTTACTGAGGACTTGTTCATCATTAATCGTTTCATTTGCAGTTAGCGCACCATTAGATTTCGTGATTATAATGTTATTACCATATTTCAAACATTCAACGTTTTTAATTGCTCGGCAAGCATCGTACGTAATAATTACCTATGTAATTACTCATTATTCGTTGACTTCCAGGGACCAGTAATACATGCAACGTATTATATTTTGTTTGATGCGTCCCCTTGATCTTCAGTCTTGCGTTGGAGAACGGGTAGTTGTCTTAATCACAATTAATGGTGGAAACATTTTTCTACTGCTCAAACTAGCAAATCAGTGGTTACAAATAATTGCAGACATGGTTGTGGGTTATGTTTTATGTTCCCCACTGTTATGTAGATTTCATATCCACTGAGTTAATAACAATTTTAAAAATTTAAAAATGATTGTACTGACTTTCCAGAAGAGGTTTTGTAGAATATGTGAAGGAGAAAGAGTTCCTACCCATGTAGTAAAATCATAATTCATTTGTCACATTACACGTAATTTTAAATAGAAAGAAAAAATCTCTTTGACCATTTGTGAATGAAAGCTTAAAACCAACGTTGGAATCAGCGTTTAAATGTGAATTAGCTACCACTAACATTTCAAAAACTTTAAATAACGTGCTTTTCGTTCAAACTAAATAAAAATAGTAATTTAGGTATTATTCCGTTTCGCTGATGTTAAATCACAACGCAGTTTGTGCACACAGTGTTACGCGAGTTTTATAGCTATAAATATCTTTGAGTAGAAAATACGGTTCCTCATAATTTAAATTTCTACCAATAAATATATGTATATATAGCTGCAAAGTCGGCTTGTCTCTTTGTAATGGCATCAAAAACAGTCTGAATGGAATTATCACAGTATGAAAACATAAGGTTGTTGTAAGTTTATTTCACTAATATGACAACATCTCACATTTTATTTCCTTTCAGGTTTTTCACCTATTAATTTTGAATCATACCACACACATTCATACACCCACGTCCACGCTGCGGAAAAATTCTGGTGTAACAAATTTCCCATGAAAGAAGTGATCATTTCTGTGGGGTCAACGTCTGTGTTGATATCAACGTTTCTTTCTGTTACCTTGAGGTGACACAATCCTTCAAGACAATATATGTTATTTCACAACACTACGTTAAAATTTTCTGAAAGAAATTTTTTTGTTTTTCTGGACGAATTTGATAGAAAATCTAACAACTGGTACCTTTCTGAACATGAAGAAAAATAATTTGGATGCTGAGAAACTAAATGTCTTCCAAGCTAGCACCATTCTGTAACCGAGATCGTACGGCTACGGTTAGGAAGAAGTTCTGGAGCAGAAGTCATTCTGCTTGTACAAAACGATTCGGAAACTCCTTTTTTATCCCCTAGTGATCAGTCTAGCGAAGTTGCTGATGCAGACGGAAAAAAGGGATCTCAGTTGTGCGCTGTTTTCTTCAACTAATCACTAGTAAGAGTTACAGCGAGTTTTGGTACCATACTTCATCGGGGAAATTTCCTAGTGAAAAAGCGTCTTCTTAAAGTGAAATATTATGTAACATGTTGCCATACATTTTATTTCCGTCACAAAGACTCGTTATTATATCCCATTCATAAGTATGCAGTAACAGTTTGGTTACATTTGGACATCATTTACATCCTGTGACAGCTTTGTATAAGTGTGCTCGTATTAAAATATTGAAGATTCGATTTCATGAATGTCCACTTGTTCTGCATATAAAGGAATTTAAGAATCTGTATCGACAGCTGATAATATGACGTGTAAACTATATGACAGCAGTATAAGGACTATTATTTTAGTATATTATCTTTATCTTGTCAAATAACAGCATAGGGTCATCATGGTAAACCTTATTTCTACATATTACGCTGCGTCGACTAAGCGCTAAGGTTTCAAAATGTTTTCTGAACAACAGGAACGACGAAAGTTTCTTGAAATTCTCCATACCTTGAGATTGGAAACAAGCCATAAAACTGAAAGAATCAGAAATAATCATCCATGATGAATGCAGACTAAAAGGAAAAATTATTGTATAAAAAACCCAAAGGAAATTTGAATCAAAGGAACCCTTTTCTGAATTTAACTATGGTTCAAGGTGATTCCAAATGTCATTCTGCTTTTGTGACGGTCTCTGTTAAACAGGCTGCTGAAAGAGGATCTTTAGTTGAGAGGCACCAGGCGGCTCTGGAGATGACGATGACGTAGTGCGTGAAAAAATAAAAAAATACCAGTGTTTTGTGATTTCCTTGATAGCTGAAAGAATGAAGGCATTCCTCGTGTATCAGTAGTATAAAACTTTGCCTGGCGGATTACCAGGGGAGTACGTCAGTTTGCTGCCGTGTTTCGTAGTCGCTTCGCGACCTCACATTCCTCCGCCTATCCCCTCTTCCAGTAGGATGCCCGAGAACGTTGCATGTTAGTTGATTAACAGAATTCAAAATCATGGCAGTGCACAGATGAACATTTCACAATACGCTGCCGAATACCAACGCAGCTAGTGTACAATAAGTACAGATTCAAACAATTGCACACAAATGGAGTTCATTATATTCGTTTCTAGATACCCGTTAGTATTTTTTTTTTTTTTTTTTACCTATTATTAGTTGTTGTTTTTCAAACACCATCACTTTGTTTTAAATCCTATTTGCGGCGGCTTTCTTGAACACATTCTATAAATATGAAACATTAGGTTTTCCCGCGACTACCTATCCGTTGAGCGGTGAAATTTTGCCATTGCTTTCTCCTTTTTATCGCTATTACTTAACAAATATTTGTTACACATTAAGGGCCTATCTTGAAAATTTTCAAGCGTCTCGTTTATCAAAATCCTGTATATAGTCCAGCTTGTAACTGAAGTTAGAGCGATCTGGTGGGTCACGTCTGACTGGGGATCGAAAGGTCCTCGGTTCGAATCCCTATCTCGGTGCTGATTAACAAAAGCCCTTAACCCGAAATTAACTTCAGCACAGTGAAGTACATTAGAGCGCTTCCGTGGTTTGGATTCCACATTAAACTGTAAGTCCCTTGTACCTGGTAGCATTACAGGGTTAGGTTAAGGTGGCTACGACAGGGGTGGAAGGCGCAGCTAATAGAATCCCTGTCACCAAGTCATTAAGACCACACATATTGTTGTTATTATACTTAAGTTGAATGTCCAGAAAATATTTCAATCCATGTTTGCAACTATATAGCATAGTGTAATTAAACATAATCCAAATTTTAGCTGAGACTCTTTGAAACGTTGAAAACGAAGTCTAAGTCCTTTCATTAGGATTTGTGTGATAGCGAAACAAACAAACACACAAATTCAAAAACAATCAAAAATTCCAAATAATGATTGTTTTGACTGCATGAATCTCAAACTAACCCAGACCTACAATTTTTATCAAAAATACCTGCACATACTGGTACAGCTCAGTCGTAGAGCTATTGTGATCAGGGTATTTAAATTTCCATTTTTCTTAAGTGCAACATCCGGCATATATATATATATATATATAAAATTGTGATAAATTTTATGTAATTTATTTCAATTTCTTCCATATACATTGAAATTCAGAAATATGTAGCTTATCGCGCGTCTCAAGCAACCTATAGAAACTGAGGTGGCATTTAATGCGATTGGTTACACGTTCGACTACAGACATTTCTCCACCGCATTCACATTTTAATAACCACTCGGAACAAACCCAATCTGCTCCCACACGTATGGTCACCGAGGGAACGATTCTGCCAGTTCAATAAATTTCAACTTAAAGCACAGAACTGGAGCACGCAGCAGTGCCCTATATTACAGTAAGACTGCGAACACTATAACAGCGCGCCCGCGGCAATTCGTAAATTTATTGTCCTAATATTTGGAAAGGTTGGCACAGTTCTTTTGTGGCAGACTGCACCTATGTGGAAGGAATAAGTTGCTGATATTTAAAGGTGTGGCTGGAAGCACAGTTACCACAGCTGAACATCATAATGTCTTCTCAAAAGGATCCGTGACCATTACAATTTTAAATTATCACTATAAACTAAATAATATTTGTTAGAAATTAGCTTAAGTGAGAGGTATTTTTTTTCTTATGGCTTTAGGCGTCGTCGACGTCGTGGTTATTACAGTCGGGAAATGACGAGGTGCAAGGAACGGGAAGAAATTCGGCCATGGTTTCTATAAAGGAACCATACCGGCATTCTCCTAGAGTGATTTGGGGAAACAATTGAAAACCTAACTGGATTGTCCTATGGAGATTCGAATCCCCGTTCTTCAAAATTATGTTACAACAAAACAGAAAAGTGTTTCACAATTTCCAAGTAATTTCTCACAGACATCAAATTATAACATAGTAATTTTCATTTTTAATTCTTTATTAATTGTTAAGAATTTTATCAAGACGAAAAATCACACGCAAACATATGAGCTCAACCCATTTAATTCCATCGTCATTCACAGAATTACAGGTTTAGAAACATAACGGTAGTCGACCCCGGCAGCGTAGGGGTAGCGTGCTTGCTTCACGTTGCAGGGGTCGCCGGTTCGAGTCCGGCCAAGGGCATGGGTGGTTTTCATTAAATGTTGTGTTGGTCTTGTGTCGTCCTTACAGAATATAGAATATAATCACACCGAAATGAAATGTCTACATTGTAAGAGAAACACACACGTTGAGCTGGCTGTATGGCTAACATGGCCAAATGCCTATTGTATCCGCTGTTATGAAGATATACTGAGATAGGATACTCAGTCATTTCAGCTAAATCCAGAAGATATAGACATCATAGTCTACTCTATTTGATGGTAAATATAACTATGAAAGGCAATGGCAAATATATTGATTGCTTTATTAGTCCACTATTATTACGTCCAACACTTCACTAAACATCCCTTAACTAATCTCTTCCTTCGTTTCTTCATAAATATTCATTAAGTAGATACAAAAATAAATGAAGCCTCAGACGTGACTTCCTCTTAAATGTCTATGAGACGCTATATTATACGAGATTTTGCGATTTTTTACTGAATCCGATTGTTAAGAAATACGAGGCAAACAGTTCAGTTATTGATATGGTCGATTCTATGAAATGTTAGGAGTAACAGTACAAAGGAACATGAAATGGGACATACACATTAATTCGTTAGTAGGTAGAGCAAATTCTAGGCTGCGATTCATAGGTCGAATCTTGAAAAATTGTAATGAACAAACAAAAGAGATAACGTACAAATCTCTTGTGCGTCTACATTTGGATTATTGTTGTGCCATTTGGGACCCGTTTCGTAAGGGATTGATCGAAAGTATGGAGAAAGTACAGAGAAGAGCCGCTCGATTCGACCCGTTTCGTAAGGGATTGATCGACAGTATGGAGAAAGTACAGAGAAGAGCCGCTTGATTCGTGACCGCTTGCTACAGTCCTTATGAAAGCGTCACAGAACTGATTAGTAGATTAGGTTGGGAGTCTCTGGTAAATAGACCACACACGTTTCGTTTAAACTTATTGGTAAACATGCGTACTCCCACTTTCACTTTTGAGTGTAGTGAAATACTTCTTCCACCAACCTATTTGAGTCGGAAGGACAGGAAAGATAAAATTAGAGAAATAAGGTGCCGGACTGATTCTTATATGAATTCTTTTTTCCCTCGTACCATTAGGGATTGGAATGCACAGCAAAGAGATTAGCTTTGGTGCTGAGCACCCTCTGCCACCCACAATTTTGTGAATTGCAGAGTATATATGTAGATGTAGATGAATTTTTGCGATTTTTTACTGAATTTTTGAAGTGATGAAAAAAAATGCGGGTTACTGAAGAAACCTTCCATGCCATTCATTATTATCTTTGTCAAATTAAAGTGACTATAATTATACTTTTAGACTTTATTTAACTTCATATTTTTATTATATTAAATTACTATGATGAATTTACAATGAGAATAAATTACTTTGTGTTCGGTCTTATCACACTACCGATGTTGAAGAGACAAATATTTTCTGACTAAGACATACTATTTTATTAATGTGAATTATTTTTATATCACCCTGAAATATGTAACTTAATCAGTATTATATGACGCACTTTTCTGATTTTTGACTAATTACTACCAGATTTAACAAACTAAGATCGATAGTAACAGTAATACAGGTAATGATATTCTGGAGTGGAAAGATCTATGTGTGGTGACCAGATTGTATTTTAATAATGTGATTTGGGAAACCATGGAAAACCAAAATCTGGATGCCAGGACGGGGATTCGAACCGCCGTCCTCCCGAATGCGAGGCCACAACGCTACCCGCTCAACCACAAAGATCAACATAATGAAATTTTAAATCCACGCGTACGAAGTCGCATGTAACAGCTAGTGCATATAAATGTATGAAAACGGTAAAGGAATGTGAACAATTGCAGGAAGATCTGGACAGGAAATCTAGTTCATCTGGTAAACATGGGATGAAGATAAATGAAAATAAGAGTCTATATTAGGTACACGTAAAAAAACTAAAAGTTGATTATGATTATAATGTGGAGGAAGAGTTGTTTGTTGAAGACTTAAAATGTAAATATCTTGAAATTACATTTGATAACCAACTGGGCAGCACACATTGGACAGGTGGTAGGAAAAGGTTTCAAAATCCTTATGCGATGAAGGGATGTACGAGAGAAGTAAAGGAATTGGGTTACACAACTTTGGTCAGACCACTGCTTGAATTTGGTAGTGTAGTATGGGACCCGCATTTTGTATATGGAATACAGGAGTTGGAGAGGATGCAAAAAAGAGCTGCTAGATTCGTTTCTGGAAATTACCGCAGAACGCAATCAGTAACCGATATGATAAAAGAGCTGGAATGGGATTCATCGGGAGATAGGAGGAAGGTGAAGAGAGTCATGGGAGGTATATATTGGTGATGAGGTTTGGAAAGATATTGGTGTAAGAATTAAAAGTATGCATAGAAGGTAAAAAATGACCATGATCAATAGCTGGCACAAAGGTTGTAGGAAGATTTTCTGTCGTGGGTAAGGGCGTCAGGGATTGGAATAAGTTACCAAGAGAATTGGTGAATAATGTACCAAAAACGTTGAAACGAAATGTGTAGGGGGCAAAAGTGGGTTGGTACAAGAAAGGAGAAAAATTGTGTTTTGGGAAATAGTCACCGTACCATTCGTTCCGCTGTAATTAAAAATAAAATAAAATAAAAACCAGTCACTGACGTCCTATGTTGGAAGAGAAAACTTTTGATGCTTATGGATTCTGCGAAACGTGATGGTTGCCCCTCCAAACCATTAAAAACATTTACCAGTATATGTTTATAGGTCTGAAAGCACACGGGTTGAGGCAATCGCCTACGAAAGTCAGGGAATCGGGTTTAAGTCGTATTGCAGCCAGGTGGGTCAATACACCTTTCTTTGATTGTGAGAGACCGCCAGGATTCTCGTCGCATTGCATGTCAAATTGTAGGTTCAACCACGACAGAGACGGAATGCGCGGAAAATCGAAATTCTGGAACCCGGTGACTTCACAATCTGTAGTCGATCTACAGGTCGAAGATGCCATACGCATTTGAATTTTGCTGGAACATATATTAAGAGACCCCAAGTTACAACCATTTGCAGTACTGTTCGTTTTAAGCAACATTTTCAATGCAAGTGCCGTTTCATTTTACTTGCATTTAGCAAAACCAATAAGTACAGGGGATCATAATTTTGTAGAGTACTGATAATGAACTACAACTGTCTTAATTCCACTACCAACGTAGAAACTACAAATGAAACATCGTACCAAGAGCAGTATTAATAAACTTAATACCAAGAAATGTGGCAGGTATTTTCAGGAGATGTGCCAGAAAATATAATCCAGCATCTCGTAACTATCCACACTATGAAAAATGTCTACTAAGTTTTCTGGAAACAGTTACTAAGTTGTTAAATGTACTAAACTTTCCGGATGTGTACCCTGCCGTTCTATACATAACTAGCATAGAACCTGGCCTTTCTCGAGCGGTGGATATGAAAGTTTGGATGTTTTATCTTGTTTGATTGGATTTTAACAAATATTTTTAATCCCTATCAACTTCTGCCGATTTCCCTACCGTTTTAAAGATATTATTAAAAAACTTAATCGTTTTTTCCTTATGGTGGTGATGGAAGGGAGAGGATAGGTTTTGTACACCAAATGTAGACAGAATTATTAGCTTTGTTTTAAAGTATACGTGTGTAAAGTTTCATCGGAATCGGATAATAACTGTATATTTGTATAAAGACCATTTAAAAAAATTAAAATGGGGTAAAGAGGAGAATGGAAAGGTTTTTATAAACCAAATGTAGACAATATTGTTCCCTTTCTTTTAAAGAAGGCGTGTGGGAAGTTCCTTCAAAATCAAATAGAAACTGTAGCCTATTTATAAAGAACATTGACAAAACTTAAGGGGGTTGAAACTGGGAGAGGGGTTGGTTTATTAAAAACCAAATATTGGCAGCATTTTTCTCTTTGTTTTGAAGTATACGTCTGCAAAGGTACATCTAAATTGGAAAAAACTGTGGGTTTGTATAAAAATTAAAAGGTGTAAATTGGGAGTGGGGGTGATTTTTGGATATTTCGGTCAGAAACCTTCTTCACGAATGAATACATATATGAACCAACTTTATTTTTTTTGTTTTTTGTTTATGGCTTTACGTCTCGTTGACGACATTAGAAGCGGGAAAGCATACTGGCCAGCGATTTGAAACCACTTCTACCCGAATGCGAGGTCAGAGTATTATCCGCTCACCCACTACGCTCGGTGCCAACTTCAATGGTGATCGGTCAAACGGTGCCCAAGTTTAATAATCTCTGATATACCAACATCCACATACACCTGTTATTAGCCTCGCATTATATATTTGTTCCATTCTGTTGCAGCACATGCCATTCTAAATATGAGTATTACTGGCAGATTGGAACAAAATTCACTGCATTTATGCACTAACACTGGAAATTCAACCTTCAGCTTGGAGTCCTCTCTCAAGAAATTTCTACCATTCACGATTTGGCCTGCGGGGTAGTAGATGTGGTGATTAACGATTCTTAATCACTAGTTTCTAGATTAACGTCTTGGGTTAAATTCCATACTTCTCATTAATGCCTGTAGAATTACGGCAAACGACATGGTTTGATCGTCGGATTGGGAAGTTAAACTTGAAAACAACTTTGTCTTTCGAAAGAGTGGGGTCTGTCTCTGTTTTAAAAACTAAACTTTCTCCATTTATGCATCGCAAACAATACAGTACACTTAGCAACATTCATCATAATACCTACGGAAATTACATATCTGCTAGAAAGGGCCTAGTACTGAAGTATTTCCTATCTTAGGAAAGTTTTCGACATTGATGACTTACGAGATCCTGATTTGAAGACAGAATTTGATACATCTCTGAATGACTTGAAAGTAAATAAGACAGTTGTAATTGATGAGATCCCTGCAGAACCTCTTAAATGCCTAGGAGAGGAACGAATAACAAAAATATCATCTTCACACTTACTATGAAACCACAAGCCGGCGAATGTGAGAATTATCGAAACATTAGTCTAACATCACATGCTTCAAAAGTACTGACCTGAATAATATACAGAAGAATAGAAGGTGTAGTGGAAGATAAAGTAGGTGAAAATCAGTTTGGGTTTAGAAAAAAACCGCTGTGCAAGGTAAGCAATTCTGGATTTAAAATTAATACTTGAAGGTCGGATCAAAGAAAACAAAGATATATTTATGGTGATTGTTGATTTAAAAAACGCATCTGATAATGTTAGGTAGGAAAAGATGTCCAAAATGTCTAATATATCGAGATAGAGAAAAACTTTATAAACTATATAACAATCAAGTGGCTATAATAAATGTACAGAATCATAAGAGACATGCATCATTTGAAAATGGTGTGACATAAGGTTGTAGTCTATCTTCGTTAATATTCAACTTGTATGTAGAGAAAGCAATAAAGGAAGTATATATATATAAAAGTTTTCATGTGACACAAATGTTCGAGGAGAAAACAACAGTATTCTACGATTTGCTGATGATATTGTCTTGTTAGCAGAACAGGCCGAGGTTATTGAGAAGGTACTGCAGGGTATGAACAATAACTGAATGAAGATTTTAGATCGAATATAATCCAAACAAGACAAACGAGATTAAATGTAGCAGAAAAGATACGAATCACGATTAAATATAAAAATAGGATCGGATGAGAAAGAATATGTAAGTGAATTCTGCTACTCTGGAAGCAAAATTACAACCCACAGTCGAAGTAGGAAAGATGTTAAAAGCAGAACAGCATTAGAAAAAAGATATAGTAAAAAAGATAAATCTTTTTAGTTTAAAATATTGAACTACGACTAAGAAAGAACTTTTTAAAAAACCTATGCGTGGAGCGTAACACTTTAAGGAAGCTGAGCATGGACTTTACTAATACCAGACAGAATAGGACTGTTGCTAATATATCGATACTAGACGATACGTGCGAAACTTTCGCTAATAAAATGCGATGAATAGCGAGGTTGAATGCTTGTATTATAATGAAAAGTAGAAACGTACTTTTGTAGCAAATATTTTTTTTAATGTAATAGGAACACATCAAAATACTTACAACATATTACGAAACAGTTAGGAAAATTTGAAACACTCTGTATTTACGTCAAACTGTCACTGACCTTAACAGAACACAACAAACCAGAACAAAATGCACACAACATCTCTGTGATATTTGTTTCTGTTCGAATAAAATGTTTACATTGGAATTGTACAGGCAAAGTGTTTCCATAACAGATTATTTTTTTTCATAACAGATTTTTTCCGAAAAGCTACATATTGAATAAAAAAAAGTTTCTTGACATCTTTGTGTTATCTGCTGCTACAATCTAGGGACTTGGCTCTGAACTTTCTCATACGCGCTACCAATTAAAGCACCAAATTCCAAAAAATTCTTTCTTAATTTATTATTTGAGACATTAATCTTTAAAACGATATGATATTTATCGATTTCGGCTAGGTATCGAAACAGATAAATGGTTTTTAATTTTAAAACATGCGCTGTAGAAATAATATTGATACTTTTGCCCTTTAAGGGTCGAAATCCAAAAAAATTCTTTTATAAAATATGGTGTGACCAAAGCAGCCACCTTGGTCATTAAAATGATGCCTCATTTATCGATTTCGGTTAGTTATCAAGCGAGGTTAAAAAAAGAAAGAAGAAGTACTAGAATGACGATATTTTTGGCCTTCAAGGGTTGAATTTGGAGAAAATTTTTACTTAAAATATAATGTGACCGATAATTTAATATTTAAAACGATACTTCATTTACTAATTGAGGTTAGGTATCAAGGGAAATAAATAGCTACTGACAGAAAAATGCGTTGTAGAAATATTAATACTTTTGCCCTCTAAGGTTAGAATTTTGAAAAATTTCTTACGAAGACCTCAATCTTTAAAATGATACCTCGTTTATCAATTTTGTTTAATTATCTAGGGAGATAAATCACTCGAGACACAAAAAACGCATTTTAGAAATACTGATATTTATGCCCTTGGAAAGCTCAATTCAGAAAAATTCATTTCTTAAAATGTGTTGCCACAGCAGAAACCTTAATTTCTAGAATGATACCAAATTTATCTATTTCGGTTACATATTAATGGAGATAAATGGCTCGTGACACAAAACTGCGTTGTAGAACCATTTATACTTTTTCCCATTAAGGGTTAATGTACAAAAAAAAAAAAACTTTCTTAATATATAATGACACCAAAGCTGAGTCATAACTCTTCATACTCCTACTTCATTTATCGATTTTAGTTAGATATCCAGTGAGATAAATCGCTCAAAACTAAAAAAAAAAAAAAAACACACACACATTTTGAAAATATTGACATTTTTGCCCTTTAAGGGTCAAATTACGAAAAATTCCTTTCTTAAAATATAATGTTACCACGGCGGAGACCTTAGTCTTTATTATGATATTTCATTTATCTTTCTCGGTTAGATATCAAAGTAGATAAATAGCTCGTGACACAAAAATGCTTTGTAGAACCATTTATACTTTTTCCCTTTAAGGGTTGAATTCCAAAAAAACTTCTGTCTTGAAATATGGTGCCACCAGAGCTGAAACATTTCTCCTCACAATCTTACTTGATTTATCGATTTTAGTTAGATATCCAGGGAGATAAATGGCTCGAGACACAAAAAACGCACTTTAGAAAAATTGACATTTTTGCCCTTTATTAGTCGAATTACGAAAAGTTCCTTTCTTAAAATATAATGTTACCATGGCGGAGACCTTCATGATATTTCATTTATCTTTATCGGTTAGATATCAAAGGGGATAAATAGCTCGTGACACAAAAATGCGTTGTAGAACCATTTATAGTTTTTTGCCTTTAAGGGTTGAATTTCAAAAACATTCTTTCTTAAACTATGATGTCCTACTTCAATTATCGAGTTTGGTTAGATATCCAGGGATATAAATGGCTCGAGACACAAAAAACGCATTTTAGAAATATTGAAATTTTGCCGTTTAGGGGTCGAATTAGGAAAAATTCCTGTCCTAAAATATAATGTTACCACGGCGGAGACCTTAGTATTTAATATGATACCTCATTTATCAGTATCGGTTAGATATGTAGTTGAGATAAATGGATCGTGACACAAAAAAATTGCAAAAATATTGATATTTTGGCCCTTTAAGGTTTGAATTCCGAAAAAAAATTGTCATCGTGTATGACGTAACTAAAGCGAAGATCTTAATCTTTAAAATGATACTTCATTAAACGATTTCAGATAGGTATCCAGGGAGATAAATAACTCGTAACACAGAAAATAGCATTTTAGACATATTAACATTTTTGCCTTTTAAGGGTCGAATTACGAAAACATTGTTTCTTAAAATATGATGTGACTAAAGTGGAGACCATATGTTTTAAAATGACACCTCATTCATTGATTTCGGTTAAGTATGAAGGAAGATACAGGCTTGTGACAGAAAAATGCCTTATAGAAATAATATATATGATACCGAAGTATCGATAAATTTTTTAAAAATATCGATATTTATGAGTGATATTTTTATGACGATATATCGATATTTCGATACTGAAATCTGGATATCGGATTCGATATTTTTTTAAATAACTTACCTTTTTTCTTTGCTCTGAATGACACTGTGTCCCTCAAATTTCTGTTACACATAGAGATTAACAAACTTAAGTAAATCTTACTACGTTTCTATAATTAACTTGGAAGTTATAGGAGGCAAGTTTACTCAGATGATGACACCAGTGTAGGCAAGGCATCGCTCGCCCAGCATAAATCGAAAGTGAGCCCACTGTTTGAAATGAGCGTGCGCACTGTCCCGCGAATTCCAACTGGAAATTAGTGTGTTAGCAGGAATAGTGGCAAGTGTAATTAAAACATAGTTGCTAATTAGAGAGCAAGAAAAGTAACACAATTAAGAGTAAGCTATCAACATACAAAACTAAATGAAATTCCACGAAATAATTTTATGAAAAAAGTTATGTCATTTGGCCTTAATGCGAGCTATAATAGCTAAACCTCCACCTAAATAAATTCCTCAACTGTATTGCTTATCAGTCTTAAAAATACGCTAAGATTTACCTCGATCATCTTTCAACATTTATAAATTTTACTAATTTTTATGAAAATTATGACACGCATATTGGTCAAATTATTTTAAAAAATCAACAATCATCATCACCAAGAGAAATCATTTGAAAGTGAAATCCTGATAAAGAACAAAATCACACGTATATTTATCAGTGGACACCCTTATTTTTACATGAGTTGATATAATGAAATTTAATTTATGAATGTATCGATATTTTTCCCCGATATATCGACAACCGATATTGATACTTTTTTAAAATCTCGATATATCGAAAATCCGATATTTCTAAAAATATCAACAGCTCTAAGACAGAAGGAAAATTGAAGAATTTGAAATGTGGTGCTATAGAAGGACGTTAAAGGTAATTGGAAAGATAAAGCACGAAATGAACGAATTTTGGAAACGTTAGGTGAGGAAAGAAGTTTGTGGAGGATGCAAAAAGACAGAAGAGACAGGACTGTAGATCATATTTTGAGACATACAGGATTGGTTAATTTGTTAATGGAGGGAACAGTCGGAGGGAAGAACTGCAGAGAAATACAGATATTATGATACATGAGGCAGATAAATAAGGGACTTCGGGTTGTAAAGGGTATGTTGAGATAAAAAAGTTATTACAAAATAAGAACGGATGGATAATTAAATCAAATCTTCCAACCACCAATGAGGATAAAAGAGTTACAGATAACTACATAGGATTTTTTTTTTTGCTATTTCATTCCACCCAGCTGAAGGCTGGGAGGCGGGCTGCTGGAGAGTCGCGAAGTCTCTTTTCAGCCAAACTACTCTACGGGGAGGGAAGGGGGATGGAAGGTCGGCCGTGGCCTTCTAGGGAACCATCCCAGCATTCGCCTAGAGTGGTTGAGGGAAACCACGGAAAACCTCAACGAGGATGGCCGAACGAGGTTTGACCCTCGTCCTCCCGAATGATAGGTAGGAGGCCGAAAACGGCCTCCTCCCATCTCGGTGAACTACATAGGAACTTTCAAATGCTATTTATATTGTAACTGTTAACATTTTAGCTGCGAAAAGATATTTTAAGTTTTCTTGATTACAATTCGCTCAAAAACGTTTGTAGGGATTTTGATGAGGCTTTCAATACCGTTTTGGTCTGGGTATCAGTAGTATAATATGGTATGTTACATATTTTAGCGTCATTGGGGAGCTGACAAATACCGAAATAAGTTCCGTCCAAGAAGTGAAAGAGTAAAATCAGGAATGTGCTTCTATGTTGTGATCTCATAGATATGAGAAGTTATGATAAAAAAAAGTCTCAAAATTAGTATGGGCTACTCATTGAAACGATGTTTCTTTTTCCAGTCGAAATCGTGCCGTGATACGTATCATCGGTATCATATTATTTTGGATCGAAATAAAATTATTTGCAAATAAAGCGTGGAATGTTAGAAGTCTGAATAGGGCAGGTAGGTTAGAAAATAAAAAGTGAGATGGAACGACTTAAGCTAGATGTATTTGGGAGTAATTAGATTAAATGGAAGGACGCACAGGATTTCTGGTCTGGAGAACACAGGATAATTAACTTACATGCTGTTAATGGAGTCACTGGTGCAGGATTTGTAATGAATGAGAGAAGAGTGAAACGAGTGAGCTATTTTAAACAGATTAGAGAGTTTATTCTGATGAGGATACAAACTAAGCCCGCCCCAACCGCGTTAGAACACGTATATATGCCAATATCACAGAAAGATGACGAAGAAATAGAGAAAATATACGCCAAAATTGAAGAATTAGTCCAATATATGAAGGGGGATGAAAATCTAATAATCATGGGTGATTGGAATGCGATAGTGGGAGAAGGAATAGAGAGGAATACCATAGGAAGCTTTGGTCTAGGAGAAAGAAATGAGCGTAGAAGCAGGTTGTTAGAATTATGTGAAAGCATTAGCAAAAATATCCTTAGTGAAAAAGAGAAATCTTTTCTTTTAAAATGTTGATCTAGGAAAGAAAGAACTTTTTAAAACGCTATGTGTGCAGTACAGCATTAGATTGTAGCGGAGCACTGACTTTAGGAATACCAGAAAGACGGAAAATTAAGCATGTGACATGTGGTGCCATACTAGGATGTTGCAAATGAAATGGTTAGATAAAGCATGAAATGAACGAATTTTTGAAATGATAGGTTGGGGGTTGTTGCCCTGGGACATTTCCCCTCTGTCTTCTCTTCACTTCTGGATGGTCGTCTTGATGGCGTAATATTAGTTGGTCCTTAGCGCTCCGTCAGCACCAATGGCCTGCTATGTTTGTCAGCGGCAGTTCCATATTCGCCGAGACAAGTGACCAGTGGATTGGCAGAGTGATGTGCTGCACTGTAGAATTTACGAGTATAGGCATTTTTCCTGAATCTTTCAAAAAGCCTCGGTGTTCCAGACGCCTCATGCACTGCGTCAGTAAGGAAACGGTCGGGCAGATGTAGCGCCCTCTTCAGTGCTCTGTTCTGCAGCACTTGCAACTTTTTTAGGTGGCAATTAGCATTGTACCCCCAGACAGGGCAAGCATACTCAGTTACCGGCCTAATTAAGGAGCAGTAAATGGCAACTCCGAAATGTGGTGCCAACGAGATTTCCCGGTTAAGTAGCGGGTAAACAGCATGGATCCCAGCACTTACCCTTTGCCTGATGTCCTTGATGTGAGCTCGCCATGTCAGCTTACAGTCAAGTGTTACACCAAGGTAGCGAGCAGTCGGCGCCTAGGGGATGATTTTACCTCAGAGCTGAAGTTGCGGGTGTGGTAGTAGCTGTCCACGGCGTCCTAGGCGTCGCGTCAATATAATCGCTTGGGTTTTGGAGGTATTTATACTTATCCGCTACCTCCATGGCCCAGTCTATCGTCTGCTGAAGAGCTTCCTGCAGTCGTCTAGTGGCGATGGCTCTGCTTCGGCTGGATGTGAAGTATGCCTTAGTGTCGGCATACGTGGCTGTTTTCACATTCGAAGGTGCTGGAATGTCGGCTGAGTACAAGGTATAAAGAACATGTCCGAGTACAGAGCCCTGTGGTACACCTGCACGTATGCGCCGTCGTGTTAACATGGCATCGTCAACGCCTGCAACCTGGATGTAGGTGCGATACGCTTCAGCAGAATTTGCTCGAACGCTTTACTAAGCGTGGGTAGCAGGCTGATTAGTCGGTAATGCCTGGGGAAAATTGGATCTTTCCCTGCCTTATGGACTCCAATAGCAATGGCACGCTTCCATTCTCTCAGGAAAGTCTGGTTTCGCATAATGGTATTGAAGAGTCACGCCAAGTAGTTCATAGCTTCAGGTGGTAGATTTCTGAGTGCCCGATTGTCCACTTGGTCGTACCCAGGTGCCTTTCGTGGATGGAGTCCGGCGATGTAGCTAGCTATCTCCTGAGGTCCAATCTTGGTGACGTCATGGTCGTCGGCTGCAGACAAGTACATCCGCAGTCGGCGACGTACTACGGCAATGTGGCAGTCGTCAACGTCGTCATTGACAGGCTGGAAAATTTTCTCAAAACTGTCAGCGAGCGCGTTAGCTTTGTCTTCAGGTTGAAATTCAAGACCGCATTCGCCGTGTAGTGGTGGTATCAGCTTCCTCCGGCGGTTGAGCCGCCTAGTTTCGTTTCACATGATGCTATCGACTGGTAGCAGCATTGCAACACGTGCGGACCACTCACGGTTTCGATGTTTTACCAGTGCTGCCTTTAGCTCTCGCTGCATCTGATTGAGGAGGCAGCGAGTGGCTCGGTTCCTCGTTAGTTTCGATTCTTTCGCGATCCGATTTTTGTTTCTGATCTGAGCAAGTAGATTCGGTGAAAACTGGCAGGAACATTCCATGCTTGGATGAATCAGTGGTGTGGCGACTTTTGTAGCTTCATTTACGGTGTTGTTGAAGAATCTTAGAGAGCCTCCTCAATATTCCACTCCACTGTATCCGTTTCCAGTTTCGTCGCTACGACTTGCCTACTCCGATCCCAGTCGGTCCGCATGTAATTAGGAATTGGTTGATTCTTTGCCTGCCACTCCCCAACATCGAGCTCAAGTAGCACAGGAGTGTGGTCCGACGATAGTCTGTTAAGTGTTGTTGCCCATACAAACCCTGTGATTCCCTTTGTTGCAGATATGTCAAGAACATCAGGCCGACTTCCGTTTTCAGGATGATGCGTTGGATCATCAGGTACCCATACATATAGATTGTGTGTGTGTGTGGGGGGGGGGGTAGGCTGGTCGTCTTAGGAGGTTTCCAGCCGTATTAGCAGTTCTGCTTTGCCAATCCTGGTGCTTCGCATTCGTATCTCCTCCAATGAGGATTT
Source organism: Vandiemenella viatica (assembly GCA_031002005.1). Classification (NCBI taxonomy): domain Eukaryota; kingdom Metazoa; phylum Arthropoda; class Insecta; order Orthoptera; family Morabidae; genus Vandiemenella; species Vandiemenella viatica. The sequence goes on from JARYHS010012519.1 coordinate 72,519,706, forward strand.
TACCAAGAAGTGCGATAAGGGCGGCGATGAAAGCTTCGACACTCTGCGTGGTGGTCGGTAGGTTGCGACGACGGTAATAGCGACTGAGGATGTTTTTACCTGAACCGCGATAGCCTCTACCTGCTGAAGAGGAGGAAGAGGGCCTTCGCAGTGCGGAATACCGCGTTTTATGTACAGCGCAACACCCCCACCGGCCGTCAGTCAGTCTTTCCGGTAGCAGCAGTAGTTTGGTGCTGCCTCCCGCAGGCACGGCTTCAGATGGGACTCGCTGACGAGGCAAATGTCCATATCATCATCCCGCTGAAATTATCTAAACTCGAGCAACTGTCCATGAATGCCGTTGGCATTCCACACACAGAAAGTGAGGCTATGAATGTGAGGCCTCCTATTCATGGCTGCGTTACGGTGGTGTTGGTAAGCGCCGACGTTACTGCAGCTGTGATGTTCGAAGACATTCTATCCAGCCGTACTCATGCTGAGTATATTCTCAAGCATATTGACTAGTCTCCAGAAATTTGTCCCGTTCTTCTCTGCTGCCTCTTCTGGCTGCTGGTTTGGTAGACCTTGTCTTTTCTGACACTTTGGTGGTACAGTCTGCAATCCCATCCATTATACGATCATTGCAGCTGTGCCCTGCATCATCGGCTGCGTCGAAGTGTCTTGGTGCTGTGGCTGTTTGGAGGGCGATTTATCAATCTTTGGTTACCTCAGCGAAGGTTAAGTCTGGTTGCATTTTGGAAGATACCAGTTTCTTGCCCTTCTACTTTATTCTTTTCTTCAGTTTCTGGGAATTAGAGTTCGTTAAGTCAGAGTTTGATAGTTCACTGAAATCTAACATATGTTGTTGGTTTGACTGTTGTTGTAGACGCCTCTGAGGAGCCTCTGTCCCCACTCCTCTTTGACGATCGCGGGCTCGTTTATAGGCTGGACAACCTTTCCAACTGGCAACGTGGCCATCGTGGCAGTTTTCGCAGATTGGTGGACGGCCCTTCTGCGTGTGGCAGTCCTTTGCGTCGTGTTGTCCCGCACACTTCACGCACACCGGGCACATTTTGCAATGGCGTGCATAATGACCAAACAAGTGACAGTTAATACACTGCTGCGGTAAAGCCGACGATCGTAGTTTCTCTGTCAATACTCTGAGGTGGCAGAGCTTGTCAACTTGAAATATTGTGCGATTTCCGGGAAGGTCTAGTAATACTACTAGGAAAAGCGGAATTATTTCGTTACTGCCGCGATAACGAAGTTGCGCTACGGACCTCACGTCGTAGCCCATTTCTGCCAGCTCTTCTGTCAATGTCTCTGTTGGCAGAGTCCTAGGAATACCATGAAACGCCACTTTCAATAATTTGACCGCTCCGGTCGGGAAAGTGTAGTATGGGATGTTGCACTGTTGAAGGAGAGAACCGACGGCCACAAAGTCTTCGGCAGTAGTCATGCAGAATTTAATTTTGTCACCACCTGCTGTTTTAGCAGCGAATGGACTCTTGATGACAGCTGCCACCTGGTCATGAAGATTCTTGAAGTTTTATGCGAATTCCACTACTATAGGTGGGATGGTGTCGCATCTCAGCTCCATTCGCGGTGGATCATCGACTGTCAAGGCTGTGAAACAGTTTTCCACCTCCATTGCAGCTGGGTCCAGTGTAGGTGGGGGTTTCCCTACCTTCTTCGACATTATGAAGCCTTCCTGGTCTGGCTGCCAATTCTGGGTGACGGAACGAAGCCCTCTGACTCCATTACGCACAGAGGGCGAGGCTGCAGAATTGCCAAAGGCTTCCATTGACTTCTTCCTTTGTACCTTAGCTTACTTTTGTTTCTTTGCTGAGCTAAGTTTCGTCACTGCCAGGCAGACTCCTCCTTCCTGTAGTTGGCGGAATGTGGCTGTTTATTGAATGTCCTCTCTCGTGGAGTATTGGGACGTTTTCTCGGCATTATGTCTTTTCTCACCGAGTACATGTCACTGTGTATATGCTAAATGTTGAACTCAGCGGCTGGTGTAGCATCCTCATCCTAATCCGCTTGTCGGGTCGTGGTACTTGCCACAACATCCGCCGGCAAAGCCGAGTCCAGCGGGGCGCTTGAAGTGCGTGGCGCGGAAGTGCAGCGAGCGATTTTCTTGTCACCCATCCGTCCGATCCCGCTGGGCACGTACGGGGGTGACAACTTAATTCGCTACCAGCAATCGCGAATCAGTACCGAATTATTCAACTTCGTCACACACAACACGGAATTGTTTCAGTCACTTTTGTACCGAGAGTGGTGGTGTAACGGCTAGCGTTGTGGCATCGCATTAGGAAGGACGGCGGTTCGAATCCCCGTCCGGGCATCCAGATTTGGTTTTTCCATGGTTTCCCAAATCACTCCAGTCAAATGCCGGGATGCTTCCTTCAAAAGCCCATGGTCGAATTCCTTCCCATTCCTTGCCCCCCATCCTTTCCAGTCTCTAAATTCATCGCTGTTAGAGAGACGCTAAGCAGATAAAAAAAGGGTCACTTTTGTCATTAATACCTATCTATAACAATCACACACACAATTCTACTAATCTAAACAATGATGCATACAAGTGCATTCTTAATGAATCTCATTGAATACACGCAAGCAACGAATTGTAAGACGAACTCGATATCACAATCGACACAAAAAATGTACTTCATTTTATATAGTAAAATGTTAACCTTTTAGCTGCGAGAAGCTACTTAAGTTTTCGTGAATACCGTTCACACAAAACCGTCTGTATTGGTTTTAATGAGACTTTGAACACCTTGTTGCTCAGGGTCTCAGCAGTAAAATGAGGTATGTGTGAGTGGAGACTTTCCCGGCGTGTCGGTGCAACAAAATCTTCTCGGGAGTCCCGTCAGATGGTGGTGTAAAAACACGACGTTTCGACATCTGACTCTGCTGTCTTGTTCGATGGGTGGCCAAGCCAGTCGAGGCAGAGACAGTCAGCTGAGAACAACAACACGATACATTATGAAGACAGCAGAGTCTGCTGTCGAAACGTTGTGTTTTTACACCACCATCCGGCTAGACACCCGAGAAGATTTTGTTGTAAAAATGAGGTATGTTTCATATTCAAGCGACATTTGGAAGCTGACAAATAAAGAAATAAGTTTCCGTCCAAGATGTAAAAGAGTAAAATTAGGTATTTTCATCTATTGTGAGATCTCTCGAGATGAGAAAAATGATAAAAGTGTCTCCAAATTTGTACCTGTTCAAAACGTGTTTATTTTTCCAGTCGAAATCGTACCATGGTACGTAGACGCGGTATCATATTATTTAGAATCGAAATAAAAATATTAGGAATTGAAAACAATATTCAAGTCTTTCACTATCAGTAATTTGGGTTCCATGTGAAAGTACTTGTTTCCTGGTAGAATTACCGGGTTAGTTGACAGAAGAAGACTGAACAGCCAGGAAGAAACACAAACACTAGGTCATTAAATTATTATTTAGTTACAGTTATTTAGTTACCAGCGGAGGTGTACTTAAAGACTTATTAAAAACTAGCATGTGCCCGCCGCTTCGCGTGTTTTTTGGTATATGTAGAAACAGATAGTCCTAGAATTATCTTGGCGCTACAATCTGATGATGGATTCTGATCGAACTAGACGAAAAAAATCGAAAGTAATATATATATATATATATATATATATATATATATATATATATATATATATATATATATATATATATATATATCCCTTGCTTCTCATGACATATTGGCTGAAATATTACGTAGTTACGCTGATTGTTACCTGGATCAGAATGGAATTGGAAGTGTCATAGTTTTATAATTTGCTATAACCGTTCTTGAATGCATGATTCTCTAGAAAAAGTGTATATATAAGCAAAAAGTTACGTTTCCTAGTATTAGGGTCTTCTGTGGTTTAATTAATATACTGATTAATCAAAATAATCCACCAGAAGGTTATGTTGAAGAGGTTTTTTTTTTTTTTTTTTTTTTTTTTTTTTCATAATAACAAGTCAGCGATATTTGTCACAAGCAAAGAAAAATCCAGAGATACTAGCGCATTCTTTGGCAGATACAAAGTGAATCTTTAATAAACTGACTGTAAACTCAACTGTGAACTAACTGTAAAACTAAACTCTGTCCTTCTGCCGATTTGTTTATATAGGCTCTATCGAAATTTCTGGAATTCTTCAAAGCGTCCGACCGATATTTCTCGAACATTAACAATTACTCAAACAATTAAACATATGAAAAACAAACGCAATTAATACATAATCACTTAACATCATTACAAAATGATCAGAAATGGTAATTAGATATACTTAAATACGAAATTATTTACATAAATCATTTTAAACTGTACAAACATGTCCTGTAGACATCATAACTTGCATTAATACTTGGAATTACAAACATTTAAGAAATTCTGTTGCACAATTCGGTTCTTAAACATATTAAATGGACTTTAAATAATTTTCTTTCATAAAACACATTCTATATACACTGATTTACAAGAAATTGCAAAATAAACACACCAGATCACATTCAAGTATACTTTAGCTCACTACAGATACTTCAGAAAATATAATTCTGTTTACAGTTCTGGTATGAGGGCTGTTACACTGGACTTGATACCATGAATGTATTAATGCGCACGTGACAGAAACTTTAATTTTGGAATAGGAAACATTAACGAAGTTTGTGGTTAGGTTGAAATGCAGCCTGGATCAGAATGACACCTGATACGTTTTCCTAAAGTATAAGGCACGACGGATTTAGTTTTATAATTTATGTGGTGTAGCATAAAGTTTTAGAATTTCTAGTTACCTTTTAATTCTATTGGTTCCATGCCGCTGACGTCAAAAACTCAATAGCACACAATACCAACTCAAAGGCGATTAAAGCTACAACATTTCAAAATTAGTGGTATGATGGTTATTTAATAGAAAGAACAGTTTATTCTACTGGCTGTGGTTTGAACAGTAGCCAAAATTTTTATACACATTCCTTGTGCGATAATATTACGGAATATTTGCATGTAAGAAATTTGTACTGTTACCTGTTAGTGTTTATTGTATGCACCTTTCTTCGATAAAAAAAACTTATTTCCGCATTCATATCACACATTAGCATTTTTCATTATATTGTATGACATTCAGCGACAATTTAAAAGCATGTATTACCAGAGACAAAGTTTGTAACTGTCAAATATGTTAATAATTACGGCGACTATGCTTACAGCAAATTATATATTAATGACGCTTGATACATTTCATTCACATATTCCATTAATTTTAATGTTGTAAATTACGGATAACAGATTATAAATGAATCATGATCCTAAAGCAAAAAAAAAAAAAAAAAAATGAGAGCGAGAGCCTGTGATTTTACTGTCATTTATCCTGAAAGGAGTGAACATCTCAACAACAGTGTGATCCATGTTCCATAATTACCGATCTAGAAATGTATTTATGTATTTACTCCTTCATTCGGTACAAATAAGTAGTTAGCTATTTCCGCAGATTTTTGTTTGGACCATTAGCTCTAAAAATTGGAAAACACCATCCAAATTGCTGTGGTAGTTTTTGCGCTGGTCCCGTTCAAATAAAGAGACACACGCAGCATGCTTACAAATATATAATAGTATAGATAGGTTGGTTTACCAGTGCTCTCTACTGATACTTTTATATGGTGCTCGGCCGTGTTATTTTTTATTGTGTCTGCAAACGAAAGTCACGCATCGTGTAAATCCTTCCTGAGAGTCGTGACCCCATTGGCTTTCTCATTGCATCTGCGGCATTCGAGTATTTTTTAAATTTTTTTTACTAATGCCTTTACGCCTTGTCGACGTTGGGGTAATTAGAGGCGGGATGGAACTGGGGTCAAGGAACGGCAAGGAATTTGGCCATGGCTTTATGAAGGAAGCATCCCGACATTCGCCTGGAGTGATTTGGGGAAACCATAAAGAACCCAAATCTGGATGCCCAGACATGGAATTGAAACGTCATCTTACCGAATGCGAGGAGGCATTTGTATTTGCGCGTTGACTGTAAATAAGAATGTCATAACCCTGGTAATCCCTTCTAAACTACAATATCAAGTGAACAAATTTACTTAAAAAAAGAACTGAACGTTTCATTTTACAATAACATGTAGTAATTGTTTTTTTTTCCACATGAATTTGCAATGCAAATCACTGACCGTAAACCTTCAATAATAAAGTGTACCCACGGATTGTGTTTTGAAAACACGAAATTTGACGACTAACTCCGTCGTCTTCATCAGGTGTGGAGACATCTGCACTGGTCGGATGACAATCAGATACTGAGACAACCCAGGTTTTTTTCCGGCTGAGCGCCAGGGGCAGGCTGTTGGAGAGCTAATTGCTCTTTTCAGCCACAAGAGAAGGTTTTTGTTTTTAACAAAACTTTATTTTTCAAATTTTTCTATTGATTAAATTGGGGTTTACAGACGATATTGTTTTTAGTACTTCTAGGGTACTATTGTTGATATCAGACGAATTAGTAGTTGTAATCTCCTGGTAAGGGTCGTATGTTCTTGCCTTCTGACCTCCACTTCTTGGCTTGGATATCTGGAGCATGGCTCACACTCGACGTTGTGTCCATGGTCGATTTCCGCTCTTGCGCGGCAGCTCCATCTGTGTGGTGCGTGTCCTTGGCTTGCCGGAGGGTGGTGTGCGTGTGTCACCCGTGGTGCAGCCTTATTACTGCTGCAGCTTGCCTGGTGAGGATGACTTATCCGGGGGGAGGGCAGTGCTTCTCTCGTAATCACTTTGCGTGCTGCGGCAGGCTGTTTCTGGTCCTGGTCTTGCAGTCGTCTTCTTTCCCCAGGCATTTTACCTGGCTTCCACCTGGCGCTTTATTCGGTCTTCCTGTTGCTGTCTGCGATTGGGTCCATGTCTGGCTGGACAGCGGACGCGGAATGCTGCGTGCGGCCCCGAGCAGTTGACACATGTTGGCGTCGCGTCTCAAGGTCGGTCGTAGCTCTTCACACTGTGTCTGCCCACGCAGCTGACACACCACTCTCTCGCATTGCAGTCTGCTGCCTTATGGTCCCAGGCTTGGCAACGGAAACTCTGAACAGTCTTGACTGCTCTCTGCTTCGCTAGTTCTTGATTGAGCTGGGCCCTCCTGTCCGTCCCGGGTGATAGAGGATACCGTTTTCTTGAAGTACTCTAATGGCGGCTGCCATGTCAGCTGGTCTTACAGATTTGGCATCCCATTTGCCGTCATCGTGTGCGTCAGCGGTAGCGGGCCCCTCGTTGCTGCGGGGGTCAGGACGTTGTGTTGGTATCAGTCTTGATGGCGCTGCATCACATGTCGTCGCCTCGGTGACCACATATAGGCATTCTTTTGGCGGCGTCTGCGAATGCGGGGTGCACGTAGGGGTGTCTTCTTCGCTGCCTGAATTATAAGCTAGGTGTATAGTTGCAACTTCAGAAGAGTTGCTTGGTTTTTTCTGTTGAAGCAGGCGTTTATAGTGGGTGGAGTATGCGTTTTAGTTGCTTCATGTATTCTTCTTCGCTAAAATTTACGGCTAATAGGAATGGCAGAGGAACAGTCTTTGCCCAGGCTTGTCCATCCTCCTTGACTTTTTCGTGAACTGGAAAGGCTAGGTGTGAGCAGTAGGGGTCACTGAGTACTTTGAAGAAATCGTCCATATATCCGATGGGTAACTCCCAACTGTAGGTTTCTTGTTCAGTTCTACCCACAGCTCCATGTGGAGACTACTGCTGTCTTGTTTTGGGTCTAGCCGCCTCCTCCAGTAGCTCGGTTGGTGGTGGGTTTAGCGCATCTCGTATATCCACAAAAACCTACATGGATTAAGTGGGAAGTCTTTAAGAATCTCTTCACACAGCGGATCTAATCTGCATGCGCCACCCTCAGCTACTGGACCGTCTGTTGCCGTCCTTGAGCTGGCTGACTGGATAAACGAAGCAGCAGATGCGGCTACTCGCCTACACCGTAATCACTCTCCACAATATAGAAAATTGCCTCCCCACATCAGAGAGGCAATGGATAAAGAACCAGCTAACAAGGGAGTCGCACCTTACTAGGTATCCAGCTGCAGAGAGAGTAATAAACCGCATGCAACGGAAAAACAAGGTAGAGGTAGAACAGCAAAGAATATATGACTGGTGTAACTTTATTTCCATCTTGGATATAGAAGATGGGTCAGCATGGTGAGCCACGAAGACCCAACTCCGTCCAAGGCTAAAGATCACGCTTCTAGTGGTCTAGTGTCTGCGTACACGAAGAAAAGGCTGAAGCTCCTGCAATGACCTTCGGGACAAACTTTCAACTGGTCGACGCCCCAAGAGACGACGAACACACGGGTTTCGTGGAGCGAGGAAAACTTCATCTAGGAAATCGCGGTTCAAGAGCTGGCATCAACGCTTGTGAACTTGAAAATCAAGAAAGCCGCCGGACACGACGGGATCGGTGGAGGGATCCTCGGAAAAATGGCTCCTATGGCCATCAACGGCGATCAACGAAATTCTCCGGACAGGTGAATACCCGCAAAAGTTGAAACCTTCCCACATCATACCAATTCCCAAAGCGAGCAAGGACAGGAGGTGGCCCAAGTCTTAACGTTCTATCTGCCTACACTTTCCAAAGTGTTTGAGAGGATCTACCTCGAGAAACTGCGCAGAATTATCGGTGGTGAGAGGATGCTGCTGGACGAACAGTTTGGCTACCGACAGGGTCGTTCTACTATTGAGCAGCTGTTTCGTATTACTGTCGAAGTCTTTGAAGCTTTTTAATGTTGCGAGTACTACGGCGCGTTCCTGATGGATGTCAGCCAAGCCTTCGACGCAGTGTGGCACCAAGCCTATTATATAAACTGCTCACGCAGGGAGTACCTCTTTCCCACGTTAGAATACTCACGTTAGAATACCTGGCGGGACGGATCTACCGTGTAGATATAGAAGGGTTCACCTCCTCGATCAAGAACATCGTGCAGGCATCCTGCAAGGATCGGTCGGAGGCCCGGTTCTCTACAGCTTATACACTGCCGATTCACATAGTACAACAAGTGTTAAGAAAGCCCTGTATGCCGATGGCACGGCCTTGTATGCCAAGAGCCTGAACATCAACAACCTACGACGACGACTACAACAGGCGTGCGACAATATTTCTGAATGGGCAACGGAATGGCGCCTAGCCTTTAATACGCCAAAAAGCCAGGCTGTCGTACTAACTAGTCAGAAGGGCTACATCTGACTCCTCTGACCCTCTTCGGTGAGGATATAACTTGTTTTTTTTTTTTTTAACTGCTTTACATCTCTTTGACATCGAGGTCTTTAGAGACGGGAAAGGATGGGGGGCAAGGATGGGGGCAAGGAATGGGAAGGAATTCGGCCATGGCCTTTTGAAGGAAGCATCCCGGCATTTGCCTGGAGTGATTTGGGGAAACCATGGAAAACCCAAATCTGGATGCCCGGACGGGGATTCGAACCTTGGTGTAAAAATGACAGGAGAATGACGTGGGAGTACCACGTCTCCGACGTCCATGGAAAGGCCACTGGGAGAACTCTCTACCCGATTCTCAACCACTCATCAACACTGAGGCCTGAGCTGGGAATCCGCCTCTATGTTGCACATGTAAGGCCAATAATGTAGTACGCAGCAGTTGTCTGCGGGCACACTGCTGCCTCCAACCTACAACAACTGCAGTTATTACAGAACAGAGCCATAAAACAGGCATATCATCTGTCGCGTGAGACGAGGATAGACGTCCTGCACCAAATTAGTGGCCTACCGAAGCTTTGTGAGATGTTTGAGCAGCTGGCAACTCAGTTTTATGGCAACATCCAAGAGTCTACTAACCCGCTGATAGTAGTGGAACCAATATATAACAACACACTCAGGTGACCAAAGAAACTGCTGGACCACTAATAAACCACACATCATATCATTACAAGGACAAAAGCACCGGATACGACAAATCCAGATAAAGACAAACAGGTATCACGACGACAACCATTTACACCAATTGGAAGGTGATGCGCCACAACGCAAAGACTTCTCCTCAACTTGGGACTAAGCCATTCCCAGTATAAGGCATGCCACGTCATCGTCGGGCTGTCCACTGCAAATGTCTCCACACCTGATGAAGACGATGGAGCTAGTCCTTGAAATATCGTGTTTTTAAAACACAAACCGGCTGTAGACCCGTGAAGACTTCAAGCATACCGTTGGAGAGCCTCTGTTCTTACGCACCTTCAACAGCTACTATTACAGAAATCACAGAAGATACATCAAATAATACTCCGTAACTGCATTGTAAAACAATCTACATTAAAAATATTTATTTTGTCTTGTATTTATATTCTGTATATATTTGTATAGTAAGAATAATAATAAAAACATATTTATTTTATTAATAAAACTATATGGTTTTATTTATTTTGCACCATATTTTTTAAATTAGAAATTCTTTCAATAACCATAATTTTCGATGTTGCACATATGTCGGGCGTCCCGTGATGGCCACAGTTTCTTTTTGCTGAAAGATGAGACAAGAAAAATTAATTATATGTTACTATTATTATTAATATTACTATTATTATTACTCCGCAATGCACTAAAAGTGTGTGGTGGAGGGTGCATTGCACCTATCAGAAAGCGTAATAGTTTGGAAGGGATATAGCACGACGCGCCCTTGGGCTATTGTGAGGAACCATCCCCCCATTCGCATGGAGTGATCTTGGAAAACCATGGAAACTCAGATCAGGATGGTCGGAGATCTTTATCGAAAGCTACTCCTGTCGCATTTTTAGTTTCCTCGCCCGGTAAATCCTTTCTATTCCATTCCCTAATCGTTCGTGGAAAAAATGAATACAGAAATGATTTGGTTCTGGACCTGATTTCTGTTATCTCATTTTCGCGGTCTTTCCCAGATATGAATGTTGCTGGAAGCAATATTTGTTTGCTGTCATTCAGAAATATGACAGTCGTGAATTTCTCAATTATCTTCTGTCGTGAGCAACGCTTTCGGTGTTCCAGGTCTTCCCAACCTAACTCCTTCAACATCGCACTTACGCTTTCCCTCTAACTATATATACCCGTCACGAATCGGACGGCTCTTCTTTCTACCTTCTCTAATGCCTCCATTAACCCCTTTTGATGGGGACCCCATACAAAACAACAATATTCTAAGTGAGGACGCACTAGTTACTTATATGCAATCGATTTAACTTCCGGAGTGTATTGTTTTAAATACGATTTGCTTTCCCAATTGCATGTTCGATATGCTCATTCCACGACAAATCATTACGAATTGTTACCCTTAGGTATTTAGCGGAATCTACCGTTCTAAGGACAGTACCATTAATTGTATGTTCAGAGCTAAATGGTGTGACCTTTATACTTATATGCATGACTTGGCACTTTTTAGCGTTTAACTCCAACTGCCAGTCTTTACACCACGCAATTATTTTCAAAATATCGTCTTGTAACAAAGTGCAGTCTTCCTAGGTTTTGATAAATAATAACATCATCGGCAAATAAGCTTTTCATCCCCCTTATTATGTCACACAAATCATTAATATACAGTATATTGATACATATTATCTGAAAACAGACGATATATTCGCCAAATGTTTAATTTGTTAATAAAATATACTTTCATTGCTTTTGAGTTTATTTTTAATATTCTATTAAATTCTATATAATTATATTTTTTCACTTTCACTTCCGCCTCCATGGAGTAATCTTTCGCATCCACAAAGATGACATCCGTTACAACCCCCAAAACAAAGTCGCTGTTCCCGGTCATCTGGCGGTCTCCCGGCGTCTGGTGCTGTGCGTACTTTACATGAGGCAGCCAAATCAGAGTTCTTTTATCACCCCTCGTAGTCGCCCTCGAAAACTCTGTTCCTCAAACATTTTGGCTGGTTCTGCTAATTTCAGAATCACGAGGGGAATTCTTGTCTTCAGATTGGCTCCCAACAAGAAACATACAATTTACAGTTTGAAACTATGTTAACAATGATATGAAGTATTCACGGGTTCTCCGCCGTATGGTGTTGAAGAAAGACAACAACGAGTTTTCGGCGGCTAGCTCTGCCACCATCTTCAGGTCTGATGTTATGCCGGGAGCACCAGAGCTGCAGAGCTAGCCGCCGAAAGTTCTTTTTTGTCTTTCTTCAACACCATACGGCGGAACCCCTTGAAGAATTCATATCATCGATACGCCTTGAAAACCTTCATTCTCACAGTGTTAATAAGTTCACAGACATGCTTTGACCATATTCTGGACATGGTTCACAGATAATTTTTGGAAATTCCTTCAGGCATCGTTTGTTTCCCCATTCCGTCATATTCCTTTCTAACAGGAAATTGTTTTTCGCATAGGTACAGTACAGTTCTTCGGAGTTTCGCTAATGCTTCCAGCTTTCTAACTTTTGTTGCGGGTCTTACAATCTTCGTTCAGAGCGGCTGTGATTGGCCAACAGGCGAGCAGATTCCGTCGCTAACCGAAACTAGCTATAAAAACTAAAGGAACAGGCACACACAAGTTGTACCTGAGTAAGTAGAAGGGAATGCAACAAACCAATCGGTTGATATACGGAACACTGCTTATGCAGTTACCGGACCGATGGTTACAATTAATTTCCCCAATTAAACATGGAAGCTGAGAATGAAACGTTTCATGTAGAAACACATATCGACTTACGTAAATGAGCGAGACATTGCACAGCCAGTAGGACCTTCTGACCATCTTAATGTCGCACACAGTAGCGTGCATTACTTGCGGTAATGAGCGCTGACGTCATAGAGTATTTGGAATTCGCAGTTGTTACAATCGCAACGCTATTATTACCATTACAGAGCTGCAGAGAGCGCTGAGCTAACAACCTATGTTGGATAGGGTATTAACTTTTATGAAATACGTAAACACAGCACACGGGCGTTATACAACATTGCACTAATAGAGATAAAACGGCTAAAACAACACCGTAATTATCGAGTACCAGTTTTTTTTTATTGTCTCTCGATTGCAGGGTAAATATTAGTAGAGATTTGTTGTAGTCAGTTATTACAGCCACTGGTCACACAGAAATACAAATAAAAGTACTGGGAAACCTGCAAACGCATTATATTGACTAAAGGTAAAAAGAAGATTTATCCAGGTCTCGGAATACACATCAATGATAAGTTACAGGACTATGGAACATGATTCAGTAGATTTATCTGTCTCTAAAATAGGGAAACATTAGGTTTGGCTATTTGATTTAGCCTCCACGAAAGATTTAACAACAAATAAATTTAAAAATAAAATATAAATAGCAACATCAGAAACAATACCAATGGGGTACCCAAAAAACCAGAATTATTTTTTTAAAAGCAGTATATTTTAATTCTTTTTTTTACAAAACATCCTTATCCGCTTCAAAATATTCTCCATTACAATTAATACATTTGTCCCAACGGTGCTTTCACTGTTCGAAACATTTTTTGTAGTCATCTTTAGAAATGGCTGACAGCTCCTCCCTCGTTATTTTTTTTTTTTTTTTTTTTCTTCTTACTTGACCTCTTCAGTGTTGTCAAATCGCTGTCCTTTCATACCCCTTTTCATCCATGGAAGTAAGAAAAAGTTGCATGGAGCCAGGTCAGGCGAGTAAGGTGCGTGGGGCAGTGAAACCATGCCATTTTTAGCCTAAAACTGCCTTCAAGAGACAGCTCTGTGTGCAGGTGCATTGTCGTGGTGGAAGAACCAGTCTACTGTCTGCCATGAATCAGATCTTTTTTGACGAACACTGTTACGTCCGCGGAAACTAATATTGAGCCGTCTGTGGCGGTTGCTGGAAAGACGTAAAACGGAGATAGTGGGCATTGTCTTTGTGAGGCATGGAAATCAACCTTGCCAACTCTCCGCAGAGAGCGTGTCGTCGTCTTAGCACCGTTACTGCCTTTTCTTATCAGGCAGAGGGATAACGGAGTAGGTTGTCCGTGGACATTGCCTCCAGAAGTATTTGGGCGATGTAAAGCTTATCTGTGGGTATTGCTTCTCGGTGGCGTTTGTTTGAGTTAGATGATTAGACTTAATGGTCTCTTATGACGCTCAATGGTGATGTCATAGCGACCGATGTTGTTTACTTCCGGGTTATTGCTTCAATTTAACACGTGTAGAATACTTGAGCTACTTGTCGAAATCTGTCATGAAGATATGAAACTCCGGTAGCTTCATGGAGTGCGTAGGTGGGAAATCTGGCTGCTCTTTTCAGTTCCCTGTTTTGTTTTGTTTGTTGTCTGAGTATATAGCTGTCAGCAGCGTATGCCCACACTGGACAGGCATACTGAATAATAGATCTTACTAAGGTCGTGTAGATCTTAATGCCAGTGCTTGGGGCTAAATTGTTGACTTTGTTGAGAAGCGAGTAGAGGCTGTGTAGCCTCGCGCTTGTTTTCCTGTGGACGTCATTTATATGAGCTTTCCAGGTTAGTCTCCAGTCTAGCAGCACTCCCAGGTAACGGGCAGTAGCTGACCTGGGTATGTCACTACCGAGAAGGTGAAGAACGGGGTCCGGTTGACGTGGACGAAGCGGCCCAAGCCTTTTACTGATCATTATTGCCTGAGTCTTGGCTAGGTTAATGTTAATCCTTCATCTCCAGGCCCAGGCCACCTTTACCTGGAGGACTTCCTGAAGGTACGTTTGTCCAGCAATACCAATAGACGGCTCAATATTAGCTTCGTGCTAGCTGCATCGAAGAATTGTAGCCCCTCCCATTCGCTGCCAGCCACCGAACGTGGGCCTAAGAGAGACCTTTCGGCTGTATAAGAAGGTGCAGCACCTGGTTTTGTTAATAAAATAAATATATTTTTCTTATTATCAAACACATAAGAATCAAGACAAAATAAATATATTTATTCTAGACTTTTTTTTACAATGTGGTCACGAAATATTATTTGATGTATCTTCTGTGATTTCTGTAATAGTAGTTGTTGAAGGTGTGTAAGAACGGAAACTTTCCTGGAGTATGCTTGCAATGAAATCTTCAAGGGTGTACCACCGGATTGTGTTTTGAAAACATGATATTTCGAAGACTATCTCCGTCGTCTTCATCGGGTGTAGAGACATCTGTAGTGGGCAGCCCAGGTGCCGCACCTCCTTGTATCATCATTCATTGAACCACAACTCAAATTTATAAATTGAGATTTTCTTCTAGTAATATCTCAGTCTCGAGCGAGTATTCATGAACTGAATCACATCACCTGAAATCCGGATGATATGGTTTAATATCTGGTTAAGCGCAATGTTCGGATCGACTTTCAGGTAAAATTCCCGTTACGTTAAAGAGGTTTTAAAATGGATGTGGTATCTCTTCGAGAACCACCCTCTGCCATTTATACCTTGTTCACTCTCAGCTGGTGGCTCAAGGGCATGTTCCCCTCACCTCACCACCCCCTCCCTTCCTACTTCACCGTGCAGTACGCTGTGTCCAAGCGGGCGAATGGTTAGTTTTCCCTTCTCATGTAGGGGTAAAGGCAGCAGAGTGGGGATAGATCATACTGACCTTGAGCCGCCTCTCTTAACTGAACGCGCTATTATTATTTATATACTAGTCTCAAAGCCTGTCCTAAATGACTGGTTTAACGGTGTGTACTGACAATTCATTTCTTAGCAGTTTTTTAACTAATTAGAATTGTTATAAAACAAAACTCAACATAATTTGTCATCCCTTGTGACGTAGCAAAATGTTTTAGGTGTTAACTTTGTCCTGGCAGCATTTCAGCCTAACCACAATCTCCGATAATATTTTCGCTAGAAAATTAAAGCTCCAGTCACACACGAATTAATACACGATCTATATCGCCTATCATTGTCATCAAGCATCGCGATATAAATTTGATCCAAAACCTTCTTTTTCTTTATTGTTATCTGTAAAGCAGATCGATATTTTATCGTGTCTTACATACAGCTGAAATAATGACTTCAGTGAATCGAAAGACGCTAAAAATAAATCTTAACAACTTACATTATGTCACGTAATATATTTAAATGACGGGTGAAAGGAATTTTTTGACAATTAATTTCTCTGCGGTTGCCTAAATAAATAAAATTGTTGTTATGTAATGCTCATAACATTATTTTGTAATTTGTACATATTTCAGTTGTAGATTACACAGCTGTACAGATGAATTAATGATCTCAGTACTTGGGAACCAATAAAATTAAAAATAAATTATAAATCCCAAAACCTTATGCTGCAGTGCGTGATACTGGTTTTATCCGTGGTTAAGGTCTCATCCAGCACGATATATATGGAACTACTTCCATCTGTATAAAAATAACTTCGGTTCACACAGTTTATGACAGCAACTTAAATTATTTAAAAAACTAAATGACTGTGAGTTATTCTGTACAAAAATGGGTCATTTGTCATTCTGGACTTGTCTGCGTTTCGATTTAATCACAACTTCTACTGATATTACTGTTCAAAATTAATAGATTATATTACCTGCGTACGAATACCTGGTACATTCACTGTATTGCGTTATCAATTTCACCTACTGGAGGTATTTACACATGTATAATATAGCGACATCAGTAATAAAAGCAACTAATAATTAATATGTTATTTTAAACGCAGTGCATACTTTTATTCCGGTGTTTCGATAAATAATTTATTAGAGTATAGTATAACAGTCTTAAAATATTTACATAGCAAATAAGTATTTTTAAGCCCGTCAAAAAAGATACGTTGACCGCAAATTTTTAGCAATTCGTTTGTTCGCTAACTAAATTAAAAATCTTGAAAATGATGTAATGCGGATATTCCTTACGTTATTGTATCAACGGTTTCACTGTACTGTGTTAATTGGAGGGGTTTTGCTGAAGAAAATTATTGTTTATCAATCCCTACTTACTTTTTAATATTAATTTTATTAATTTAATATTTTGATTTTTTGATCTAACAAATAGGATGAAGGAGCAAAATGATTTTCCATGTTTTATCGCTAAGAAACTTATAACCTGACGTACTTATAAATTAACTTTGAAGGCCTAATTTTAAATTATTTTTATTACACAAATAATCAAGCGTTCAACCAAAATCAATACCGAGTCTTACAAGGTGAGCCACAAAGCGTTAATACTACACAAACAATAATGAAATATTTACGTGAAATTTAAGCACGGTTCATGGTTAAATTTTAGCTAACATGAAAATTTGACGTAGGAAGCTAATATAAAAATCGAATAATTTATAAAACTGCTCTCAAATGTAAACTTATAGAAACAACTATCTGAATTTTAATTTAGCTTGGGCGCCATTAAGTCTCGATTTAAACGCAAAACTACTTTTTGGTCTATAGGAAAATTATGACAGAATCGTCCCTTATTCAACCAGGTTGCTCGTGGCTATTAATACTGCTCAGAACGACTGTCGGAGAGTGATACTCCGCTCAGAGGCGTTGACAGGTCAGCAACGTGCATATTGCAATGTGTACTTTTTACTGGCAGAATGTCTTTACTGTTTTGTAGAGGAGACAGCGACAGCGTTGCGTCTACACGTAAAGAAGTGCGCAAGTTTCCTCCAGACGGCAGCAATAGTATCACATTCTAGAGGTGGTTCAAACAGTACTCATATGTCTGGTGATAATCGAAACCACTTACACCTCAGTACTGCCCAGCCAATGGCGTGACCTCCCTCTCTTGAAGACGTTCGTTTATCCCGATGTAGTGCCGGAATCCCCTGCAGCTTCGTCGTACTCCAATGCATGGGCCCGTAAGATATGTGAACACAGAATATACAAACAGCTGGTTATTATTTTATAACAACAACGTTGATTGGACGTTTTGCAGGGGATCACCAATAAAGTGATTCATTCTTGGATTTGCCATATCTGCTTCGCTTCGGAAACGCTCGACCGTCTCCTGTTCTGTTTCCGGCCACCAAAATTGTCATTTCCGTGTGGGGATTTCTCAATCGACGACAACAAAAGATTCTCCTGCCAAGATGTTTACATGACATGGGAAGGAACGGTGAACCAGCACCTGCCCGTAGATACGCGGCTCTCTGTCCATCCCACTCCACTGTGAAGGTAGTTGTCTGTTCAGCTCAAGTGCAAAGAATGCCCGTAACAGGTGGCCTCCCTCGGGACTACGCAAACCTACCGTTCTGTTTCGCACATTTTCAAGCAAATCTTTCAATCCGTCTTAAATATTAACTATTATTATTATTTTAAACACTGTACAAGTCTGACACATTAGTCTCGTTGCAGTAGAGAGAGTATAAGAAAAACCTACGTTGACCGAATTTTGATTAAGAAAAAGCAACTAATAACTAATATGTCGATTTTTATTAAATGGATTCTTTTCTTTTAGTGTGCTCGCAACTCATTTACTCGTGGATGCGTTTCTAAATAGAACTGTTTCAGATAACGCATATAACCTTCAACATTGTAGTGGGTGCCTTAGTGGGCAAACTACATTACAATTATTTTTCATACCTTTATGATTAATAAAAGGGAATTTTTAATTTCATTTTTATGAACGAGTTAAAATTTATTAATTTTGCAAGAATCTCGATGTTAGTTGGAATATTGGAAAATTGTCACAATATGACATTTATTTTCTTATCATTGGCGATTGCAAGTCTGAGAGAATTTACCGTTAACATTAACACAAATTGGCAAAATCATAAAAGCAACGCTCAGAGGTACAATTAGCCGTCGTGAGAAAGCAAACAATTGTAAATTTACTTTTAAATCCATCTCAGAATTAAAATGCAAGAAATAACGACAATTTGAAACAATTAAAAATTCAAGTTATGACGACCTCAGACAAAGATATCATAATACTGTGACTTTACAGTTAAAAGAAAACCATGGGCGCCACGAATGAACAACATATCATTCGAAAATAATTAGTTCTGGCAAATTATGTAGCTAGCTCAGGGTTTTTTTCAATTACAAAGTTAGAACATGGATCTATCACTCACAAAGTAGCTTAAGGATTCAGTTTCACGGAATGCACAATCAGATGGCTTGGTCGTAATAAGTTACCATTGAAGTTCTGCGTCCGATGTCTGCGGTGACCGGAGATGACCCACGGTATGTGAGATTGTCTCACAAGGCGGCTACAGACACGTCCTGTCTGTTAATGCGCATCGTCGCATTACTGGCGGTGTCGCCGTGATAAGCCTGCTCCAGCAAGCCGGCAGCCAGGAGTCGTACAGCGGCAGATGGTGAGAGAAGCCAACCTTCCAAGTCCACCTCAGACTAGACTCGCCTAGAATCGAATGTAGAATGTCCAGCTCCTCGCTCTTCCGTCCACGAGGAAAACTTCTGGTTCCATCCCCTTGCAGTGTCAAAGATCACATTCAACAGAAAATTCCCAGGATTTTAAGTTATATGCTCATTTGGATTGGATCTTCAGGTTGGCACCTAATGTCACGTGATATCCCCGATATCTAATTTGCCCCGCGTAACTAACAGAGGTCGGACATATTCGGCTGCGTTCGGGGACGACTCTGTGTTCGGGCGGCAGGCATTTCCCGCCAGGTGCGTGACCTTGTTGACCGCCCACCCCCAGGGAGCAGAGTTTGTCGTCCGGCAAAACCCTAAATCCGCGACTTCCTGTCACCATGGTTCGGGAAGACCACGATTAGCTTCAAGCCTACACAGCTCAATAATTCCTTAATATTAACTTTAACAAGATACACTGAATGTTCACCATTGCATTACAGTCCTCACTTGGAATCTTGCGTACTTTAAGAAATTACAACAAAAATCTATTAAGGTGGTCGCCCAAGATTTATGTAAATTACTCTTATTATTATTTATTTATATAATAAAAAATGCACATTGGAACGTGCAACAGCGTGTCACGTACAACATCTCCGGTCGTTGTATGTTGGAAGCTGAGGCAGGATGTGTGACGTCAGAGTGTGATTCCATAGTGTTACATCACCGCGTTACAGAACATCGTGACCAAGCTAAGCATTTTATACGAATATATGGATGGACATTTACGTAATAGCATCATCTATTGTGTAAAGATCTTCAAGAAGATACCCTGATTGCTTCAAGGGAAGTGATGTTGAGAGTTAACCCCTCTAACTCACAGTAGACTCTTTAAGACAGTCGTCTTTACCGTCGTGTGGTGGAGCAGCATGCTGTAACCAGCGCGCCGGAGACCCGTCTGAATATTTCAGAGTCCGTGCGGGCCTCTTGGTTGGTAGCACTGAGCCCGCGGCCATTTGGCGAGTCGGGCTGGCGCTGCTTTACGCCACTTAACACTCTGGCTTGGTGGCCGGATTAGATTAGGCTGCACTCGGTCCGGGGGTGCCAGAGGCGACAAAGGGCTGACCGGGTATACAGAGTCATTCCCACTTGTACCGTAGTATTTCCTGGTATCTTTTTATATCTTTGTTTACAGGAACTGTGTTGACTTTCTGATACATACCTCTAAATGTCTTCTCATATTCTCTGAAGATTCTTTTTGAATTAGCTTCTGTAATACCATACCTCTACTTATTTCTAGGCTAATTTCTCTTCCTCTTTTACTGATTGGTTCCTAGTGTAATATTACGTAAAATTACGATAATCCTAGATTATTTGATTACTATTAGTTTAGGATGAGCAGTGCCTACGTGAATTCCCAGTGAAACTGTTGGTCCAGCCGGTCAAATACCCTAGCTTCCGAGAATCCCGCATGGCATTTTTCCTCTAACAGCTCAGGAGGCTGACCTTCGTCAACTGTCACCCAGGGAAACCCTCAAATAAGTCGTTGATCTAAGGCTGAATATTTGTGTGTCTCCAACATCAACCATGGATAATTCCGTGTTAGTGACATTTTCAGACTTACGTGAATTTACAGAAACAAGACTCAGATGACTGTAGCGGAAAAAGTCGTGCCTAATTAGATATGCGCCAGATAACCTGTTTCTCACGTAAACATGCGAGACGAGCACGAACTATCTGTAAAGCCGCGTTACCACGACCTCTTGTAACGGAGGCGGCACCTCATTAGCCGAAGTGTAGGGACGAGCGCGCGCCGCAAGTTAGCCCTCGCTTACCTCGCCGCCAACTACCCCCCACGTTGTGTAATGGCGTTTGGCACAGAGCACTTTACAGCAACAGAAGGGGTGTGCACCGCTGCTGCAAACCGATGACAACAGCGCTCCACTACACACGCCTGTGATGTTTACCGACACAGAGTTGGTCGCTGCGTCTCATCTCCGCTAGCAGAGGCGGCCCCGTTTCCATGGCGTGTTGTTGAGTATCCGTCCCGTCCCGCCTCCGTTACAAGACGTCGTGGCAACACGGCTTAAGACAGAGAAGTTCTATATTTTTAATTCCCTGCAATGACGACAAGGAAGGGAGGTTTCACCTAATCAGAAAGCAGCTGATGAAGAGGGGTAATCTATGAAGGATATATGTGGGTGTGACTGACTAATAACAGACTTTGTTTATTTGAAGTTACTATTTTCTGTACAACAATTTTTCATGGTTGGGCGTATCGCGAGAATGAAGGAAGAACCTCGAGACCTCATTAGCGCTACCAACTTTCCCTGGTGGAAGAATAAGGCCTCACGAGGTGACGGGAGAAGTGGAAAGGATCAAAACTGGACTGATTCAGCATCGGCGCCCGGGAACACTTCTCTGATCAGTTGGCAACAGGGACCAGATAAATTTAATGAGTGTTTCATGCGTTGAACATTTTTTTTTTTTAATGGAAGATGGTGTGGGTGCAACGCGCAGTGCGGCTTCATACAGTAACATGACTCCAGATACTTTGAACTGTGCACTAAGACTCAAATAAGGTCTCTTGCCCAAATAGCGACTCTGACAAGGAGACTTGCGGATAAGTATCTCAATGTATCTATCGAACATTAATGAGTTTAGCCAGACCATAATATTTTTAATGAATCTTCGGTTGGTAAAATCTACACCGTGCATTTGTTATCCCTTTGATTCATTAATTTGTTTGTAAATTGTAATTGCTAGCTGAGATGATAGGTTAATTATTTTTGTCTCTAATTGTAGTTTGCCGATGTTATATGTTGCATAGGCAAGGGTGTAGTTTTTAATTGTCATTGTTATTAAAGTAACTTCTATCACCCTTCTACATTATATAACCGAGTTGAGAAATTAAATTTCCAGGTTATGACAATTTTAGATTTATTCATTCTTATTAATTTTAAAAAACCCTTTTAATTTTCAATAAATTCAAAATTATTAAATTTTTGCTACCTGAGTTTATTAAAAATTAATTTCTTGTGAATAAATTAAGGCACCCAACAACAAGTCACGATATACTATCGATTATTGTTTTTTGTTAGAATGGTCTCTCACAAATTTTGCATATGTGTTCATATTATGTTAGTAGGTTATGTGTTATGATTTCAAAAATTATTGTAACAAATGTTTTATGCTTCTTTACTGTCAAACCAGTGAACCGTTAGCGGTCGTGAAAAAAAAATTGCTCTAAGAATCAAATACCCTGAAATTTACCAACATAGCGTTGGGCACTACACAACTTATAGTGCTCCAAGGATTTGTCTCCATTGATAGATAATCAGTATTATTATATTAATTCAGGGAGAAGATGGACATTTATGGGCAATTTTGTGTAAATACCTAGAGATACAGTGATTTCATGCAATACTAGGTTTCGACTTTAGATTCAAGATAATTTCAACTCAGACATAAGTCTTAATAGTTTTACAGGACTGGAAAGTATGGGTCGAGAAAGTTCAGCGGTTGATGAATACTGAATCCAGTGCATTAAATTTTAAGAAACAACGATTTTACTCCGGTCCGATCACTTCTTGTACACTGTCGATTCGGAAGCCATCGAGGTTAGAACAAATGATTACTTAGTTAACTGGGATGCAGGATACCGGCTCATAGTGGCAAGGAACGCGACAATCAAGATGTTAAAGAAGCAGCGTAAAGTAATGACGTAACCGACCAAGGTTCAACCACAAACGTTTGCCAATTATGGGCATTTGTTTCGCAGTGGAAGGGAAATAGTTATCCCTCCCTCAACACGTGATAAAGGCCTTTGTCTTAGCTTGCCACTGTACTTCAGTTAGCTGAAAAAAGCAGAGAGTTTGACCCTCGAAACGCCACATCGTTGTGACATTTTAACGCAGCGAGAAGCTCGAAAGATTTTATCTTAAAAGTTATCTGGTTGTTTAAAATGGATCGAACAGTTAATACAACCATTTATTTGACTAAAATAAACTAACGAAAGTTAGTTACTATTTAGTAATTATTACGGTAACTTTAAAAAATAAAATATTACCTTTTTCGGTCGTACGCCTTCATTCGTCAACTAGGAATCCACTAGACGGTCTGTTGTTCGGCTATTGCCTTTGTACGTCCCTATAATAAAGACTACTTCACCAGACCATGTTGCCACCACGGAGGGATCCAAATCCCCAGTGACTCCAAAGCCAGTTCGCGCCACTCTGTCGGCCTGGAGTCGCGTCACACTGTAGGCCTCCAGGGACTACTCACACAGGAGACACAACATCTGCTTTGTTCCTCGAGCGCAGCACCTCCAAGTTCCGTATCATCTGCAGTAGTCTCTCCTTCATAATTCAAAACAACATAGCTACCGTCTATAAGTTCATGTCATGAAAATATGCTGACAAAATTACTACTTAAAGGAAATAAATGAAAAGAATGGATTAGCAAACTCTTGTTTCAAAGTTTAGAATCATTTACCGAGAGTTTTCAGTATCGCATAAACATTTATTTGCTTATTGAAATATTTTGATTCTTCGTAAAATAGTGATGACTGTATTAGTATAATCCGTCGAGTTGTTGATCGATTTTTTTTGTTTTTGTTACTTATGAATTTACGCATCGTCGGCATCAAGATTATTAAACGCGGGAGAGGACGGTGGCAAGGATTGAGAAGGCATTTTGCCAGGGCCCTTTTAAAGGAAGCATCCTGGTATTTACCTACGGTTATTTGATGAAATCGTTCCAAAATATCGAATGTGAGGCCAGAGCGTTACCGCTCACTCACCACGCTCGGTTAGTTGAACGAAACGTTCAGGATGTAATGGATGTGGCTGAGGAAGATCTTATTGCAATCAACTGCATTCTAATCTACGATTTTTAACATTTTAAACCAGCAAATAGTTTTTCTCGAGTACGGTTAACTCTTGAATAGAGAAGGAAGATGGTAACTGATCACAAGCGATCAGTAAGACATAGAACAGTGGTCAAGGTGTTAAACTGTTCCAGCTGGATGTAGGTTAATTTTGAAATGAAAATTTACTAAAATTTCGCATCAGCTGCCCTTTCTGCTGGACCAATAGTACTGGTATGTACAAGTTACTCTTTTTATTATTATTATTAGATCCTATTGACCCAGATTCCTCAATAGCCACAAAAATTTTACAATACCGGTAAACGCAACTGGCTTAATTCCTTAGAATTCATAAGCCCTTAGCACAGTTGTGTAAATTCTGTACTATTACGTTCTGGCGGTTTACTTAAAGTAAAGTTGCATGTGAATGAGGTTACTGGAAAGATCAATGAACAAATGTGTTTTAGCAACTCCTATGGACGATACATGTATCTCTTCCGTCGTACTCATGGTAAGAAAGCGAACAAACAAGACTCTTCGAGAATATTCGTGAATTTTAGTATTAATCAGAAAAAATTGCTTACGTTCGATTAGGATCACATCTGGTACACAATAGTTGCACTTACTCTGATATCTCAAAAGTGGTTGGAAATCCTATTAACAACACGTGGGATCTTCTTTAAATCAACGGATTTCAGTAATGCCTTATAGCACTGACACAAGTAAAAAGTCTGTAGCCAATGCAGTCTCGATAGCTACCCATAACAGCGTGGTACGGAGACTGAAGACTTTGTCAATCTTATCCCAAATATTCATGATGGAGCGCTAACATGTTTTGATTTTATGTATCAATGATGACTGAAGTTAGATTAATTTAGAGTCAACAAATATTTATGTTGAAAAATATTTACCTTGAATGAAATTTGCCTAAGAAATATCAGAGAAACCGCAAAAAATAAATCGATAGATCCTGATTTACACTTACGAATAGCATAGAGAAGAAATGTACAAAAAAAAAAATGTATAGTGGAAATATTTATAAACATCTCATTGCGTCCTGATCCCCGCGTACCGGAGATACTGACAGCGGTTTTTGGATGGTTTTCCGCAATCACCAACGGAATTGCTGTAATCGGTCCTAATCTCCGCGTCATAAACTAAACATTTCAAACAAAAAAATATATTTTTCACACTCAGAACATTCTTACTCGTTTCTCAGACAGATGGAAATCCAACATTTCTCCAAAAGTGCATTTGTTCCGGACCTGACAAAACCAGTTATGGTTAGGTCACAAGCCCTGCCAACCCTCATAATTACTCAACACGTGCACATGTGCCCGTTTCTCCTTATGCGGCATGGTCGTCAAGAGAAATAAAATAAAATTTAATCGTCTCGCTTAGTGATTCCTACTGATCGATATTAATAAAATATTCCTGACAGATTTTTTCCAATAAAATAATGTTAAAGTATTGTTGTAATTCAATAGTTTATTATTATATTTTCATAAAAATAATTGAATTAAGCTGCGTGACATCCATTTAGGGAGTGTTTTTTTTTAGTTTCCACATGCACTAAAATTCGTTCAGGTATCACCTTTCCTTGTGCTAAATTAACAATGAATTGATTTTTTGGTTACCAGTGCAACGGTAACGCCGCAGTTGGGTCCTCTACAAGTACCCACCGAAGAGTTGGAAGTAACTAATATCCTTCTTATGGTTCCTCAGCACGAACAAGCCTCTGCTTATCCAGCTCAGCTGTCAGCTGACAGTATCAAATAAACCTGTTATTTGTTGCGTTTGTATTTCAGGTACGAGATTATCCATGAAACGGCGGCAAGAAAATAATAAGTTCTCATTAGAACAACACTTTTGTTTAGCATTGGACATTGTACACACATTCAGAAACCATCTTCTTCAACCGCTCATTACCGTCTCCCCAAACCACAGCCATCCATCATCTTCCCTCCTCTCGCATGCCAACGTTCACCCTTCACCCGTCAACAGGAACACATAGCGAGGTCACTTACACCAGGAATCTTTAATGTTTTCAGACAATGCTGAGGCTAATAACCTTTTCTTAGTAACCATTCTATTCAGCTTCCAGAAATTAGTGACTTTTGTAAACAGTATTACGAATGAGAGATAATTTAATCACATTGTGTGTCTTTTACCAACTATCTACGTATCTATTTCTTCAACAGGAAACATTTCTGTGATTAATCACGCCATATACTTACTTTAAAAATATGAAGATAGTTAAAGTTAAAAAAATGCTAGTAGGTAACGGAAGGTAAATCATATGACTTTCCGACATCGTGACAGAATTTCGATTAACCACGCATTCCGCTTATGCTTACCATTACTTATATTTAAACAAGGAATATGAAGCACAGATTGCACTGGGATACTTCACACGAATCGAGAAAAGCTTTCACAGATGGTAAAAGCAAGCAAATTGTCGGTAAAAATTACTAATTTAAATCATGTACCCTGAATTTTCAAACAGAAAAGGGACTTATAATGAGTCACCACACCGCTCAGCCAACTGGTAATGAAATTGTACAAAGCTTAGTTTCGTTACTGAATGCTTTCCATGTTTGTTAATTTTCACCCTAATGGAATTTTATCTAGTAAATAAATAAAGCACTGAATAAATATTGTAAGCATGTTCAGCAGTACTCCACTGTTCCAGAAAGCAGACTAGGTATAGGTGATGTGGTACCAACCTAACGCTACCCATGCGAAGACGAAGGTTCTACTTATCAGGATATTTTACGTGCCAAAGACCGCATCGCCACTTGTATAGTTACTTAAAAGCCATTTGCTTCGAATTAAATCTGAACTCACAGAACTTAC
Organism: Vandiemenella viatica; assembly: GCA_031002005.1. Classification (NCBI taxonomy): domain Eukaryota; kingdom Metazoa; phylum Arthropoda; class Insecta; order Orthoptera; family Morabidae; genus Vandiemenella; species Vandiemenella viatica. The sequence goes on from JARYHS010012519.1 coordinate 72,546,621, forward strand.
GTTTACAATGTAAAAAAGACAGTTCTCAAAATTTCATGTTATTTGTTTTCCTGTTAGTCTTTTTTTTTTAATATGGTGCACTTAGAGATGCCTATTCGAATTTACGTTTAAATTAGGAAGTACCTGGGTGCCCGATCTTCGCTCGGTAACTTTCGATTTATGTTCAATATCCAAGATTTCGAGTAAAGTTTGATTAAAGTAAAAGGCTTGAAGGCTTCCTAGGCGTTTTGAGGTGCACAGTTAACCAAATAGAAGCTTAACTAACATCAGTAGGCTTACTGGTCACCTGAACCTTCTACGTAATGAGATTAGAGCAGTTTTTGAAAAACCAAATACAAAAATTGCTCCTTTTTTTTAAAATCGACTTAAATACTTGAAAAGTAAAACGTTATCTACAAATGAAATTTCATCAAAATCACTAAATCCATTTGCGAGACCACCTCACAAATTGCTTTCCGAAAAAAAAAAAAAAAAAGCTATTATTATGTTAAATAGAAATCTTAATGCCAGTCACGGATTAATTAATGGTGCGAGATTTGTGGTAACTCAGGGAATTCTAAGATAACCCTTGAAGATGGATTCTTATGTAACTCGACGAGAAAAATTGAAAGTAAAAAATTTTTTTTTATATATTCTCGCTTAGTTCTCGAGATATCGTATCTCAAAATTGACGTGGTTGGATGAAATGCGACCTGAACCAGAAGATAAATTTCGCCATAGCCAAGTTTGATAATGAATTCGTATGAAACTCGTCGAGACAAATCTAAAATAATGAATTTATTTTCTGATATCTCACTTATTTCTCGAGATATTATATCTCAAAAGTGAAGAGGTTAGGATTAGATCCGGCCTGGACCAGAAAAAATCCACCGAAACCATTATGTCTATACGGTTGAAATATACTTTCAATGTTTTATTTTGTTCCTAGTGGTCGTTGTTAGGCTGAAATACGGCCTGGACCAGAAGAAACGTCGCCAAAAGCACAAGTAATTATACCTATAACTGATTTTTGACATGCTATATCTCGAAAACCAAGAACATTTATTCTTTATTTTCGATATGTTTCGTCGAGATCTATAAGAATTCATCATCAGATTGTGACTTCAATAGAACATCATCTGTGCTAAATTCATTCACTCCGATAAAACTATGCTCATACCTCGCAGTAATCTCGCATCTTCTGATCAGCATTTCAAAATGATTATAAAACAATTCCCATAAGAAGTAACCTTCGTTATAAACATTAATAAAGCACAAGGTCAGACACTTCAAAAGGCAAGATTCTATTTATCAGAACCCGTTTTTCCGTATGTGCACTCGTACGCGGCTTTTTCAGGAATTTGTATATGTATTAATATTTAATTATGCAATTTATTATCAAAATTTACTCGAAATCTTGTATATTGAACAGAAATCGAAAGATGTTTTATAATTAAGGTGGTAGTATTTAATGACTAACTAACAACCACTTTTTACGGTCAAAAAGTAAACGATTATTACTTTATAACTGGTACCGGTAATATTATTTTCAAAAAAGTTTCTGTAAGGTATCACCTCTGATAAAGCCATTGATACATTTTTAATTATCTTCCTTAATATTTCCACTTGTCAGCCGGTATACAAGAACTGTTCGTTTAAATATTCTTTGAAATCAAAGAAATTCTATTTGTAGGGTTTCTGATATCTGAATTGACTACAAGATGGCGCTAGTGCCGTTATCGAGAAACCGAATGACAAAATTGTTCGTATTTTGTAAACTCGCTTTTTTCAGGGAAGACAACTATTTAGGTAATCTCAAAAGTCAAAACTTTACCTAAATATTAAATTTCATCCAAATCGTCACAGCCGTTTCCGAGATCTGAAATATATATATATATATATACAAGAATTGCTCGTTTAAAGATATAAGATAACTCTTAAGAATTCGGAATACGTGTTCTGTCAGGACAAGCGTAATACTTCTCGTTTGCGGGTAGCGAAAGTTCTTTACTGGTTGACGCAGAGCCATCGACCACAAGCAACAGGTGGCAAGGGCAACCGCGATCGGCTACGACAGACTTCTCAGAGAGGTGAAATCGTTACTTCTGTGATTACTTCCTGATAGGGGTAATAATGAAACCGGCTTATGACTTTCTCCTTATAATTGTTCCCAAGGGCATTATCACTGCACCAAGCCCACAGTTTTCTTTGTAACGTGATACATTATATCCAACCATGTTTAAGAAGTAATGAAACATTAGTTAGGGTATAATTTAGTATATATTGCCAGGAGTTTCAGCAAATACTGTTTAGTTACAGAATGGTGTCACACCCTTTATCGGCATTTTAAAATAGATTTTTAATTCTAAATTAAACTTTGTTGTAATTAATAACACCAAAAAAATTTTATTCGTGCTGTTAGATGTTTTCCTTGGGCAGTAATCAAAAAAAAAAATATAATGAACGCTCATCTCACACATGCAAATTCGCAACTCTACGTACGACTCTAAATGATAAATATATATTAGGAAAATGAAACATAAAATGATCGTCTTTGTGCTATGACCAGTAGATGTATCACAAAATTTAATTAAGTGATATAAATAAATTTAGATTTATCACATTCGAAATAATTTAAATTTAGTAAATCAAGGTTAAGCAGTAACTGCATCCTGACTCATACATTTTCTTACAACATTCGAAATTGTTAAATTTCACATAAATTTATAATCTTGTGGGTGTTTATTCTAAGGGACACAATTAAAACAATTTGTAGTCTCGTCTTAAAAACAATTAATATAACCTGCTAAGAACGAAATCATTCCATGCGTTGAATATTAATATACTGCTCTGGGGAAACAACACTGTATTTCCATAACAACTCGGCAATGCAATAGTAAGTCGCCATATTCTGATCGGAAAGGCGAAATATCCTGTGGAAACATTTTGTTCAAGCGGATTGCTACCCGAGAGCATTTTATTTAACTTTAAATGCCATTGAATAGAATTACTTTGTATGTTTTTATGGTTATAACTCAGTGTACCACGTATAAATGTAAAATAACAACATGCAAAAGAAAAAGTATTGACTTTCTTGGATATCCAAAATGTATGCACCGAAAAATCTTGAACTGATTTGTTGCTAGTTATTTTTAATTTAATGTTTGTGCTACATTATAAGGAAAATTTAAATGTAACAATAGTCAGTATTTGCAGCTCTCCATCACCAAACATATAAAATTAAAAATATTGAGAACACAAATTTATCGTTCGGGAGTCTTCATCTTGTTACCCTGTAGGAAAACAATTTCTCTCACATATGTCTGCCACATGGTGCTGGTATGAATTAAATGTTTAACCGTTGGGAAAACACTAAATGGATTCAAACTACGTTTCTTTACTTAGCGTGTTTTTTTTTTTGTCGAGAAAACCGTGCTGTAAACGACTTTGGAAAATGAACAGTGTCACACTTTATGTCACATTCCATGAATTTGAAAAAACTCCAGACATATTCCTGTTAATTAAGATTCTATTATAAGGAATATAGCAGTAGATTTCTGAACCAGTGCGCGATTTTATAACTGGATGGATATTATTATTATTCTCGAATCACAAACAACCTTAAACGCACTTAGCCCAGTACTTCGCAACCTCAGTTGCATCCTGTGTTGCTCGAAACAGATTATCATTGTTGCAGGATGATGGGCACATAGGGCACTCGAGCATATGGTTCATTGTTTGGTCCTCACCACACTCGCACTTAATACTGGTAGATCAGTATTACCCATTTCACTAGGTTTTCCTTGGATCTGCTCACTCCTGTTCACTATCGATTTAAGGACAGCCAGACGTTCTAGTCCTCTGCGTGACCTGGTGGCAAGCGCTCTGCAACTGTCAGTGGTCCCGAGATGTTAGGGACCTTCATTTTCCACAACTATACTGTTGCATTTTCAGGTGACCCAATTTGTTCCCACGATGTTCTCGGAAAGTTTTTCCTGGATTTGAGTCTTTAGACTGATGGTGTATGGCCGTGTAGTGGATGAGCGCTTTCCCATTCTACTTTTGTCCACTCCTTGTTCGCAGCGACTTCTCTCCGGATACTGGGTGGTGCAATCCCCGAAAGCTGGTAGAGCCTGTCAACTGGGGTAGGCTTTAGGCAACATGTAACTAGCCTACAGTATAGATTCAGTATGTTACATATACAGTGAAGTATCATGTGTTTTAGATAGTAATATTATAACTCAGAAAAAAGGTAATCTCTTCTTCTCTTGATTTTTACATACCTGAACAGTTTTTCTCGCAAATTATGCTTCTTTATGTAGGGAAATGAAAAGCCTAAAAGATCGAAAAAATATCTATAGTGCCCTCCGTGATATTTTAAGATGGTTTGAAAAATTATAAATTAAGCTAAGGAGGGTAAGTATAAAAAATAATGTTGTGTAAAATCAATATATATAGGCCCCTACATAGAGAAAGTATATGCCATATCGTTTTTTTTTAGAAATAATTTTAGATAATTTCACTGCAAATACAATGAGGGAAGTTTATGAGTGTCTTCTTATACAAAATCCGAGTAGCGCCGTGTAATCATTCATGTGAAGGGATCATGTTTGTTTTTTCACTCAAATATAGCCATTATTTTAAGCAATATTGTGAAATTTCATCTATTATCCAGTGTTATCTTTCTCTTCCACCATTACAAAAACTCTTTAAAGCCTGCTTCTTTAATAACGTGTAGGAGAAAAGTATTAGAGAAAGGAAAACTTTGCAATGGTCACCGATCAGTTTCTACAGAGAGAAGTAGACAATTATTGTTGTGTCCGTCAGTTCGCCGGCTTCGTGTGGAGTGAGCACAGTATTGGTGGCCGGATTTGCGAGTGTGGCGGACATACCGCGGCTCATTAAACGTGGATCGCGAGTTAGCGGACGAGCCTGCCTCACCGCAAACGGCTACGCACCACTGGTGGTCGATACCGCAGGCGCTCGCCGATTTACCGACCTCGCGCAGACTGTTGGTGGACTGTTAATGTAATACATGTGGAACGTGCTCGTAAATTCCGATGTTAGTTCTGGAAATTCTGTTTTTGACAGGATGTTGAAGAGGATCGGGCAAGAATGTCGATACGGCTTTTTTTAGTAACTTTCTACTTTTATTATTTGTCTGGTAGAAAACGAACAGTGAATGAAAAAATTTGGTATATAATTCTTGTTTTTCTAACAATACACATACAAACATATAGGCTGTTTGCACCGTAACGATAACTAGATACGAAAATGACAATGCATTTGTCATCTTCTACTTCTTCTTCTTCTTCCTGTCCAGTGTTAGGCCTGGTGGCCTGTTACGGTCTCAGTCCATCTTCTTGGTGGTCTCCCTACATCTCTCCTGCCTTTGGGAGGGTATTTGAGAATTTTTCGTAGGATCCGGACCGTCTTCATCCTTAGTACATGGTCTTTCCAAAATATCCGCCCCAAGTCACCCGCAATGCATTTGTTTATTGTGAAAATACTAGTAACTGCTATATAATATAAACCATATATCTAATATGTTATTTCCTCTGATATTGGACTAACGGTAATGGGTGCATTAACAATGGCTGAATTGGACTTCCTTCGATAATAACATTACTCTTTTACGTCAAATTAGGAAACAACCGATTTGTATAGACATTCTCACTCAGAATTTTAGGAGTAAGTAAAGTTTACTTTTGCGAAGGAAAAATTACGACGCAGTTCACTATGTATATCCTTCTCACGACTCACTACTTTCATTTATTTCAAAGTGCAATGTAAAGAAAACTATTAAACATAGACTCTAATACAGCGTTTCTCAAACTTTTACTCTACGTTCCACTATAAAATTTTCCAGGCAATGGAGAACTCCCTTATCAAACAACTGTGACCTTTTCTTTTTTATCTCCACTACTGTCATCAATGAGCGATATTAATTATTGTGCGTGCTATAGGCTTCAAATAGACTGTCCGCCATTATGTAAATCTTGACGCGAACCGCCTTCGATCAACTGGCAAACCCCTAGGGGTTCACGTACCCTACTTTGTGAAACACTGCTCTAAAGCAACTCAAAATGTTTTACATAAAAAATAAATGCAGTTCCGCGTATTCTCCTTTAGTAACCGTGAAAAAATAGGATGTATGGCACTGTTGGTCGGAAGAACCGAAGGATAGTTCGGCCGCCGATTGACAGAGTTTCAGTTTGAAGCTCACGGGCCTCTGCCGTGATTGCCCAAACCTAATTTGGTAACCATACCTGGTATAGGGTACCTACAGCTTTAAGTGGAATCCGAACCACGGAGCGTCCTAGCGTACATTACATGGCAAAGCAAAGCTTTTCCAGAAGTAAAGGTATTTTTTTAAGGCCGTAAAAATACCAGCGGAGACGGGGATTTAAACCGGGTAACCTTTCGTTTCCAAGTCACGCGCCTTGATCAACCTTTATTCTTGAAGTGAAAACTTTTATAGGCGCTCTAGGCGGGGATAAATCTATGAGTTCGCGACTTGCCGTCACGGACATGCTATGATGTGATGCACGTATGATAAGCGCCTTGGACGCTTTTTGGTTAGGTAATATCTCATGAGGTTCATGCGTGGCAAATTGAAACTTTGTCAATCGGCGGCCGAACTATCCTTCGGGTTCTTCCAGTCAACTATCGAATACGCCCTACTTTTAAAGGATTACAGTGTATCTGTAGCTATAAGTATGACGCGTTGGGGCGTATGATATTCATAGTTTTCCCTTCTGTTGTCAGTCCCCAATGACTGCCATTTTTTAACCGCTTGAAACCTTTAAAATGTCTAAGCGATACACAATCTCAGCCCATGAACACCGAAGCATATGTGGAGTGATGTAAGTGATTTCGTCCATAATTCTTTAATTAAACTGGGGAAATCGCCAACATCACGTAGATGTTAGGCATACACAATGTCTTTCTAACCTCTCAGGAAATAATCCACAGGGGTTTTGTCTGATTTGGCGATACTAAAAATGTAGTATACGAAGTAACTTGTTACACCTTTCATTATTTGGGCGATACACATCTCGTATGTTACATACCAACTCCGGGCAAGATCTAATCGACGATGCGGCGCTTCATTGGGCAGCGCACATACGCTTGCAGCTGCTACGCTGGCGCCGCGCCGGCTGAATACCTGGAGCGTCGTTAATATTGCCGAGTGACGAGGCTGGCGACAGCAGAGCGGACCCGCGGGATGGCCGCCGGAAATTGTCCGCCGGCCAGGCGGCTGGCGGAATGATAAACGGCGCCGCGCAGGTGCCCGTGGCGCCGCACAGTAGCGGGAGGCGATTTTTCACTTGCTGCTCGGTTATCGTTTCATAGATAGCTACCCAGCGGGAGACTGCCGCTGCTTTACCAAGCACGATCTTATCTGTTATATGAGACCAAAAGACTAACGTCTTACAGACTATAGGACCTCTGGTTCAATGGATCCACGTAGGAGATTATACAAGGTATAATTCAGTCTGAAAAATTATATTTGTATAATACAATAAAATCGAAGTTGGAAATTAACATCTGGAAATGTATTTACAACGCTAAAAATTGTGACAAATTAGAGTCTTCTTCCACTCTTTAATCCTAATAGATGCGACACTAGTAAAAGACGTTTTATTAGTGTCACAACATTCTTGATTTTATTTTAGCCAAAGTGGTGTTTCCTGTTCATTCATCCTCATCCGCCGTTCAAAGATGGTGTGAGAATTTAAATTATTCAGGTAGGGCGTCATTTCTTGTCAAAAGCGAGCAACATTATATTTCTGTCAGAGTTTCCAGACGTGCTTTTGCTTTCATTGTATTTTCATTTTTAGTGTTCGAGTTTTCAAAGAGAGCGCTATTGTCTGTAACATATCACTAGGTGTTGCAATTTTATATTGCTAATTTTAGTAAAGTTAGGTTTAAATTTACTGTTTTATTTTATTGTTCTGATTGTGGTTTAACGCTTCGTCGACGTCGAGGTCATTATAGGTGGGAAGGGATTGGGACAAGGAACGGGAAGGAATTCGGCCATCGCCTTTTGTAGGAAGCATCCCGGCATTCGCCTGGAGTGACTTGGGGAAACCATGGAAAACCCAAAATTGGATTCCCGGAGGGGAATGGAACCAACGTCCTCCCGAATGCGAGGCCAGAGCGTTAACCACTCACCCATCACAATCGGTAAATTTACTGTTAATTTGTTAATTTTAAAGAAGGAGTACTTAATATTAAGGAGATGAAAGAGGGCGTATGTGTAGGGAGACATCTTGCTTGTTGGGTGGGACAGATGGCTCAGACAGTTTGCGCCAAGGAGTCTGCGACGTTAGCCAAATGTGTAAAATCAAAAAAAGGCAGGTAGAGGTGAAGTTCTTCGTTGACCTATCTACAGAAAACACCATAATCCACAGATACTGTTTGAACACCTCTCTGGTAAAAATGCTAGTGTTGGTAACATGAGAGACAGAGGAAATTAAGCTCCAATTAGTTTTGAACTTATAAAGAGCCCTCCAGAAGAAAAGGGGCATCATTCTGTTTGCTGCTGTTGAAGTGCGTTAGTGCGTAGACCGGTGGAACCATTTGGGAGCCATCAGACACTACAGCATTACGTGACTAGTCAGTTAAACAATTTTTTATTTATTTCTATCTCTCTCTCATGCATGGATAAACTAAAATTTAATGAACACTATTTAATCAAGAGAACTGATGCAAGTTCTTAAGACTTTGGAAGCACAGAAACAGTTGGCTTATTGTGTTTTCGAGAAATGGTTCCATTGAATGATGTTGTTTCGTGTACTATTGTACAAGATTAATTATAGAATAAAATTTAAATTATTTGCTTTACTGTATAAGCTGCTCCTTGTTTTATTGGTTCGGTCTCTCTTCCCAATGATCGTAGTCAATCTTTGAAAATGAGTCCAATAAACTATTAATGAACAGAAAAGTTTAAGGAACAATTGACTGAAATCATGTTAAGAGAATTAAGAGCGAAAGCAGGAGATGTAAAATATTACACGTCGCAGCTCCGGTGACTCTATGTCCCGTTTATGTTGTAGCTTCATATATGTACTTCATTCTTTACTTTACACAACACTAAATACAGTTTTCATAATTTTGTAACATTTTATTACGACGGGATTCCAAAGAAGTAAAGGCGAAGCGAAAAAATTAACTACTTTGCGCTATGTGCTGGATTTAATTATTTAGAGCTCATCAAATAGATAACTAATATTTTTTCACTTGAAATTAAAGAATATAAGTAATTGTTAATTTTTAAACCTTTTTTATAAAGTCTATCTAATAAAAACGGCATTACATGAAGTCTGTTTCCAATATCAACTATTTCCTGTGTGTTAAACGACAAATGGTGTATTAAAACACACTACCGTCTCATAGTTTGTAAGTTCCAGGAAAACAAACAAAAGTTTTTAATTAGTAGTCACCTTGCATTATACAGTATTGTTGCTATTTTATTGAGAATGATCTTAAATCATGGCGCATTAAACTTTGACCATTCATAATAAATTCGATTGAATTTGAATGATAGCATTAGCAACGCATTATTATTATTATTTATTATTATTTGCTAAACGATTGCCATTTAAACACACGAGATACCAATAAGGTCACTGAATTGTAGAACCCAAATTACATTTCTTCGGTTTTATACCTGTGCGGAATCTTGAGAACGGAAAAGGGTCCTTTATCTACATTCTACCAACATAGTACTAACATGGAAAAAGTGTGACACATTTGGTATTTCGCCGATGGCAGTAGTAGATCATAATTTAAGTGAAGCCGGCGGATCCCCACTTGAAACAATATATATACATTTCGCGCTTTCCACAGATGGTAACATATAAAATTATTTTTACAAACATATACACCTTTAATGAGTAATTTATCAACTCATTGCATTTTTTGTGAATAACAGATTTTAAGTGCAACGCAAAAGAAGAATTTTGGTTGATGTAGATTTTTCCATCCAAAATAGTGAAGACAGCGGTCAAGAAAAAGTTTTAGATGCCTGTGCTCATCACAATAGCGACCGGACGTGCCCAGTCATTCAGTGTCGTCGACGCCAATAGCCAGTGACTTTAGAAAGTACAGAATGAGGGATAGATGCCAAGTTTTGGCGTGTAAAGCAAAGATTGGTGAAAACGAACCGGGCGGGAGTTTAACTTCAGCCAATGAGACATTTTTTTCACGTTTGTTTCTGGCTTCGGCGGAACCTGGAGAGAAGTCGACGTGACATTTCGGCTGTTGCTGGAACGGCGGCAAGTTGAGACCGCAGGCTTTGCCGCCTTAACCAAGTGATATAAGCACTAATACAGTATTCTTGGCTATAGTTAATGTGTTTGCCACAACTCTAGACTGCTTGGAGTTTCTTGTCTGTGATGCTGACACATACACTGAGTCGCCCTATCGACGTAAAGCGTCGAAAGTCTGAGTGTTTCGTTTGTGTTCCCGACGCATACAGTGCGTCTAGATGTCCACGAAGCACATAAATAGTGCAACGACTTGACCTGCCTATAATGTGAGGTGGACCAGCTGTGAAGTGATCGCCACAACCATCGGTAATATACGAAATATATGTTTCCATTGTCATTGCTTCATTTTGATCGAACTGAACGCGCTCTGCCAGGTAACCCTGCGCAGATAAGAATTACTCTCAGTGGCTCTAAACTTCTGTTGTATTGTAATAAATCTGAGCTTTCCTGAATGACGCCAAACTTTTGTTTATTTGCAAGTTTAGTTCTTTTAGAGAAAGGAAGAATCTGTATTTTTAATTTTCATTCATGATTTTTCATGCGACATGGGTCAGTAAATGTTAAATTGTGGACATCTTAAAATTACATTTTTCAATGTAAAAATAGAAGCAATCCCATCACAGAATAATTACTAATCAATAATTAATCCCCAGTAGTAAAATTTTTTATCGTTTCTTATATGGATATACAACCTAACTATACGGGTAAATTTACCCCAGCGTACTCCTTTTTGGGTTGGATGATGGCGAGTCTACGTTTGATTAATTTAACTAAACGGATGAGGCAATTTTGATGTAACCTGGTACACATATTTCTCACCGGACAGCTAGAGATTCAATAGTGGAATATCAACATAATCAGCCTATTTACATCCATGTATTTAGCCACAGAGTTTTCACATTCTGATAAGTTTGTACATCTTTGAATTGTTAGATTTTAAGTTGGTTACTTCTTAAGATATCTCTGTAGGCGGCGCTAGTAGTGTGGAATTGTCTGTGTGAGCTCACAAAGGATGCCGCCTCTATTGTTCTAATTGGATACATTGTATCATTCTATTGTTCTCCCCCCTCCCCCCTCCCACTTGACTAACCACTTGACTTGAGGGCCACTTGACTAACCACTTGACTAACCTCAGTTACACCCCTATTGTCCTTGACCACGCCCCCTTTTCCTCCCCTCCCCCTCCCTCCCCCCCCTCTCCTACACTAACCCCAGCTTCACCACCCTAGTACCAGCTGTCGATTCTATTGCTCTTTTGCCAGTCCATATTCGCCTAGAGTGATTTTAGGAAACAACGAGAATATGGATGCTCAGACGGGGGTTCGAACCAGAGGTAACCTCAGCTTCACCACCCTAGTACCAGCTGTCGATTCTATTGCTCTTGTGGGAAAGGACAGTGGACGAGGAACGGTGGGGAATTCGGCCATGGCAAATGAAGAAATCACCCCGTCATTCGCCTCGAGTTATTTGGGGAAACCATGGAAAACTCAAATCTGGATGCCCGGACTGGGATTCGAGCCCACGCCCTCCCAAATGCTAGGCCAGATCTTTACCGATCACGAGGTGTGATAGGACTGGTGCAAGGATCGGAATGGATTTTTGAAGGACCCAACCCAACATTCACCTGAAGTACGGAGTAATGGCTCGTTTGGTCATTATGACCAGGGTTTTTTATTGCCTGCGCATTCCGCCTCTATCCTAGCCTACTTGAACTTAACAGGGTGTAGAGAACCTACAGTTTAAACTTGAAACCGAACATTACGACGCAAGTTGTGAAAGATGTGAAGGTCAGGTTGAGGGCTTTTCACTTTCCCGTCAGATGGCTTAAGCACCGAATGCAGTAATTTCACAAAAAGCATGGAAAGCCGAAATCTTGATGGTCGGGGCAGGGATTCAAACCCACGTCCTCCCGACGCCTTTTTGAAGGAAACACCCCCGGCATTCGCCTGGAGTGATTTCAGGAAAACGAGAATATGGATGCTCAGACGGGGATTCGAACCAGCGATCGTTGTTTGACGGCATTCAATGGACGGGAATAAGCAATATACTTTATATTGAGCGCTTAATAAAATGCGATTTAAACCATCTTTAAACATACGACGAACGAGAATATGTATGCTCAGACGGGATTCGAACCAGCGATCGTTGTTTGACTGCATTCAATGGACGGGAATAAGCAATATACTTTATATTGAGCGCTTAATAAAATGCGATTTAAACCAATGAGGTTTCTTTCTTAAGTTAGGAATTAATGTCTTTAAACATACGACGAAAACACATTTCTGAAAGCTCATTTAACGTAATATTAAGCACGTCATTTCTACCCCAATCACACTAAGTACGATGATAAAATTTATACAGCGTTGATTGTAAAAAACTGAGCTTTCTATTTACATAAATATACTTTAAAAAAAAACAATATTTCCGATAGCTGATAACAAATTTCGCTCGTTGAGCCAGAGGTTGCTGCCCTAAAGAGGGGTCGAGTCTAACACAATGCTCCCTTTTGTTATCGGCACTCGAATGCGTCAGCTGCACAGCCTGTAACTCAACTTCATTTCGCGTAATATTAAGCTTTTAATTTCTACTCTTTACATAACGCGAGAAAAAAAAGTTTATATCATGATAATTCTATGAAAATAACCTTTCCAATTAAACTTTAATATTTTTTAAAAAACTTGTACGTCTGATAGCTGATCTTAAATTTGGGCTTCTGAGCCACGCTTTGTATTGCCGGGGGGGGAGAGGTTTCTATAGCGTATGCGGCGTTACTGCGTGGGGTCCAAAAAAATACAAGTACCAATACTCTCGACCCTTTACACTAACGCTCACAGCTTCATTGATATGTCAAACGATCTACTCTAAAAAATTTCCCCAATGTATGAAGCATGCGGTCCTTGCGTTTATTCATTCCACATTTAATACTCCAACACTACACACAGTTCGAGTTGAGAGGCTATTCATAGCCCACTTATGGACATCATCTCGATCGTGACTGCGTGTATTGTTGAATTGATATGTCAAGTGATCTACTCTAAAAAAGTTCCCCAATATATGAAGCATGCGGTCCTTGCGTTTATTCATTCCACATTTAATACTCCAACACTACACACAGTTCGAGTTGAGAGGGGTTCATAGTAATGTAATGTGAGGAACTATGGTATATTGTTAGATCAACTGTCAACTTCTGGACATCATCTTAATCATTATTGTTCAATGTCAAGTGATCTCACTAACCGTCATCCACACAGATGCGAAGCAGCTGACCCTTCTAGTGTTCTTTTGTTAGACCACTTAGCCACTCCTAACCCCATGAAGCCGCGCGCAGCGCGCAACGGTCATTGCTTGTACGACTGGTCTGAACATGCTCCGCCTGCCCGGTCGAGATGTATAAGAAGCCTGCTTCAGCCATCCCAGAATCACTTCTGCTCCGCAGTTCGACGAGTAAGGTTGTCTCTCTCTCGCTCTTCTGAATTCCAGTAACCATGTCCGAAGATCTCTTCAACTACGAAGGTAAGTTCAATCACACTTGTGTAAAATTTTCTAAAATAGCATAAAATATATTTTTCATCTTAAATGTATACTATATATTATGTTTTCTTTCACAGATATGGCGGCACTTTTAGAGTTAAGCCAACTTGATGATTATGGTATGAATTTTTTAGTGATTGCTCATTATACAGTTAGGTGTTGCTAGTTTTGCCGCTATATCATTGGTTTATTTTTTTTTTTGCAGGAATTGATGAACTTCTAAATATTGCAACCAATGAACTAATTGGTGGTAAGCATTTTAATTTTTTAACTTGTAATTATTTTTTATAAAGTTATATTTTTTTTCTATTTCATTTATTTTTTTCTGTCTGCAGAATGTGGCGATTTCGAAATTTTCAGTTTTGAAGGTATGTCAGTCATAGAAGTTGTATATTTATCTGTTTTTTAATGTTGTTCCATGTTTATTTTGTTACTGATATACGTTTTTGTTTTTTATGTTTCAGATATGGAAGCGACTTCTAGTCAGCAGCGTAATAAACGCGATGGGACTCCATTACTGTCTAACTCCAAACGACAACGACCAACTTCTAATGGTAAGTGCAAATATATTTTATTTTTTCATATTACATAATTTTGTTTTTCGTGCATATTACTAAAATATTTTTTTTTATTCTGTTTCAGATTCATCACAGTGGAGCTTAGATGGCCATGCGCCGTCATTTCAAAGCTTACCATCATCCTGTGCACCACCTACACCATCATCACAGGGATGGATAATACCGGCGCAGTCTCTGGTGCAATATGTTTCCCCACCACCGATACCAGCAGGAGATTCGCCTACACGCCGGAACCATAGAATTACTGGTAAGTCAATACTACTTCTTTGAATAATTATTTTTTTTGTTTACATGTTTATTTATTTTTTCAATGTTACTAAAATTTTCCTTTTTTTTCTGTTTCAGGTACCGGTATACAGGGGTCGGCCGCAAATGAGCCTGCCGCTGTCAACAGGAATGATCCGGCCCCACCACCACTGTGGCGACCCTGGGAAACGCCGGCCACGGCAGCAGGTCCTGGCATGCCTATCGCTGCTCCTCATCGACCCGTCACCAGCACGTCATCGTGGCAGCCGACTCCAGCATCACACCAGCCCGGTGCTAGCACGTCATCGTGGCGGCCGACCCCGGCATCACGCCAGCCTGTCGCCAGTACATCATCGTGGCGGCCCACTCCGGCATCACACCAGCCTGTCGCCAGTACATCATCGTGGCGGCCCACTCCGGCATCACACCAGCCTGTCGCCAGTACATCATCGTGGCGGCCCACTCCGGCATCACACCAGCCAGTCGCCAGTACATCATCGTGGCAGCCGACTCCAGCATCACGCCAGCCTGTCGCCAGTACATCATCGTGGCGTCCCGCTCCGGCATCACACCAGCCTGTCGCCAGTACATCATCGTGGCGGCCGACCCCGGCGCCACGCCAGCCCGTCGCTAGTACATCGACATGGCAGCCGACCACGGCATCACGCCAGCCTGAAGCTAGCACGTCGTCGTGGCGGCCGGCATCCAGCAGCAGTCACCCAGCAGTTATTACTGATAGTTCATTACCATCTAGCAGCCACAACGATGCAGCAACAGGGGGTGAGTTGCCAGCAGCGCGCTTGATCCTTGAAGACCGGGAAAGTGCTTTCGAACGTAGAATTTATACCGGTACCATTCTAAATTCATTAAATTATATTGACCCTATTAAATACATTGATGCTTGCCATGATCTTATAACTGAAAAACTTCGCGAAATTGTTGATAGTCAGTCCTCCCCGTCCGTAAAAGTTCAGGTGGGGCTGATTACAACATACAAAATTCAGAAGGAAGCCGCTTTCGAAACCGTCCGTATGTGTTTTTTTACTAAAATGCGTGAAGTCACGCGCAGCACATCCCTGTCTGATTGGTATAAAAACTATGTGAAGTCGGAGCTCAATGTAAAATTGTGTGAGTTTCAAGAAAGGGACAGCGGCAAAACTCTCGATAGAATCGTATCCCTCGACATCAAACATTTCCAGCCTACACCGCCGCATATTGTCTAATCCTTCACGACCGTGTAGTTGAATACATACCGCTAACAAGTGTTGTGCGTAAACTCACATAAAACCAGATAGCGCCCATCATCACCACCCAGTATCATGCCGACCATCTTCCTGGACGTGCAAGGATTCAAGACGAGAGATGGAGCGTTTATCTTTAAAGAAGTTGCCGTGTGTGTAGTACAAACAGACATCATTATTGCTACACATTGCATATCTGTAAAATCACCAAGACGTGGAGGTAACGACCCAACAGTGACATGGTTGACACATAATTACCATGGAATACCTTGGAATGCTACTGGTGTTACGTTCAGTAGACTATGTACTATTTTACATGCAATCACCAATACAGATGACTCAATCATATGTTAAAGGACTGGAGAAGGCTCGATGGTTTCAGAAGATTATCAGGAAGAAAGTTTGCTACAATATAGAAGATTTAGGTTGTCCACCTCTACGAGAACTCAGGAAGAATAATTTGATTAAACTTTGTAAAGGACATTTATTTTGTAATGCTATATGTGCTGTTGAAAATGTATATTTAATTGCCCAATGGTGGGTGAAATAAAAGAAATCAAATCAAATACAATGTATTTTTTATTTATACTTTTTATACATGTATTTTATTAACAACATTTTCTTTCATATTGATGTACACATCAGTTCTTGCACTTATTGTCCACGGCCATTATATACGGTCCACAAACATCATACCCAGGATTGTAATTCTTAATTACAATATTATTAACATCGGGTAATACAAGCAAATTTTTATATGCAATAAGTTCATATTTTAGTAGATTATAATCCAATGACGAACTTGGTGTCACTTGAGCCACATAAACATCGTTAATGTACATATCAACCAGTTTTTGCACTGTGGCCATATTAAAGTCTCGTAGCACTTTACTTGACAAAATGTCCACAAATTCCATGTAGTATCTTGCAACTAGATATCCCCACCTCTTCTTGACGGCCAAGGCGCTGGAAACTGCAGGCTGCGCGTCGATGATGTTCTTCCAAGTCGAATCTCCGAAGTAGACACCGCTGGCAGGATCGGCATTTGGGGCGAAGTATACTGTTTTCACCCCGGCAACCGTACGGCAGGAGACGGTATGCTCACCAAGAGGAATGTCGGCCTGGTCGCTCGCTGTGTTGAACAAATCTGACACTACGTCCAGTACTTGAGTCAGCACGACCCATTCTTCATACGTCAGTATAACCTTGGTGCGGTATCCAACTTTTTCGAGCACTACTACTGGCTCAAATTCGTGTTTGGACGATAAACCTATCGTCAAACGCTTTGTGTCACCGGCGTTAAGCTGATAAACGGCCGAGAACAACAGTACTGGGCGAGACATGGCTGAACACTGAGGTCAGCAGGCCGGTCGGAGGGCAGTCCTGCTTGTTGGAGCGGTGGTGGGGGGTGAGCATGCTCAAACCTGTCGATGAAACGATGCAGCTGGTGGGGTTAGGGGTCTGACAATAGAATGGGCAGCTGCTGCTTCGCAGATGACGGTTAGAGGCCGCTCAAGTGGTCTGACAATAGAACAAAGGACCGCGAGGGCAGCTGGCGCGACACACTGGTGTAGTTGGGGGTCGCTCAAGGGGCCTAACAAAGAACCCCAAGGGACTGGTGCTAGGGAAGGCAGGTGTTCAAACAAGTGGCCATGATTGACAGGTGGGGAGGACAACAAAGAACCGCGAGGGCAGCTGGCGTGACACACCTGGTGTGGTTGGGGTCGCTCAAGTGGCCCTCGAGTCAAGTGAGGGCAGCTGGTGCTAGGGAAGGCAGGTGTTCAAACAAGTGGCCATGATTGACAGGTGGGGAGGACAACAAAGGACCGCGAGGGCAGCTGGCGCGACACACCTGGGTCGCTCAAGTGGTCGAACAATAGAGGGGGAACTGAGGTTAGTCAAGTGGCACTCAAGTCAAGTGGCCCTCAAGTCAAGTGGGAGGGGAGAAAACAATAGGTGTGAAAATGATTGACAGGTGGGAGGGGAGAGAACAATAGAGGTGTGAAAATGATTGACAGGTGGGAGGGGAGAGAACAATAGAGGTGTGAAAATGATTGACAGGTGGGAGGGGGAGAACAATAGAATGATACAATGTATCCAATTAGAACAATAGAGGCGGCATCCTTTGTGAGCTCACACAGACAATTCCACACTACTCTCTAGTCATTCTAAAACTTATTGAAAACATATTTAAATCAGTAGATGAAATCGACCACTGTACATAGAGTTAAACAACATGAGAAACATCAGCCAAAAATGTGTAGCGTTTTATCCTACTATTGATAATTTTATTTCTTCCTTTTGTATCTTTGCAGTCCCGAATAATATTCCAGCAATAATTAGACAGCATGGCAGACATCCAGTTCCCTTCTTACCGCTGATCTAAAGTCATGATGTCCTTGCACATAGTTTGCAAACATTTTGACCTTTGCAAACATCTGTGCGTTTGCAGTCGGATGGTTCGGCTTGTTGTCTCCACCAACCACCAACCAAATATTCGCAAATAACAGTTAGTGTGCGAACATTTGTCACCATTCCAACTGCTACATGCAGTGTCCAAATGGTTCCGAGAGAAAAACATTGCTAGAGCTGCATCTTGTGTAATATGTATGTTTTAATTGAAGAAGAGGAAAAAAAGGAAAGGTAAATTTTGAATATCGCATTTTTTAAAACAAGAAATTTCACGCGACTGCTCTATCACATAATAACAGATGATACGAGTGGTTTAATAAGATAAATACTACTATTTCCCTACTTTGAAACGATGTAATAATAGAAAACAAAGCAAAATAATTAATAAAATTACACACCTTTTCCTGGCGCCATTGAGTTCTGTTGTTTACCTTTTTCTCTTCAGAATGAGGAGAGCAAAGAATTTACTTTCCCTTAACAATATCAATAGTGGTATATGTTAATATCAGTGGACTATTCTACCATATCTGCAGCTTTGATTTATATGATTCAGTTAATAGTAAACACTTTCCACTATCCCAATCCATAATTATATTATTTCTAGATTTTAAGATGCATTTAATACTGAAACTGTTCTGAACACGCACCCTTGTTGTTGAACCTACCTCCACTGAGCGCGCACCTGGCGCGCACTGTCCGCGCACGAATAACGAATTCCTTTGACGTACCGACATCGGCCGGAACACCTGCAAACAACCGCAAATCCTTGTTCGTGCGCGCTATTCTCGTCTCCACTGGACAAATTCTGAGTTCGTAAACATTTTAAACGTTTGCAAATGTTTTGCGCGCTTGGTGGATCCGCCACCTGTTAGGAATCTTTCACCGTGTTCATCACACGTCGCCACAGCTTTCCGGGAAGTGATCCATATGAGAGTGCAGAAAAAGCACCTTAAACTACATAATGCATTCCAGTTTTTTCTATGCAGCAATCATCTCATTTACCAAATCTTTGTTGTTATGAGCACTTTGTTTCCCAAACAATTATTACTGACATTCTTGAAAGATATCCATGCTCGTCTTTCTTTTGCCGTCAGAGTTTCTTCAAAATTTGGGTCTCTGAATTTGTCTAATTTGGGGACCAAAAAACACACTTCCCTTTACCTTTGCTTGTGTAGGAAGAGGAAATTTGTTTAAGAAGTACACAAATCCTCTTCCAGTTTTATCCATGGCCTTAACAAATTGTTTCATTAGGTTTAATCTAATATGAAATGGAGGAAGAAGCACATCTTAACTAGCTACCAGTTCTTAGGCTGGCATTTTTTTTTCTCCCAGTTTCCATTTCAACAAGACCATTCCTTTTTCTTATAATGCGAATTTTTGTCACTACTATTCCAACCCCATAATTGTTATAGCCTGGTTATATACCCAACATAATGGCAATAATTCTGAGTTCGCCACATTTACGTTCATTGCATTTAATACATATGAGCACTTATGGTATTGCAAAGTGTCATAAACTCTAGTCATATTAGCATAGCCAACTGGAATGGAAGAAAATTACGTACCCATTGT
>JARYHS010012519.1:72567456-72716872 GCA_031002005.1 Vandiemenella viatica
TCCAAATGTTTTAAATCCACGTCCTTGGATACTTACCAATAACGTTTTTGGTCAGAACATCAAACCAACGTTTCACCTGCGGTTTGAGTTTTAACAGCACCACCCACAGAATATTGCTATAGCTAAAAAGCCGTATTAGTTTTTTGTTTTTTCCTGTTTATGAAACACCACTAAAACCACAAAGGTGACAACACTTTTTGAAATTGTGCCTTCAACTACTGACCCCTCATCATGTTTTGTTCTGAAAAGAGTGTTAATTTCGCCTTTAGCAGCTTTCGTTATTAATGGTAGGTGAAAATTAGTTTTTTTGACGCTAAAATACTGTCAACTCAGAATGCGTTGACGACATCTCATGTCACCGACAACAGTCATTTAGTTATAATTTTTTCCGTATGTTTCTAAAATAATTTTAAATGTGGTAGTAAGGGAACAACATGTCTTCATAGCACACCGCAAAATTAACTAACTTCAAAAATCTGCAATTATTTGTCAACGCACTCACCTAAAACTATCTTTACATGGCAAATATTGATTTTATCATTAATAGGCAGTTATTTTAAGTGAAAGATGATCGGTATAACGTCTTCCTTTCTTTTGACGCTAGCGTTTCTTCAAAATTAATTTTTTGTTTGAAAATGTTAACTTTTAATGTTCTGTATGGACACGTAATTTCTCTTGAATGTTTTAAAAGACTAAAATGAAGTGCTTTCAATGTCTGCACAACTCTTTTATTAACGAAATACAATCCATATTTTCGTTTCTATAACGAATATGTTAAAATATGTCACGTTTTTTTGTGAGGTGGGTGAGTCTCAATTTTGGATATTAACATGAATGTACCACCTACCGGGTATAGTACTGTCTTGGTAGATGTGTATAATGGGTTGAATAAGTCCCAGGATGAAATGTAGCGATATGCAATTCAGGTCGTTCGGATTAATATGAGCATGGTAGTACCATTTTTCATCGGGGAAATTTCCTAGTGAAAAAGCGTCTTCTTAAAGTGAAATATTATGTAACATGTTGCCATACATTTTATTTCCGTCACAAAGACTCGTTATTATATCCCATTCATAAGTATGCAGTAACAGTTTGGTTACATTTGGACATCATTTACATCCTGTGACAGCTTTGTATAAGTGTGCTCGTATTAAAATATTGAAGATTCGATTTCATGAATGTCCACTTGTTCTGCATATAAAGGAATTTAAGAATCTGTATCGACAGCTGATAATATGACGTGTAAACTATATGACAGCAGTATAAGGACTATTATTTTAGTATATTATCTTTATCTTGTCAAATAACAGCATAGGGTCATCATGGTAAACCTTATTTCTACATATTACGCTGCGTCGACTAAGCGCTAAGGTTTCAAAATGTTTTCTGAACAACAGGAACGACGAAAGTTTCTTGAAATTCTCCATACCGTGAGATTGGAAACAAGCCATAAAACTGAAAGAATCAGAAATAATCATCCATGATGAATGCAGACTAAAAGGAAAAATTATTGTATAAAAACCCAAAGGAAATTTGAATCAAAGGAACCCTTTTCTGCATTTAACTATGGTTCAAGGTGATTCCAAATGTCATTCTGCTTTTGTGACGGTCTCTGTTAAACAGGCTGCTGAAAGAGGATCTTTAGTTGAGAGGCACCAGGCGGCTCTGGAGATGACGATGACGTAGTGCGTGAAAAAATAAAAAAAAACCAGTGTTTTGTGATTTCCTTGATAGCTGAAAGAATGAAGGCATTCCTCGTGTATCAGTTGTATAAAACTTTGCCTGGCGGATTACCAGGGGAGTACGTCAGTTTGCTGCCGTGTTTCGTAGTCGCTTCGCGACTTCACATTCCTCCGCCTATCCCCTCTTCCAGTAGGATGCCCGAGAACGTTGCATGTTAGTTGATTAACAGAATTCAAAATCATGGCAGTGCACAGATGAACATTTCACAATACGCTGCCGAATACCAACGCAGCTAGTGTACAATAAGTACAGATTCAAACAATTGCACACAAATGGAGTTCATTATATTCGTTTCTAGATACCCGTTAGTATTTTTTTTTACCTATTATTAGTTGTTGTTTTTCAAACACCATCACTTTGTTTTAAATCCTATTTGCGGCGGCTTTCTTGAACACATTCTATAAATATGAAACATTAGGTTTTCCCGCGACTACCTATCCGTTGAGCGGTGAAATTTTGCCATTGCTTTCTCCTTTTTATCGCTATTAA
This sequence comes from Vandiemenella viatica, assembly GCA_031002005.1. Classification (NCBI taxonomy): domain Eukaryota; kingdom Metazoa; phylum Arthropoda; class Insecta; order Orthoptera; family Morabidae; genus Vandiemenella; species Vandiemenella viatica. The sequence goes on from JARYHS010012519.1 coordinate 72,569,689, forward strand.
TTAACAAATATTTGTTACACATTAAGTGCCTATCTTGAAAAATTTCAAGCGTCTCGTTTATCAAAATCCTGTATATAGTCCAGCTTGTAACTGAAGTTAGAGCGATCTGGTGGGTCAGTGGTTAGGGCGTCTGACTGGGGATCGAAAGGTCCCCGGTTCGAATCCCTGTCTCGGTGCTGATTAACAAAGGCCCTTAACCCGAAAATAACTTTAGCACAGCTTATTGTGTAATGTGAAGTACATTAGAGCGTTTCCGTGGTTTGGATTCCACATTAAACTGTAAGTCCCTTGTACCTGGTAGCATTACAGGGTTAGGTTAAGGTGGCTACGACAGGGGTGGAAGGCGCAGTTAATAGAATCCCTGTCACCAAGTCATTACGACCACACAGATTGTTGTTATACTTAAGTTGAATGTCCAGAAAATATTTCAATCCATGTTTGCAACTACATAGCATAGTGTATTGAAATATAATTCAAATGTTAGCTGAGACTCTTTGAAACTTTGTAAACGACGTCTAACTCCGTTCATTAGAATTTGTGTGATAGTGAAACAAACAAACACACAAATTCAGAAACAATCAAAAATTCCAAATAATGATTGTTTTGTCTTCAGGAATCTCAAACTAGCCCAAACCTACAATTTCTATTCAAAACAACCTTATTTCATCCAGTGTACAAAAAAATTTTGTGGTAAATTTTATTTAATTTATTTCAATTTCTTCCAAATACAGTGAAATCCAGAAATCTATAGCTTATCGCGCAACTCAAGCAACTTGTAGAATCTGAAGTGGTATTTAATGCGATTGGTTACACGTTCGACTACAGACATTTCTCCACCGCATTCACATTTTAATAACCACTCGGAACAAACCCAGTCTGCTCCGACACGTATGGTCACCGGGGGAACGATTCTGCCAGTTCAATAAATTTCAACTTAAAGCTCAGAACTGGAGCACGCAGCAGTGCCCTATATTACAGGGACACTGCGAACACTATAACGGCGCGCCCGCGGCAATTCGTAAATTTATTGTCCTAATATTTGGAAAGGTTGGAACAGTTCTTTTGTGGCAGACTGCACCTATGTGGAAGAAATAAGTTGCTGATATTTAAAGGTGTGGCTGGAAGCACAGTTACCACAGCTGAACATCATAATGTCTTCTCAAAAGGATCCGTGACCATTACAATTTTAAATTATCTCTATAAACTAAATAATATTTGTTAGAAATTAGCTTAAGTCAGAGGTATTTTTTTTTCTTATGGCTTTAGGCGTCGTCGACGTCGTGGTTATTACAGTCGGGAAATGACGAGGTGCAAGGAACGGGAAGAAATTCGGCCATGGTTTCTATAAAGTAACCATCCCGGCATTCTCCTAGAGTGATTTGGGGAAACAATTGAAAACCTAACTAACTGGATGGTCCTATGGAGATTCGAATCCCCGTTCTTCAAAATTATGTTACAACAAAACAGAAAATTGTTTCACTATTTCCAAGTAATTTCTCACAGACATCAAATTATAACATAGTAATTTTCCTTTTTAATTCTTTATTAATTGTGAAGAATTTTATCAAAACCAAAATCACACACAAACATATGATTTCAACACATTTTAATCCATTGTGGCTCTCAGAATTACATGTTTAGAAACATAACGGTGTAGAGTTTTAAAAATAATGTCTTCTCGCAATAAACTCGGAACAAGTTGTCTTGATTGTACAATTAGTTGTCATTAACTGTACCAGACAGGCAAGTGGAGTTCATCGAGGAATTATTCAATTAAGTGTGTATCTTGCATACTTATGCCTATTGTATCCGCTGTTATGAAGATATACTGAGATAGGATACTCAGTCATTTCAGCTAAATCAAGAAGATATAGACATCATAGTCTACTCTGTTTGATGGGAAATACAACTACGAAAGACAATGGCTTGATTTATTAGTCCACTATTATTACGTCCAACACTTCACTAAACATCCCTTAACTAATCTCTTCCTTCTTTTCTTCATAAATAGTCATTAAGAAGATACAAAAGTGAATGAAGCCTCATACGTGACTTCCTCTAAAATATCTATGAGACACTTTATTATGTGAAATTTTGCGATTTTTTACTGCATACAGGTTCTTGAAGAAACCTTCCATGCCATTCTATATTATCTTTGTCAAATTACAGTGACTATAATTATAATTTTAGATTTAATTTAACTTCATATTTCCTATTTTTATTATATTAAATTACTATGATGAATTTACAAGGAGAATAAATTACTTTGTGTTTGGTCTTATCACACTACCGATATTGAAGAGACAAATATTTTCTGACTAAGACATACTATTTCATTAATGTGAATTATTTTTATATCACCCTGAAACATGTAATTTAATCAGTATTATATGACACACTTTTCTGTGTTTTGACTAATTACTACCAGATTTAACAAAATAAGATCGATAGTAACAGTAATACAGGTAATGATATTCTGGAGATGAAAGATCTGTGTGTGGTTGCCAGATTGTATTTTAATAATGTGATTTTGGGGCAACCATGGAAAACCAAAATCTGGATACCAGGACGGGGATTCGAACCGCCGTCCTCCCGAATGCGAGGCCAGAACGCCAACCGCTCACCCACCAAGATCGACATAATTCTAAATCCACGCGTACGAAGTCGCATGTAACAGCTAGTGCTTATAAATGTATAAAAACTGTAAAGGAATGTGAACAATTGCAGGATGATCTGGACAGGATATCTAGTTCATCTGGTAAACATGGGATGAAGATAAATGAAAAGAAGAGTCAGTATATTAGGTACACGTAAAAAAAAACTAAAAGTTGATTATGATTATAATGTGGAGGAAGAGTTGCTTGTTGAAGACTTAAAATGTAAATATCTTGACATTACATTTGATAACCAGCTGGGCAGCACACATTGGACAGGTGGTAGGAAAAGGTTTCAAAATCCTTCTGCGATGATGGGATGTACGAGAGAAGTAAAGGAATTGGGTTACAAAACTTTGGTCAGACCACTGCTTGAATTTAGTGATGTAGTGTGGGACCCGCATTTTTAGTATCAAATAGAGGAGTTGGAGAGGATTCAAAAAAGTGCTGCTAGATTTGTTTCTGGAAATTACCGCAGAACGCAATCAGTAACAGATACGATGAAAGAGCTGGAATGGGATTCATTGGAAGATAGGAGGAAGGTGAAGAGAATCATGGGAGGTATATATTGGCGATGAGGCTTGGAAAGATTTTGGTGTAAGAATTAAAAATAATGCATGGAAGGTAAAAGATGACCATTATCACAAGCTGCCACTAAGGTTGTAGATTTTCTGTCGTGGGTAAGGGCGTCAGGCATTGGAATAAGTTTCCAAGAGAATTGATGAATAATTTACCAAAAACATTGAAACGATTTAAAGTAGAGGCAAAAAAGTGGGTAGGTACAAGAAAGGAGAAAAATTGTGTGTTGGGAAATAGTCACCGTAGCGTGCGTTCCGCTGTAATTAAAACTAAAATAAAATAAAAAACCAGTCACTGACGTCCTATGTTGGAAGAAAAAACTTTTGACGCTTATGGATTCTGCGTAACGTGATGGTTGCCGCTCCACATCATTAAAAACATTTACCAGTATATTTTTATATGTCTGATAGCACACGGGTTGAGGCAATCACCTACGAAAGTCAGGGAATCGGGTTTAAGTCATATTGTAGCCAGGAAGGTCAATACGCTTTTCTTTGATTGTGAGAGACCGCCAGGATTTTAGTCGCATTCCATGTCAAATTGTAGGTTCAACCACGACAGACACGGAATGCGCAGGAAATCGAAATTCTGGAACTCGGTGACATCACAATCTGTAGTCGATCTACAGGTCGAAGACGCCATACGCATTTGAATTTTGCTGGAACATGTATTAAGAGACCCCAATTTACAACCATTTGCAATACCGGTACTGTTCGTTTTAAGCAACATTTTCAGTGCAAGTGCCGTTTCATTTTACTTGCATTTAGCAAAACCAATAAGTACTGGGGATCATAATTTTTTAGACTACTGATAATGAACTACAACTGTCTTAATTCCACTACCAACGTAGAAACTACAAATGAAACATCGTACCAAGAGCAGTATTAATAAACTTAATACAAAGAAAAGTGGCAGGTATTTTCAGGAGATGTGCCAGAAAATATAATCCAGCATCTCGTAAGTATCCACACTATGAAAAATTACTACCAAGTTTTCTGTAAATAGTTACTAAGTTATTAACTGTACTAAACTTGCCGGATGTGTACCCTGCCGTTCTATACATAACTAGCATAGAACCTGGCCTTTCTCGAGCGGTGGATATGAAAGTTCGGATGTTTTATCTTGTTTGATTGGATTTTAACAAATATTCTTAATCACCATCAACTTCTGCCGATTTCACTACAGTTTTCAAGATATTATTAAAAAAACTTAGTCGTTGCACGTGAGAATTTTCCTTATGGTGGTGATGGAAGGGAGAGGATAGGTTTTGTACACCAAATGTAGACAGAATTTTTAGCTTTGTTTTAAAGTATACGTGTGCAAAGTTTCATCGGAATCGGATAATAACTGTATAATTGCATAAAGAACATTTGAAAATATAAAATGGGGTAAAGAGGAGAATGGAAAGGGTTTTATAAACCAAATGTAGAAAATATTGTTCCCTTTCTTTTAAAGAAGGCGAGTGGGAAGTTCCTTCAAAATCTAATAGAAACTGTAGCCTATTTATAAAGTACATTGAGAAAAATTATGGGGGTTGAAAGGGTGAGAGGGGTTGGTTTACTAAAAACCAAATACAGGCAGCATTTTTGTCTTTGTTTTGAAGTTTACGTCTGCAAAGGTCCATCTAAATTGGAAAAAACTGTGGGTTTGTATAAAAATTAAGAGGTGTAAATGGGGGTGGGTGTTGTTTTTGGATATTTTGGTCAGAAACCTCCTCCATGAATGAATACAAACATGAGCCAACTTTAATTTTATTTGTTTGTGGCTTTTCGCCTCGTCGGCGGCATTAGAAGTGGGAAAGCATACTGGCCAGCGATTTGAAACCACTTCTACCCGAATGCGAGGTCAGAGTATTATCCGCTCACCCACTACGCTCGGTGCCAACTTCAATGGTGATCGGTCAAACGGTGCCCAAGTTTAATAATCTCTGATATACCAACATCCACATACACCTGTTATTAGCCTCGCATTATATATTTGTTCCATTCTGTTGCAGCACATGCCATTCTAAATATGAGTATGACTGGCAGATTGGAACAACATTCACTGCATTTATGCACTAACACAGGAATTCAACCTTCAGCTTGGAGTCCTCTCTCGAGCTTCACCTACCGAAAGAAATTTCTACCGTTCACGATTTGGCCTGCGGGGTAGTAGATGTGGTGATTAACGATTCTTAATCACTAGTTTCTAGATTAACGTCTTGGGTTAAATTCCATACTTCTCATTAATGCCTGTAGAATTAAGGCAAACGACATGGTTTGATCGTCGGATTGGAGCGTTAAACTTGAAAACAACTTTGTCTTTCGAAAGAGTGGGGTCTGTCTCTGTTTTAAAAACTAAACTTTCTCCATTTATGCATCGCAAACAATACAGTACACTTAGCAACATTCATCATAATACCTACGGAAATTACATATCTGCTAAAAGGGCCTAGTACTGAAGTATTTCCTATCTTAGGAAAGTTTTCGACATTGATGACTTACGAGATCCTGATTTGAAGACAGAATTTGATACATCTCTGAATGACTTGAAAGTAAATAGGACAGTTGTAATTGATGAGATCCCTGCAGAACCTCTTAAATGCCTAGGAGAGGAACGAATAACAAAAATATCATCTTCACACTTACGATGAAACCACAAGCCGGCGAATGTGAGAATTATCGAAACATTAGTCTAACATCACATGCTTCAAAAGTACTGACCTGAATAATATACAGAAGAATAGAAGGTGTAGTAGAAGATAAAGTAGGTGAAAATCAGTTTGGGTTTAGAAAAAAAAAATCCGCTGTGCAAGGTAAGCAATTCTGGATTTAAAATTAATACTTGAAGGTCGGATCAAAGAAAACAAAGATATATTTATGGTGATTGTTGATTTAAAAAACGCATCTGATAATGTTAGGTAGGACAAGATGTCCAAAATGTCTAATATATCGAGATAGAGAAAAACTTTATAAACTATATAACAATCAAGTGGCTATAATAAAAGTACAGAATCATAAGAGACATGCATCATTTGAAAAGGGTGTGACATAAGGTTGTAGTCTATCTTCGTTAATATTCAACTTGTATGTAGAGAAAGCAATAAAGGAAGTATATATAAAAAAGTTTTCATGTGACACAAGTGTTCGAGGAGAAAACAACAGTATTCTACGATTTGCTGATGATATTGTCTTGTTAGCAGAACAGGCTGAGGTTATTGAGAAGGTACTGCAGGGTATGAACAATAACTGAATGAAGATTTTAGATCGAATATAATCCAAACAAGACAAACGAGATTAAATGTAGCAGAAAAGGTACGAATCACGATTAAATATAAAAATAGGATCGGATGAGAAAGAAGATGTAAGTGAATTCTGCTACTCGGGAAGCAAAATTACAATCGACAGTCGAAGTAGGAAAGATGTTAAAAGCAGAACAGCATTAGCAAAAAGATATTGTAAAAAAGAGAAATCTTTTTAGTTTAAAATATTGATCTAGGACTAAGAAAGAACTTTTTAAAAAACCTATGCGTGGAGCGTAACACTTTAAGGAAGCTGAGCATGGACTTTACTAATACCAGACAGAATAGGACTGTTGCTAATATATCGATACTAGACGATACGTGCGAAACTTTCGCTAATAAAATGCGATGAATAGCGAGGTTGAATGCTTGTATTATAATGAAAAGTAGAAACGTACTTTTGTAGCAAATATTTTTTTTAATGTAATAGGAACACATCAAAATACTTACAACATATTACGAAACAGTTAGGAAAATTTGAAACACTCTGTATTTACGTCAAACTGTCACTGACCTTAACAGAACACAACAAACCAGAACAAAATGCACACAACATCTCTGTGATATTTGTTTCTGTTCGAATAAAATGTTTACATTGGAATTGTACAGGAAAACAAAGTGTTTCCATAACAGATTTTTTCCGAAAAGCTACATATTGAATAAAAAAAAGTTTCTTGACATCTTTGTGTTATCTGCTGCTACAATCTAGGGACTTGGCTCTGAACTTTCTCATACGCGCTACCAATTAAAGCACCAAATTCCAAAAAATTCTTTCTTAATTTATTATTTGAGACATTAATCTTTAAAACGATATGATATTTATCGATTTCGGCTAGGTATCGAAACAGATAAATGGTTTTTAATTTTAAAACATGCGCTGTAGAAATAATATTGATACTTTTGCCCTTTAAGGGTCGAAATCCAAAAAAATTCTTTTATAAAATATGGTGTGACCAAAGCAGCCACCTTGGTCATTAAAATGATGCCTCATTTATCGATTTCGGTTAGTTATCAAGCGAGGTTAAAAAAAGAAAGAAGAAGTACTAGAATGACAATATTTTTGGCCTTCAAGGGTTGAATTTGGAGAAAATTTTTACTTAAAATATAATGTGACCAAAGCGGATAATTTAATATTTAAAACGATACTTCATTTACTAATTGAGGTTAGGTATCAAGGGAAATAAATAGCTACTGACAGAAAAATGCGTTGTAGAAATATTAATACTTTTGCCCTCTAAGGTTAGAATTTTGAAAAATTTCTTTCTTAAAACTTAAGACCTTACGAAGACCTCAATCTTTAAAATGATACCTCGTTTATCAATTTTGTTTAATTATCTAGGGAGATAAATCACTCGAGACACAAAAAACGCATTTTAGAAATACTGATATTTATGCCCTTGGAAAGCTCAATTCAGAAAAATTCATTTCTTAAAATGTGTTGCCACAGCAGAAACCTTAATTTCTAGAATGATACCAAATTTATCTATTTCGGTTACATATTAATGGAGATAAATGGCTCGTGACACAAAACTGCGTTGTAGAACCATTTATACTTTTTTCCCATTAAGGGTTAATGTCCAAAAAAAAAAAACTTTCTTAATATATAATGACACCAAAGCTGAGTCATAACTCTTCATACTCCTACTTCATTTATCGATTTTAGTTAGATATCCAGTGAGATAAATCGCTCAAAACTAAAAAAAAAAAAAAAAAAAACACACACATTTTGAAAATATTGATATTTTTGCCCTTTAAGGGTCAAATTACGAAAAATTCCTTTCTTAAAATATAATGTTACCACGGCGGAGACCTTAGTCTTTATTATGATATTTCATTTATCTTTCTCGGTTAGATATCAAAGTAGATAAATAGCTCGTGACACAAAAATGCTTTGTAGAACCATTTATACTTTTTCCCTTTAAGGGTTGAATTCCAAAAAAACTTCTGTCTTGAAATATGGTGCCACCAGAGCTGAAACATTTCTCCTCACAATCTTACTTGATTTATCGATTTTAGTTAGATATCCATGGAGATAAATGGCTCGAGACACAAAAAACGCACTTTAGAAAAATTGACATTTTTGCCCTTTATTAGTCGAATTACGAAAAGTTCCTTTCTTAAAATATAATGTTACCATGGCGGAGACCTTCATGATATTTCATTTATCTTTATCGGTTAGATATCAAAGGGGATAAATAGCTCGTGACACAAAAATGCGTTGTAGAACCATTTATAGTTTTTGCCTTTAAGGGTTGAATTTCAAAAACATTCTTTCTTAAACTATGATGTCCTACTTCAATTATCGAGTTTGGTTAGATATCCAGGGATATAAATGGCTCGAGACACAAAAAACGCATTTTAGAAATATTGAAATTTTGCCGTTTAGGGGTCGAATTAGGAAAAATTCCTTTCCTAAAATATAATGTTACCACGGCGGAGACCTTAGTATTTAATATGATACCTCATTTATCTGTATCGGTTAGATATGTAGTTGAGATAAATGGATCATGACACAAAAAAATTGCAAAAATATTGATATTTTGGCCCTTTAAGGTTTGAATTCCGAAAAAAAAATTGTCATCGTATATGACGTAACTAAAGCGAAGATCTTAATCTTTAAAATGATACTTCATTAAACGATTTCAGATAGGTATCCAGGGAGATAAATAACTCGTAACACAGAAAATAGCATTTTAGACATATTAACATTTTTGCCTTTTAAGGGTCGAATTACGAAAACATTGTTTCTTAAAATATGATGTGACTAAAGTGGAGACCATATGTTTTAAAATGACACCTCATTCATTGATTTCGTTTAAGTATGAAGGAAGATACAGGCTTGTGACAGAAAAATGCCTTATAGAAATAATATATATGATACCGAAGTATCGATAAATTTTTTTAAAATATCGATATTTATGAGTGATATTTTTATGACGATATATCGATATTTCGATACTGAAATCTGGATATCGGATTCGATTTTTTTTAAATAACTTACCTTTTTTCTTTGCTCTGATGACACTGTGTCCCTCAAATTTCTGTTACACATAGAGATTAACAAACTTAAGTAAATCTTACTACGTTTCTGTAATTAACTTGGAAGTTATAGGAAGCAAGTTTACTCAGATGATGACACCAGTGTAGACAAGGCATCGCTCGCCCAGCATAAATCGAAAGTGAGCCCACTGTTTGAAATGAGCGTGCGCACTGTCCCGCGAATTCCAACTGGAAATTAGTGTGTTAGCAGGAATAGTGGGAAGTGTAATTAAAACATAGTTGCTAATTAGAGAGCAAGAAAAGTAACACAATTAAGAGTAAGCTATCAACATACAAAACTAAATGAAATTCCACGAAATAATTTTATGAAAAAAGTTATGTCATTTGGCCTTAATGCGAGCTATAATAGCTAAACCTCCACCTAAATAAATTCCTCAACTGTATTGCTTATCAGTCTTAAAAATACGCTAAGATTTACCTCGATCATCTTTCAACATTTATAAATTTTACTAATTTTTATGAAAATTATGACACGATATTGGTCAAATTATTTTAAAAAAAATCAACAATCATCATCACCAAGAAAATCATTCGAAAGTGAAATCCTGATAAAGAACAAAATCACACGTATATTTATCAGTGGACACCCTTATTTTTACATGAGTTGATATAATGAAATTTAATTTATGAATGTATCGATATTTTTCCCCGATATATCGACAACCGATATTGATACTTTTTAAAATCTCGATATATCGAAAATCCGATATTTCTAAAAATATCAACAGCTCTAAGACAGAAGGAAAATTGAAGAATTTGAAATGTGGTGCTATAGAAGGACGTTAAAGGTAATTGGAAAGATAAAGCACGAAATGAACGAATTTTGGAAACGTTAGGTGAGGAAAGAAGTTTGTGGAGGATGCAAAAAGACAGAAGAGACAGGACTGTAGATCATATTTTGAGACATACAGGATTGGTTAATTTGTTAATGGAGGGAACAGTCGGAGGCAAGAACTGCAGAGAAATACAGATATTATGATACATGAGGCAGATAAATAAGGGACTTCGGGTTGTAAAGGGTATGTTGAGATAAAAAAGTTATTACAAAATAAGAACGGATGGATAATTAAATCAAATCTTCCAACCACCAATGAGGATAAAAGAGTTACAGATAACTACATAGGATTTTTTTTTTTTTTTTTTTTTTTTTTTTTTTTTTTTTTTTTTTTTTTTTTGCTATTTCATTCCACCCAGCTGAAGGCTGGGAGGCGGGCTGCTGGAGAGTCGCGAAGACTCTTTTCAGCCAAACTACTCTACGGGGAGGGAAGGGGGATGGAAGGTCGGCCGTGGCCTTCTAGGGAACCATCCCAGCATTCGCCTAGAGTGGTTGAGGGAAACCACGGAAAACCTCAACCAGGATGGCCGAACGAGGTTTGACCCTCGTCCTCCCGAATGATAGGTAGGAGGCCGAAAACGGCCTCCTCCCATCTCGGTGAACTACATAGGAACAGTTCCCAACTACATAGGAACTTTCAAATGCTATTTATATTGTAACTGTTAACATTTTAGCTGCGAAAAGATATTTTAAGTTTTCTTGATTACAATTCACTCAAAAACGTTTGTAGGGATTTTGATGAGGCTTTCAATACCGTTTTGGTCTGGGTATCAGTAGTATAATATGGTATGTTACATATTTTAGCGTCATTGGGGAGCTGACAAATACCGAAATAAGTTTCCGTCCAAGAAGTGAAAGAGTAAAATCAGGAATGTGCTTCTATGTTGTGATCTCATAGATATGAGAAGTTATGATAAAAAAAGTCTCAAAATTAGTATGGGCTACTCATTGAAACGATGTTTCTTTTTCCAGTCGAAATCGTGCCGTGATACGTATCATCGGTATCATATTATTTTGGATCGAAATAAAATTATTTGCAAATAAAGCGTGGAATGTTAGAAGTCTGAATAGGGCAGGTAGGTTAGAAAATAAAAAGTGAGATGGAACGACTTAAGCTAGATGTATTTGGGAGTAATTAGATTAAATGGAAGGACGCACAGGATTTCTGGTCTGGAGAACACAGGATAATTAACTTACATGCTGTTAATGGAGTCACTGGTGCAGGATTTGTAATGAATGAGAGAAGAGTGAAACGAGTGAGCTGTTTTAAACAGTTTAGAGAGTTTATTCTGATGAGGATACAAACTAAGCCCACCCCAACCGCGTTAGAACACGTATATATGCCAATATCACAGAAAGATGACGAAGAAATAGAGAAAATATACGCCAAAATTGAAGAATTAGTCCAATATATGAAGGGGGATGAAAATCTAATAATCATGGGTGATTGGAATGCGATAGTGGGAGAAGGAATAGAGAGGAATACCATAGGAAGCTTTGGTCTAGGAGAAAGAAATGAGCGTAGAAGCAGGTTGTTAGAATTATGTGAAAGCATTAGCAAAAATATCCTTAGTGAAAAAGAGAAATCTTTTCTTTTAAAATGTTGATCTAGGACAGAAAGAACTTTTTAAAACGCTATGTGTGCAGTACAGCATTAGATTGTAGCGAAGCACTGACTTTAGGAATACCAGAAAGACGGAAAATTAAGCATGTGACATGTGGTGCCATAGTAGGATGTTGCAAATGAAATGGTTAGATAAAGCATGAAATGAACGAATTTTGGAAATGATAGGTTGGGGATTGTTGCCCTGGGACATTTCCCCTCTGTCTTCTCTTCACTTCTAGATGGTCGTCTTGATGGCGTAATATTAGTTGGTCCTTAGCGCTCCGTCAGCACCAATGGCCTGCTATGTTTGTCAGCGGCAGTTCCATATTCGCCGAGACAAGTGACCAGTGGATTGGCAGAGTGATGTGCTGCACTGTAGAATTTACGAGTATAGGCATTTTTCCCGAATCTTTCAAAAAGCCTGGGTGTTCCAGACGCCTCATGCACTGCGTCAGTAAGGAAACGGTCGGGCAGATGTAGCGCCCTCTTCAGTGCTCTGTTCTGCAGCACTTGCAACTTTTTTAGGTGGCAGTTAGCATTGTACCCCCAGACAGGGCAAGCATACTCAATTACCGACCTAATTAAGTAACAGTAAATGGCAACTCCAAAATGTGGTGCCAACGAGCTTTCCCGGTTAAGTAGCGGTAAAGAGCATGTAGCCGAGCACTTACCCTTTGCCAGATGTCCTTGATGTGAGCTCGCCATGTCAGCTTACAGTCAAGTGTTACACCAAGGTAGCGAGCAGTCGGCGCCTAGGGGATGATTTTACCTCAGAGCTGAAGTTGCGGGAGTGGTAGTAGCTGTCCACTGCGTCCTAGGCGTTGCGTCAACATAATCGCTTGGGTTTTGAAGGTATTTATACTTATCCGCCACCTCCATGGCCCAGTCTATCGTCTGTTGAAGAGCTTCCTGCAGTCGTCTAGTGGCGATGGCTCTGCTTCGGCTGGATGTGAAGTATGCCTTATTGTCGGCATACGTGGCTGTTTTCACATTCGAAGGTGCTGGAATGTCGGCTGAGTACAAGGTATAAAGAACATGTCCCAGTACAGAGCCCTGTGGTACACCTGCACGTATGCGCCGTCATGTTAACATGGCATCGTCAACGCCTGCAACCTGGATGTAGGTGTGAATACACTTCAGCAGAATTCGCTCGAACGCTTTGCTAAGCGTGGGTAGCAGGCTGATTGTTCGGTAATGCCTGGGGAAAATTGGATCTTTCCCTGCCTTATGGACTCCAATAACAATGGCACGCTTCCATTCTCTCAGGAAAGTCTGGTTTCGCATAATGGTATTGAAGAGTCGCGCCAAGTAGTTCATAGCTTCAGGTTGTAGATTTCTGAGTGCCCGATTGTCCACTTGGTCGTACCCAGGTGCCTTTCGTGGATGAAGTCCGGCGATGCAGCTAGCTATCTCCTGAGGTCCAATCTTGGTGACGTCATGGTCGTCGGCTGCAGACAAGTACATCCGCAGTCGGCGACGTACTACGGCAATGTGGCAGTCATCAACGTCGTCATCGACAGGTTGGAAAATTTTCTCAAAACTGTCAGCGAGTGCGTTAGCTTTGTCTTCAGGTTGAAATGCAAGACCGCATTCGCCGTGTAGTGGTGGTATCAGCTTCCTCCAGCGGTTGAGCCGCCTAGTTTCGTTTCACATGATGCTATCGACTGGTAGCAGCATTGCAACACGTGCGGACCACTCACGGTTTCGACGTTTTACCAGTGCTGCCTTTAGCTCTCGCTGTATTTGATTGAGGAGGCAGCGAGTGGCTCGGTTCCTCGTTAGTTTCGATTCTTTCGCGATCCGATTTTTGTTTCTGATCTGAGCAAGTAGATTCGGTGAAAACTGGCAGGAACATTCCATGCTTGGATGAATCAGTGGTGTGGCGACTTTTGTAGCTTCATTTACGGTGTTGGTGAAGAATCTTAGAGCCTCCTCAATATTCCACTCCGCTGTATCCGTTTCCAGTTTAGTCGCTACGACTTGCCAACACCGATCACAGTCGGTCCGCTTGTAATTAGGAATTGGTTGATTCTTTGCCTGCCACTCCCCAACATCGAGCTCAAGTAGCACAGGAGTGTGGTCCGACGATAGTCTGTTAAGTGTTGTTGCCCATACAAACCCTGTGATTCCCTTTGCTGCAGATATGTCAAGAACATCATGCCGACTTCCGTTTTCAGGATGATGCGTTGGATCATCAGGAACCCATACATATAGATTGTGGGGGGGGGGGGTAGGCTGGTCGTCTTAGGAGGTTTCCAGCCGTATTAGCAGTTCTGCTTTGCCAATCCTGGTGCTTCGCATTCGTATCTCCTCCAATGAGGATTTTACCAAGAAGTGCGATAAGGGCGGCGATGAAAGCTTCGACACTCTGCGTGGTGGTCGGTAGGTTGCGACGACGGTAATAGCGACTGAGGATGTTTTTACCTGAGCCGCGATAGCCTCTACCTGCTGAAGAGGAGGAAGAGGGACTTCGCAGTGCGGAATACCGCGTTTTATGTACAGCGCAACACCCCCACCGGCCGTCAGTCGGTCTTTCCGGTAGCAGCAGTAGTTTGGTGCTGCCTCCCGCAGGCACGGCTTCAGATGGGACTCGCTGACGAGGCAAATGTCCATATCATCATCCCGCAGAAATTATCTAAACTCGAGCAACTGTCCATGAATGCCGTTGGCATTCCACACACAGAAAGTGAGGCTATGAATGTGAGGCCTCCTATTCATGGCTGCGTTACGGTGGTGTTGGTAAGCGCCGACGTTACTGCAGCTGTGATGTTCGAAGACATTCTATCCAGCCGTACTCATGCTGAGTATATTCTGAAGCATATTGACTAGTCTCCAGAAATTTGTCCCGTTCTTCTCTGCTGCCTCATCTGGCTGCTGGTTTGGTAGACCTTGTCTTTTCTGACACTTTGGTGGTACAGTCTGCAATCCCATCCATTATACGATCATTGCAGCTGTGCCCTGCATCATCGGCTGCGTCGAAGTGTCTTGGTGCTGTGGCTGTTTGGAGGGCGATTTATCAATCTTTGGTTACCTCAGCGAAGGTTAAGTCTGGTTGCATTTTGGAAGATACCAGTTTCTTGCCCTTCTACGTTATTCTTTTCTTCAGTTTCTGGGAATTAGAGTTCGTTAAGTCAGAGTTTGATAGTTCACTGAAATCTAACATATGTTGTTGGTTTGACTTTTGTTGTTGTAGACGCCTCTGAGGAGCCTCTGCCCCATTCCTCTTTGACGATCGCGGGCTCGTTTATAGGCTGGACAACCTTTCCAACTGGCAACGTGGCCATCGTGGCAGTTTTCGCAGATTGGTGGACGGCCCTTCTGCGTGTGGCAGACCTTTGCGTCGTGTTGTCCCGCACACTTCACGCACACCGGGCACATTTTGCAATGGCGTGCATAATGACCAAACAAGTGACAGTTAATACACTTCTGCGGTACAGCCGACGATCGTAGTTTCTCTGTCAATACTCTGAGGTGGCAGAGCTTGTCAACTTGAAATATTGTGCGATTTCCGGGAAGGTCTAGTAATACTACTAGGAAAAGCGGAATTATTTCGTTACTGCCGCGATAACGAAGTTGCGCTACGGACCTCACGTCGTAGCCCATTTCTGCCAGCTCTTCTGTCAATGTCTCTGTTGGCAGAGTCCTAGGAATACCATGAAACGCCACTTTCAATAATTTGACCGCTCCGGTCGGGAAAGTGTAGTATGGGATGTTGCACTGTTGAAGGAGAGAACCGACGGCCACAAAGTCTTCGGCAGTAGTCATGCAGAATTTAATTTTGTCACCACCTGCTTTTTAGCAGCGAATGGACTCTTGATGACAGCTGCCACCTGGTCATGAAGATTCTTGAAGTTTTATGCGAATTCCACTACTATAGGTGGGATGGTGTCGCATCTCAGCTCCATTCGCGGTGGATCATCGACTGTCAAGGCTGTGAAACAGTTTTCCACCTCCATTGCAGCTGGGTCCAGTGTAGGTGGGGGTTTCCCCACCTTCTTCGACATTATGAAGCCTTCCTGGTCTGGCTGCCAATTCTGGGTACGGGAACGAAGCCCTCTGACTCCATTACGCACAGAGGGCGAGGCTGCAGAATTGCCAAAGGCTTCCATTGACTTCTTCTTTTGTACCTTAGCTTACTTTTGTTTCTTTGCTGAGCTAAGTTTCGTCACTGCCAGGCAGACTCCTCCTTCCTGTAGTTGGCGGAATGTGGCTGTTTATTGAATGTCCTCTCTCGTGGAGTATTGGGACGTTTTCTCGGCATTATGTCTTTTCTCACCGAGTACATGTCACTGTGTATATGCTAAATGTTGAACACAGCGGCTGGTGTAGCATCCTCATCCTAATCCGCTTGTCGGGTCGTGGTACTTGCCACAACATCCGCCGGCAAAGCCGAGTCCAGCGGGGCGCTTGAAGTGCGTGGCGCGGAAGTGCAGCGAGCGATTTTCTTGTCACCCATCCGTCCGATCCCGCTGGGCACGTACGGGGGTGACAATTCGCTACCAGCAATCGCGAATCAGTACCGAATTATTCAACTTCGTCACACACAACACGGAATTGTTTCAGTCACTTTTGTACCGAGAGTGGTGGTGTAACGGCTAGCGTTGTGGCATCGCATTAGGAAGGACGGCGGTTCGAATCCCCGTCCGGGCATCCAGATTTGGTTTTTCCATGGTTTCCCAAATCACTCCAGTCAAATGCCGGGATGCTTCCTTCAAAAGCCCATGGCCGAATTCCTTCCCATTCCTTGCCCCCCATCCTTTCCAGTCTCTAAATTCATCGCTGTTAGAGAGACGCTAAGCAGATAAAAAAAGGGTCACTTTTGTCATTAATACCTATCTATAACAATCACACACACAATTCTACTAATCTAAACAATGATGCATACAAGTGCATTCTTAATGTATCTCATTGAATACACGCAAGCAACGAATAGTAAGACGAACTCGATATCACAATCGACACAAAAAATGTACTTCATTTTATATAGTAAAATGTTAACCTTTTAGCTGCGAGAAGCTACTTAAGTTTTCGTGAATACCGTTCACACAAAACCGTCTGTATTGGTTTTAATGAGACATTGAACACCTTGTTGCTCAGGGTCTCAGCAGTAAAATGAGGTATGTGTGAGTGGAGACTTTCCCGGCGTGTCGGTGCAACAAAATCTTCTCGGGAGTCCCGTCAGATGGTGGTGTAAAAACACGACGTTTCGACATCTGACTCTGCTGTCTTGTTCGATGGGTGGCCAAGCCAGTCGAGGCAGAGACAGTCAGCTGAGAACAACAACACGATACATTATGAAGACAGCAGAGTCAGCTGTCGAAACGTTGTGTTTTTACACCACCATCCGGCTAGACACCCGAGAAGATTTTGTTGTTAAAATGAGGTATGTTTCATATTCAAGCGACATTTGGAAGCTGACAAATAAAGAAATAAGTTTCCGTCCAAGATGTAAAAGAGTAAAATTAGGTATTTTCATCTATTGTGAGATCTCTCGAGATGAGAAAAATGATAAAAGTGTCTCCAAATTTGTACCTGTTCAAAATGTGTTTATTTTTCCAGTCGAAATCGTACCATGATACGTAGACGCGGTATCATATTATTTAGAATCGAAATAAAAATATTAGGAATTGAAAACAATATTCAAGTCTTTCACTATCAGTAATTTGGGTTCCATGTGAAAGTACTTTTTTCCTGGTAGGATTACCGGGTTAGTTGACAGAAGAAGACTGAACAGCCAGGAAGAAACCCAAACACTAGGTCATTAAATTATTATTTAGTTACAGTTATTCAGTTACCAGCGGAGGTGTACTTAAAGACTTATTAAAAACTAGCATTTGCCCGCCGCTTCGCGTGTTTTTTGGTATATGTAGAAACAGGTAGTCCTATAATTATCTTGGCGCTACAATCTGATGATGGATTCTGATCGAACTAGACGAAAAAAATCGAAAGTAATATATATATATATATATCTCCCTTGCTTCTCATGACATATTGGCTGAAATATTACGTAGTTAGGCTGATTGTTACCTGGATCAGAATGGAATTGGAAGTGTCATAGCTTTATAATTTGCTATAACCGTTCTTGAATGCATGATTCTCTAGAAAAAGTGTATATAAAAGCAAAAAGTTACGTTTCCTAGTATTAGGGTCTTCTGTGGTTTAATTAATATACTGATTAATCAAAATAATCCACCAGAAGGTTATGTTGAAGATGTTTTTTTTGTTTTTTTTTCAAAATAACAAGTCAGCGATATTTGTCACAAGCAAAGATACAATCCAGAGATACTAGCGCATTCTTTGGCAGATACAAAGAGAATCTTTAATAAACTGACTGTAAACTCAACTGTGAACTAACTGTAAAACTAAACTCTGTCCTTCTGCCGATTTGTTTATATAGGCTCTATCGAAATTTCTGGAATTCTTCAAAAGCGTCCGACCGATATTTCTCGAACATTAACAATTACTCAAACAATTAAACATATGAAAAACAAACGCAATTAATACATAATCACTTAACATCATTACAAAATGATCAGAAATGGTAATTAGATATACTTAAATACGAAATTATTTACATAAATCATTTTAAACTGTACAAACATGTCCTGTAGACATCATAACTTGCATTAATACTTGGAATTACAAACATTTAAGAAATTCTGTTGCACAATTCGGTTCTTAAACATATTAAATGGACTTTAAATAATTTTCTTTCATAAAACACATTCTATATACACTGATTTACAAGAAATTGCAAAATAAACACACCAGATCACATTCAAGTATACTTTAGCTCACTACAGATACTTCAGAAAATATAATTCTGTTTACAGTTCTGGTATGAGGGCTGTTACACTGGACTTCATACCATGAATGTATTAATGCGCACGTGACAGAAACTTTAATTTTGGAATAGGAAACATTAACGAAGTTTGTGGTTAGGTTGAAATGCAGCCTGGATCAGAATGACACCTGATACGTTTTCCTAAAGTATAAGGCACGACGGATTTAATTTTATAATTTATGTGGTGTAGCATAAAGTTTTAGAATTTCTAGTTACCTTTTAATTCTATTGGGTCCATGCCGCTGACGTCAAAAACTCAATACCACACAATACCAACTCAAAGGCGATTAAAGCTACAACATTTCAAAATTAGTGGTATGATGTTTATTTAATAGAAAGAACAGTTTATTCTACTGGCTGTGAGTTGAACAGTAGCCAAAATTTTTATACACGTTCCTTGTGCGATAATATTACTGAATATTTGCACATAAGAAATTTCTACTGTTACCTGTAAGTGTATATTGTATGCACCTTTCTTCGATAAAAAAACTTATTTCCGCATTCATATCACACATTAGCATTTTTCATTATATTGTATGGCATTCAGCGACAATTTAAAAGCATGTATTACCAGAGACAAAGTTTGTAACTGTCGAATATGTTAATAATTACGGCGACTATGCTGTAAGCAAATTATATATTAATGACGCTTGATACATTTCATTCACATATTCCATTAATTTTAATGTTTTAAATTTCGGATAACAGATTAGAAATGAATCATGATCCTAAAGCAAAAAAAAAAAAAAAAAAATGAGAGCGAGAGCCTGTGATTTTACTGTCATTTATCCTGAAAGGAGTGAACATCTCAACAACAGTGTGATCCATGTTTCATAATTACCGATCTAGAAATGTATTTATGTATTTACTCCTTCATTCGGTACAAATAAATCGTTAGCTATTTCCGCAGATTTTTGTTTGGACCATTAGCTCTAAAAATTGGAAAACACCATCCAAATTGCTGTGGTAGTTTTTGCGCTGGTCCCGTTCAAATAAAGAGACACACGCAGCATGCTTACAAATATATAATAGTATAGATAGGTTGGTTTACCAGTGCTGTCTACTGATACTTTTATATGGTGCTCGGCCGTGTTATTTTTTATTTTGTCTGCAAACGAAAGTCACGCATCGTGTAAATCCTTCCTGAGAGTCGTGACCCCATTGGCTTTCTCATTGCATCTGCGGCATTCGAGTATTTTTTTAATTTTTTTTACTAATTTCTTTACGCCTCGTCGACGTTGGGGTAATTAGAGGCGGGATGGAACTGGGGTCAAGAAATGGCAAGGAATTTGGCCATGGCTTTATGAAGGAAGCATCCCGACATTCGCCTGGAGTGATTTGGGGAAACCATAAAGAACCCAAACCTGGATGCCCGGACGGGGAATTGAACCGTCATCCTACCGAATGCGAGGCGGCATTTGTATTTGCGCATTGACTGCAAATAAGAATGTAATAAGCCTGGTAATGCTTTCTAAACTACAATATCTAGTGAACAAATTTACCTTAAAAAAGAACTGAATGTTTCATTTTACAATAACATGTAGTAATTGGTTTTATTTTTTTATTTTTTTCACATGAATTTGCAATGCAATTCACTGACCGTAAACCTTCAATAATGAAGTCTTCTCGTGTGTACCCACGGATTGTGTTTCGAAAAAACGAAATTTGACGACTAGCTCCGTCGTGTTCATCAGGTGTGGAGACATCTATCTGCACTGGTCGGATGACAATCAGATACTGAGACAACCAAGGTTTTTCTCCGGCTGAGGGCCAGGGGCGGACTGTTGGAAAGCTAATTGCTCTTTTCAGCCACAGAAAAAGGTTTTTGTTTTTAACAAAAATTTATTTTTCAAATTTTTCTATAGATTAAATTGGGGTTTACAGACAATATTGTTTTTATTACTTCTAGTGTACTATTGTTGATATCAGATGAATTAGTAGTTGTAATCTCCTGGTAAGGGTCGTATGTTCTTGGCTTCTGACCTCCACTTCTTGGCTTGGATATCTGGAGCATGGCTCACACTCGACGTCGTGTCCATGGTCGATTTCCGCTCTTGCGCGGCAGCTCCATCTGTGTGGTGCGTGACCTTGGCTTGCCGGAGGGCGGTGTGCGTGTGTCACCCGTGGTGCAGCCTTATTACTGCTGCAGCTTGCCTGGTGGGAGTGACTTATCGGGGGGGGCAGTGCTTCTCTCGTAATCACTTTGCGTGCTGCGGCAGGCTGTTTCTGGTCCTGGTCTTGCAGTCGTCTTCTTTCCCCATGCATTTTATCTTGGCTTCTACCTGGCGCTTTGTTCGGTCTTCCTGTTGCTGTCTGCGATTTGGTCCAGCTCTGGCTGGACAGCGGGCGCGGAATGCTGCGTGCGGCCCCGAGCACAACTGCACATGTTGGCGTCACGTCTCGTGGTCGGTCGCGGCTCTTCACACTGTGTCTGCCCCCGCAGCGGACACATCGCTCTCCCGCTTTGCTGTCTGCTGCCTTATGGCCCCATGCTTGGCAGCGGAGCTCTGAGCGCTCTTGACTGCCCTCTGCTTCTTTAGTTCTTGATTGGGCTGGGGCCCTCCTGTCCGTCCCGGGTGATAGAGGATACCGTTTTCTTTCAGTACTCTAATGGCAGCTGCCATGTCAACTGGTCTTACAGAGATGGCGTCCCATTTACCGTCATCGTGTGCGTCAGGGGTAGCGGGCCCCTCGTTGCTGCGGGGCTCAGAACGTTGTGTTGGTAGTATTAGTCTTGATGGCGCTGCATCACTTGTCGTCGCCTCGGTGACCCCCTATAGGCATTCTTTTGGCGGCGTCTGCGACTGCGGGGTGCCTTCTTTGCTGCCTGAATTATAAGCTAGTTGTGTCGTTGCAGCTTCAGATGAGTTGTTTGGTTTTGCTGTTGAAGCTGGCGTTTGTAATGGGTGGAGTATGCGTTTTAGTTCCTTCATGTATTCTTCTTCGCTAAAATTTTCCGCGAAGACGCATGGCAGAGGAACAGTCCTGGCCCAATCGTGTCCATCCTCATCCTCCTTGACTTTTTCGTGAACTGGAAAGTCTAGGTGTGAGCAGTCGGGGTCACTGAGTACTTTGAAGAAATCGTCCATATATCCGACGGGTAACAGCCAACTGTAGGTTTTCTTGTCAGTTTTACCCGCATCTCCATGTGGAGACTACTGATGTCTTGTTTTGGGTGTAGCCGCATCCTCCAGTAGCTTGGCCGGTTGTGGTTTTAGCGCATCTCGTATATCCACAGAAACTTACGTGGATTAACTGGGAAGACTTTAAGAATCTCCTCACACAGCGGATCTAATCTACATGCGCGACCCTCAGCTACTGGACCCTCTGTTGCCGTCGCTGAGCTGGCTGACTGGAGAAACAAAGCAGCAGATGTGGCTACTCGGCCACACCGTAATTAGTATTCACGATCTAGACAATTGCCTCCCCACATCAGAGAGGCAATAGATAAAGAACCAGCTAACAAGGGAGTGGCACGTTATTAGGGATCCGGCTGCAGAGAGAGTAGTAAACCGCATGCAACGGGAAAACAAGGCAGAGGTAAAACAGCACAGAATATCTGACTGGTCTAACTTTATTTCCATCTTAGATATAGAAGATGGATCAGCATGGCGAGCCACGAAGGCCCAATTCCATCAAAGGCTAAAGATCCCATTTCTAGTGGTCGGAAACCACTATGTCTGCGTACCTGAAGAAAAGGCTGAAGCTCCTGCAGAGACCCTCGGGACAAACTTTCAACTGGTCGACGCCCCAAGGGACGACGAACACATAAATTTCGCGGAGCGACGACTGTGGAGCTTGCTAGAAGCTGTTCCTACTGAGGAAGAATTCATCGAGGAAATCACGGTTCAAGAGCTGGAATAAACTCTTGTGAACCTGAAAATCAAGCCGTGGGATCGGTGGAGGGATCCTCGGAAAAATGTCTCCTACGGCCATCAACGGCGTTCAATGAAATTCTCCGTATAGGCGAATACCCGCAAACGCGGAAACACGCCCATATCATACCTATTCCCAAAGCGGACTCATTTTCACGCTAACTACCAAGAGTCTACTAACCCGCTGATAGTAGCGGAACCAATATATGACAACACGCTCAGGGGGCCAAACAAACTGCTGGACAACTAATAAAGCACACATTATTTCATTATAACGAAAAAAGCACCGGATACGACAAAAAGAAATAAAGACTAACCGGTATCATGACGATAACCATTTACACAATTTGGAAGGAGATGCGCTTCAGTGCAAAGACTTATCCTCAACTTGGGACTCACAGTTAGGCATGTCACGTCGTCGTTGGGCTGTCCACTGCAGATGTCTCACCACCTGATGAAGACGACGGAGATAGTCCGTCGAAATATCGTGTTTTCAAAACACAAACCGGTGGTACACCCGTGAAGACTTCATCGCAAACAAACGTCGGGAAAGTCTCCGTTCATAAGGACCTTCAGCAGCTACTATTAGAAAAATCACAGTTGATACATCAAATAATATTCAGTAACTGCATTGTAAAGAAGTCTACATTAAAAATATTTATTTTGTCTTGTATTTATATTTTGTATATATTTCTATAATAATAATAAAAATATATTTAATCATTAATAAAACTCTATAGTTTTATTTATTTTGCTCCATATTTATTTATTGGTTTTCTTTAATTATAAATTGTTTCAACAACCATAAATTTTGATGTTGCACATATGCCGGGAGTCCCGTGATAGCCACAGTTTCTTTTTGTTCAAAGATGAGACAAGAAAAAATAATATCTTAGTACGTGTTATCTGGAAACAGGCGATATTTTCACCAAATGTTTAATTTGTTAATAAAATATACTTTTGTTGCTTTTGAGTTTATTTTTAATAATCTATTAAATTCTAAATAATTATATTTTTTTACCTCTACTTCCGCCTATATGAAGGTCACTCAGTATTCTTTCGCATCCGCAAGGATGACATCCGTTACAACCCCAACACCAAAGTCGCTGTTCCCGGTCAGCTGGCGGTCTCCCGGCGACTGGTGCTGGGCAGGCGTAATTTACATGAGGCAGCCAAAACAGAGTGCTTTTATCATTCCTCGTTGTCGCCCTCGAAAACTCTGTTCCTCAAACATTTTGGCTGGTTCTGCTAATTTTAGAATCACGCAGGGAATTGTCGTCTTCCGACTGGCTCCCAACAAGAAACAAACAATTTACAGTTAATAACAGTGTTAACCATGATATGAAGTCTTCACGTGTTCTCCACCGTATGGTGTCGTAGAAAGACGACAACGAGCTTTCGGTGGCTAGCTCTTTCGCCATCTTCAGGTCTGATGTTATGCCGGGAGCACCAGAGCTGCAGAGCTAGCTGCCGAAAGCTCGTTGTCGTCTTTCTTCGACACCATACGGTGGAGAACACGTGAAGACTTCATGTCATCGATACGCCCTGAAAACCTCCGTTCTCACAGTGTTAACAAGTTCACTCTTTGACTTATTCTGGTCACGGTTCACAGATCATTTTTGGATATTCCTTCAGGCATCGTCTGTTTCTCCATTCCATCATTTTCCTTTCTAACAGGAAATTGTTTTTCGCATAGGTACAGTATAGTTCTTCGGAGTTTCGCTAATGCTTCCAGCTTTCTAACTTTTGTTGCGGGTCTTACAATCTTCGTTCAGAGCGGCCGTGATTGGCCAACAGGCGAGCAGATTCCGTCGCCAACCGAAACTAGCTATAAAAACTAAGGGAACAGGCATACACAAGTTGCACCTGAGGAAGTAGGAAGGGGATCCAACAAACCAATCGGCTGATATACAGAACACTGCTTTTGCAGTTACCGGACTAATGGTAACAATTAATTTCCCCAATTAAACATGGAAGTTGAGAATGAAACGTTTCAAGTAGAAACACATATCGACTTACGTAAATGAGTGAGACATTGCACAGCCAGTAGGACCTTCTGACCATCTTAATGTCGCACATAGTAGCGTGCATTTCTTGCGGTAATGAGCGCTGACGTCATAGAGTATTTTGAATTCATAGTTGTTACAGTCGCAATGCTGTTATTACTATTACAGTGCTGCAGAGAACGCTGAGCTAACAACCTATGTTGGCTAGGGTATTAACTTTTATGAAATACGTAAACACTGCACACTGGCGTTATACAACATTGCACTAATAGAGATAAAACGGCTAAAACAACACCGTAATTATCGAGTACCAGTTTTTTTTATTGTCTCTCGATTGCAGGGTAAATATTAGTAGAGATTTGTTGTAGTTAGTTATTACAGCCACTGGTCACACAGAAATACAAATAAAAGTACTGGGAAACCTGCAAACGCATTATATTGACTAAAGGTAAAGAGAAGATTTATCCAGGTCTCGGAATACACATCAATGATAAGTTATAGGACTATGGAACATGATTCAGTAGATTTATCGGTCTCTAAAATAGGAAAACATTAGGTTTGGCTATTTGTTTTAGCCTCCACGAAAGATTTTACAACAAATAAATTTAAAAATAAAATATAAATAGCAATATCAGAAACAATACCAATGGGGTACCCAAAAAAACAGAATTATTTTTTTAAAAGCAGTATATTTTAATTCTTTTTTTTTACAAAACATCCTTATCCGCTTCAAAATATTCTCCATTACAATTAATACATTTGTCCCAACGGTGCTTTCAGTGTTCGAAACATTTTTTGTAGTCATCTTTAGAAATGGCTGACAGCTCCTCCCTCGTTTTTTTTTTTTTTTTTTTTTTTTTTTTTTTTTTTTTTTTTTTTTCTTACTTGACCTCTTCAATTTTGTCAAATCGCTGTCCTTTCATACCCCTTTTCATCCATGGAAGTAAGAAAAAGTTGCACGGAGCCAGGTCAGGCGAGTAAGGTGCGTGGGGCAGTGAAACCATGCCATTTTTAGCCTAAAACTGCCTTCAAGAGACCGTCTATGGCGGTTGCTGGAAAGACGTAAAACGGAGATGCATGGAAATCAACCTTGCCAACTCTCCGCAGAGAGCGTGTCGTCATCATAGCACCGTTACTGCCTTTTCTTATCAGGCAGAGGGATAACGGAGTAGGTTGTCCGTGGACATTGCCTCCAGAAGTATTTGGGCGATGTTAAGCTTATCTGTGGGTATGGCTTCTCGGTGGCGTTTGTTTGAGTTAGATGATTAGACTTAATGGTCTCTTATGACGGTCAATGGTGATGTCATAGCGACCGATGTTGTTTTCTTCCGGGTTATTGCTTCAATTTAACACGTGTAGAATACTTCAGCTAGTTGTCGAAATCTGTCATGAGAGTTCGGAGCTAGACACCGAGGCAACAACTTCCTCATAGAGCTCGTGAACGTGTTATTGTCGATTTAGTTCCTGTTGTATCATGTGCGCGCTCTACACTTACGTCAGATGGCGCTACAACAGCTTACTCAACAGCTCCCTGCAACACGTCACCAGCAGACACCAGCGCCAAGTTAATCAACACATTCACAACTACAGGTGAGCAGCTAGCGCCACTCACCGACCAAGCGCCCGCAGGCAGCAGTGTTACTAGTGCGCAGGATAAGGCCGGGACCTTTGCAAATAATAGATTCAGTGAAACTGACAGAGACCCGTTTATAGTAATAATAGAAAGTGTTGACAAAAATGTTGGAAATTGGCACCCCATGGCCCTAGGTAAATTCCTTTTTAATAAGCATCACCACCTCAAACAAAACATTACCAACATTTCTCACGCGGGCAGAAACAAAGTTAAAGTAGAATGTAGATCTGGCGAATCAGCTAACCAACTAGCATCCCTAGGATCCCTCCAAGAAATAGGTTTAAAAGCATCTATCCCCATGTACTTGACTTCAAAGCAGGGAGTTATTAGAAATGTGGACACTAAATTAAGCATAGAAGAAATCTTGGAAAACATACAATCCCAATACAAAGTGACTAGCGTTAGAAGATTTATAAAAAAAAACATTCTCCAAATGGAGAGGTAAACGCAATAACCTGTTTGGCATGCGTTGTAAAGTAGAACCATATATTCCCCTCTTAATACAATGCTTTCAGTGTTTAAGATTTAACCATGTCAGAGCACAATGTAGAGGTCAGCAAAGATGTAGTAAATGCGCGGGACCACATGATCTAACCCACTGCCCCTCCAAGGAAAACGCATGTTGTTTATTCTGTGGAGGAAATCACCTAGCAACGGACAAAAACTGCCCCGAACATCTTAGGAGACGATCTGAAAAATCTAGTAGAGTTCAACCATTTCACTACAACTCAACACTCAAGATGCCAAACAGCTACGCAAAAGTCGTGGCCGAACCACCCAGATCCTGGCATCCGCAGTTAGAAAACACAGACATTAATCAGTACGACACAAAAACCACCCCTCAGCAATACAGAGTCAATCCCCCAAACAGATACATCTGGACAAAAGGACCTAAAAATTATAAGAACGCCAAATATACTACAGATAACCCATCCTTCAATACAAGACAACTACTATACACATACAATGGACCTATGGCTCCCATCAATACAAGCTTGATCCACCCGGCAGCAACAGGCAGCTATACGGAAATTCCACAAGTACCCAATACGCCCAGGGAAGACACACAAACAGACCTGCATGCGCAATCTGCTAAATTAAAACAATCTAACGATCCCACTAAGAGTCCACAATCGCTAAATTGCATTTTAATAGAAAAAATATTCCACTTAATCATGATTCTAATCAAAGAAGCAAAATCTCAGTCAGAAGATCTCTTAAACCCTACAGCGATACTAGGAATGGTAACCAATATCCTCCAACAAGACGGCCAAAATTAAGTGCTTACAGTGGAATGCCAGATCAATAAGAGCGAATAGGGAATCTTTACAAAGAGAACTAGACGTAAACAACATAACGATAGCTACTATAGCAGAAACTTGGCTGAAACCGGACACTAATATCTCATTTAAAGGATTCCATATATTACGAAAAGACAGGGAAGATGGAAAAGGTGGAGTGGCAATATTAATAAAAACATCTATACCTTTCACAGCTGTATACATCGATCATACAAACATCAAATCTTTTCAAGCTATAGCAGCCAAAATATGAATTTAACCATAGTCTCAATATACTGTCCTCCCAAAACAACAATCAGAATAGATGAATGGCGAACACTCATCCACCAAATAGAGGATCCCTACTTAATCTGTGGAGACTTTAACGCCCATCACACGCTATGGGGATGCGAGCTGAACGATGCATGTGGGGAAGCGATGATAGAGTTCATAGATGAATTCAACCTATTTGTACTCAATGACGGATCTCCAACTCTTATTTCAAAACCCGGCCAAAGGAAATCGGCAATTGATCTATCCATGTGCTCCGCATCTATCGCCAAAGAATTTCAATGGGAAAACCTAAGACAGACCTGGGGATCGGACCACCACCCTATCCTACTATCAACAAAACAGCTGAATTTCCCACAGATCTTTCAACCGATCAACAAATGGAACATAAGAAAAGCAATTGGATAAAATATAGGAAACACATTGAAGAAAATATAGGACGAGTCTACTCAGCAAACACAACCAAAAGTCAGTACCAGCTACTGCTAAATGTTATAAACGAGGCGGCAAAATGCTCGATCCCCACCTACAAAACAACACCATACGCAAAAGGACTACCCTTCCCATGGTGGAACGAGGAATGTTCTAGAAAGATAGCCAAAAGGAAACTAGCTCTGACAGTATATAAACGAGAACCCACTTGGGAAAACTATATAAATTACAAAAAAATAGATGCGGAAACAAAAAGATTCCTTAAATCAAAGAAAAAAACCTGTTGGAAAGAATTCTGTAATAGTTTAAATAGGACCACGCCAACAACTTTAATATGGAACATGATAAATCGGTTAAAGAAGAAACCAGTGGGAATAAAAGAGCCAATGAACTGTATCGAAGAATTCGAAAACAAGGTAGCCCCGCCATATGTGCCTACAGAGCCTCTAAAACTAACAAACCAACACACGGAAAATAACCGACAAAATATCCTATCAGAGGAATTTAAACTAAACGAACTGGAAATGGCCCTGAAATCAACCTCAAATACAACACCAGGAATAGACAATATTCATTACCTCATGCTCCACCATCTCCCTCACTGCCCCAAGGTAGCTATCGCACAGATCTTTACTAATGCATGGTTAAAAGTGAATTTCCAAGTGATTGGACAACACAGATAATTAATTATACCGGTACCAAAACCAGGTAAAGACAGTACAAATGCCAACTCCTATCGCCCAATAGCCCTTTCCTCCTGCATAGGTAAACGTTCGAACGAATCGTAAAAAGGAGGTTAGAATGGTGGCTTGAATATCACAATTTACTGCCAAAAACTCAGTATGGATTTAGGAAAGGAAGAAGTACATTTGACTGTCTCAGTACGCTCACATTAGACATAGAACGAAACTTTTATCAACAAAGGTTTTCTTACAGCTGTTTTCCTAGACATTACAGGAGCCTATGACAATGTTCAAATTCCGATACTAATAGAAAAGCTCAAGGCACTACACCTTCCTGAGGTATTTGTCTGTGGAATATATAATCTTCTCTATAGTAGAACTATATATAAGTTATACGGCAACAAAATAATTCTCTACATGGACCATTCATAGTCTCAACAGGAATCCCACAAGGAGCAATCCTTAGCCCCTTACTATTCACTATTTACATAGGGGCAATAGAAAAAATATTCAGTCCCACAATAAAAGTATTAAAATTTGCAGATGACGTATGTATATACACGATGTCCACATCCCTAGGAATAATTCTCTGGAGGTTAAAAGAAGCTGCGGGCAGATTATATGATTGGGCACAACATCTAGGACTAACCATTTCAACAGCGAAATCTTCAGCAGTGATATTTTCTAGGAAACGAACTATATATCGAGAGACTGAGCTTCATCTGGGACCTTACTCCTTCCCGGTGTGCACATCTGCCAGACACTTAGGCTTAATAATGGATAGTGAACTAACATGGACGGGACACATCAACCATATTGTAACCAAACGGAACACCTCTTGAACATATTAAGATCCGTAACACGCACCTGGTGGGGTACAGATCCGGCTATAATGCTTAATATATACAGAGCACTAATCCGTCCCATATTCGATTATGGAAGCATCTGTTACGGAAATGCCCCTAAGTATAATCTCCGTAAATTGGACATAGCACAACATCGAGCTATTAGAATATGTATTGGAGCAATGAAATCTACAGCATCAAATGCGCTATTAGTTGAAGCCAGAGAAATGCCTCTATAAACGAGGCGACAACTCTTATCAAATATCTACCTAATGAGACGCGCTTCAATCACCAACCATCCGGTGTCTCAGAAGGCAAAGGGACTTGCAACAATAATGGAAAGGAGGGGAAACATCCCTCGCCGCTCCACGCCGTTATTGGCCACTAGCTTCAACCAGATAAAACACAAAATACCATTAGTGATCCAAGAAAGGACTCTTCCCTGTTTCACAAAACAATACGATATCATCAGATTTAAACCAAATGTCTACTACCTCCCAGAATGGATTATTAGAAGCAACAGGACAAATAACATGACAGAGAGATTTCTATCTTCAACTTGGCCCGACTTTACACAAATATATACCGATGGATCAAGAACAGCAAATGGAGTCGGATTCGCCTACTACTGTCCACTCACGAAATAACACCAGAAAATACGCTTGCCAACAGAGACCTCGGTTTACCACGGCAGAGGCTATGGCCATTAGACAGGCCATTCAATACGGATACAACCGATATAATAAAATACTTATATTGACGGATTCGAAAAGTGTAGTACAAAGGTTGGAGAATATTAAAAGACAAAATGAAACGAATAAGATTTTATATGATATAATACAAATGATGTATATAGCCTCCACAGAAGGAAAACAAATCCATTTATTATGGATCAAGGGCCATGCGTCCATCCAATACAACGAGACGGTCGACAAACTAGCAAAAGAAAGCACTCTGGAAGGACAGCAACAATACACACAACTCCCCCACACTGATTTCATTAAAACTATAAAAAGAGAGGCCCTTACAAAATGGGCAAAAGCATGGACTTCATCACAAGTATACAAAGGGAAACTCTATGCATCGATCTAACCCCACATTCCACACAAAGGATGGTTCGAAGAATCAAAACTCGCAAGAAAATACAAAACATCTATCATTCGCATAAGATTGGGACACGGATGTTATCCCAAACACCTCCATAGAATTGGCGCAGCAAATTCCCCATTCTGCCCGGTTGACAACGAAGAAATAGCAGACCTAAATCATATAATATTGGCATACACCCTTTACCGAATTCCACAAAATAATCTATATAACAGACTGACCAAACTAAAAATCCCACTGCCTACATCAATCATCTCCCTCATGAGAACTGAACGACAGGACGTGTATCA
Source organism: Vandiemenella viatica (assembly GCA_031002005.1). NCBI lineage: Eukaryota > Metazoa > Arthropoda > Insecta > Orthoptera > Morabidae > Vandiemenella > Vandiemenella viatica. The sequence continues at coordinate 72,600,992 of JARYHS010012519.1, forward strand.
AGTTATAGCTCACTTCTTAAGGGACGCAGATATTACGATATAACCCAGGCAATTCAAGAGATCCATTATAGCTAAAAAGCCCTAAAACAGAACTACTTTAGGGATACAAAGTTTTATGGTAAAATCCACAACCACCAAACATATAATACGAATTTCACCACATAGATGAGGTTTATTATCTTAAATTAAAATTCTTAAAGCACCAGCTGTTATTATACTATCTGTTCCACTGGTATTAAAATGTATATTATGCCAAATAATATTGTAAGTTAACATAACTAACAACTGACTCCATACCATCTGCACTATTGGTATTAGAAAAAACTAGACAGAGACAATATATCCAAAATAGAGTTATTATACCACCTCACTATCTGAATTATTACAAAATTGTATATTAATAACGTAACACAATCATAAATAGTCATATCAACTCTGTACTATTGTTACTAATAAAAATTGCATAGAATTATCATGTCAAAATAATATTGTATAAAGCTGATATGTCAAAATAATTTTGTAATACAAACATTGTATAGAACTATTATGCCAAATAATATTGTAATAAAACAATTGTGATCTGGCTGTATGGTCGTTAGACCAAAAGCCTTATAAATAAAAAAAAAAAAAAAAATCTGTCATGAAGATATGAAACTCCGGTAGCTTCATGGAGTGCGTAGGTGGTTGTAAATCTGGCTGCTCTTTTCAGTGCCCTGTTTTGTATTGTTTGTTGTCTGAGTATATAGCTGTCAGCAACCGTATGCCCACACTGGACTGGCATACTCAATAATAGATCTTACTTAGGTCTTGTAGATCTTAATGCCAGTGCTGGGGGCTAAATTGTTGACTCTGTTGAGAAGCGAGTGGAGGCTGTGTAGCCTCGCGCTTGCTTTCCTGTGGACTTAATTAATATGAGCTTTCCACGTTAGTCTCCTGTCTAGCGGCACTCCCAGGTAACGGGCAGTAGCTGACCTGGGTATGTCACTACTGTGAAGGTGAAGAACGGGGTCCGGTTGACGTGGACGACGGGGCCCAAGCCTTTTACTGATCATTATTGCCTGAGTCTTGGCTGGGTTAATGTCAATCCATCATCTCCAGGCCCAGGCCTCCTTTACCTGGAGGACTTCCTGAAGGTACGTTTGTCCAGCAATCACCTAGACGGCTCAATATTAGCTTCGTGCTAGCTGCAACGATGAATTGTAGCCCCGCCCATTCGCTGCCAGCCACCGAGCGCTGGCCGAAGAGAGACCCTTCGGCTGTATAAGGAGGTGCAGTACCTGGTTTTGTTAATAAAATAAATATATTTTTCTTATTATCAAACACATAAGAATCAAGACAAAATAAATATATTTATTGTAGACTTTTTTCTACAATGGGGTCACGAAATATTATTTGATGTATCTTCTGTGATTTCTGTAATAGTAGTTGTTGAAGGTGTGTAAGAACGGAAACTTTCCTGGCGTATGCTTGCAACGAAGTCTTCCCGGGTGTACCACCGGATTGTGTTTTGAAAACATGATATTTCGAAGACTTATCTCCGTCGTCTTCATCGGGTGTAGAGACATCTGTAGTGGGCAGACCAGGTGCTCACCTCCTTGTATCATTAATCCTTGAACCACAACTCAAATTTATAAATTGAGATTTTCTTCTAGTAACATCTCAGTCTCGAGTGAGTATTCATGAACTGAATCACTTCACCTGAAATCTCGATGATATGGATTAATGTTTGGTTAAGCGTAATGTTGGGATCGACTTTCAGGTAAAAAATCCCGTTACCTTAAAGAGGTTTTAAAATGGATGTGGTATCTCTCCGAGAACCACCCTCTGCCATTTATACCTTGTTCACTCTCAACTGGTGGCACAATGTCATGTTCCCCTCGCCACGGTCCTCACCTCATCACCCCCTACCTTCCTACTTCCCCGTGCCATATGCGGGCGAATGGTTAGTTTTCCCTTCTCATGTAGGGATAAAGGCAGTGGAGTGGGGATAGATCATACTGACCTTGAGCCGCCTCTCTTAACTGAACACGCTATAATTATTGATTTACTAGTCTCAAAGCCCGTCATAAATGACTGGTTTGACGGTGTGTTCTGACAATTCATTTCTTAGCAGTTTTTTAACTAAATAGAATTGTTATAAAACAAAGCTCAATATATTCATCCCTCATTCATTGTGATGTATCAAAAAGTTTTATGTGTTAACTTGGTCCAGGTTGCATTTCAGCCTAACCACAATCTCCACTAATATTTTCGCTAGAAAATCAAAGCTCCAATCACTCACAAATTAATACACGATATGTATCGCATATCATTGTCATCATGTATCGCGATATAAATTTTATCCAAAATCTTCTTTTATTTATTGTTATCTGTAAAGCAAATCGATATTTTAAACGGCTGCCGTATCTTACATGCATCTGAACTAATTACTTCAGTGAATCGAAAGATGCTAAAAATAAATCTTAGCAACTTAAATTATGTCACGTAATATTCTTTCTAAATGACGGGTGAAAGGGATGTTCTGACAATTCACTTCTCTGCGGTTGCCAAGTAAATAAAATTGTTGTTATGTAATGCTCATAACCTTTTTTTGTAATTTGTACATATTTCAGTTGTAGATTACACAGCTGTACAGATGTAACGGATACTGAATTAATGATGTCAGTATTAGGGAACCAATAAAATTAAAAATAATTTATGTATCCCAAAACCTTATCCTTCAGTGCGTGATATTGGTTTTATACCTGGTCCAGATCTCATGCAGCACGATATACACGGAACTACTTCCAGCCATATAAAAATAACTTCGGTAACACAGAATTTATGGCAGCAACTTAAATTATTTATAAAACTAAATGATTGTGTGTTATTCTGTACAAAAATCGGTCATTTGTCATTCTGGACTTGTCTGCGTTTCGATATAACCACAACTTCTATTGATATTATTGTTCAAAATTAATAGATTATATTACCTGCGTACGAATACATTCACTGTATTGCGATCTAAATTTGACCTACTGGAAGTATTTACACATGTCTCATATAGCGACATCAGTAATAAAAGAAACAAATAATTAATATATTAATTTAAATGCAGTGCATACATTTATTCCGGTGTTTCGACAAATCATTTCTTCGAGTATAGTATAACAGTCTTAAAACATCTACATTGAAAATAACTATCTTATAAGCCGTCAAAAATGACACGTTGACCGCAGATTTTTAGCAATTCGTTTATTCGCTAACTAAATTCAGTTTTCATCAAATAACGCTAATAATCTTGAAAATGATGTAATGCGGATATTCCGTACCTTATTGTAACAACGGTGTCACTGTACTGGATTAATTGGAGGGATTTTGCTAAAGGTAATTATTGTTTAGCATTCCGTACTTACATTTTAATTACTTTTAATATTAAGAATTTTATTAATTTTATCAATTTAATATTTTGATTATTTGATTTATAAAATAGGAAGAGGGCGCAAAATGATATGCCATCTTTTATCGCTAAGAAAGTTATAACCTATCATACTTATTATATTAACTTTGAAGGCCTATAGACATCAGTTTATTTACAATTATTTTTAATACACAAATAATTAAGGGTTTAGCCAAAATCAATAACGAATCTTACAATCTGAGCCTAAAAACGTTAATACTACACAAACAACAAAGAAATATGTACATGAAATTTAAGCACGATGTGTTGGTTAAATTTCAGCTAACATGAAAATTGGACATAGGAAGCTAATATAAAAAACGTTTAATTTATAAAACTCATCACAAATGTAACATTGCAGAAACAACTATCTGCATTTTTATTCAACTTGGGCGCCATTAAGTCTCGACTTAAACAAATTACTACTTTATGGTCGAAGGGAAATTATAACAGATTCTTCCCGTATCCAACCAGGTTGCTCGTGGCTATTAACACTGCTCAGAACAATTGTCAGATAGTGATACTCCGCTCAGAGGTGTTGACAGGCTAACAACGTGCATACTGCAATGTGTTCTTTTTTAGTAACTTTTTGTAGCGTCGACAGCGATGGAATTGCGTCTGCACATAAAGAAACGCGCACGTTTCGTCCAGACAGCAGCAACAGTACCACAAGCCCAGAGGTGGCTCAAACAGTACTCTTATGTTATGTGGTAATCTAAACCACCCACACCTCAGTACTGCCCAGGCGACGGCGTGACATCTCTCTCAGAAAATCACCGACCCAAGACCTCTCGTTTATTCCGATGTAGTGCCGGAATCCGCTGCAGCTTCGTCGTACTCCAATATGCGGACCCGTAAGATATATGGACACAGAATATACCAAACAGCTAGTTATTATTTTGTAACAGCAACGTTGATTGGACGTTTTGTACGGGAATCGCCAATCACGTGAGTCATACTTGGATTTGCCATAACTGCCTCGCTTCTGAAACGCTTGACCGTCTCCGGTTCTGTATTCGGCCACCAAAATTTCCATTTGCGTGCGGGGATTTCTCAAGCGACGACAACAAAAGATTGTCCTGCCAAGATGTTTACGTGACATGGGAAGGAACGGTAAAGCAGCACCTGCCCGTAGATACGTGGCTCTCCGTCCATCCCACTACATTTGTGAAGGCGGTTGTTTGTTCAGCTCAGGTACTAGGAATGTCCGTATACAGGTGGCCTCCCTCAGGGCTACGCAAACCTACGGTTCTGTTTCGCACCTTTTCAAGCAAATCTTTCAATACGTCTCAAATATTAACTATTATTATTATTTTAATCACTGTACGAGACTGACACCTTAGTCTCATTGCAGTAGGGAGAGTATAAGAAAAATCTACATTGAACGAATTTTAATTAAGAAAAAGCAACTAATAATTAATATGTCGATTTTATGAAATGCATACTTTTCATTTAGTGTGCTCACAACTCATTTTCTCGTGGATAACGGTTATAAATAACGCACAGAACCTTGAACATCTCCGGTCGTTGTAGGTTGGTCAGCGCAGGCAGGAAGCGTGACGTCAGAGTGTGATTCCATAGTGTTACGTCACCGCGTTACAGAACATCGCGACCAAGCTAAGCATTTTGTACGACTAGATGGACGGACATTTACGTATTAGCATCATCTATTGTGTAAAGATCTTCAAGAAGATACCCTGATTGCTTCACGGTACGTGATGCTTTGAGTCGATCCCTCTAACTCACAGTAGGCTCTTTAAGACAGGCGTCTTTACCGTCGTGTGGTGGAGCAGCATGCTGTAACCAGCGCGCCGGAGGCCCATCTGAATATTTCAGAGTCCGTGCGGGCCTCTTGGTTGGTAGCACTGAGCCCGCGGCCGTTTGGCGAGTCGGGCTGGCGCTGCTTTACGCCACTTAACACTCTGGCTTGGCGGCCGGATTAGATTAGGCTGCACTCGGTCCGGGGCTGCCAGAGGCGACAAAGGGCTGACCGGGTATACAGAGTCATTCCCACTTGCACCGTAGTATTTCCTTGTATCTTGTTATATCTTTGTTTACAAGAACTGTGTTAACTTTCTGATACATACCTCTAAATCTCTTGTCATATTCTCTGAAGATTCTTTTTGAATTAGCTTCTGTAGTACCATACCTCTACTTATTTCTATGCTAATTTCTCTGCTTCTTTTACTGATTGGTTCCTACTGTAAAATTACGTAAAATTACGATAATCCTAGATTATTTGATTACAATTAGTATAAAATGAGCAGTGCCTACGTATATTCCTAGTGATACTGTTGGTCCAGCCGGTCAAATACCCTAGCTTCCGAGAATCCCGCACGGCATGTTTCCTCTAACAGCTCAGGAGGCTGACCTTCGTCAACTGTCACCCAGGGAAACCCTCAAATAATGCGTTGACTAAAGGCTGAATATTTGTGTGTCTCCAACATCAACCATGGATAATTCCGTGTTCATGACATTTTCAGACTTAAGTGAATTTACGGAAACAAGACTCAGATGACTGAAGCGGATAAAGACGTGCCTAATTAGATATGCGCCAGATACCCTGTTTCTCACGAAAACACGCGAGACGAGCACGAACTATCTGTAAAGCTGCGTTCCCACGACCTCTTGTAACAGAGGCGGCACCTTATTAGCCGAAGTGTAGGGACGAGCGCGCGCCGCAGGTTAGCCCTCGTTTACCTCGCCGCCACCTCCCGCCCACGTTGTGTAATGTCGTTTGGCACAGAGCACTTTACAGCAACAGAAGGGATGTGCACCGCTGCTGCAAACCGATGGCAACAGCGTTCCACTACGCACGCGTGTGATGTTTACCCACACAGAGTTGGTCGCTGCGTGTCATCTCCGCTAGCAGAGGCGGCCCTGTTCCCATGGCGTGTTGTTGAGTATGCGTCCCGTCCCGAATCCGTTTCAAGACGTCGTGGTAACGCGGCTTAATACAGAGAAGTTCTATATTTGTAATTCCCTGCAATGACGACAGGGAAGGGAGGTTTCACCCAATCAGAAGGGATCTGATGAAGAGGGGTAATCTATGAAGGATATGTGTGTGTATTACTGTCCAGTAACATAATTTGTTTATTTGAAGTTACTATTTTGTGTACAACAATTTTTCATGACTAAGCGCAGTGCGGCCTCATACGGTAACATGACTCCAGATACTTTGAACTGTGCACTAAGATTCAAATAAGTTCTCTTGTCGAAATAGCGGCCCTGACAAGGAGACTTGCGGATAAGAATCTCAATCTATCTATCGAACATTAATGAGTTTAGCCAGACCATATATTTTTAATGAATCTTTGTTTGGTAAAATCAACACCGTGCATTTGTTATCCCTTTGATTCATTAATTTTTTTGTAAATGTAATTGCTAGCTGAGATGATAGGTTCATTTTGTTTGTCTGTGATTGTAGTTCACCGATGTTCATCTGTTATATAGGCAAGGGTGTAGTTTTAAATTACCATTGTTATTAAAGTAAATTCAATCATCTTTGTACAATGTATAACGTTCATCCGTTATGCGTTTTAATTAATTAACCTTTTATTTTCAATAAATTCAAAATTTTTTTCACCTGAGTTTATTAAAAATGAATTTAATGTGAATAAATTAAGGCACCCAACAACACGTCACGATAAACTGTCTATTACTGTTTATATAGATATATATATATATATATAATGGTTTGCCACAAATTTTTCAGATGTATTCATATTATGTCAGTAGTTTTTGTGTTATGATTTCAGCAATTATAGTAACAAATGTTTTATGCTTATGTAGTGACAAAACAGTGAACCCGTTAGCGGTCGTGAAAAAAACAATGATCTAAGAATCAATCGCCCAGAAATTTACAAATATAGAGTTGGGCATTAATCAAGTTATAACGCTCCAAGGATTTATCTCCATTGTTAGATAATCAGCATTATTATAATAATTCATGGAGAAGACATGGACAATTTTGTCTTAATATCTAGAGATTCGGTGATGTCATGCAATACTAGGTTTCGACTTCAGGTTCAAGATAAGTGCAACTCAGACATAAGTCTTAACAACTATACAGGACGGAAAGTTGGTAGTACGCGTATGGGTCAGGAGATAAGGAGAAAGATCAACGATTGCTGAATAAAGAATCCAGGAGAGACAGCGCTCGAAATTTTAGGAAACAACTATTTCATCCCGGTCGGATCACTTCTTGTACACTGTCGATTCGGAAGCCTTTAAGTTAGAACAAATGATTGCTTCTGACCTGGGATGCAAGATATCGGCTCATAGTGGTATGGAACGCGGCAATTTTTATTAGACTTCAAAACAGCTTTCGACATTGTGCCTCACAGTAGGTTACTTAGAAAACTTCGCGGTTACGGTATATCTAGACAAATATGTGATTGGGTTGCAGACTTTTTGAAGGACAGAACACAGTGTGTAGTTCTCGACGGTGAGCATTCATCACTTGCCGAAGTGAGGTCCGGGGTTCCCCAAGGAAGCGTGATAGGGCCTCTGTTGTTTCTCATATACATTAATGATTTGTGCGATATAATAAGGGCAATGAAAAGATTCTTTGCCGATGATGCTATTATTTATCGTGAAATCACAACCCAGGACGACTGCGCTTTGTTACAAGACGATATTATGAAAATAATTGCGTGGTGTAAAGATTGGCAGTTGGAGTTAAACGCTAAAAAGTGCCAAGTCATGCGTGTAAGTAAAAAGGTGACACCATTTAGCTATGAATATACAATTAATGGCACTGTCCTTAGAACGGTAGATTCCGCTAAATACCTAGGGGTAACAATTCGTAATAATTTGTCGTGGAATGAGCATATCGAGAATGTAATTGGGAAAGCAAATCGTATGCTTCGATTTCTAGGTCGTAATTTAAAACAATGCACTCCGGAAGTTAAATCGATTGCGTACAAGTCACTAGTGAGGCCTCACTTGGAATATTGTTGCTCTGTATGGGGTCCCCATCAAAAGGGATTAATGGAGGCATTAGAGATGGTCCAAAGAAGAGCCGCCCGATTCGTGACAAGTATATATAGTTGGAGGGAAAGCGTAAGTGCCATGTTGAAGGAGTTAGGTTGGGAAGACCTGGAGCATCGAAGGCGTTGCTCTCGACGGAAGCTAATTGAAAAATTCTCGACTGACGTATTTCGGAATGACAGCAAACAAATATTGCTACCAGCAACATTCATATCTCGGAATGACCGCGAAAATAAGATAAGAGAAATCAGGGCGAGAACTGATTCATTTCTCTACTCCTTTTTTCCACGAGGGATTAGGGAATGGAATAGAAAGGATTTACCGGGCGAGTAAACACAAAATCGGGCAGGAGTAGCTTCCGATAAAGCACTCCGGCCATCCTGATCTGGGTTTTCCATGGTTTCCCTAGATCGCTCCAGGCGAATGCTGGAATGGTTCCTCACAATAGCCCATGGGCGCCACCTGCCATATCTCGTATATCCCTTCCAAACCATTACCTTTCCTGATAGGTGCAATGCACCCTCCGCCAAACACTTTTAGTGAATCGCGGAGTAATAGTAATAGTAGTAATAGTAATAGTAATTAAGATGTTAACAAAGCAGCGCAAAGGAATGACGTAACCGACGAAGGTTCAACAATGGGCGTTTTCCAGTTATGTGAATTAATTTCGCGGTGGAAGGGAAATAGTTATTCTCCCGCAACACGCGACAAAGGCCGCTGTTTTAGCTTGCCATTGAATTTAGTTAGCTGAGAAAAGCAGAGACTTTGACCCTCGAAACGCCACATTGTTGTTACATTTTAATGCAGCGAGAAGCTCCAAAGATTTTATCTTAAAAGTTATCTGGTTATTTAAAATGGATCGAACAATTAATACAACCATTTATTTGACTAAAATAAATTAACGAAAATTGTTTACTATTAAGTAATTATTACGGTAACTTTAAAGAATAAAATATCATGTATTTCAGTTGTACGCCTTCATTCGTTAACTAGGAATCCACTAGATCAGGGGTGGCCCAAATGATCTTGCGGGCCACTTTGGAAATGCATCATAACTCCGCGGGCCTCATATATAATCATGTATCCCCATATTAGATTTAGACACACAATAGACATTTTTTTGAATCAAAAATTGAAACATAATGAGTTGATTCTAATCTCGCGGGCCTACAAAATGTTCAAGTCGTTGGTTACCCATGCGTTATATGGTCTCTTGTTCGGCTATTGCCTTTGTTTGCCCCTATAATATAGACTATTTCGCCAGACCATGTTGTCACCACGGAGGAATCCAAATCCCCAGTGACTCCAAAGCCAGTTCGCGCCACTCTGTCGGCCTGGAGTCGCGTCACACTGTAGGCCTCTAGGGACTACTCACAGAGGAGACACAACATCTGCTTTGTTCCTCGAGCGCAGCACCTCCAAGTTCCGTATCATCTGCTGTAGTCTCTCCTTCATAATTCAAAACAACACAGCTACCGTCTACTCTATAGGTTGATGTCATGAAAATATTTTGACAAAATCACTACTTGAAAAGAATGGATTAGGAAACTCTGGTTTCAAAGTATAAAATCTTTCATCGAGAAGTTTTCAGTATCGCATAAACGAATATTTGCTCACTAAAATATTTTTGTTTGTCATAACATTTTATTCTCCAAATAGTCATGACAGAAAGATTCTAGATGTAATGAATGGAGCTGAGTAAGATCTTATTGCAATCAACTGCATTTTAATATACAAATTTTAACATTTTAAACCTGCAAATAGTTTTTGTTGATTACGGCTGACTCTTGAATATAGAAGGAAAATGGTGACTCATCACAAGAGACCAGTAAGAAATAGAACCATGGTATGGGTGTTTATGGTAACGTTCAACTCAGGACTTGAACCATTATGTCCTAATAGGGGCTACTGCTCACTTGCCAAAACTGTTCCAGATGGATGTAGGTGGATCATGAATCGAAAATTTACTAAAATTTCGTATCAGCTACCCATCCTGCTGGACCATTACTGCCGGTATGTAAAAGTTACTTATTTTTTTATTATTAGACCCATTTGTCCCAGATTCCTCAGTATCGGCTTGATTCCTTAGAATAGAATATGAGAGCCACCCATAAGCCCGTGGCACCGGTTTGTAAATTCCGTACTATAACGTTCTGGCGGTTTATTTAAACTTGCATGTGGATGTGGTTTCTGGAAAGATCAATAAACAAAAGTTTTCTAGCAACTCCAATGGACGATACATGTAGCTCTTCCATCTTACTCATGGTAAGAAAGCGGATAAAGAATACTCATCGAGAATATTCGCGAATTCTAGTATTAAATTTTGGCACGTAGATCAGAAAAAAATTGCTTACGGTCAATTAGGATCGCATCTGGTATATAGTAGTTGCACTTATACTGATATTTCAAAGTGGTGGGAAATCCTATTAACAACACGTGGGATCTTCTTTATCTCAACGGATTTCAATAATCCCATGTAGCACGGAGACAACCAGTTGGCAAAAGTCCATAGTAGAGTTCTGTAGACAATGGTACGGAGACTGACATCTCTGTCGATCTTATCCCAAACATTGATGATGGAACATTAAAATGTTTTGATTTCATGCATCAATGATGACTGAGGTTACGTTCGTTTAGAGTCAACAAATCTTTATGTTTAAAAATATTTACCTTGATATGAATCAAATTTGCGTTATATATATCAGAGAAACCGCAAAAAATAAAACGATAGATAATGATTTATACTTACGAATGACAGAGAGAAGATTTGAAAAGTATGGTGGAAATATTTATAAACATCTCATCCGCCAGTGGGACTGCGCGCCACATCGGATCTGGCAGGAATAAGGTGTTCAGGATCGAGTCCTGTTCCTTGCGTATCGGCCGTTCTGATAGCCGTTTCTGGGCGGTTTCCGGCCATGATCAATGCAATTGCTGGGATGGGCCCCTAATCTCCGCCTTATAAACTACACATTTCACACACAAAAATACATTTTTCACACTCCGAACATTGTTACTCGATTCGCAGACAGATGGAAATACAACATTTCTCCAAAAGTGTATTTGTTCTAGACCTGAAAAACCAGTTTCGCTACGGTTAGGGAACAAGCTCTATCACCCCTCATAATTACACACCATGTGCACATGTGCCGTTATATCGCTGTAACTACGAGAAATACAATAAAATTTAAACATCTCGCTTAGTGATTCCTACTGATTGATAAAAGTAATATATTCCTGACAGATTTTTTTCATTCAAATAATATCATTGTTGTAATTCAATTGATATTTTATTATATTTTCATAAAAATTATGGAATTATGCTACGTGACACTAATTAAGGTATTTTTGCAGTTTCCACATGCACTAAAATTCGTTCAGGTAACATCATTCCTTGCGCTAAATTAACAATGAACTGATAAAAAAAAAACGGGGAACTTGAGTGTTTTCAGACAATGATGAAGTTATTAACCCTCTGTTAGTAACTGTTCCATTCAGCTTGCAGAAATTAGTAACTTCTTGTAAACAGCATCATACGTGATGTATTTATTTATTCACATGGTGTGCCTTTGACCAGCTATCTATGTATCTGTATTTTCAATAGGAAAATTTTCTTTGACTAATCACGCCATATTCTTACTTTAATAATATGAAGATAGATAAAGTGAAAAAAAAAGTGCTGGTTGGTAACGGAAGGTAAATCGTGAGGCTTTCCGACATGGTGACAGGACTCCGAGTAACTTCACGTTCCACTTATGCCTACCACTACTTATAGTTAAACAAGGAATCTGGAGCACAGATTTCCCTCACATACTTCATACGAATCAAGAAAAGCTGCTTTCGCAGAGGGTAAAATTGCTAACTGTCGCTAAAAAAATTACTAATTTGAATCATGTACCCGGAATTTTCAAACATAGAAGGGGCTCTTATAATGAGCTACCACACTGTTCAGGTAACTGGTATTGAAACTGTACAGTGCTTGGTTTCATTACTGAATGCTTTTCATGTTTGTTAATTTTCACCCTAACTGACTTTTATCTAATAAATAAAGAAAGCAGTGAATAAATAACGTAAGCATGATCAACAGTACTCCACTGTTCCAGAAAGCAGACTAGGTATAGGTGATGTGGTACCAACCTAATGCTGCCCATGCGAAGAGGAAGGTTTTACTTTTCAGGATATTTTACGTGCTGAAGAACGCATCGTCACTTGTATAGTTAATTCAAAGCTATTTGCTTCGAATAAAATCTGAGCTCACAGAAATTACGTTTACAATGTATAAAATACAATACTCAAATTTTAATGTTAATTGTTTCCTTGTTATTCTTTTTTTTTTAATATTGTGCACTAGGAGATTTAGAAATGTCTATTCGATTTTACGTTTGAATTAGGAATAACTCTTAAGAATTAGGAATACGTGTTCTGTCAGGACAAGCGCAATACTTCTCGTTTGCGGGTAGCGAAAGTTCTTTACTGGTTGACGCAGAGCCATCGACCACAAGCAACAGGTGGCTAGGGCAACCGCGATCGGCTACGACAGACTTCTCAGAGAGGTGAAATCGCTACTTCTGTGATTACTTCCTGATAGGGGTAATAATAAAACCGGCATATGACTTTCTCCCTATAATTGTTCCCAAAGGCATTATCACTCCACCAGGCCCACAGTTTCCTTTGTAACCTGATACATTATATCCAACCAAGTTTAGGAAATAAATGAATCATCATTTCTAGTATGATTTATTATATATTGCCAGAAGTTTCAGTCAAACACTATTTAATTACAGAATGGTGTTACACCCTTTATCTGCATTTCAAAAATAGATTTTTAATTCTGAATTAAACCTTGCTGTAAGTAGTAACACCTAAAGAATTTTTTATTCTTGCTGTTAGATGGTTTGCTTGGGCAGTAATCAAGAAAACTTTGTAATGGACGCTCATCTCACACATACAAATTCACAGCTCTACGCACGGCTCTAAACGATAAATATATATTATGAAAACGAAACATAAAATTATCGTCTTTGTACCATGACCATTAGATGTAAAGTCATTAGTACAAAATTTAATTAAGTGGTATTTAGATTTATCACATTCGAAATAAGCTAAATTTAGTAAATTAAAGTTAATAATTAACTGCTACCTGACTGCTCATATATTTTCTTACAACATTCGAAATTGTTAAATGTCACATAAATTTTTAATCTTGTAGGTGTTTATTCTAAGGAACAACATTAAAACAATATGTAGTCTTGCATTAAAATCAATTAACAAAATTTTGCTAAGAAAGAAATCATTTCCTGCGTTGAATATTAATATACTGCTCTTCGGGAATCAACACCGGGGTTTCCACACGATAACTCGGCAATGCAATAGTCAGTCACCATATTCTGATTGGAAAGGCGAAATATCGCGAGTAAACATTTTGTTCAAGTGGATTGCTATTCGAGAGGATTTTATTTAACTTTAAATGCAATTGAAAAGTATTACTTTGATGTTTTTACAGTTATAACTCAGTGTACCACGTTTAAATGTAAAATAATAACATGCAGAAGAAAAAATATTGACTTTCTTGGATCTCCAAAACGTATGCACCAAAACTATCTTGAACTGGTTTTGTTGCTAGTTATTTTTAATTTAAATGTCTGTGCTACATTATAAGGGAAATTTAAATGTAACAGTAGTCAATATTTGCAACTCTCCATCATCAAACATAAAATTAAAAATACTGAGAACAGAAATAGATCGTTTGGGAGTCTACATCTTGTTACCCTGCAGTAAAACAATTTCTCTCATATACGTCTGCCACATGGAGCTGATACGAATCAGATGTTTAACCCTTGTGAAAACACTAAATGGATTTAAACTACTTTTCGTTACTTAGCGTGTATTTTTATCGAGAAAACCGTGCTGTAAATGCCTTTGGAATATGAACAGTGGCACACTTTAAGTCACATTCTATGAATTTCAAAAAGCACCAGGTAAATTCTTATTAATTAAGATTCTATTTTAAGGGATAAAGCAATAGATTTCTGAACCAGTGCGCGATTTTATAACTGGATGGATATTATTATTATTCTTGAATAGCAAACGTCAAGATACACAACATTGTGAAAATCAACAACCTTAAATACACATAGCTCAGTACTTCGCAACCTCAGTTGCATTCTGTGTTGCAGTTCATCTTTGTTGCAGGATGATGGGCACATAGGGCTCTCGAGCATGTGGTTCATAATGTGGTCCTCACCATATTCGCACTTAATACTGGCAGCATCAGTATAACCCCATTTCACAAGGTCTTCCTCGGATCTGCCAAATCCCGTTCGCAATCGGTTTAAGGACCGCCAGACTTTCCAGTCCTCTGCGCGACCAGGTAGCAAGCGCTCTGGAACTGTCAGTGGTCCCGAGATGTTAGGGGAATTCATTTTCCACAACTGTACTCGTGCCTTTCCAGGTGACCCAATCATTTCTCAGAAAGCTTTTCCTGGATTTGAGTCTCTGGACTGGTGGTGTATGGCCGTGCAGTGGATGAGCGCTTTCTCGTTCTACTTTGGTCCTCTCCTTGTTCGCAGCCACTTCTCTCCGGATACTGGGTGGTGCAATCCCCAAAAGCTGGTAAAGCCTGTCGATTGGGGTAGGCTTCGGGCAGCCTGTCACTAGCATACAGTATGTTACATATATAGTGAAGTATCATGTGTTTTAGATAGTAACATTTTAACTCAGAAAAAAAGATAATCTCTTCTTCTCTTGATTTTTACAAACCTGAACATTTTATCTAGAACATTATGCTTCTTTATGTAAAAAAGCTTAAAATATTGAAAAAAATCTCCATAGCGTCCTTCGTGGTATTTTAAGATGGTTAGAAAAATTATAGATAAAGCTAAGGATGGTAAGTATAAAGAAAAATGCTGTGATAAATCAATATAATTCAAGTATTAATTTTCGACTATTAAACTGAACTTCTTTGGCCTTCTGCTATGGTAAGAGTGAACTTAGATGGCCGTTAGTTGTGATTAGCAGAAAGGAAGCTTAGAAATAATTCGGTCGTGCTGCGGATCTCTTCGATTGCATAACCTGGAAATCTTGGCAAACAGAAAGCAAAATTTGCTTATGAATTTAATTTAGAAATACAATTAACTCAGTTTCGATAGAAATGAAAGAGTGTCTTCATCTGTGTGTTTGTGAGGTATACTTAAAAGATATAAGACAGCTGAAACAGGATTGCTCACTGATAATTTTGAATATATCTCCTTTCCTTATGCATATTCTTTATATTCGTACAGAGAATGTTTTGCGATAGGCATTTCCGAGATCCTCAGAGCAATTATTTAGGTGTGGATTTTAATTGCTCTAAGGTAATACTGTTGTTATCATTAATAATCAGCATTTTTTACGAAGAATAGTGTGTATATGTTATTTATGAGTACTCTTAGCTTTTCCTCAATCTCGTTTGAATATTCACTACTTTTTCTTCTTTCTGTAATATTATCCCTAGTGTAATCATTCATGTGAAGTGGTCATGTTTGTTTATTTCACTCAAATATAGCAATTATTTTAAGTAATATTGTGTAATTTCTTAAGTTAATTGTCACCTTTTAAGCTACTCTATTATCCACTGTTATCTTTCTCTACCACCTTTACAAAAACTCTTTCAAACCTGTTCCGACACTGCTTCTTTAATGACGTTTAGGGGAAAAGTATTTATGTTAGGGAAACTTCACAATTGTCACCGATCATTGTCTACAGAGAGAGAAGTAGACAATTATTGTTGTGTCCGTCAGTTCGCCGGCTTCGTGTGGAGTGAGCACAGTATTGGTGGCCGGATTTGCGAGTGTGGCGGACATACCGCGGCTCATTAAACGTGGATCGCGAGTTAGCGGACGAGCCTGCCTCACCGCAAACGGCTACGCACCACTGGTGGTCGATACCGCAGGCGCTCGCCGATTTACCGACCTCGCGCAGACTGTTGGTGGACTGTTAATGTAATACATGTGGTACGTGCTCGTAAATTCCGATATTAGTTCTGGAAATTCTGTTTTTGACAGAATGTTGAAGAGGATCGGACAAGAATATCGATACGGCTTTTTTACCAACTTTCTACTTTTATTGTTTTTTGGTACAAAACGAACAGTGAATGTAAGAATTTGGTATATAATTCTTGTTTTTTCTAACAATACACATACAAACATACGTTTGCACCGTAACGATAACTAGATGCGAAAATGACAATGCATTTGTCATCTTCTACTTCTTCTTCTTCTTCCTGTCCAGTGTTAGGCCTGGTGGCCTGTTACTGTCTCAATCTATCTTCTTGGTGGTCTTCCTACATCTCTCCTGCCTTTGGGATGGTATTTGAGAATTTTTCGTGGTGTCCGTACCGTCTTCGTTCTTAGTTCATGGTCTTTCCAAAATATGCACCCCAAGTCACCCTCAATGGAATTGTTTATTGTGAAAATACTAGTAACTGCTATGAAATATATACCACATATCTAATATGTTATTTCCTCGGATATTGAACTAACGGTAATGGGTTCATTAACAATGGCTGCATTGGACTTCCTTGGATAATAACATTACTCTTTTACGGCAAATTAGGAAACAACAGATTAGTATAGACATTTTCACTCAGAATTGTAGGAGTAAATAAGGTTTACTTTTGCGAAGAAAAAATGACAACGCAGTTCACTATATATATCCTTATCACGACTCACTGCTTTCATTTATTTCAAAGTGCAATGTAAAGAAAACTATTAAACATAGACTCTAAAACAGCGTTTCTCAAACTTTTATCTCTACGTACCCCTATAAAATTTTCGAGGCAATGGTGAACCCCCTTATCAAAAAAAGGCGACCTTTTCTTTTTTATCTCCACTACTGGTAACAATGAGCGATATTAATCACTGTGCGTGCTATATGCTTGAGATAGACAGTCCGCCATTACGTAAATCTTGACGCGAACCGCCTTCGATCAAATGGCGAACCGCTAGGGGTTCGCGTACCCTACTTTGGGAAACACTGCTCTAAGGTAACTCAAAATGTTTTACATAAAAAAATAAATGCAGTTCCTCGTATTCTCCTTTAGTAACCTTAAAAAATAGGGCGTATGACATTGTTGGCCGGAAAACCAAGAACTGTAGTTCGGCCGCCGATTGACAGAGTTTCAGTTTGACGCGCACGCGCCTCTGTCGTGATTGCCCAAACCTAATTTGGTAATCATACCTGGTATAGCGAGCCTACAGATTTAAGTGGAATAAGAACCAAAGAGCGTCCTAGCCTCATGTGGCAAAGCAAAGCTTTTCCAGAAGTGAAGGTCAGTTTTTAAGACTGTTAAAATTCAAGCCGAGACTGGGATTCGAACCGGGAACTTTTCGTTTCCCAGTCACGCGCCATAAGTAAACCTTTATTCTTGAAGTGAAAACTTCTATAGGTGCTCTAGGCGGGGATAAATCTATGGGTTCGCGACTTCCCGTCACCGAAACGCTATGACGTGTTGCGCGTATTATATTCGCGTTAGACGCTTTTTGGACGGGTAATATCTGTCTCGTGCCATGCCTGGACTTCTAGCAATATCGGCGGAGGTGAGGCAATGTTGAGGCAACTGTGGCGTTAGTGGGTCACGTAAGCAGGAATTGCGTATATAAAGGAGGCCACAAGACAGTGGTCGGTCGAACTTGGTCGGTCGGGGACGTCGCACGGAAGTTATCGCCGGCCCGGGCGGGCCAGCCCGGGCCCGAACACCGGACTCCGAAGCCTCACCACTGCCTCCGACCTCTGCTCTGCTCTAACAATGTAAGCATCTGTATCTTTATCTACTGGGCCATAGTACTGTTCCATTGTATATAGTTGAGAGGATGTATCTCCCTCATTGTTCCTTTCTATGAAAGGGTTGTAAATATACTTCTATATCCTCAACCACTGTTTCATTCATAGCAGTAATAGAAGCATGCACTCCCGCGCTATCGACCATAACAGTGATTAGCCCCATCCGAGCAATCAAGCTACTCAACTAATTGCTCCCATAAGTACCTACCCTGCTTCCCAAGCCACTCGGTAATACCGGGGTAGCTCTAGCCACTGTAGAGGCATTTCTCGGAGTTCTAAGAGAACCGGGAACGCGACATACCTTATGAGTTCATGTCACCAACATGCTAATGTTAACAGTATATCTGTAGCTATAAGTATGACGTGTTGGGTGCATGATATTCATAGTTTTAAGTTTTCCCTTCTGTCGGGAAGCGCCCATATATCACGTAGCGGTATATGGCCCCCTATGAACCCTCCCTCCCAGCCACGTCGACTGATGTGACTTTTGCCTGTAACCCCCTCTGTCCCCCACGTAGAACGTAGCTTTTTTCCCTTATTGATTCCAGAAGATATTTTGTACTGTTTTACCTTGTCACACTATCGTAAATTACATATGGAGACAGTTAAATGACAGAAATAAATATTCACAAGCTGTTGTGTGTTCTGTACCCTATTTTAACTGTGACAGATAACATGAATTATAAGCTACGTGGCTTGGCTTGCACACCCCCCTCCCCCCACGTAGCTAAACATTGTTTTCCAGTCAACCCTCCCCCTTTTTAGCCCCCTAGAAGGAGTCACGTAGTTTATGGACGCTCCCTTTGCAGTCCACCAATGACTGCCAATTTTTTTTCTCTTTTTTTGCCGCTTGTAAAATTTAAAATGTTCAAGCTATACATAATCTGAGCCCACGAGTGCCGAAGCATGTGAGGAGTGATTGAAACGAATGCGTCTATAATTCTTTAATTCATCTGCGGAGATCGCTAACATCACGTAGGGCCTACATGTTAGGTATACACAGTGTCTTTCTAATCTCACAGGAAATAATTCAGAAGTGTTATGTCTGATTTAGCGATCGAAAAAAGGTAGTAAAGCAATATATGAAGTAGCTCTTTTTTTGCCGCTTGTAACATTTAAAATGTTCAAGCGATACATAATCTCAGCCCTTGAGTGCCGCAGCATGCGTGGAGTGATGGAAACGAATGCGTACATAATTCTTTAATTCATCTGCGGAGATCGCTAACATCACGTACATGTTAGGTATACACAGTGTCTTTCTAATCTTACAGGAAATAATCTACAAGGGTTATGTCTGATTTAGTGATCCTAAAAACGTAGTAGAGCAATGTATGAAGTAGCTTGTTACACCTTTTATTATTTGGGCGATACACATTTCGTTTGTTACGTACCAACTCCGGGCAAGATCTAATCGACGATGCGGCGCTTCATTGGTCGGCGCACATACGCTTGCACCTGCTGCGCTGGCGCGGCGCCGGCTGAATACCTGGAGCGTCGTTAATATTGCCGAGTGACGAGGCTGGCGACAGCGGAGCGGACCCGCGGGATGGCCGCCGGAAATTGTCCGCCGGCCAGGCGGCTGGCGGAATGATAAACGGCGCCGCGCAGGTGCCCGTGGCGCCGCACAGTGGCGGGAGGCGATTTTTCACTTGCTGCTCGGTTATCGTTTCATAGATAGCTACGCAGCGGGAGACTGCCGCTGCTTTACCAAGCACGATCTTATCTGTTATATGAGACCAAAAGACTAACGTCTTACAGCGTATATGACCACTGGTTCGATGGACTCACTGAAGAGGTTATACAAGATATAATTCAGTCTGAAAATTGCGACCGAGGTTGCGAAGTACTCGGCTAAGTGTGTTTAAAGTTGTTGATTTGCACAATGTATTTTATTGTGTATTTTGCCGTTTTTGATACGAGAATAATAATAAGTATGAGAAATTATATTTGTAGAATGCATTAAAATCTAAGTGCGATATTAACATCTGGCAATTTATTTACAACGCTAAAAATGGTGGCAAGATAGAGCATTCTTCTACTCTTTAATCATAATAAATGCGACGCTAATAAAAGACATTTTAATAGCGTCACAACATTCCAGTTTTTATTTTAGCAGACGTGGTACTTCCTCGTCACTTATCCTCATCCTCCGTACAAACATGGTGCGAGAATTCAAATTATTCATCTATTGCGTCATTTCGTGTCAAAAGCGAGCAACGTTATATTTCAGTCAGAGTCTTCCAGACGTCCTTTTGCTTTCATTTTTAGTGTTCCTTTCTCAAAGAGAGTGCTATTGTCTGTAATATATCACTAGGTGCTGCAATTTTCTATTGCTAATTTTAGTAAAATAAGGTTTAAATTTACTGTTTTATTTTATTGTTTTGACTATGGCTTATCGCCTCGTCAACACAGAGGTCAATAGGGGCGGGAAATGATGGGAACAAGGAACGGGAAGGAATTCATCCATCGCCTTTTGTAGGAAGCATCCCAGCATTGGCCTGGAGTGATTTTGAGAGAGTATGAAAACCCCAAATCTGAATGCCCGGACGGGGATTGGAATCCACGTCCTCCCGAATGCGAGGCCAGAGCGTTAACCACTCACCCATCACGATCGGTAAATTTACTATTAATTTGTTAATTTTAAAGAAGGGGTACATAATATTAAGGAGATGAGAGAGGGCGTATATTGCTTGTTTGGTGAGACGGATGGCTCAGACAGTTTGAGCCAAGGCGTCTGCGACGATAGCCATCTGTGTAAAACAAAAAAACAAAAAGGCAGGTAGCTGGTAGAAGTGAGGTTCTTTGTTGATCTATCTACAGAAAACACCATAATCCACAGATACTTTTTGAACACCTCTCAGGTTAAAATGCTAGTGTTGGTAACATGAGAGACAGCGGAAACTAAAATCCCACCAGTTTTGAACTTTATAAAGAGCCCTCTGAAGAAAAGTTTTATGATGAGGTTCCAAAGAAGTAAAGGCGAAGCAAAAAAAATTAACTAATTTGTGCTATGTGCTGGATTTAATTATTTAGAGCTCATCAAATAGATAACTAATATTTTTTTCACATGAAATTAAAGAAAATAAGTAATTATTAATTTTATACCTTTTTTATCAAGTTTATCTAATAATAAAAACGGCATTATATAGGAACATGAAGTCTGTTTCCAATATCAACTATTTTCTGTGTGTTAAACGCCAAATAGTGTATTAAAACCACTACGCGTATTATAGTTTGTAAGTTCCTGGAAAACAAACAAATGTTTTTAATTAGTAGTCACTTTGCATTATACAGTATTGTTGTTATTTTATTGAGAATGATCTTAAATCATGGCGCATTCATAATAAATTTGATTGAAACAGAATGTTAGCATTAGCAGCGTATATTTTTATTTTCTAAGCGATTGACATATAAACACACAAGATACCAATAAGATCACTGCATTGTAGAACCCAAATTTCATTTCTCCGGTTTTATACCTGTGCGGAATCTTGAGAATGGAAAAGGGTCCTTTATCTCCGTACTAACATAGTATTGGAAAAAGTGTGACACATTTGGTATTTCGCCGTTGGCAGTAGTAGGTCATAATTTATGGGATGCCGGCGGATCCCCACTTGAAACCATATCTATATACATTTCGCGCTTTCCACAGTTGGTAACATATAAAATTTATTTTTTACAAACATATACACCCTTTAACGAGCAATTTACCAACTCAGTACATTTTGTGTGTGTGTGTGCGTGTGTGTGTGTGTGTGTGTGTGAATAACAGATTTTAAGTGCAACGCAAAAGCAGAATTTTGGATGATGTAGATTGTCCCATCAAAAATAATAAGACAGCAGTCAAGAAAAAGTTTTAGATGCCTGAGCTCTTCACAAAAGCGACCGGACGTGCCCAGTAATTCAGTGTCGTCGACGCCAATAGCCAGTGACTTTAGAAAGTACAGAGGGAGGGATAGATGCAAGTTTTGGTGTGTAAAGCAAAGATTGGTGAAAACGAACCGGGCGGGAGTTTAACTTCAGCCAATGAGACATTTTTTTCACTTTGTTTCTGGCTTCGGCGGAACCTGGAGAGAAGTCGACGTGGCATTTCGGCGGTTGCTGGAACGGCGGCAAGTTGAGACCGCAGGCATTGGCGCCGTAACCAAGTGATATAAGCACTAATACAGTATTCGTGGCTATAGTGAGTGTGTTGGCCACAACTCTAGACTGCTTTTAGTTTCTTGTCTGTGATGATGACTCATACACTGACTCGCCGTATCGACGTAAAGCGTCGATAGTCGGAATGTTCCGTTTGTGTTCTCGGAGCATACAGTGCGACTAGATGTCTACGAAGCACATAAATGAAGCAACGACCTGACTTGCCTATGCTGTGAGGTGGACCAGCTGTGAAGTGATCGCCACATCCATCAGTAATATACGAAATATATGTTTCCATTGTCATTAATTCATTTCGATCGAACTGAACACGCTCTGGCAGGTAACCCTGCGCAGATAAGAATTACGCTCAGTGGCTCTACCCTTTGTTGTATTATAATAAATCTGAGCTTTCCTGAACGGTGCCCAACTTTTGTTTATTTGTAAGTTTATGTATTTTTGTTCTTTTAGAGATAGAAAGAGTCTGTATTTTGATTTTCATTCATGATTTTTCATGCGACAAGGGTCAGTAAATATTTAATTGTGACATCTGAAAATTATATTTTTTAAAATGGAAGCTATCCCATCGCATAATAATTAATAATAAAAAATTAATACCCAGTAGCAATTTTTTTATCGTTTCTTATATTGGATATATCAACCTAACTATACTTGTAAATTGACCCCAGCGTACTTCTTATTGGGTTGGATGACTGCGAGTCTATGTTTGATTAATTCCAGTAAACGGATGAAGCAATTTTGATGTAACCCGGTACACATGTTTCTCACCGGCCAACCAGAGATTCTATAATGAAATATCAACCTAATCAGCCTATTTATATCCATGCATTCAGCCACAGGGTTTTCACATTCTGATAAGTTTTTACAATCTTTGAATTGTTAGATTTTAAGTTTGTTAGTTCTTAAGATATCTGTGTTGGCGCTAAAACTAGCATTCTTTGTTGCAGCTGTGTGTAAGGAAAAGTCGACGTTTAGCTGCTGCTGTGTGTAGCTTTTCGTTGACTTCATGATCTTTATAGCCGTGATTTTTTTGAAAGAACCATCACGGCATACGCCTGGAAATTTTTTGGGAAACCGTAATCTGGATGACCGTCGGGGATTTGAACCCTGGAATGCGATTTACAAGCGCTACCACTCTGTACCAGGCATTATCGGCGTATAAGGTGGACACGGACAGGAGAAAGATTGACTTGACCGGAGAGTAACTGTCGTAATTGTCCAGTAATTAAATGTCTTGGACGGATATTAGAAGCTGCAGAAATGTTGCAGTAATCCATGTTATTTCCTCATTTCAATAAACTAAGTCAGTGAAAGTATATTATTTTTTATTTGTATTTTTATGTGTACGGTGAAAATACAGTTAATAGTCTGTTTTTACTAGTGACTAGTACTTCCTATTAATAATCTGTCAATAATCTCATGTATCAGACTGGGCGGATAGTGGCTAGAATAGCAAGGCAAAATTGCTATTAGAAGAAATCACAGTATCTTTCCATAGAGTTACCATCAGTTATGAACCAGCGAGGGTCATGATACTGTCAATATCGGATTCATGCAGCCCACACAAGACTTAATTGTGGTAATATCTAATATTAAATCATCCACAAACCGCAAACTTGAATAATGAAACCCGACTACAGCTTGGTTATGTAGACCACATAACAGAATCTTTCATATTTCATTAGGTTCATTGCTACATACGCCAAAAGTGATTATTTCTTATATTAATTATTTTCCTCGGCCAAATATCTCAACGAGGAAGCCAGTCAATGTTCTTAAACAATATATCCGCCAAGTGATACCCCAAAGGCTGGATGGTTACTTCAAAAACTATTTATTAATTTATTTACCACATTTCACTAATGGCCCTTACCTAAATTATTTTAATGAAATTATTTGATTGAAAATTTTAGTCTTTAATTAAAATGTCTTCAATATTTTTGAAAATTGTGTTGTGGAAGTAAAAAGAGATACGTTTCATCAAATAATATAATTTTCTGATAATACCGTAAAATAGATGCGAAGCATACGAGATTCCTTTAAGATTTTGTACAGGAGCATTCCTGACTTTTCTTAAAAATATAATTTACTGCAACATAATGATATTTTAGACAAAGTTCACATAAAAAAATTACGCCGCTAAGGTACAGGCGCTTGTAAATGGGTTGTGAGATTGCAATGAAAAATTTTTTTCTTTCTTTCAAGTTTTAGTTTAAATTCAGCCGTTCATTTTCACACTTTAAATTAGTTGTCCTCTAATGACAGTCCTGTTAGCACAGCGTACTATTTTGTTAAATCTAGTGATGTTGTTTCGTTTACTCGCAGTGCAAACAATTTGATGCATGCACATAATCACACATCATTATAACGATAAATAATGTGGTGCACTTAAAACGACAGGATTCAAATGACATTTTCGTCAACCTTCTGTTTATGGGAGATATTTAAGATAATTGAATTTGTGGTACAGCATGTGAAATATGAGGTTATAAGAACTTCAGTTATCTCATTTTACAAGTTACGAAAGTCTTCAGAGATAGTGTTTTTCTTCTAAAAAAGGAAAAATAATTATGGCACATAGCTTTGATACCTGTTTTGCGTTCGATATGAAGAGTGATTTTTAAAAATGCAACTATCTCCAATCCTCTAGAAATTATTTCTCTAATTGGCTACCTTGAGACTTTCATAAATTGACCTTTGCTTCGAGATGAGGTATTATGTCAAAAATTAGAATTATACCGTTTGAAGATTTCCCTCCCAAAGCGTACGGTATTTGGTGTTATTTAATGGAAGCACAAGTGATCTTAAATGAAATCTAAGAACTACAAAATCTAAATACTTAGAAGTAACAAATACCGATTTCACTTGTCTTCATGAAAATTGGCCCTGAGACCATTCCTGCTGATTCATAAGTAAAATTACCTCGTGAATCCGAATATGACATCTGCTTTCTCCTACCACTCACAGTGTGTTAAGGACGCCCCCCACCCCATCCCCACCACCCATTTTTATCAATTTTCAATAATTTGTAGTGATGAAAAGGATAATTTTAGCCTTTACATTTCTTCAAGGGGCTAGAGATGTGAAACGTTGTAGCTAAAATTTTTGGGAAGGAGGTGAATTTGGGGGGATTTGTCCCCTTAAATTACAGTGAATCTCCTGAAATCTAGGTACATATTTATTGTTGACATTATATTTTTGGAGTGTTTGGCGGAGGATGAGGGAGACTAAGTTGAAATATGTGAAAAATAAGATTTTTTTTCGAGAAAACCAAAAACAATCGATTCTTTTTTTAATTAATTTTTTACAATTTTAACCGAAAAGTTCGCATAAAATTTAATGTCTTAGAAGTTTTCATCTGTCTAGTCCCTCAGAAGAAATGTAAAGGCTAAAACAATCCATTTCATCCCTCCAAATTATAGAAAATTTATAAAAATAGGTAGGGGGCGTTCCCCGAAAAGTGTGGAAGATGGGGGAAAACGGAGGTTATAGTTGAATTCAGGTCATTTAACAAAGGAATCATCAGGAATGGTGTCTGGGCTAGAACATTAAAAAAAAAACAAACACACACACACATTTTTCTAATATGGTTATGATAGTATCTAGAATAAAATTAATTAAATAACTGAATACTGGAAAGAAACAAACCTCTTCAGAAACGGCATTTAATTTTATAGTTATTATACACCAATTTATTTTTAGTAATTATTATTCTTGTTTGGCATATCTGATGAACAGAGAGAGAATATGTCTTAACTGATTTCATTGAGTTACACCAGTGGCAAATTTACTGTGTTATGATTGGCCACACCTGAATCACAATAACCAGAACCACGAAAACGAAATAAAATTCAGTTTATTAAAAAAAAAAAAAAACACAACACGACGCACCCAATTTTATGGGGTATTTAAACCGAGAATTTTTTTGTATCGAAACCGCCTTCAGCAGCAATCAAAGCAACTCGTATCCCGTCCCTGTGTTGGCGAGAATTTTTAACAGCATTCAAACTGATCTTCACCTCTGGCAAAATTTGCTTTGTCAACGATAACCTTTCTAGAGCTTTGTGGTTCGTATTCCATATTTAACTATACGATCGCTCTAGCTTATAGAGTTATCGGCTACAACAGTGGCGAATTGTGGAACCCTTATGATACTCTGTCACCAAACTTAAAAATGATCAAAGAAGAATAAGCATCGACAGAAGATATAAATAAAAAGGTAAATTTACATTGGTAGTGCAAACAAAGGAATTCAAACAAACAAAACGAATACTTCCAAAGGATTTGAAAGATTGTATGGATTATTATGAAATGAAATTCCTGAAATCTAGCTCATCACAAAAGTCTCAGCTTACTGTTTTCGTCTCCGAAAACATATTTAAACTGGCAGGCTACCGAGTTACGCAAATATCTCAAGGCTAATGTATACATATCACCAGTGACATTTTAACAGTTCTTAACATAATGTCAAAATCAAAAGACACTATCTGGAATTTTGCAGGTAATAACTGCAGAAATTTTGCCACTGTGTGTTTTTATGCTGGAGAATACGCTTTTCATGCGTGACAAAAGTAAAAGTATGCAGATTATTTGGAGATATCTTTAAATGAAACAGAAAGAATTATAACTGAATGCCAGAAACAAACGCTTATTGACAAGATATCGGTAGCATTGTAAGTCTTGGCTTACGGTGGAAAGAAAATGTATGAAAATGCATAGTTATAAATCATCTACATTACGAATGATATCCGTCAGCTCGAAGCCTTTGAAACAATGCTCCAATGCAGAAAGTGGAGCAGTTGTTTTATAGAAGATGCCTTCCACGAAATATGAAATCTTAAAGTCTTTTCTGCGTTAGATTTTAACCTTTACAGAATCATCAGTCGTTGGAAAATACTTGTGTATAGCACGTAAGGCTACTTGAAAAGATTGTAACTGCTTTCTTTTAGTAAATTACACTGTCCTGGCCCTAACTGTCACTGCCACTAACAAGTACATTTCTTAGACTTTCAGATGTATTTGATTAGTTACCGTTAGCTACCACGTTCTTGGCTGGTAATCGCTATACAATTTGGGAAGGATGTCCATTAATTATTTCTCAGCGTTATTGCTCGTCGATCTCTTTAATATCTTGAACAGGACACTTTAATTAGGACCCCGCCCTTGGAGGACTCCGTTGACCCAAACAGAAACAGTGTCATACCGACAGATTTGTTACTATAATCATTTAATAAATCAAAATAATTCATTAAATGATGCGTTTAAAGAAACTAATTGTTACCAGGCAATGATTACAGCAAACTTCACTTCCTTGCTGAAGATGTTTAATACTTGCGTTCACTATTAAATTTCGTGAACACATAATGATTACACACTTTCTCGTACAATACTTTTTACAAATTGAAATTCCACTTTTGTAGCTTTTACCGTATAACGGGCTTGCACTCCATGCTATTTTCACCAAAACTATCAACGCTATTATAGTTTTCTGATACCCTCTTCCAACAACTCTGGTCTTCCACTTCTACCAACTGTTAAAACTAAAAAATACCAACTTTAACACAAAACTTACTAACTATCCCAGATGCTAAACTTACTACTAATGTTTTGGGGCCTTATTTAATTACAGAAATTATATAGATTACACTAATCTATAAACATAAAATCAGTTATAAGCATCTGATTAGGTTGCAACTAAGAGCTAGGCAGAAGAAAATGATATTTCTTTTTTACGCTTTGGCCATATCTTCGAAGGAAGAGAATAACATTCTATACCAAGTGTAAGAATCCTATTCTTATAAGATTCTTATGAAACCTTGTGAGTTAAACGAAATTTGGCCGTATTGTACTAAAAAAATTAAACTAAAGGAAAAATCCTTTACAAGTTGAGTAATTTGTTCTGATGGCCGTCCAGGGACGCGGTAGGATCCAGCAAAAACCACGGCCTGGTTCCAGACGACAAGTCGATATCTGCAGTAACGGAGACTAATGGCAGTTGCTGTCAGCTGAGCTCTAAAATCGGATTTGCGGGAAGTGATATCAATGGCGTCCCTCGCACATCTTTATTTTCCCTTCAAAACGAGATATTCGTCAAAATTCTTTTGGCACTGCTGTCTTCGACAGAGGACAGGTTTCCCTTACAGCTTTGCTGCTTACTATCTACTAAACTAGCTCCCAATCCAATTTTAATGAGCCTGAATTACCACAGCATTTTAAAATGTTATTTAAGCTCTGCTTATATTTCATTTATAAATCAAAGCAAGAATAAAGTGATGAAATCTAGCAGAAATGATACCAATACTAGTAGATTAAATATAAAAATAGTATCGAATGCAATAGGAGAAGTAAGTGAGTTCTGTTACTTGGGACACAAAATTACAACCGATGGTCGAAGCAGGAATGATGTTAAAAGCAGAATAGCACTAGCAACAACAGCCTTCATGAAAAAGAGAAACCTTTTAGTTTCAAATATTTATCTAGGAATTAGAAAGAACTTTTTCAAACTCTTTGTGTGGAGCACAGCACTTTATGGTAGCGAAACATGGACTTTAGGAATACCGGAAATAAAGAAAATTGAAGCATTTGAAATGTGGTGCTATAGAAGAATGCTGAAAATTAAGTGGACTGACAAAGTAAGAAATGAACGAGTTTTGGAAATGATGGGTGAGAAAAGATGTTTGTGGAAGAAGCTTACAGAAAGAAGAGACAGGGTGGTAGGTCATATTTTGAGACATGCTGGATTGGTTAATTTGTTAGTGGATGGAACAGTCGAAGGTAAGAACTGTAGAGGAAGACAGAGATTAGAATATATGAAGCAGATAATTGAGGACGTGGGTTGCAAGGGGTATGTAGAAATGAAGAGGTTAGCACAGGATAGGAAGGGATGGAGGATTGTTGCGTCAAACCAGTCGAAAGACTGACGACAGCAAAAAAAAAATCTCGTATCCCCATACGAAAATAAGCGTATATATAAAGTGATGCATGTTTTTATTCAAGACTATCCATAATCTTGGAAATTTACCGAAAACCAGCCTTGGTTTGCTCGTCAATACTGGTATATTATAAACATACAAAATCAGAAAGAACGGAAGAAATTATTTTAACGAAAGTCTTATTTCAAAATCGAATAATTGTTTATTATATTTTTATTATAATAAAAGCAAACCAATAATTTTACCACAAACTTATTGAAATATTTCGTGATAACCTACATTTCGTGTTCACTTTCTCTGATAATTATCAGAGAAAGTGAACACGAAATGTAGGTTATCACGAAATATTTCAATAAGTTTATTAGATTATAATCTAATAAACGCCACCTTTTCTCATTTTCTGTAAAGAAACATTTTAGGTTATTTCGACACTTAGTTCATGTAACTGCTATGGACAGAATATATTAAGAACCATTAGATTTAAATGGAATAACTCCTTGGGTGAAAAGTTAAAAACATATTAAATAATTTAACGCAGAGTAATTTATTACATAAATATAGCCTTCAATTTTAGCTTGCTATAAAAGCGCCGTCAATCGAGAGAAAGTATAATAAAAATCTCCGGTGATGGCAAAGCGACTTAAATATTTAAAACAGTAGGCCCATGTAGAATCAAACGAAATACATATCTTTCATTATAGTTTGTTTGAAGTTTAACTTAACGTCAAAATTGTTAAAGTTAATTATGTTTCCCAAGAAGAGCAGCCCTTGCATAGTAAAATTAGTCCTGTTGCTGCATGAAAATATCTGCTTCTAGTTTCGTACAAATTGTATACAGTATGCAATGAAATGATTCTGTATCTATACTAATATTATAAATGCGAAAGTAACTCTGTCGCTCTGGCTATGTCTGTTTGTTACGTTTCTTCGGCTAAACGGCTAATCCCATCATGATGAATTTTGACAACCTGATGCGATTTGTCATTAGAATGGACATAGGATAAATAGTACATACTGTCAATTAATTTTGAAAAATTACCGAAAAGGCGATAGAATGACGCCTAGGATGTCTAACGCTCTGTAGTGCCTTACTCCATAACGGGCTTGAGGAGCAGTAGTTAAAGCGCTTCCTTTCTAATCTTTGACTGTGGTCTCTGGTTCAAATCCCGATGGAAGCCAAGATTTTTAAGAATTGTTTTTGATCGTATGAGCCATGCCTGAATGGTCTTTTTCGGATTCCATGTAAAACAGTAGATACCACAAATTTAGAGGTGCAATACTTGGCAAATCGTACGCGGTTTAACAATGCTGTATGTGTTCACTTTTTGACGCTATATTGAACACTCAGCCGTTTTTTCTCTCGCAGTTAGTTGTGTGTTTGTGTGTGTCATCTGCACTAATAATATTATAAATGCAGAATTAAGTCTCTGTCTTTTTGATACATTTAACGTCTAAACGGCTATACCGATTTTGATAAGGAGATGCTTTGTATCTGTAGGATGAACATAGAACTTTTTTTTCGGTATGAATAACATTTGTAGTCACGAAATTTTGAGAACTTATCGAATGGTGACAGACAGACCAATGCTTGTGTTAGTCTGTAATGCTACGTCAGTTGCTCAAGCTGTGATTCTCGTGTAGTCTGTTAGTACATGATTTGTTCATAAATTTCGTTTAGATACAAAAATTATTATTTAGTATAGATATAGATTTGCTCTTCGCTATACTATTACTTTGTGTCTGCTGAAAAGTTTCTGGTACTAGTTTATTTTGTCTTCTTTACTGATACCTCGTGGGCGTAAATCTGGTCTAAGTTGTAGATCTGGAAGAGCACGGGTGGTTTAAGTGATTGGAACTCAAGAATCGGCTGATCATGCTTAAGAAAGAAGAAAAGTCCAAGCTAAAATAAAGTTGCCCTCAGCTAAATCCTCCCCTCCCCTATATCCTCGCACCCTCGTTTGTTTTTATGTTTTGGAAACTGATTCTATTAATGAGAAATGTTCGACGGTAGAATGATATTGTGATGGCTTTCCTGTCATATTATGCCGGCTCGGTGTTGTTTGGTACAAATCTTACGTTACTAACATCTTCCTATATCCACTTTTTGCAATGAAATTCTAAGTCAATGCGTATGAAGTCGTGGGTAACAGATAGTCTCTTTACATATCATAATACCTTTACGCTAGGTAACTAACTTCTCCGTGCCTAGGTACTGATTATACCTGCACACAGGTAATGTACTACAGAATTAACCGAATGGAGCTGTTCAGTTGAATAACGTTTCCAAAAATCCACTACAAAAACTTATTAATAGTGGATAGGAGGAGATGAGATAGAAAGAAACCCCATTTCAGCTTAAGGCAATCTGCTCTTCGTATTAGAAAGAAAAGGGCGTTTTGTCAAAGATGACAAGGTGCCTGTATTTACGTAGCAAAGAGTGCTGTCCATCTTTGTTCTCCGGTGGTAAAGTGGAGGAAGCCTAAATGAAGTTTTTCCTAAGTATTCCTCGCATAGCAGGCTACATGAGATTAGGGAGCCGGTCACGAACATTAGCACCGAAAAAGAAATCCTCAGCTACATCTCCGATGGAAGCCCGCTGGTTGCTCTAGTGTGTTACAAAATGCTTTATTTTGGTCTGACAGCCGCTATTATAACGAGGAAGTATAAGTTTTTAAAATAAATCGAAAAAGTGATTGATGCGAATATATAAAAAGTTCAACTGACGGCTTAAGAACTGCTGATACATTTTAAACGAAATGAATGAGCCACCTATTTCAGCAGGAAGTTTCTTATAGTATTTACAAAGTTATATTTAGTTAACAAAGCTATCGTCTTATGGCAGTCATCGGCACGACTTGTGGAAGGATAATATTTTAATGCTAATACTGTTGCCTAGTTCAAATTACTTATACCTGTTAACTTCCGTTGTTTTGCTGAGCTAATGCAATTTATATTTTTGTATAATCAACTGATAATTATTGTTTAATAGTTAATTTTGTTTCATATCCTTTTCCTGCTTTACGTCTGTGACAACTGTTTGTTATTTGTCTACAAATGGCACTATTAATATATTCCTCTGAAGTTCAAATTCAAGTTTAATAAATCAGTTTGTAACATTTGGTCTGCAACTGATATAAAAATAATACCAGTCGTCCTAGCTAGTTTCTCATTGAGTTCATTCATTTATGTTATCTTGGTTGCCCGGGTGGAAAAGCGTGACCCGGGAAACCAAGATAACATTTATAAAGTCCGCGGAAGTTTTCGCAATCATTCACTGATTTATGACAAAGTGGATTATTTGAATATGAATTGCTTTACATGGAATTATTATTTTGAAATAACAGATTCAAACAAGACTAGCAACCAAAGTTATTGATACTAATTTTTATAAGCGATGTTTTTTTGTATCATTGCAAAGTTATCAAGCCGATCTAGTTCCAATGATGATAATTTCTTCCACCACTCGCCCTAATACAAAATTATCTTGTGTCAAGTGCCGGACACAATCATTTTATCACAACTACATGAACCAACGGAACAGATTTTCGGTGAGATTAGTGGATTAAATAAAGATATTTCCATAACTGAGGCTTGCATGTGGTGAGTTGAAAGCTCTATCACCACATTAAGAGTTTCACAACCAGTAATGGTATACGCAGACTTTCATTGTTACAATACCTGAAGCCATAAAAGTAGCAAGATTTTTTAAAAGTATTTTAACATCAGTGTTGGAATCAGAATTGTTGGATAACACAGGTACATTTTGTACATAAAAACGGAAATGTAGGTCATAATTACGTGCATCATGGGAATACGTTCTCTACATTTCCTTGATAGCACACATAGAAGTGCAGTTGTTCCTAGTCAGTAGAATTTTCATTACTAAAATTCCATTTTGGATGTAACACAAAAATTAAGTATGTGGCTTAGCTGTTATTAGCAACAGACGCTCACATTTATTTTATTTTCATATGAATACCAATAAAAAACATTTTGGGTGACTGTGGTCAAAACTGAATGTGAATTTGCTGTTCCCTTGTGTGTTTCAGGTGTCAGGTTATTTTTTTTTAACTGCTTTACGTCTGTCAACAGCGAGGTCTTTAGAGATGGGAAAGGATGGGGGCAAGGAAAGGGAAGGAATTCGGCCATGGCCTTTTTAAGGAAGCATCCCGGCATTTGCCTGGAGTGATTTGGGAAACCATGGAAAACCCAAATCTGGATGCCCGGACTGGGATTCGAACCGCCGTCCTCCCGAATGCGAGGCGAGAACGCTAACCGTTACACCACCACGCTCAGTGTTTCAGGTGTGAAATCATCTCAAAGCAATCAATATCTTCGTTCTTCAAAGTACGAAATAATCCTTTAACTGATCGTTTTGAGCTGTTTTTGATCTCCGTCTATATTTTTAAGTGATAATGTATGAATATCGAAAACTAAGAACCTGCTAAAACATTGAACTTGACTAACTTTAGCGTTGGATGTTGTTGCTGTTAGCTGAAGGGTCGCTTGCTGTTATAAAACGTATGAAGGTAATGTTTGCTTTAATTCTAATTTTCTTTGCTTGTAAGAAATAGACTGACAATAGAGTTACTAACTAAAAATTGCTATTATTATTTTTTGGAATAGAACTTATGCTCCTTTAAAAATATACATAATTTTTTATAACGCGGAAATTTAATTTAAATTTTTTGAGCTGTTTGTGACAAATTGCTCATCTCTTTCTCGATAATTTATTCCATTTTTTGAATCAATTAACAATTCGATTATTCCTGAAATAAAGTGATAGTTTACGATCATTTTCATCTCTCTTCTTCCACATAATACTATAAATTCTTCTGCCCGTATCGATCCAAGCCTTATCGCTGATGGGTTCTTTATTCGCATTTGGTACTCTCTTCTCTCAAGTCCTGTCACCAAACCTTTCTCTTCATCAGTTTTTTACTAACTGTGTATTTGGTCATTTCTACAAATACATCTAACTGCCTTACCTTGCACAGCCAAAACTGTTTTTGATTCCCATAATATGACTCGTATACAATTCAACCTGACTTCACTTCACAAGTAAATGTCATGTATGCTTCAAACACCAAATAAATAAATAACAACTATATAAATTTCTTAATCTGCAAACTCAATAGATTGAAGACATCAGAAATCCTCCTTATCATCTATCCATAATTTCCCTGACAACTTAACTATTTATAAACGATATGCCATCAATGGACACTAACCCCTTTCACTGTAAAATAACAAATATTAATTTTTTGCGCAGTGCTTTTGCAGCCAATTTTTCTGCAGGTTCTTAGTTATTTTAAATTGTTATTTAGTTATACCAACGAAAATGTTTTTTTTTTTTTTTTTTACGTTTAAATTAATTTTTTACTGGTATACCTACTACGCTAATAGTTTCTAACTTTTACATCCATTCCAATAACTTAAAAATAACTTCAATCTTATTCTAGTTAAAAGTTCGTATATATCTTGGCGAAAAGTTGACACGTAATAATTAAGATAACAAACTAATTTTATGATACGGCATTATAAAGGTTTCGATAGAAGTTGACGTGTCTGCCACTCAACCCATAAAATAGCCATCCAATTTTAGATCTAGTCATGTGATTGTTGCAATAACTACTGCAGACCTTATTCGGTCCTCTATGCTACATTGCAGAGATATAGGTATACGCTCTACCGGAGACGAACGCACACAGGGATGCCACTATATCGGAAATGAAACAACCCCGGGCGCTTGGTTCCCGCCGGTGTCCGGCTCTTCGCCGATTGGCAGCCGTGGTGCGCTCAGTGGCAATCGACAATGGCTGTCGGATACGCTGAACGTGTTGCTGCAGCACTGCGGTCAGCGGCAGGAAATTGGGGCACGGACGTGGAGGGAGAACATGGCTGTACAGCGACACCTATACGGGCCGGCCTGTGTCAAGGAGGAAAGGCAGTAGATAGCGAGGGAGGAAGAGCAGTCCATGAAATAGGAACATCACCAGTAATAATTAGCCAACTTAGTATCTGTATTTCTAGAACGTCCTGACAGCCCTGAAACAAAAGAATAATGGACCTAGCTTATCACATAAATCAAATAGAAGAGTTCCAGAAGTAACGAGAAATTCTGCACCCGTATTTATCAGTTACTAAACCAAATAGTAATCATTACTATCGATCGTTACGCGGTACTTTTAATACAATCGAGCACTAGCATGAAACACTGCACTGAGTTGCGTCGCGTACGGGATGACTTCGTTCGTACTGTATAAAGTTAAAGTAAATTGTTAATTTAGTAAAAGAAGTTTAGGTTCATTAGGGTTACCAGAATTTTCCTTGCAAATCCGGGGACACTTCACAACTTTTTCACCAAAATCCGGGGACGCTTTCTGCATTTGTCCTAATTACGCGTTGTACTTTTATAAGTTACATGATTAAAGGTTGGGTTAACTTAAAAGCCACATATTGTTTATATTTTGTATTTTAAATGAGGATCAAAGACAGCCATATTGCACACAGCAAGGAGACTTGATTTTCCAAAGCTGTTGTGTCCAAGACGCAGTATCCTTGTAATTTTCTTTTATTCCTAGGCACGTACAAAGAAATAAGGGCGCTTCATATCTCTTGCTTTAAAAGAATGCATTAGCAAATCAGGGCTTTTACAGATTTCTCGCTTGATTAAAAAAAATTCTGAGGACAACAGTAAGAATCTGGGGACATTGCGGGTACGAAATCTGTCCGGAGACAGAGAGCTAAATACGGGGACTGTCCCCGGCAAACGGGGACGTCTGGTAACCCTGAGGTAGATTGTTCGTTGGATAAAACTTAAAGTAATTAGCACATGGATCTTACGGAAATCTACCGAATGTACAATTGATTTACTGCATTGAATATTATATACGTAAGAATAATACCTAATATCACAGTCACACCGTACTATAATAAGCTCATTAAGAAAAAAGAACACCTGTTTGCAAAACCCATAAATTCCAGAAAGGTAACTATTAAAAAAAATCTTTCATCATTGAGTATTGAAATTGAGGGGAGGTGGAAATTTGAGTTTCCAAAAAAAAAAAAAAAAAAAAAAAAAAAAAAAAAAAAAAAAAAAAAAAACCTATGCTAATAATGGAATAAAAGGAAAAATCCAAACAATTTGAGAGTCAACGGGTTTCAAGTTTTCATTTGATATCAATAAATAAATAATTTTCTTCTTCAGTTGCCCACTAAAACTCCAGTTGTTACTTCTGCTCCCTTAATTAGTCAAATTTTTCATGTTATAATCACGTAAAGGGTAGTAAGAACTAAATCAATGTTCCGTTACAATAGTCCTACTCCAGCTTCCATTAAATCGCTGTGTGAATCGCTCCAGTAACGGCTTGATGCGTCGAATCAAACTGACATCTATACGACAAATACGAGTAACGAAATCAATTTTTGGGTAAGGTTTCGGTACTTCGAGTAACGCGAAGTACTCATTACTCCGTAACGAATAGGCCTACGGTCACTATGCTACAGCTCTACTGCGCAGGCAGAGGGCTCTTGTGAAGTAATATCCTACAATTTTCAAGTCTCCTGAGATACCTATTTTTGTTACATTTACCATCTAGCAACAAATATTTTACAGGCCAGAAAAATCACCTTTACCCTTCTTCAAGGAACTAATGACGACAACATCAACATAGATACCAGACGCTGTGTGTAATTGAACGAAGAGCCGTATATGAAGTTATAATCTTGATTGTGCCAACACATAAACTTCACAGTATTGAACTGGGTTTAGAACTTTAGAAACGTCTCAGTAGCCGTAATGTTCACGAAATATGTGTCGAAAATTTTTATAAATGCGGTGGACTATCGACACCAACCTGTGACCAAATCAGGCTGTTCGCCATATGGTGCAGTATCAGAGCGTACCATGGTAATCGCATATTCTTCTATTATATGATAGATTGGCGTAATTTGAGATCCTATCGGTGTTGAACTGTAACTTTTTCTATTAGTTTAATGATTTTTGTTTTGTTACTTTTTTTAAATTTTTGTAAACAATTTCGTGTCTGAAACAGGTTAAATTAGAAAAATTATATACAAAAAAAGTAGATTGTCGAAAAAAATATAATTACAGTAGTGTTTCATACAAAAGTGAAATGGATTGGGTAGATGAGAATAGAATTAAAATATAACATTTTATGAAGAAATCTATAAAGAAACTTAAATTTTCAATTGTGTTTTTAGATATAAGATTTTAGTGTGTCGGGAAGTTTACGCAAAAACCCATATTGATCAGAAAATAAAAAAAAATTCTGTTAGAATAAGTTCTTCTTTAACTGATAAGACAATATCTCAACATTATGGTCGTTCATTGACTTTTTTTTTAAATTTACATTACCATAGTAAAAGCTTTCAAGTAAGAACAAACTCCGATCTACCAATCATAACCAACCACAACTACCATAACCCTCATTACGCCAGGACCATGCAACTCACACATGTAACAGTATTCCAACCATTCCGTTATAAGTTCCTGATTTCTATGGCACACATAATTAACTCAATCTCTGACAATGATATGTCATTTGTCATAATTAATTCAAACATATGATAATTTAATTTTATGGATTCTTCTCCTTTATTCCTTGACTTTTATTTTTTAGGTAGCAATGAAATGGTGCTATTTTTGTTCTACTAAATGATTAATAACCATAGGAAACAATGATGGAGTCGCGGTCTGTAAGTTCTCATTTGCCTTAGCCACTTATTTCGCAGCATAATTCGAGCTACTCCAGCATAGAACTGGAAAGCAAAAATTACTGTGATAGGAAAATGCTGTTATGTACACTTCAGAAAATTATAGAGGGATACGTTAAACTAAACATAACATTGAATTGGTGAAAATATCAACCGAATTTGAAGGAACGTGTTTCTGGTGAACTGTGAGATCGCAAATTGCTAGACTAGGGATTGAGGAAGTGCATAAATTATTCAAGAACCTTATATAAAAGACAAGAATGATAATTACAAGCAAGAGGAAGGTGTTAATTTAAAAGTCATATCAAACCAAAGAGAGTAACTATAGTGACTCCGTCCCATCTCACGGTTCTCATTCATGTAGCGTGGTTAAACACAACCAAGAAACTTCCAAGAAGCTTTTTTCCAGTCGTCTGGAATCCTTCCATACGATATGTTCACAAGCCCAGGAAAGGCGCTACAGCCGATGGGGTTTTTCTACCAGAGACACTTGCACGGTCTTCTGCTGCCATATCCCAAACTTCGTTGCACTGTCTGTAGTACTTCTCTCACTGAGTGTGGCTATTCTCTGATACGATGTTGTCTATCTATCAATATTGCCACATCGACGCAGACGGAGTCTGTCACTGCCTTGTCCATGGCGGGAGCTAATGCCGGAAATACATATTAACAACACATGGTTGACACTGTGCATCCAGTAGTTCTGAATTCATGGTGTCCAACGAAACGCGTTTATGCTAGCCTATTTCTAATAATTCAGCTGAATTTCGATATGCATTTCGTAAAAAATATTGTGAGAACGTGTTATTTATGAAGAGTCATGATTAAAATTTGAAATTAAAGGCCAGTACTGAACATTTTCCTTTACAAAGATACAATCATAAATGCTTAAAAAATAGTTATAAGGTGCTGTTTCAGTTTATAGTTTTGCTCCTTCGTTTCGTTAGCACTTAATAACGGTTACCCATTATTAATTTTCCAGGTTCATGCGTATAAATGCCAGTAACTGCATTTTTAATAAATATTAGCTAGAAGAGCTGATTTTAATTTTCACATTTTGGGGTGGTAGCGTACAATTTATTCCTAAAACTTCTAAAATATCTTAAGTTACGCAGTTATTCTCGGTCAGTGATGTTAGCGCACTTCTCGTTAAACTGAAAAAGCAAATAAATTTGAAATAACAGGTAAAAAGGCAATGTATCTAAGTCTCCTCCCTCCAAGAGGTGGGATGAGATTTTGGACATGGAACGGGAAGGAATTTGTCCATGGCCTTTTGAAGGAAGCATCCCGGCATTCGCCTGGAGTGATCTGGGGAGACCATAAAAAATCCAAATCTGGATGCCCGGACTGGAATTCGAACACGCGTCCTACCGAATGCGAGGCCAGAGTGTTACCACTCACCCATCACGCTTGGTCTCTAAGTCGTGTATCCATGTTAGTTACTGTGCATCACAGTTATACGGAATTGTCTGCCTGAAACATATTGCATTGGATTACACAGTATTTATTTGCATAAATATTTTAGTTTCATGCTACAACACAAAGTTTCGTCCAGAGAGAGATCTATTCTCCAAATTTTCAAGGAAAAGTGACCTATGTGGGGGATAGCAGCGACTTTTGTGTACATTTGGAAGATGGAAACAAATCCCGACATAATCTAAAGTTTTAATTCATGCGCTTCTGGGTTTTGCTACAGTGCTTATTAGACTGCGTATGGCACTGTACTGAAAGCAAAGCCAATTTAGAAATGGTACAACATCTCTAACTGAAATAAAGTTGCATTTACCAACAGCTGTGCCCACATAGAACTCACGTTTCACAGACATTAAGAAAAATCCACATTATTGTGAATTTAGATTTATAATAATTTAAATTGCCTTCACGAGTTCCATGTTATTCGTTTTAATATTCATAACGAAACGAATTACACTACCAAATTATCTGAATTTATGGAATGCTTCTTGGCCAAGGACATTGATCGTTTCCCATTCCATACTGAACAATAAGTTCAGATTTATTTATTTATATATCAATCTTGTTTCATGGATCCCTGCTGAGGAAGGACCTCTGGGATGTGAAACATGTCATGGTTAGTACACATACATACAATATGAGTCAAAATCATAGTATAAACAATTATACGTTCCAAAGGCAAATAAAGAGAATAACAGAGTTCAGGGTCTACTGATGCAGATACCGGTGAGCTGCAAAATACCATGTAATTAGGGCAGAGTTATGTTCGTAGACATAACCGCAATTTCCCCACCATTCTCTCTCTAACGCCTCTACTATTACTATTATTATTATTACAACGCGATTCACTAAAAGTGCGTAGCGGAGGGTGTATTTTACCTATACTAATGTACAATCGTTTGTGGATAGGTACAGATATACGGGATACGGCAGGTGGCGCTCATGAGCTATTTTGAGGAACCATCCCGGTATTCGCCTGGGGCGATACGAGAGAACCATGGAAAACCCAGGTCAGGATAGCAGGACCGGTTTATTGAGGCCTACTCCTATCTCGCTCAATAAATCGTTCCTATTCCATTCGCTAATCGCTCGTGGAAAAAATTAGCATAGAAATGGATAGGTTTTGGTCTCTATTGTAAGCGTGCATTCTTACCGCCAGGTGTACATTTGAGAGAAGATGCACTATGAGCCAAACCCTATAACATTGGATTTCTCACGTTCCCAGACCTAAACATGGTGGGTGAGCGGTAATACCCTGGTCTTACTTCCGGGAGGATGCAGGTTCGAATAAACGTCCGGCCATCGAGATTTCGATTTTCAACTGTTTCCTGAAATCAGTTCAGGCTAATACACTGATGGTTCCTTCAGATGGCTATAACCTTATTACATCCCGTTCATTCATCCATTCTTTTACTGTCTCTTAAAAACCTAGACGTGGACAAGGCGTAAAACAACAAAAAATATAAATAAATTCAGTTTTTCTCGGCGTTGAACGATAGAGTTCTTAAACAACGTGCTCAAGATAAACTTCAGGTCTTACGACTACACCTCAAGATGGCGATGGAGTATTATGTCGCCGAAATATTGTGTATCAATAATAATATTACTTGGTTTATTTCCCGAGAAACTTTCATAAATAAAAAATATGTTCCCGTCATTTCTTAAGTCATTCATAACAGGTTTCATTATTATGGCTGGATAGTCGGGAAAACGCAGTAACAAAACGTAACTGAAAAATTGTGTTTCAACTTGCCTTTTTTTATGGATATAAACCAACATATATTTATTTTAATATTCAAATCAATACGGCACTACCATAAACGCAAGAAAGATGTTTTCTATGCATAGATTCTGATGGGAGATACAATTTGAGACCACAATGAGCATTGTAGATACACCATTCCAACGGTTATATAACGCATAATTACCCAACCGTGGTGAAGAATACAAAATTGTAGATTCACCATTCCTTCTCCACACGTTACAATACACGGTCCTCATTGGACGGATCAAATTATTTTATCCTTAACTTATCAAGTAATACATTTGTACATAGGATGTACGCGATTGATTTAAAGTTGTAGTTCAATTGGTTTTGTACTGGCCTCGCATTCGGGAGGACGCCGGTTCGAATCCCCGTCCGGGCATCCAGATTTAGGTTTTCCGTGGTTTCCCCAAATCACTCAAGGCGAATGCCGGGATGCTTCCTTCAAAAATGCCATGGCCGATTTCCTTCCCGTTCCTTGTCCCCAGTTCCATCCCACCTCTAATGTCCTTAGCCGTCGACGAGACGTAAAGCCGTAATCGAAAAAAAAAGAAGAAACAAATTCTTCACATCGACTCTATTTGATGAAGCTAGCAATTACACGTTCAAAAAGACTTACGCAAGTAATCGCATTACTGAAGGAGAGCTTATTTGTCCAGCCTGATCAATATTTACTTTCTCCGATTGTTCTTTCTATAAATAAAAATATACAGTATAGTCAGCTCCTTCTATTACTAAGACTCTGTTTACTGATCTTTAATGCTTGTAATAACTCATCACTTTTCTTTAAATATAGACAGTGGTTTAGACAGCAAAAGATGTATATAACAATCAAATGTGCTGATCATGAATCAGCAATCCGAACGACTGAATATCAACACGCTGTCGCCTACACAGCAGACTCCAACGGTCGGTTAATGGTGATGGGATGTTGTACGAGTACAGCCGAAATGCTGTACGACCTCTGACCTCGCGAAATTGGGCTCGTTAACCTTCTCTCCACGTAGGAAGGAACACAAAGCGCGAGTGTGTCGCCTTTCATTGTCGGCATCCAGGCGGCTGTTGGTTATTCCAGAGTCGTGCGGCCCTAACGGCCAAGGTTGTTGAGGCACGTTGGTCTTGAAGGTGACAAGAGTTCAGCCGGTCACGAGTCAAGAGAATGGTTCCAGTAAGTCCAAACAGTTCACAAAGCAACGGAATTTTTCGAGTCTTTTATTGTCACCCCAGTCTTCGGTACTAACTGAATAGCAGAAGACTTCAAACCCACCTACACGAACTTAGGGGTTGACAAAGTTACGTTACTTGGAAACAATATGGTATTTGATTATGGACTTGTATTTAATTATTCCTGTCACTGCATCTGTGGTGACACCATCAGTTGTAAATTTCTTTAGCTTAACGAAAATACACCTTACCGAATTCTGTCTTTACAGGTATGTAAAACTGATACAATCGAAAACTGAAGTTAACAAAGCGAAAATAAATTTTCAGAATTGTTTCTATTATCAATAATACCGCAGAATAAAGAAATTATGATTCCTAAAACACTTTTAAACACACCACTTTTGCCAATAAGTTTATTTCCTGGTGGGAAGTTATAGTTAATTGGAGGAATTATTAGCAAACTTTGTATAATGATTTGATTTTTCTACCTTGATACTTGTAAAAACGAGAACTAGGAGATTTTCGTATCAAAAATGTAATGAAGTGCGCGAGGGTAGTAGACCATTCAATAAATTTCATTCAGATGCAGCACATGGTCCAGTGTAAAATGCCCTACTTATCTCCATTGAAATTTCACGATATCATTACTCACCTACTTTCGTATCATATGAATTTTTAATTTAAATTCATTGATTGCTTGAGGTAAAACTTTCACAATTTCCCTCAGTAGTTTATTTCATTCCCTAATTCCTCCAACCAAAAATCAAATTTCCGCCATTATCTTATGTCTGGAATCAAGTGGTAATTTTGTTAATGGTAACTCGTCAATTCCATGTGGTAATCCTAATTTTTCCAAAAACATCCATACAGGCCTCATCGCAAATATACGCCTTACACACTCCCAACAGTCTTTGAATTGTTGATTCTAGCTGAATTATCGTGAATCTTAGGTGTGAAATATTACCGCTACAAGTGAAACACTGGAAAGAAAAATAAAAAAAACCAAAATGGGATTTTTAATTTACTAAGCTTGAAATTTTATTTAATTTACGGAGCAATCAGAAATTAACTACGTCCAAAATATTTATCTTACGACCCTATTACTTTTTATATCTCTTAATCCACGCGTACGAACTCGCGGGTATCAGCTAGTTAATC
Source organism: Vandiemenella viatica (assembly GCA_031002005.1). Lineage (NCBI taxonomy): Eukaryota > Metazoa > Arthropoda > Insecta > Orthoptera > Morabidae > Vandiemenella > Vandiemenella viatica. The sequence continues at coordinate 72,644,631 of JARYHS010012519.1, forward strand.
TATAAATTGAAATCAGTTGGTTTTCCTTCAGTATCTCAAGCGAAAGATGAGTTGACGAAGATACTTTCCTCTATCGGCTCATCGGACCTATGGTTGAGGGAATTTATGGATTTAGAATCCCTTGCACCCTTCATAGCACTAATGATGTATGTGGAATCCTAACTGCTCACCCCTAAAGAGTACGGAAAGCAAAATAGTAGACCGAGGTATAGTGAGAAGTATAGAATTACAATCCACGTCTTTCTCGGGAATTGAACACTGAGTATCTCTACATACACTTAGAAACGACGTTCTGATTGATTCATTAAACCACACCGAAAAATCTGTTAGCTTGAATTTTTTCAATAACCCACTGTTAAATTACATTGACGACACAATAAGAGGAATAGCCCCATGGTAGAGTTAAATACGTGGTATTAATTAAAGGACATCATGTATGAATGTGTAATTGATCTTAGAGATGCTGAAGGTCAAATACATCCAAACATGTTGCACCTAGATTAAATAATAATCCTTCAGTTCCCGGTGCTCCAGGCAGTTCGACCTTAGGGTCCTTTGATGACACAGTGTGTGTTGCAGCTCTTCAATTTTGTTAAAACGATGATGTACCAATCATAGACATAAAAAAATGACAGTAATTGGGAGACTACCGACAGAAGTGAAAACTTAGAACCATGAATATCATACGCCCAACACTTCATACTTGTAGTTACAGAACCACTAAGTAATAGAAGTCCGTTTGATCGTAATGACCTGATGAGAGGTATTCTATTGGCTGCGCATTCCACTCCCGTCTTAGGTAGGTATTGCTACTAGGTACAAGGGACCTGCAGTTTATCGTGGACTCCGAACCACGGAACCGTTCTGGCGTACTTCACATAGCATAGCAAACTGTACCATAGGTGAAGGTCGGGATAAGGGTGATAAAAATCCCTGCCCATACAGGGATTCGAACCGTTTTTTTTTTTTTTTTACTGCTTAACGTCTCTTAACAGCGAGGTCTTCAGAGACGGGAAAGGTTGAGGGGGGGGGGGGGCAAGGAATGGGAAGGAATTCGGCCATGGCCTTTTGAAGGAAGCATCCCGGCATTTGCCTGGAGAGATTTGGGAAACCATGGAAAACCCAAATCTGGATGCCCGGACGGGGATTCGAACCACCGTCCTTCCGAATGCGAGGCCAGAACGCTATCCGTTACACCACCACACTCGGCGATTCGAACCGTGATCTTTTTGATCCCCACTCAGATACCTTAACAATTTAACCATAAGACCGTTGATTAGCTTATCGGCGACGCAAACTCATTAGATTTTACCCATCCAAAAATCATCCAGCGCACCTAATGAAATTTTCACTTCAAAAATCTAACTTAGTCCACAAACCCAAGATTGGTAGAATATTCCAGAGGGAGATGTAAAACGCTACTGTGTCAGAGAAAGGAAGGCCAGTTCATTTCCTCAGGGACACACAGTTTAATGTGGAATCGGAACCACGGAACATCCCGGCGTAGCTCATATAATCAAATACAATTTCTAAAGATTCCTGCTCACCACGCGGTTTGAACCTCCCACGGCACTTTCCGAAGTGAGCGCCTTAACCGCTGAGCTACTAGACCGTCTTGCTTTGAAGTATACATGTGTAAAGTACTATCAAATTTTGATAAAAACTATTGATTTGTATGAACATCGTTGTAAGAAATTAAGGTGAGTGGGAAAAGGAAGAGAGGATTTAGGTTTTTGAAAATCAAACGTAAACAGCTTTTGTATATTTGTTTTAAACTATAATGCAAAGTTCCATTAAAATCGAATAAAATCTGTGTGTTTGTATGAAGAAAATTGGCAAAAACATTTTTATATATTAGATTGAAGTATAATCAATATTTTCACTGCGGCCCAAGCTTAACACGTCATATTTATGGCAACAGATATACGGTTAACATTATTAGCATGTTGGTGGCGTGAACTCATAATACTTTACCCATCCAAAAAGCGTCTAACGCTCATATCATACTCGCAGCACGTCACAGCACGGGAAGTTTTTGAACTCATAGATTTACCACGTCAAACACATCCAAATATCACCTAAAACGACTATAGAAGTATTCATTTCGAAAGTTTCAATAAGACATGTTTTTTATCAACAAATAGATCGACATAATAAAGAATAGTTATGTTTATTAAACGCCTATAAAAAATTTTCTGCCGTACTATTCATGGAATAAACTAATGTTTGCTGCAGAGAATTCGATGTACAGGCTTGAGATGGATCTCTTTGTAGGGCGAGGTACGCTTGGCGAGCACTCGGCTGGACGTTATGGCGTCCTCTGGAAGATGGGCGACTCTTTTCTGCCCGATTTACGACCAGCTGCCGGTATTGGCATGGCGGCAGTGCAGTGATGGCTGGAACGTGACGCATTGTCCGGCCCGCAGTGATATGGAGCCAGATTAAATCAGTGAGCGACGACGGCTCAAAGCTCGCCTGGCACAGAACTCTACTGCGCCTTCCCTTCAGCCCCTCCGCCCAGTGAAAAATACCTCTCGGAAACACACAGCAATCACGATTATTTCAGTACCTTAACTTTCGTCTCTTTGAGAAACTTCGACATTCTCCTCATATTATTCTTCTTTTCCTCTTTTTGGAGGTTGTTCTTACTAAAAACTAGCATAATCCATCTTTTTTTTTCTATTTAGTTTTTTCCTGTCTTATTTTTGTTAGTTCTAAAATATCTTTGGAATATTATCTCCAGGAATTTAAACTAATCTATCCTGTTTTGCTTTACTGTATGGAAAATTTTATTTAAGTAAAGTCTTACCATTTTCGAGATTTTTTTTTTTTTTTTTGTTCAGTTTATTCCATGCCATCCAGGAATGAAAGGATAATCCAGAAACCGCAGATGGATCACATCATTTATTACTATACGACAAAGATTTATTTCAGTAAAAAACTCACCATTTTCGAGATATTGATTTTATTAAATTTTTTCGAAACATATGAATTTGTTAAGTTTATTCTATGCATTTTCTACAAATTAAGACTTTTTGAACCCTAGTTTTTTTTTAATTTACTAAACTAAAAAATATACTTTTTTCTTAAAACGTTATAAAAGTTTTAAATTGTACAATTACTTTATAACTTCTCTTAAAATGATTGTTTTATGGTAGTTCAATCTGCTAAAGAGACCATTGTGCATTTTAAACATGCATAAAAATGATGATAATGATTTAAAAATATTTTTAGTGACATGTGTCTTTTTTCAGTTTATTCTATGCATTTTCTACAAATGAATACTTTTTGAACCCCAGTTTTTTTAAAAAAAATTACTAAACTAAAACAATCTACTTTTTTCTTAAAACGTTAAAAATCCTTATATAAGTTTTAAATGGCACAATTATTTTATACTTCTTTTAAAATGATTGTTTTGTGGTAATTCAATTTGCTAAAGAGACCATTTTGCATTTTAAACATGTATAAAAAACGATGATAATGATTTTAAAAAATATTTTTAAGTTTTTTTATGTTTTAAGATAAAGGAACATTTTTTAAGCTGACTCAAACATTCTTGAGTTAATTAAAAAAATAGGGTTCAAAAAGTTTTAATTTCTAGAAATAGCATGGAATAAACTGAACAAAGTCACATGTTTCGAAAAAAATCAATATCTAGAAAATGGTGAGACTTTAACTAAATTAAAATTTTGTCGTATAGTTGGACATGTGTTGCAGGATTATCATTTCATTTCTGGACACCCTGTATATTTTACCCGTTTTATTATTTCATTTATTATACGTCTTGTCTAACCATTAAGCTGGTAATCTAATTATCATCTTCAGTCCTGTGACTAGTGTTCGTATTTTTCTTGTCTTCGAATTTGATCATCGTTCTCCTCTGTATGTGATCAAAATTTGCTTGTTAACGTATGGAATCCGCTTTTGCACTGTCAGTCCTCAGATTTATTATTATTATCTACAATTGGACTCTGGCGGATCACATAAATCTTAATGATTCAATTTTCTGAGTTATCATACAGCTCTCGTTTTTTTCCGCAGATTCTCTTTCTTTCTTCAGTCTACTTCGTCCCCGGTATCTTAGTGACTTCATTCTTCGGCGATACTTCCGATTTGTTAAATTTTTGTTGGTACCTATGTCTCTCCATGATTTCTGACGAGTTCATGTGGAATTTTTCTTGGTCTTTTTTGATCTGCTGGACCCAGGACATAGTTTTTAGCTGTCCTATGTACGTCTTAATTTTGTGAATGAGTCTTATTGCTGGGTGTATGTGAATATGTCCACAAAATCAAAATCTTCGTTTCCTGATGTCTGCCGCGAAGTTTGCCAATGTTTTTGTTGCTTTTCGAGGTTTAATTCTATATCCGTCATCTATTTATTCTGGGCCAAGAATCTTTGTTATAATTTGTGAAGGCTAGGTAGGAAATTTTAATATCAATTTTTGGTCGTCCGAGTTGTTCGGATTTTCAATAGTTATGGTATTTAAATTCTTTTTCTCATGCTCTCATGACTTTGTCCAGAACAAGGTTGAAGAGAATCGGGGACAGACCATCGCCCTATCGAACGCCGGTATTCATTCCCTGATTTATATGCTCATTTCTTTTTCTCACATTCTTTGGTTATTACCACTATTTTGTTTTAATAACTATTATTTATTGATATAAGTAATCCAGCATTTGACTCTGATCACTTCACTGTGTCACATTCATCGTAACTAATTTTTGGAGATAATGTTTAGTAAAGCAGCGTGTACAATATTCCACCTTCGACACATATCAGTATATCTAGAAAACACAGCAACAGGAAGAAAAAGACGTATTTTCTTTAGTTTTATGCATCAGGATGAAACATTTATCTCTGCGTATGAATCACCCACACTACATTACAAATATGAATATGCTACTGTTGGTTGTAAAATAGTTAAGTACGCACATTTAGATACCTGTCACTAACTCCAAACGTTTATCAATGTAGCTTAAATGAGTTCTGTTCTCCATCGTTAGAATTACAGAAAATAAAACTCTTTTCCAGCGAGAAAGTCTTACTGTACGACGTTTATTTACATCACAAACTCAGTTAAGAGTTGCCTCGTTAATAGGCATAAAAATGGCAAATGACGATTTTCAATTATGAATGAAACAATTCTGCTCTAAATGAAAATATGATTTTATTCTTAGTAATGAGATCGTTCATAGTTTCTATTTCTCTCCTAATGTTGCTCAATATGTCGAAAACAGTCTAAAACTGATTTTAGAAATATCTTTACTTGGAATTTTTTGTAGGATTTCTGGGACTGTAGCAATTATCTTGCAATTATTTCAGTACTTAATATTCAAGACATTTAAAAAAATAAATAAAAAAAAACAGGTTGCAGCACGGACCATCATATACATCGTACTAATTTCGAATCGATTTATATGCTGATTATTCCATGTAATACTCATGAAGAATTCGCCTTCATAATTTATAAATACTAAATTAATCGAAGTTGTAACTGAAATTCTAACATAATGTTATAATTAAATATTCGTTTGCATTATACACATTTTCATGTCACCATTGTTTAATAAAAGGTCAATTTTTGCACTAATGAGTTAGAATGTAATACACTACTGTAATTAACAATGAGTATGATCTGTAGCTTCAAATTCAAAATTACCTCCTTTTTTTTCTTTACAATATTATGAGACATACTTTTTAAGTGTTGGGAATGGAACCAAATGAAATAATAGTAACGGCTTTATTAGACATTTTTGTATTCTTCATCATTTTTTTACAGATGTGCAAAACTCAAGGAAAATTGGTGAAGCGACCTTATGTCTCCGATTACCGTGAAATCTGATATATGAACTCAAATAAGCATCACACACAACAATATTGTCGGCCTTATTGAGCACCCACTGACAGGGTTTCGGTTTGCTGAATATTCTGCTCCTGTCTTGAGTCGACTTACAGTGTAATGTTGAATCCGAAACAAGAAACGTTATACACAAAACCAAATCAACAAAATTACATAACCGCACCAGGACCTTAAAACTTACCAATGCGCCACCAGACAGCTAATTACTGCATTTGTATCATTAAGTGATAAAATACTTGCAATAAGCTTTTGGCATTGTTTAAAGAAAGTAATAACAATCTAATATCTTAATGCATCCAGGAAGGATGAGTAACACAAGTTTAATTTTGGAAAATACACTACAATATAGTTTGTGGTTTTACATCCACATGAAAATAATAACAGCAAAAATCAATCAAATATTACAATATCATTTTATAATAAATATTGCGGTGTGATTACCTCAGGAAAAGTATAGGAGAAGGTTTAATTTCTTTCATCAGTTCGTCGCAGTAATGATGGAAAGCAGAAAACAACCGAGGTAACAGGGATACTTCAGTTTTAAATGTGGTAGGATAGAAGAGAGGAATGTATTATGGGTTTCAAATAACCTACAAGATTTGGAGGGCGAGGAAAGTAGTGCCTCTAGATTTCTGCTCGGAAATTATGATAGAACATAATTAGCGAGTGATATGGTAAAGAATCTGAAATGTGAGTCATTAGAACACAGATAGCATCTGAGGATAGTGCTTAGTTTGTGTAAGCCATACATCAGTGATAAGGCATGCGTTGATAGTTTGTGACGATTTAGGAATAGTGCCCAACGTATTTTAAGAGGTAATCAGATAAAGAAGCTGAAACCAATTAATGTTGACTACTATCAGTGAGGGTCATACGTTCCTTTGTTCACTACGACAAAAATTACCTCGTAATTTGTACTAATAAAACGCTAAACCTTGTCACTGTGTCCGTCACGCAGCGAGCCTTCGTTGGTTGATTAACTGTGGCCAGAGTATTATTACATAGTAGAGATTATGCGCAATATTTAATAGCAGTTCTATTTCACTAAGCATCTGCGAATATTTGCTAACTGAAGAATAACAGCTTGTAAATGAAAACTTGGGCAAATATTGAGCACTGAAAGCAAAGTAAGTATTTCATTTAAATCGACTAATTAATTATTAGTTGCTTTTATTTATTTATATTCATTTTAAGTAGATGGTTTCGTTAATTTTTTCGCCAATAGATGTGTAAGAAAAAAGCTTTAATTTTCGACTAGCAATGTTACCAGAAATTTTAATTAGATTGTTAATTACGCTGAGTCAGCATTACAACTGGCATTTAACATTAAGCACAATAATGAGTACTTTACAGTATATAATTTTTTCATGAGTTCCCCTTTTACTGAAATTATTACTTCGGTTCAATGAAAGTAGATCCACATTATCGTGATCTATGTGGCGTATACCACAATTAAAACTAATATTAGTTGGGATAATGTAAGTTAAGATTTACGCTTTTACTGAAACTATATTACTGGGATTATTATTTCAGCCGCATGTATTTTTCCCAGCTGTTAGAATGTTTTAAAATCGATCAGAATCACGAACAGCAAAAAAAAAAAAAAAAAAAAAAATAAAAATAAAATAAAAAATAAAAATAACAGAGGATGAATAACCCGTGAAGATTTGGGGTCACGTTTATTTCGCGTTGCATGTTGCCACTCTTATTCTTTACAGTGAACGTATTAATTCAAGTGTGACTGAAGCTTTGATTTTCTATTGGGTATATTAGTGGTTCGTGGGCTGATTAAAACGGAATATGGACCATGGAGACAACTGAAACCTTTTGCTAATGCGCAACGCACCAGGAATTGCATTGTGCTTTATTTTTTAAATATTGTATTTAGTGATGTAACTGTAAAAAAATGATTCGATAGAACATTCCATTCAAACTTTCATTTTTGACGGTCTTTAAGGCTAGTTTTGTATAAAGGACCCTTGAAAAAACTTTTTATTTCACATAAATAATTTTCTATGTTGCAGTAGGCCAGAAACCTCTTATTAACTGTTTTGTGAGCTAATATTCCGTAAGATGGTTTAGACCATAGAAATTAAACATTTTTAACGAAATCTTTGAGGCAATGAGAGAATTAACACTTTTAAAGGACTTATTGATATACAATGATAATTAATCATATATTTTTGAAAACTTATGATGATAGTTTTATGCGCTTAATGAGCTAGTGGTACAATCATCGATACCTTATCATAACTCAGCAATCGTACATGATACATGTTTTTCACCGAATCTAGCCGGTTTCACGCCCTCATGCCAAACTTTGTCAGAAATGAAGAACATAATAGATTATTTTAAATTCGAAAGAGGAATTTGAACAGGGGATCTCTTTATTCCTGGAACGAATTCGCAGCAAAAAATTGAACTGTTGATTATGTTAGAGATTCTCAGTGCAATGTTGTGAGATTTTTTCTCCTAACTCTAAATGTTTAAGTATGAATACGGCTTTAGTTTCTGAGCTACCATTGATTTTATCTCGTGATCCTCTAAAAAATATTCAGATATATAAGTAAGAGGTGAAAATTGTGGTCGCTGAATACGTAATGGCTGTCGTGCATTTATTCTAAGAGAATGAATTTTGGTAGTGAGTTATTCAGTTGCTAAACAGCACTCTGACATGCAGCGCACAATCCCTTTACTCAGCACTTGAGCTCCTGCGCTTCTGTGCCTTTAGAATGTGAGCGGAGTCTTTCTGAGCAAACTATACAACAGCGCCGGCAGTTTCCACAACGGCGCCACTTGACGTGATGAATGCTGGGTCGGCTACCAGACGAGTCCGTCCGCAGGCGATGAATGGACGGAACACCGCGCGGAAGGACGGCCACGGTGTCGTTTGACAGCTACGGACAACACACACCCACACGACAAAAGAAAAGACGTAGAACTCGGCTACACAGAAACGTCCATTTCCTTTTTTTTCTTTACTGAAATGGGAACTAAAAGTATGAGGTGGAATTGTCATATACTTCCATGTATTCCACAACATTTCATAAGTATTTTACGTGCCTTTAATCTCACATGAACTGTGAAAACTTACGTTAGTATAACTTTATAGACACAAGAAAGACTATCGATTCCAGCCTGTGATCTGAGAAGAAGGTGGTCGGCAGGCAGAATAATAAAAATTTAATTTTAACGGAATTAAAGATATCATAACATCAAATATTTTAGTGGAAATTGTTCACATAAAACTGATATCGTACGCGTACTCTATAAGGTTATAAGTAATGAAAGTTAAGTCATCTTTCTAAAAGTCATGAATAATCCCATGGCCAGGCATAAATCTGGTATTTCCAGGATATAAGGGTATCATAGCATTACTAATATAGTAGTCTATACGCTAAATACGTTCCAAGTCAGCTTCAAAGAGAGCATTCTTCCTTTAAGGATTAATATAATTTCCCTTTTATGATAAATATAAGATATAAAGGGACTGCAGTACATCCGATAACAACTGGTGTTGTTTGATAATAATATACGCATGGGAAAAAAGATTTAATAAGTTAATTGTCTGAGGAATTAATTTTAATATTGCTCTGATTGAGAAACTTTCACTTAGACAATTAAGATAGTACCGTTTCTGAGAATGAGTACTTGTGAAACACATTATGTTTTATGAAAGTGAATAAATTACACAGACACAGAAATACTCACCTTGAGAAGCTCCAAGTACAAGAACTGATATTTTATATTGTATAGCATTGCTACAGTTTGTAGCTCATTAATGGTCTCCCGTCTTTCTTTTTTTTTGAGTTAACTGATATTTATAGCGATCTTGTTAAACATCTGTTAATGATGTTATAACTGATTAATTACTTGAGTTCATGATAGCCAAGTAGTCATAGGGAAACCGTGCTCTTTAAAAATTGGTTGAAGAAGAACATACACAGCAAAAAATCTGGAGGGACATGTTTGAAGCTGTTGCTACCTGGAAGTAAACAACAACAACAACAACTAGAGATGGCTCAGCTTCAAGCTTGTCTATTAAAACTAGTATATACTGGCTAAATTACTTGAATTATGGAAGTTAATTTATTTATTTTCTGTTGTCTGTTCTAAGTTAATGCAGGTTATATTTAAAATTTGTTCTACCATAACCCCCAAAACTTTATCTGTATCATGAATAAATGAAATTTTATGGTTTGTAGAGCTTAATGAACTGGCCATGTTTTTTCAATTCTAGTTACATCAAGTTTTCCTCCTCTTAAGAGGAGTACCTAATATACCTAAAAAGTTAATTCTTATAAAATTCTCTAACTAAATAACTTTTTTGCGATTATATTGGGACGTAACAGCATCTTAATACTTGGTTTCCTTATTTGTCCGAGATCAACTGTTAGCAAAGAGTGTAGTTTGAGTTGTGACTTGTGTTCCTTGGGGTCTAGCCGGAAGCAAGTCGGAAAATAGGGATAAGAAGCAGTGTAACTGGAACCGGAAAACATGCGATTTACCTGCAAATCAGGGCATTAAGTAAATGGATAAACATCAAAGGACGTGCAAGATGATTGCAATGACGTTAATTGCTTAGTGAAAGAAGCGGAAAAATTTCAGGAATCTATTAAGTTATATCGATCAAGCATATTAATTTTATTTCCCTTAATATTTCCCGATAGCACTAAAATGTCACTCCACGTCACGTGTTAACACACTGGCAGTGATAAACAGCATTATCAGAGACATTCGTCTTCGGTGCACTTGAGAAAGCAGCACAAATAGCTGAGAAGGAACCAGTTTTAATGCTTTATTTGGCTCGTTTACAGCGTTTAGTTGATAAAATGAAAAACGTTTTGCATAAACTAAACCACAATTGAAGATTGAGTAGAAGACCGTGCCAGGGACGTTATTCCACTACCACTGTGCGAGCTCCTGAAGTGGTACGCCACCCGCGTAGCAGTGACTGAGTCAACAACAAGTGGACGGCGGCTTGGCAGCGCACACGGCATTACAACGAGACACGCAAACACGGGCAGCTGTTTGTACGCCACGGTGTGGGTGGCACAAACCAATACGTATAGCTCAGGGGACCCAATAGGCAGCAACCGACGCGCATGCATGACAGTAACACGTAAACAATAGGCGACCGTAAACTGAAGCTAAATGAAGCCACGGATACGAATGGGATTAAACGCCGAAATCCGGGGTGTCAGATTGTTAATATTACTGATACAATGTGAAAGGATCTTTCGACTGTGAAATCACGAACTATATCAATACTTTTGTATGTCGCAATCCCATAGGTCTCTTCACACTGACAAGAATAGACAGTTTCAAATTAGTTTTGAACTCGCTGTAATGTTCTGTTTCCATGAATAATTCATAATACTCCTGCTATGCATCATTCTTATGGGGAACGCAAATAATTAATCGATGTGCGCAAGAAACATATTACTATTTTCTTGAGTCATACGTCTGTTTCCAAGCATTGATGCCCTTATTATGATTATAACTAAAGATCAAATTATACGCATTTGCATGTTTACATATGCATTTGTACATTATGCGCATTTTCACCGGTTATTGCATATTTTACCTAAAACCTAGTGGTGATGCATATTTTCTCTACATTTACAATATTTTTCGGTAGTGTACCTAGTTAATCAATAAAATCTTACGTTGTAGCGGACAAAACCTACTAATAGCATGGATCTTAGCAGTCTTGCTTCCTTTGTTTTGATAGATAATGTTGTTATGTGGCCAAGTAAAACAAATACACAGGAGGATAAAAATGGACGATGCCACTTTGCGCTGCGCTCGCCTATTGCAGCACTCTTCCTACCATACAAATTACCCATGCTATTGTTCGCGGGCTCATTTCATGTTTAATTTTAATTTTAAATTATGCCACACCGCCCGAAAAAAAGTAGTCATTTCGTAAATAGTGACTATCCTGGAACATTTATATACAACGGAAATGTTTTATATTGTCGAGTTTGCGAGAAAAATATTTCGTGCACCAAAAAGTTTCAAATAGAGTACCATGTTAAGACAGGTGTTTCATATTAAAGGCACAGAAAGAACAACTTTTAATAGCGGCAAAGAGCTGTGGCAGCAAAACAAACCAAAAGGTTACTTAATCATAGATCTATGTGAAACATTGTTTGCAAGTAATATTCCTATTCACAAACTTCCAAATCCTACCTTAAAAGATTTTCTGCTAAAATATAGCTTGAATCAAAATAAAACTCATGAATCAACATTTCGTAAATATTTACCTACTTGTTCTTGAATAAATACGCAGTGAATTCATGAGTAGCATTATTTGGATTTCAGCTGACGAAACTATCGGCAGTTGTGGTCGTTGCATTGAAAATTAAGTGTCGGTGCATTGGAACTGTAACCTTTTTCATCCTTTATGGTGTCTTTCAAAGAATTTGAATAGGCAGATCATTCTGCGGTCGCCATATTTGTGAATGAGGGGTTTAAAACAAAATTTCCTGAATCTTCTGCAGAGTGTTTATAATTCTCTCGGATGCTGCTCCCTATATGATGAAGGCAGCCAAAGCCCTCCATGTATTTTATCCAAATTTTACTCATGTGACGCGCTTTGCTCACGGAGTACGACGACTCGCTGAAGAAGTACGATACAGTTTTGAGAATGTAAAGAAACTGATTTCATTAACAAAGAAAATGTTTCTTAAGGAATGTTCTCGTATTAATGTATATAAAAAAATCCAAATGTGCTTTTACCTCCGGAACCAGTGGTAACTCGATGCGCGGCGTGGGTTGAAGCTGTACTGTTTTACAATGAACATTTTGAGGCCACTAAAGGAGTAGTAAACGACTTTGATAGTGCAGAGGGTATGATGGTTTGTCAATCCAAGGAAGAATTTAACAATTCTATTATTAAAACCATAGCTGAGACTAGCATTCATTTTTCTCACATAATTAAAAGCTTTAAACTCGAGGTTTAGCGTTGAATGAATCTATTCAGTTAATGAATAAATTCTGCTAAATGAATTTTGAACAGTAAACCAGGTTTTGAACCTTTGTGTCAAATAGAGAGTTTTATTAAAGAGGCGGGTGAACTTTTTCCCAACACAAAGACCACTAACACAACACCCAAATTCAAATACTGCCCAGTTACACCAGTCACTGGAGAATGGTTCATTTTCATTTGTAAAAATATTTTGAGAGGTCTATTAAACAATCTTACTATTGAATATTTGGAACAGTACCCGATTCTTTACGTTTACAATAGTAGAAAAAATTATAAATAATTGTTAATTATCGAATTTACAAATATGTTATTCAACTACTTACTAACTGACTGTTGATTTTGAAATAAAAAATATAAAAATTACTATTTTTATATGTTGCATATTTTGATACTTATTGACACTTTTCATGCATATTTTAAGCATTTTTCATACATATTTGCGTGAATATTTCTAGCTTCTTATGTTGCATATAATCCGGTCTCTAATTATAACATTCTCTGCAGCAGAGAGAAATACATGAGCGAAAGGGGTGTAGGAGAATACCATACGTCTTTTCCCCTCCGCGCGTTACATAAGACGTCTCTAGGAGGCACGAATTTTTCCTCCGCAGTTAATGGAGTATCTTTGGATACGAAAAGAGGGACTCCAATGAATGACATTTTTCACATACATTTTAATTCCCTGTGGCAGAGGTACGCGACCCATTATCGCCATGTGCAGCCTCCATCGCAGAGTTCTTATTAACTCACTAACATGGGATTTGCCTCCCGCTCGCGCGTTAAAATGCATCCAAACTGCATCGGGAAGGTAACGGCTGTCCTGCTTGCGTCTTATAACTGGTTTCCCGCAATCATCTAAGCGAATTATAGCATGATGCCAAGCATCCGCTTCAGAAACTATTCATTTCACAAATGAAAGTATACTTATGACAGATGGCCACCGAGCGTAGTGGGTCAGCGGCAACGCTCTGGTATAGCATTCAGGAGAACATACCCAACCGGGCATCCAGATTTGGGTTTTCCATGGTTTCCCAAATCACTCCAAGCAAATGCCGGGATGCTTCCTTCAAAAGGCCATGGCCGAATTCCTTCTCATTCCTTGCCCCCCCCCCCCCATCCTTTCCCGTCTCTAAAAGACCTCGCTGTTAAGAGACGTTGGGCAGTTAAAAAAAAAGTAAAACTGCATTGTATTCATAAAAAACATGCAGTAGAAATTCGTCGTCTGACAGGGATGTAAACACCGATAGCTCCTTCACTTCTTTCAGAGGTATAGGTTCAAATAGGCTGAAACCAGTTTTAACCTACATAAGAATGCAGCGGGGTTGAGAATATAAAAATTGTTCTCGGGTGACTAGCCATAACAGTTTTTATATACAGTTTTAACCTTTTCTCTTCAACAAAACTAACACACATACCGTTACAGTTATTTGCATATACAATAACACATTGCCAGCTGTGTTCAACAAACGGAAATCACTTCCGTTAAAACTTTCTGAGCATTTGTAATCTGAGTATTATTCATGGGAAAAAGACTTGGATGATGGCTGTTCTCATCAGTGATAGTTGCTTAGACTTGGGCCATCCAGGTATGGTAATAATTCAGTCACCCCCAGTACGGTACAGTAGTTATCTGGGAATTTGCTGAGAAATTATGCTTAAAATAACAATAATAAAATAAAAACCCTCATGATGAACTGTTAATATTGTAAAATTTCTGTTTATTTTATTAAGTAAGAAGTTGTTTTTTCCTTCAGTTTTTACAGACCGTCAACGTCGACGAAATCAGAGCGAGCCTTGATAGGATGCGAGGCAAGGAATCAGAAGGTATTTGGCCGTGGCGCTTTGAAAGAACCAATCAGGCATTGGTCTAGAATGATTGAGAGAAACCATGAAAAAATCGAAATTTATTTGGCCGGACGGGAATCTGATGCATCTTACTCTCGCTTGCCAAATCCCAGCACAACCAAACTTATCTTCAGTGTAAGAAAATTGAGTGAGCAAACTACTCTCTCCTCATTTAAAAACGAACATACGTAAAAATTGAGACGATTTTTTCATAAGCATTTGTCATTCCTATTTATTACTCATTTGTTCTATTTGCAGGTATGTTCTTGTCAGAAATACAATGCAAATTTATTATAATTAATTTTACTACACCATTTTATTTAGCATCCAACCACAAAAATAAAATTAGACGGTCACTTCAAAAAATTTTAAGCACTGCATAGAAAGTATCAATAATATAACTGAAATAAAATCGGTTTTCAGAAAGCTTCATTTTTCCTATAATTATGTTCGCAGTATCTGCTTAATGGTAGGTATACACTGACACAGAGGTATGTGGTGATTTAAAATACAGAAATTAAACAACGCAGGATAATTAAATACCTTGAAAAAGGCACAACGCCCACAGAAATTCATATTAAATTAAAAAAGCATTTTACGAAAATGATATACCAGCAGAGCGTAATTTTCTTCCAACAAAATAATGAACATTATTAACTAAACCACGAACATTCAGCTCATTCCGTTGTCAGAAAATTTTCGATGCGCGTAACCTAATACATTTGCTGCTGTTTTATATAGATAATAAAAAAGATGTAATCTGTGTATCATCCACAATATGCCATTAAAATACATTTCGGCACTAAAGCATTTATAAATTTCGATTGTTTCTTCTATAATCTACATTTTCGTAAAGATGAATCTCATATATTAGAGATGTTCAAGAACTAAATGTTTTCAGGCTATTCATAACAGACCAAAAAATTAGAAACCGTTTGGTGATATGTCATCAAATTGACCAGAAACGTAACAGAATACAAGAAAATTTGAGGACGAAAGAATTAATTAGACTTAATGTGATAGTAATTTCAAGAGATACCATGATCTTGTTTCCAAAAATCAATCTACCGACGCTTTAAAATTGTGCCTAAATAGAAATTGTCTATCAAGGATGCATGTAGACAATAGAATGTAGTGAAAAGTATAGCACAAATAAATTTTGATATCAAACAATTAATCTATACCTAATGTTTCGGTTTCTATTTTGAAAAATTCTTTGGTAAACTAATTTATCTATAAATACAATAAAACTATAACTGGGGAAAAAAGTACGTACATTTAAGACATAAAAAATATGTAGGGTACTATTAATAGACTACGGAGAAGGAATTATCTAATTTTAAAATTTAAGACAAGTCTGTTCATATACTAGTATCAATTTTTCGTTAAATTCAATTCACACAAAAATTACAAGTCGGATTTTGATGAAATTTTGAGTTATGTATATCCCGTGACCCATGAGTTACATTATTTTGATATGACGTCGAAAAGCTAAGGAATTAAAATAAAACTTACTACAAATTAATATCAACTTAAAAGTTACATCTTGGAGTCGAAATGTCTATCGTTATTTCAGTTGTACACATAGTAATATTAGAAGGAATACCTTTCCATCACCATCATATGTCAGTTCAGATAAATGAATTGAGTTCATTTCTTAAAGTTGTTCAGTTTTCAGGTAGTGGTTATGTAATGTATCATATGGATAACTCTGCTTATTTAAAGGCAGAAACTGTAAGAGAAACACCTTGACATGTTTTCCGTTGTTCACATTACCAAAAGGTGTTTCTGAAAAGTAATTTGTAAACTTCGCACCGATTCATCAATATGATTAAGAACACTCTGTTAGGCGGAAAGCTATTGCCTGGGGCTAGCAACACTTTGCCTAAACTGTGAACAATTAAGTTCAGACCTGTGTAGCCTTCTGGAACCTTAATATTTAATTATTCGGTCGCCACGCGTTCGTGTTACACACCCCAAACGCGAAGGGTACAATAAATAAGTTCACTTAACACGGTTCTAGAATCACAAAATTCTTATATTCTTGAAAAGTTCACTCTTCCATTGTCGGTACCAGAATAATGAATAAAGAATCGTACAACTGTTTCATAGAAGATTTACAGGATAAGCACATTCACTTGAGAAGACAAACACTAACTAAGTCTCCCTCACTTTAGTGAGAAAACGATTACGGCATTTTTTTTTTTTTTTTTTTTCTCAATGGCTTTCGGCATCTTAGGCCATACAGCAAGCTCGATAGTAATTGTGTCACTCAGTGCTTTCAGCATTCCCAGAATGATTTTTGTCCAATTAATTAGCCACATCACAGGACGGATAAAGACATTCACAGACACAACACTTAATCACCCATGCCCGCTCCTGGACTCGAACTGGGAACCTTCGGTACGCGAAACTAGCGCTCTAGCCCCTACGCTACCGAAACCGGCATTACAGCATGTTAAGCTGTGCCGCAACCACAACCCACCTGGAGTCGTTATCACCGTGAACCGACGCGAAGTAAACGGTTTAAGATCTAGTGGAAGACTGGGCATTTTCAAGATGGCTGCAGAGACTTTTATCAGCTTTCCAATTTCTATGACGTCAGCAAAATATTTCGAAAATTAATATCTCCCAATATACTTGATGGTTTAACTTGCAATTAATACAAGGACTTCCTGATATTGTATTCTATCTATCCCAATTTAGTTTACCCTTTGAAAATGATTCTATAAGATTAACCTTGAAGTCTTTTGACGCGACTTCCACAACGATTCACAACAATCTATCTTCAAAATCTTAATTATCTAAATGCTTAGACTTTTTACAGAAACCAAGGTATATTTTTAATCTTCTGATACAAACCTTTCAATTCTATCTATTTTAGTTAAAATCTTTATTTTTTCTCTTGATCAAAAGTGATAATCAGATTTGGCCTAATTAGTTAATTTTACTATCAGATTTTGATAGACTGTGCTGACTAAACCTGGTGATAAGAGATTGGCTGTAACTTTACTTGATTCAAAGTTATTTCAAATCGTAAATTCTAGCTTTCCTAACTGCATAGATTAAAACGTAAAAAAAAAAAAATCTCTTAAACTAAATTTTCCGGGCATAATGAATACACTTAAAAATGATTTTTATTGTGAGCTTTAGTCGTAGGAATGAATGCAAAAAAATCCGTTCAAGTTGAAAACTACGTGAAATTTCTATCTCCAACGTAAGCAACTTCAAAATCGAACTATAAAGGATATTACTTCTGGAGATAGCTAGTGGGAATGTTTTTGACGAGCTAATAGGTACCTTACAAATTCCCATAATAAATAAACACTTTTCGGACTTCCAGCCACGAAATGTGACTTTTTACGCGGCTTGTAGCCCGAGAAGAGTTTATTTATTTACAACGCTGTGATAACTTAATTCGAACTGCCCATGATGTTTAGAAGCCGCTGATCTTCCCGGATGTCAATACATTCGATTTATTGAAAAGAAGTAGTAAAACTAAACGTTTCTTAACACCGAGGCCTTTAGAGACGGGGGGAAAGGAATCGGAAGGAATTCGGCCATGGACTTTTGAAGGAAGCATCCCGGCATTTTCATGGAGTGATTTGGGAAGCCATGGAAAAACCAAATCTGGATGCCAGGAAGGGGATTCGAACCGCCGTCCTCCCGAATGCGAGGTCAGAACGCTAACCGTTACGCCACCACACTCGGTATCGAGTACGTGATAGATAGAAGGTGTGTAGTGAAACATTAAATAATAGATTCCTACATCGTTTTGTCGCAGTTCTGAACAATTTAAAAGCTGCAGAAAAACAACCATTGTTTCTTACGTTCAGCAATAAAAGCAGGTAGTTGTATTCATTGACAGTTTCAGTGGGGCATCGTAGCGTGTGCCTGATATTATGTAATTCTTAGTGAGAGTTGCAGATTAAGGATTAGGTTGAGTAATTAGCCAACTCTGTTATTCCGAGAAACAACGAACAGCGTCTCTTGTTGTTCTTCCTAATTAACCGAGCCATGCATTACTCAAGGAAAGCTAATCTGGCTTAGTCCTGTATTCTCGGAATCTCTGCACTATTTTGATGCAATCTACTCACCATTCCTGACGATATAACGTTGTTTATAATCTGAGTTCCTTAAAATAAGATTTTAAGTATTTCATCTTTGTTTTTGTTTTTTTATTTATATAGCAAGAGCTATTTCGTTCTGAGATTTGTGTGGTTTTTACTGAGAGATTATAACGGGTTAATCGTCTCTTGTTACCAGTATATACTTATCGGTAGTAGTTCCTATTACCCTCACAATCAAATATTATAAAAGTATATTTATTTTTCAATTTCCAATATGGGATAAGTACTATAGGACTCTTTTTTATCCTTTACATCCAATACTGGCTTTATTACCACAGCTTAAAATAAATTATGTTTTAAATGAAGTGCAATTACTTTTCAAATACCAACCCAAATGGTTCATTAAACTTTGACAATAACAATAATCATTTACTTGTATTGAGGTTTCCTTTTAATGTAAATGATTCTATTCAAACACATTGATTACAGTTCATTAGCACTGTTGTTCTTCTTCTCTGCTCTTGGGCTTATTTTCTTAAATGTCAAATTACAACTTTGCGTTCATCCCGCAAGAATTTAGAACGCTTTCGTAATTCTGCCGCTGAAGAAATCTTTTCTTCAACAAACTGGTGGCCAGAGATCATCCTTACCTAGGGCTTGACGTTCTCTGACCATGAAAATTAAATTCCGAAGTTACTCTATATAATCATAATTATTTATTATCAAAGTATGCTTATAATAACAAATTTCACGATTAAAGTGATCTTGTACCTTACAAGGTGTAGAAAATTAATTTAGATAATTATTGTTGTACGATGACAGAATGGATCATTGGCATCAACTTAACTACAGATCTACCGTATAGCAGCAGAATGGAAAGTACCATGGAAGCTATAAATGGCATCAAAACTGGTTTACAAGAAAATAGGGAAAATTAAAAATATTATATATATAATTTAAACAATAAGAAGAACAGCAAGAAGAATAATGCAAATTAATGGTTCCACGCGCTCCTTAGCGGGCTAAACGATATAATAATAATAATAATACAAATTTCAAAATTGCTTAGTATTTTAATAATATATGTGTAATTTACATGTTTCGTTTTCTAACAAATCCTCTTTCGAAAATGTATTTGTAAATTTGAACGCCTCAGAGAAATGATATTTACTGATGGAGGTAGTGTTCAGGGAACCCCCAAAACAGCATCTATGTAATGTTGGTGAGGGAGGGAAATATGTTAGACCTTTCCTATTCCTATTGACTGTGATCTCATTTCGGAAGTAAAGATGCCGTTTTGTGGTAAGCGCACAAAAAAAAAAAAAAAAAAAAATAATTAAATAGTTACCTCTATCAACGACACGTATTTAATATTATGGGAACAAACGTAGCCGCTGATAATGTGTGCCTACGCAGTTTTAAACATCTGTGGATTATTTGAGCTACTACTTTGTACCTGTGCCTTGTATGAACGTCACTGCGTTAAATTTTTGCGGTGCCCTACAGTGAATTATGTAATTTTGGTTTGTTCCTACACCGCAGCTCCATGGGGTATTGGCATTAAGAACCGCTTTCAAACCCCAAGAAACCATAAATTACGTAAGGGAACACAATGAAACTGGCTGGTTTTGGAGATAAATTATACACTGATCAGCCAAAACATTAGGATCACCTGCTTACTAGCGTGCTGGTCCATTCTTGGAGCGCAATACAGCAGCGATTCGGCGTGGCATGAATTCGAAACGTCCTTGTTAGGTTTCCGGAGTCGTCTGGCACCAAATGTCTACGCTGGGAAGGTGGATGTAAGCCTCAATGAGGCACGCAGGCTAATTACAGGATGTGTGAAATGTATTCCATTGGATAATCTCTTTAGAGTAGCTGGCTCTGAAAGAGTTGTCTCCAATTTAAATAAGATCGAATATGCAGAGAGGTTCAAAAAAATCTTTTGATGATCGCCACACTCTAAATGGTATGGTAGGGCTAAATGGTGGCAAGACTCTCAGATCACGAAGAAGGTTAGTGAACATCCAACTGGATGAACCACAATCTGACTACAGAGCTATAGTGGAAATGCACAGTGACTCATCACTAATCTTGAAGGTATGAGCAGGATTACGACAGGTATTGGCCCCAGTAAAAACCAACCTATCATGGAGGGTTCCTCAATATGAAGATGATATAGACTGCGATTTTGGAACAACATAAAGTATGGAACACCTGCTGGTCTGCCAAAACTGACCTGTCACCAGTACTCCCAACGACCTAGAGACTCACAAGAAAGGTGCAATACTGGATTGGGAAACTTCTAGTTCTGGACACGAAAAAGTAAAAGTAAGTTTGAATGACTATTAAATCAACGACTGAGTGATGTTATATACTGGCACCAAGCTGTGTGAAGAGTACCGGATTTTTTCTATGACAAAGAGAGTTGTTTTTCGGTGTCTACAACCCCTGGATAGAGACCAAAAAGACAAATAAGTTGCAATTAGAAAAGATATTTAAACAATAAGATAATTTAGCTCAGGAGGTAGAGCGTCTGACTGAGCCCGGACGACCGGGGTTCGATCCCGATGAAGCCGAGGATTTTTCCTCGAAGCTGAACGTCCGGAACGGCTGCCCAGACCCACTCAGCCTGCTATTCAATGAGTACCATAGAGGAAGGTCCGCGGGAAGGTGAAGAATGGCCGGAGAGTGGCGCTGACCCTGCCACATCCATTCTAGTGCCAAACGTTGTAATAGGAATGCGGGGCTCCGCCTCCGTGAATCCCACGGGAAGCGGCAAGAGCCGTAGGAATCCCTTGACCTTTATCTTAATTTACAAGAATAAACATAAAAAATGACAGAAGTCTAAATGAAATTCGATCTCAGATTCTCCTATTCACCCATGCATGAACAACACGGATAATATCAGCTAGATGTTGTTCCTGAATATTATACTTGTTGTGA
Organism: Vandiemenella viatica; assembly: GCA_031002005.1. Lineage (NCBI taxonomy): Eukaryota > Metazoa > Arthropoda > Insecta > Orthoptera > Morabidae > Vandiemenella > Vandiemenella viatica. The sequence continues at coordinate 72,666,347 of JARYHS010012519.1, forward strand.
AGAAATGCGTTTTCTTTCTGACTTGACCGCGTGCCACGTCTCACGCTTGACTCGTCTGCCCGTCGGACAGCCGGGCGTTGTTTGTGCCGGAGTGGCTGTTGTCGGACGGATTTGGCGCTGCCACGGTCCTACACCCGGCGCCGGTGCCCGACGGCAGTGTCGACGCATTAATTACGAGCTGCGAGGCGTCGCTGCGTAACGCATTACCGTAATTAGCGCGTGACGTAATCGCGGCAACGTGAGAGATACCGAGTTGGAAGGCGATGTAAATAGAGACACATGCTCTCAGCAGGATTAAACTTCAAAATACATTAAGTCTGTTCCGTGATGTAGTATGATATTTATTAATGCTGAAACATATTTTAGAGTTCTATATTATTCATTGGGACGTTCCTTAATTATGAGTAATAATTGTAATACCTTTTAATTCGTGTAATGTAAAGGTGTTTCCACACGATATTTCGGCGATTGAAAACTCTGTCACTATTTTCACCAGAAGAAGATGGCAACAGAGATTTCGATCGCCGAAATACCTTGTGTAATCACCTTGCTCACTCGATTAGTCAACCCAGAAAAGATATTCATTCTTATATACCATTAATTTTATTTCTAAGGATATTTGTGATTGATTCATTGTATTATCTATATTCTCGATACCTGGTTCGATTCTCATCGTTCATTCACATCCTATATGCAACAGAAACAACACAATTTAGTGACAATACACACCGTAACAACCAGCCACACATGTGATATTATTTACGAAAACAAACCCTTTACGCTTGACTTACGGGGCAAGTAAATTTATTCATACAATGTCCCATCTGTTATGGAAGCGTTTTGCCGTCTTCAACACATAACAGGGAGGACGTCGGTTCGAATACACGTCCGGGCATCCAGATATGGGTTTTCAATAGTTTCCCCAAATCACTCATGGCGAAAACCAGGATGCTTCCTACAAAATGGTAATGGCCGAATTCCTTCCCGTTCCTTGTCTCCCATCATTTCCCGCCTCTAATAACCTCAACGTTGGCGAGGCGTAAAGTCATAAGTTAAAAAAAAAAAAAACAACAGATAACAGATTAATAAATGTCTCTTCAAGGCTGATATATCTAACAACAGATTTAAACATTCACTCACTAAAAACATTATTGAAATTAAACCTATTTTCTGTATTGTTCAGGATATCAGATAGATTCGTTAAAAACAATCTATAGAAATACAGAAAAACTTAAATACAGGAAAGAAATTTATGCCGATGGTCTTCCAGTAACTATCTTCAGCATATGTGATTAAAATTAAGTTCCAAAGCATTATAATCGAAAAAACATTACTTTAAAATTGGGAAGTTGTGGAGATATTATACATTTGCAAGAGGGGTGATGGAAGAGAGTGTACGAAAACGCCGATTTCAAATGGCCTAGAATTATTAATTTCTTCTGTGAAATCAAATTAATTGCTTTCAACTGCGTCTAATTCCACAATGAATTACACGAAACACGCTTCCTCCTGATAAGTAAAACGTTATTGACATAGCACCAGATTTTGAAGCTTAGGCCTTAGACAAAATATGATGATCTATTATTTAAAAAAAACTCCAAACATGTGAAATTTAAAATCAGATATTTTAACTGATACGTGATTTCCTAATTTAATGGTAGTAGTATACCATCACAAGGGGCGAAGCCTCAAGTGATCATCACGCAAAGAGGTGTAATAGGACAACATTTTTTTTCTTAATTTCTGTATGCGACATCGGCTAAAACATCAACAGCAGTTTATAATTGTTTGAAGATAATTCATACATCTGCAGATTTGTAATTAATTGCAACTGCCACAACATGGGCTTCTAGAAATAAAAGATTCTATACACACTTAATTTATATTCATTTTGCCTTCAACGCAATAAAGCAGAACTACAATTCCTTTGTTCTTCAGGTGATATATAACTCGTTATACATAGACCAAAATTTAACCCAAAAAAATTTCTATTTTATGTATTATTAATTGGTTCTCACTTCTTCAAGACTATTCCTGAGACTATCAAAAAACTACACCATGGGAAAATTTAAGAAAATGGTATATATCACGGACATATTAATTTTGTATGCCTAAAAATTAACAGAAATTCTGTATCAAATGCATACACATGAAAGACATTTTATTGAACACCGGGCTGATAAAACAAATATTATGAACGCAATACCAAAAAACGTGCAGCACGAAATATATAAATTTTACGTGCGGCGAACGTAATAATTACCAAGAACAAACATGATTTGGATTTACAGTTTGAACACGAAAATGATTTAACATTTGGGCTATTACGGGTTGACATTTCTGTACACAGTTGTCGCGCTATATTAACTGTAGATCACTTAACCACCAAAATTGCCGCTGTGACTTCCAACGTAGCTGGTTCGTTGTCGCAAGCCCAGATACATGCACTGACCCTGCACATCGTTATCCCTTACCCTTCCTTCAGTCAATCACCACTCTGACCTCTCTCTTTATAAACGCATTCATTGTCAGTTCGTTATTCTCTGCTACCCAGTGTTTGTTGTTTTGTTTTACTTATGTCTTTACGCCTCGTCGACGTCGAGGTCATTAGAGGTGGGATGGAACTGGGGATAAGGAACTGGAAGGAATTCGGCCATGACGTTTTGAGGACGCATCGTTGCATTCGCCTGAAGTGATTTGCGGAAACCAGAGAACCTAAATCTGGATGCCCGGACGGAGATTAGAACCGGCGTCCTCCCGAATGCGAGGCCAGAACGTTAACCACGCACCCACCACGTTCAGTAAGTGTTAATCGTCGGCTACTCGCTCTCGAAGTTTCTCTCTTTCCTCACAGATCACCATTCGCATCTCACGGGATAGCTTCTCTGGCCACCAAATACGGCAACGCTGTAAGCTTCCAAAACTAGTCTATTAGCTCTTGTATTTTTTTCAGGGCTTTTTTCGCATGGAAAAGCCGAAAGTAACCCATATCAGGGCTTTGCTCAGTTCTAAATAATTTTTACCCATCGACGTGAATTAATTGAAGGCGTGGATTCCTGAATTCCATTTTATTTTTCGCGCAGCATCGTCCAAGATATTTTACAAGCAATCTATTTGAGTAATTAACATAAAATCGTCATGGTGAATTACTAATGCTTTTATCTTGTTATTTGGTAAGTTTTCACTCGACTCATCTGTTTCCGGCTGTAAATTTGCCTTCTTCCTGCTTCTGTTGTGAATTTAGTGTCTCACCAGATCATACCTACACTATCTCCGTCAGTAGAAATGTCCATCTATCAGTCACATAAATTACAAGCATTATTAGCTGAGCTACATACAAATATTTTGCGCGTATGAAATATGAAAGTCTTGCAATAATTACAGACAATATGTAGAAATATTTAATTATTTCTAAATTAATTAGTACTCATCACGATATAAATCTTGTCGAAATATTTTTTTTATTTATAAATATCTAAATTAATCACTAAGTCCACTTATAATATCAGCAACTACTGTTATCCGAAGATTGCAGGTTCGTTAGGCCAAAATTGAGATAAGTTTATTTCAACTACATAGCGAACAAAATCACGGAACATTACCAGAACACAATAACAAAGATTCTATTCCTTACAATCAATCCAGCGATACATTCAAAGCTATAATAACTAACCTAAAGAATAATAATAATAAAACTAGGTGGGCCCTTTAATTAGTAATATGACAAATAGTTGCTATTATTATTAATTTTCACAATTGTATTGTATCTTAAAGAGGAAGCTACAGATAACATTAGTCACAGATAAAGTCAATACTACGATTCATAGTTCAAATTTTGAAGCATTGTAACATGTACAGACCGAAGATATCGCTCAAAACACATGTATGACGCTTTTTAAAACAGTGTACTGCTTCATGGAACGGTATTGCAAGGGATACATTAATATCGTTTTCTAACCGATTGCGGTGGATATATACGAAAGTGTCCCAGGTTTGCTTGAACAGTTTGGCTTGAATAGTACGGCAATTATATGACGTGGTTTGCCCAGAGGATTTAATGCATAACGCCCACTGGCACCCAGACTTTTGTCGGCTGCAGAGTATGTACAGTATTTGCATATAGCTCATCCGGAAAGCAATATTTGTAACAGATATCTGCTGAGGTTACTCTATAATTTTTATACCATATACAGTGCCTACAATGTGTTCATATTAATACTGATCCTGTCGGGAATACAATTTTTTTTGAATTATTTTAATCAAGCATTATTCTGATGCGAACTTTATTTCGATGCAATATTTTTTTCTGGACTGATCCATTCATATTACAGTATTTATAAATAATTTAAGGTGTCCCTTTCTGCCAATCGTGTAAGATCATTTCACTGCTGATTGCAATTCTGACAACATCTTACAAATATAAAGATTATAGTGTAACAATGTATCACTTTGTTCTGTTAGCTCTGCTGGTTTTTAATGGTTCACGAAGTTTCTTTGAGAAATTATTAATTCCAGTAAAAGCGTTTTAAGATTTTTTCTATGGCAGCCTGTTTTACAATATTCAACATTTGCTTGATAAGAAGTGATAAGGTAACAAATATTATTGTTCATTGTAAATAACTCCTTTCTGTGCTGCAAGGTATCTTAACATTATGTACGTTATGCACATATGGTCTCCAATTTCGTTTTTAGTTACTGGATGTTTTTAAAGCTTGGATTAATATTAAAATCAATACTACTTAAATCAATTTTTTTTTTACATTGAGGGAATGAATCTCCACCAGATAATCGTAATTTGTTTGTATTCGTGTTCTATTGAACTACTGCAACTAACATCCTTTTTTCGCCGAGAGCAAACATTTTATTGAACTGTTTTGTTTCCTAATTCAAGAGTACTTTGCATTGTGATTAAATGTCCTCCACCTTACACAATGGAGAAACAAATATTTGCAGGTAACACTTAATGTCTGTGCCGTAAACAGGCGACGGGCATGTGGAAAAGCTGGCTGAGTGCAAGTCAAATATTGAACACGAGCGGTCTTGCGTATGTCAATAGGAAAAGCGACGTAACTTTCCGCAGAAAAAGACTGAACTTTTTGAGCCTACTTTACGATGTTTTCTTGTCGATTGCTTTTTGTAGCTTAAATTAGTTTTACCAAGATATAAATACTGAAATAGATTAGAGAGAGCCGAAATTCACTACAGGTGAAACAATCTTTGATGCGCGTGGGTGAAGAAAGCAAAATATTCTTACATTTCATACTTCCTGTTTTTCGAAGAAAAAAATATTATATTTTTTTACTGAAAGGTTGTAAAGAATAATAAAATTTTGGGATTCCCATGAAGCATCAGCAGTCCTTTGCAAAGATGGAATTTCAAGTAATTTTACAAGTCCAGAGATAAGCAGGTGGTGCTACTAGTGCTCACGCTGCAGAAAACATTGTTTAGGAAATTTTTCTAAGAAGGGTGACATAAGAGTAGGTAATTATTTTGACGATCTCATATAAGTCGTAAGGAAGCACCTAATTAACATAGAAATTTAATGCATCAGCCCTTAGTTAAAGAAATATCGCGGTATAAACTTTTCATACCAGCTTATACATCGAATAAGTAGTAGGCCTAGTTCCGTAAGCGAAACGAGGCGTAGCCGAACTGGCAGTGTGTTAGACCAATCACGCTGCAGAAACGCGTTTACTCCTTGTATCTATTTTAATTATTATTAAAATTGTTTCCAATATTTCTAAAATTATAATTTCAATCTTGTTTCACTGTCACTGCGTTATTTTTTATCCTTAAACTATTGTCAAATGATTTTTATTATTTTGTGATGTAATTTTTGAAAATAGAGAAATTAGTTCTGTTTGAATTGTATCAGTTTTATCTTTCAAATTCTATACCAGACCTAAAACGGATGGGAAAACAGGTAACGGATAATGTTGAAAAGCATGATTGGTGCGTATTATGTTATAGACGTTGCTGATACGGATTATGATGATAGCTGAAGCATTACGTAATTAAATGTTAGTCACGTCAACGTTTGTCACCTAGTAATTAAGTTGGTCATAAACAATCGTCTGTTTTCTGTAACAACATTATCATCTTCATTCGTCAATTACCCAATGAGCTACTACTATTACTAAAAATGAACAACTAAGTGTATAATTATTGCAACAAAATGTGAGACAAAACTGGTTTCGTGGAAATTCGCTGTTTCTATTCGCAATTTGTTTCGAATAAGACAACTGAATTAATAATGATCATATCGGTATTAGAGATGCATATTTTATATATGTTTTAGCGCATAGTGTTGACCTAAGTTAACATGTACACCGTTATTTTTCAGTTTTGAAAATTTCGGGTGTCTTATTTTGAAACACCACAGTCCTTCCGTGGAATTTCAATGCTTAAATGAACGAGATATGAAAAAATAATTACAGTTAAATGCTATATTTCTGGAGGAAGCGGGTACAAACTCGCGTCCAGCCATCAAGATTTCGGTTTTCCACAGTTTTTCCCGAAAATGACTCCTGGCGAATGCCAGGATGGTTCGTTTGATGTAGATAATTTGATTGTATTCTCTGATCACTGTTATAACAAGATAAGAAATAAGCAATCACGTTTATATCACAATACAGTGAATGTATTAACGCGCATGCGATACAAGCTTTTATTTTCATGCAGAAGTATTAGCATTCGTCTTTACAAAAGAGGGAATGTGTTATTTAACTTTTAAATTTTTCTAAAGCTCCGTTCAACCCGTCATTTTTAAAGGGCTTAGATGGTGATTATTAACGAAAATTGATTTTAAGAACGATTATCAAATTATTTTGTACAATATTTTCTTCAAAATAAAAGCTCGAAATACAATATGAGAACTAAGGTTATATGCAGTACTATATAATCTAACATATGGTGCTTTAAATTTTTAATAATTTTAATTTGGACTAGGACTAAGTTCCTATTTATAGTTAAAATGCAATATAGTATCACCGTTTGCCCACTTAATAGCGAAAGGAACATAAAAAAATTACACAGAAAAAATTTCGTATGAATTATACATAGATGTTTTATTTCTTGAGCGGGTACACACTGTTAGACGCATTAATTTCTCACTCGACAAGTAATTCAGAATGATTCGATCATTATTATCGCAATTTATTTCAAATGTCTGCTTGAAATATATAAATAATTTCATTGTATGACGAAATAAATTAAATGTTTAATCATAGTTAGCAAGCAACATACACTTCACGGCTTTGGAGCCGGATGTTTTCATGAAACGATGACAACGTTTCGACAAGGTTTTCTGTTGTCATCATCAGGTAATCGTATCTTGCTATCAATAATATACAGTGAATATGCAGATTCTCGAAAGCAAGATATAATTACCTGATGAACACAATACACGACGTTATCGAAACGTTGTCATCGTTTCATGGAAATATCTGTTTGCAAACCGTGAACAATATGCTGTATTTATACGCCAAGAAATTTCCGTTCACATCTTTACCATGTCTGTAATGAATGGTTAATGGTTGTGTACAAAGAAATTCACTAGCTTTCCGTTTCCCGTGAACAATTACTTAAGTGTAAAAGAATAAATTGAAAAAAAGACTAACGCAGTAAAAATATTGTTTTGTCCAATCGATTCAAATAGTGTGATACTGGAAATGACATGAAAATTAATAGTTCAGTTATTATAGTATGGTGCCAGCTTAAACTTACTCTGACTACATACAGTGATTTCTCTTTTAAGGTGTTGAGCACCTGCTGCTACCTCTTCTACTTGTCAATACAGAGAAACAGCTCAAGTGACTGGAGAAAAACTTCCTGGAGATGTAATAACGTTTCTCGTCTACAGTTTTCTCATATCCCTCCTGACTCTCGTAAACTTCTTCAATTTCGTTGTTCACGTCTTCAGCGCTGCAGAAATACTCAAATGATAACCTGCTCGAGACTCTTGTTTCGTGAACAGTGTCTTTTCCTGCACTCGGAAATATCATTTCGTGATATGATTAAATATTTTTATGGAGTTTAGTGAATAAATCACATTTAATGATAAAAATACTTCCTCGTTTACGTTTAACCGTGTTTGAAAGCAGGTTAAAACCCGATAACCTTCAGACCTATTATACTTTTCGTTGGTTTGTTTGGTATTTTTCGAACACAGAATTTACTATTGGTATCTACAGGATTTTTTTTGCGGAAACCATGTAGTAGGCTCCTCCAGTTTCGCAATTGGAAACCATGACTTACTACTAAATCCCATTGCACTCATTGCTTCAGATCCATCATTACGTCCTGGCAGCATATTAGTGATCTAACTTGCGTGGTGGGTGAACGGTTAACGTTCTGGCATCGCATTCGGGAGGACGCGGTTTCGAATCCCCGTTCGGGCATCCAGATTTGGGTTTTCCATGGTCTCCCCAAATCACTCCAAGCGAAATACCGGGATGTTTCCTTCAAAAAGGCCATGGTCGAATTCCTTCCCGTTCCTTGTCCCCAGTCCCACCCCGCCTCTAATGACGAGACGTAAAAAAAATAAAACATTAGTGATCTAGTCAAAATATCAGCCCTAAAAGCTAGAAGCACGCAAATGATAATCCGGTTATCGAAACAAACTAATACGGTGTCGTATTCAGCCGGCTGTAAAATCTTTCACGAAAAATGCGTCCTTTTTCACATCCAATAATATGAGTAATCTTGAATTAAAAATTCATCTGTTTTGAACCCGATATTTACACGACAAGACTATTGGATCTTAGGCTACGGTCGCTAAATGTTGTGCCGTTCACTTTGCAAGATGTATTAGATAAGGATTGAATGAAAAAATTAAACTCATACTGGAATAGCAGTGTTATTCATTAAGAAAAATAAAATTCAAATTTATACAGATTTTTTACGAGAAAACTCCAAGTAACGTAGTTAATTTTTACTAAAAACCACTGTAAGAGAAATTACAAAAAGACTGACGACGGCAAATATTTATTGTTTTAGTCAAGGTGATTTCCTCGTGGTGTAAAGCGAGAAAATGTTGGATAATACTCTTTGGTCGTAGTGATGAGAGTAAATAAAGTCACTTTAATGGCTTCAACTATTTAGATAACACGTTCGTAGTTTCGGTATGCACTGCTTAAAATAGCATCAACAGGAAGTACATTGCCCAATAATCCGTTCGGGTGAGAAGACAAATAATCTGTAACTATCAGTAAAATTCGTACCATTATTAAATAAATTAATTATTCAGGCATATGATCATATACTGAATTTGAGAACGAATCTTTTGCCTTACATTTTATGTAAATAAAATGTTCTCGTGATAATAGTTGGCTAAGTTGGACGGTAAAACAGAATATATGACATCAAAACGACGCGTTTAATCACTGGGATCACGTGGCTATGATTCTGTGAATCTTTTATTGAATTTATGAGCACAAACAACGCACGTGATAAACTAAAACAGTTGCTCATCAGGATTCATATAAATTATGACTTCTTTCAAAACTTCGTCTGAATCGGACATTCACGAATAAAACCTCTACGATTTTACGTCTGTTTAAAGTATCAGCAGATATCTTCCTAAGTTAAATAACCTTCTGTAGATTGTAATCAATTATCATTAATCAGGTACTCTGCAAAGTGATGGCAACAGTATGACTTATCCTTACCACATTAAAGTAAGTGATTTGGAGAAACCATGGAAAACTCAAATATGAATTCTCGGACGGAGATTCGAACCCACGACATCCCGAATGCGAGGACAGAACGTTAACCGCTAACCCACCACGCTCGGTGTCGAGATTGGAACGTACTTGATTCAACGCCAGAATTTTCGCTGTCTCTTTACTTCACCGAATCTCTCATACTGCTGGAAAGAAACGTTCTGCGGACCTAATTCCACGTCAAGATTCAATTCTGCAGTGGCACTACCGTGTCAGGTTTAACTGGCAAATATGTTAAGTAAATATAGTAATTCATAAGATTTCTGCGTAGTGTAAGGGTTTGGGAGATACTATATCAGGCTTTTCCGACCAAATGTCAACCTCTCTTTCACGTGGTGCACCCTGTTTACACGGACCAGACACTGGAGACTGAAAGAATCCATGTATAAGGAGTCACCCACTGCTCTCCAACGGTCTCTTAAAACAGGGCGGAAGAGCGTTGAGTGGTCCCGAGCACCCTCTTGCCCCTGGGGTTGGAAACGGCCCCCAAAGGCGGATGAATCAGAAATGATTAACGACATGAGGATGCAGAAGGCAACGGGAAACCACTGCATTAAAGACCCAAAGGGTATCCCGAGGATATGTACTCCTCTCAACTGACATATAATGATGACTTTTTCCTGGGTAAAATATTCCGGAGGTAAAATAGTCCCCCAATCGGATCTCCAAATGGGGACTACTCATGGACGAGTCATCAGAATGTACAGAATATTTTACGAGTCGGGGCGTGGAATGTTAGAAGTCTGAATAGGGCAGATAGGTTAGAAAACTTAAATAGGGAGATGGAATGAATTAAGTTAGATGTAGTCGGGATTAGTGAGATGAAGTGGAAGGGTGCACAGGATTTCTGGTCTAGGGAAACAGAATAATTAAAAAAAAAGTTGTCAGTGGAGTTACTGGTGTAGGTTTTGTAGTGAATAAGAGAGTAGAGTATGAACAGTTTAGTGTCAGGATTATTTTTATTAGGTTAGAAACTAAGACCGTCCCAACCACATTAGTACAAGTATATATGCCAACGTCACACGGCGATCATGAAGAAATAGAGAAAATATACGCCGTAGTTTCAGAATTAATCCAATATATGAAGGGGGAGGAAAATCCAATATCACGGGTGACTCGAATGCGATAGTGGGAGAAGGAAAAGAGGGGAATACAGTAGGAAGTTTTGGTCCAGGAGAAAGAAAAGAGCGAGGAACCAGGTTGTTAGAATTTTACGAAACATATAAGCTAGTAGTGGCGAACACACTCTTCAAGAATCATGCAAGAAGGATATACAAATGGAAACGTTCAGGGAATACAGGCAGATATCAGCTAGATTATATCATGGTCAAACAGAGATTCACGAAACAGGTTGCAGACTGTAAAGCGTACCCAGGAGCAGACATAGACTCTGACCATAATTTGATAGTAATGAAGTGCAGCCTGAAATTAAGCGAATAAGGAAGCAATATAAGCAGGACGAGCTGAAAGTGAACAAACTGAAACAACCTACCACAAGATAATAATTTACAGAAATGGTAAAATTAGGTCTAAGGAGTAACTCTGAATGGAGCTCAACCGAGGACGAATGGAATGCATTGAAGAGAAAAAAAAAAAAAAAAACGAAAGGTGGTAAAGAAACATTAGTCCTAAGTGAACAAGCTGCCCGAAAACCTTAAATCACAGAAGAAATTTTGGAGCTGGTGGATAAGAGGAGAAGGCACATAAATGCTCAGGGTGATGCAGGATGAGAGCAATATAGGCAATTTAAAAATCAAATAAACAGGAAATTCACTAAAGCAAAAGAAAAATGGCTACAAGAAAAGTGTGATGAAGTACACAAGGAAATGGACATAGGTAAAGTAGGTGTTTCATATAGGAAAACCAAACAAAAGTTTGGAGAAATGAAGAAAAGAGGTGTAAACGCTGACGGGAAACCTCTTTTGAGCTCAGAAAATAGAGCTAACCGATGGAAGGAATTCATTGAGAAATTGTATGATGTGAACGTCTTGAATAATAACGTAGTGGAAAAGGAAGGTGATGTTGACATTGATGACTTAGGAGATCCTGTTTTGAGAACGGATGGAGCTCTGAATGGCTTGAAAGTAAATAAGGCAGTTGGAATTGATGAGATTCCTACAGAACTTCTTAAATCCCTAGGAGAAGAAGGAACAAAAATATTATTCAAACTGATATCGAAGTTCTGAAACAGGAGAAATTCCACATGATTTTAATAAAAATATCATCTTCACACTTCCCAAGATAGTACAAGCCGACAATTGTGGTAATTATCGTACAATTAGTCTATCATCACATGCTTCAAAATTAATGGTCAGAATAATATACAGAATGATGGAAAGGGTAGTAAAATAGACAGTAGATAAAGACCAGTTTAGGTTTAGGAAAAATCGTGGTACAAGGGAAGCAAATCTGAATTTAAAATTAATACTTGAAGAGCGGATCGAGAAAAACATATACTTTTATGACGGTTGTTGATTTAGAACAAGCTTTTGATAATGTCAGGTTGGACAAGAGGTTCAAAATTTTAAAGAAGTCAGGTCTAAAATATCGATATAGAAGAATACCTTATAAACTATATAAGAATCAAGTCTAAGTAATAAAAGTAGAAAATCATGAGAGATATGCATCAGTTAAAAAGGGTGTGAGACAAAGTTATATCTATGACCGGTAATAGTTAACTTGTATATAGAGAAATCAAAAAAGGAAGTAAAAGAAATTTTAATGTGGCATAAGTGTTCAAGGAGAAAAAAATCAGTATGTTACGATTTGCTAATGTCATTATATTGTTGGTCGATCCGGCTGAGGATATTGAAAAGTTACTGAATGGTATGAACAAAATACTGAAGGAAGATATTCAACTAAATATAAATCAAATGCAAGACTAAAGTGATGAAATGTAGGAGAAATGATACGAATCACAATAATTAAATATAAAAATAGGATCGGATACAATAGGAGAAGTAACTGAATTCTGCTACTAGGGAAGAAAATTATAACAAATGACCGAAGATTTAGCAAAAAGATCCTTCATGAAAAACAGAAATCTTTTAGATTCAAACAGTGATATAGGAATTAGAAAGAGCTTTTTAAAATTCTTTGAGTGGAGCATAGCGCTTAATGGTGGTGAAGCATGGACCATGGACCAAAGGAATACCAGAAAGTAAAATAATGAAGCATTTGAAATGCGGTGCTACATAAGAACGCTGAAAATTAAGTGGAAAAACAAAGTATGAAATGAACGAGTTTCGGAAATGATATGCGAGGAAAGAGGATTGTGGAAGAAGCTTACAGAAAGGACAGACAGGCTGGGAGGTCACATTTTGAGACATGCTGCATTGGTTAATTTGTTAGTGCAGGAAACAGTCAAATGTACGAAATGTAGTGGAAGAGAGATTTGAATACATGGAACAGATGATTGAGGACGTGGGTTGTAAAGGGTGTGAAGAGATTAAGACGTTAACACAAGGTAGGTACTAGGAAGGGATAGAGAATTGCGCAAACCAGTCGAAAAAAAACACAGTAGAAGAGGACTCAATTATTAATCAATTTTTTTTCTAACCTTTTCATCTCTACATACCCCTTAAAACCCACATCCTCAATAATCTGCTTCCTATATTGTAATCTCTGTCTTCCTCTACAGTTCTTACCTTCGACTGTTCCCTCCACTAACAAATTAACTAATCCAGCATGTCTCAAAATATAACCTACTAGCCTGTCTCTTCTTCCTGTAAGCTTCTTACACAAACTTCTTTCTTGACCCATCATTTCCAAAACTCGTTCATTTCTTACTTTGTCTGTCAACTTAATTTTCAGCATTCTTCTGTAGCACCAAATGCTTCAATTTTGTTTCTTTCCGGTATTCCTAAAGTCCATGTTTCGCTACCATAAAGTGCTGTGCTCCACACATAGAGTTTAAAAAAGTTCTTTCTAATCCTTAGATCAATGTATGAAACTAAAAGGTTTCTCTTTGTCATGAAGGCTCTTTTTACTAGTGCTATTCTGCTTTTAACCTCATTCTTGCTTTGACCATCGGTTGTAATTTTACTTCCCAAGTAACAAAATTCACTTACTTCTCCTATTGCATCCGATCCTATTTTTATATTTAATCTACTAGTATTGGTATCATTTCTGCAACATTTCATAACTTTTGTCTTACTTTGATTTATATTCAGTCCAACCTCTTCATCAGTATTTTGTTCATGCCATTCAGTAACTTCTCAATATCCTCAGCCCGTTCTGCTAAGAAGACAATGTCATCAGCAAATAGTAGCATACTGATTTTTTGTCCCTGAACACTTATGCCGCATGGAAATTTTTCTTTTACTTTCTTTATTGCTTCTTCTACATACAAGTTGAATATTAACGGGGATAGACTACAACCTTGTCTCACACCCTTTTTAACCGATGCATGTCTCTCATGATTCTCTACTTTTATTATAGCCACTTGATTCTTATATAGTTTATAGAGTATTCTTCTATCTCGATACTTTAGATAGGGCTGTTGATAAAATATCGATATATCGATATTTTTTTAAAAAAATATCGATATTTATGAGTGATATTTTTAGGACGATATATCGATATTGAAATCTGGATATCGGAGTCCGATATTTTTTAAAAAATAAGTTGTTATTTTCCGTTTTCCTCGTAGAATATTCCAAGTTATTATTGGAGGGAAAAGGATTACCTGTGTTGCACATGCAATACATTTTCATAGATAGAATTTTAAGAAACAATTTATGATCCTAGCACATGGAGAAGCAGGGCCACCGTAAGCGGGCGTGCAAGGCAGCATATTATGTAGCGGGCGACCCTTTTTTTTTTAGCTCAAAAGCTGCTTCGGGTGGTCGGCGGCGACACTCGGGATGGTAACAATGGGGGCGGCAATCTCACAGGTTTTTGACCCGGTTCGGAAATTTCCTATATCCACCACTGGCTGTAGTTGGACAGGGGGCGGCATAATCGCTATTGCACGAGGGCGCTCAAACAGCTAGCGGCGGGCCTGTGGAGAAGTAAAAACGAAGGTAAAATAACTCATTCAATAATCATTAGAATTCTTGTCTGGACATTTTGAAAAGTTTTTAAAATTTGTCTTCAATCAATGCAAAAGTATTAGCATTAAGAAACAAATCGTAATGTACCAGGTATCGGTAGGGTTGCCAGATAGCCGGAAAATCCGGGAATGTCCCGGAATTTTGTGTCTGATCTCGTGTCCAGGAATTATGCGTTACTGTCCTGGAATTTCCGTATACTAGTTTGTTTTTTTCAAACTCAGTTCACCACGGTGGCAAAGCCAAGTATCCCATGCTCGCACAGAACGAATCGGACTCGAACCCGTTGTTTTACATGAGTGTGCGTTGTCGAGGAAAGTATTTTGACATGAAAATTGGATGTAAGCAGGAATATTGATAAAGTAAGAAGACTCAGAATAAGCTATCAGCCTACAAAAAGAAATTAAATTCCACATAAAACAATACTTGTAAAAAAAGTGACTTAGTCACTATGCAAACTCTTATAATAGAACATCAACCTAAATAAATGCCTCTACAATGTTGCATTATTGAGCTTTTAAACTCACAAAAGACAAGATTTCCCTCGATACAAGTCTTCGAGTAAATCATAAACATTATGCCTTTCCTTTTAGTAAAGTAGTAGTATAATGGCTAAATCACAATTTAAAAAAAATATGATTTATCCGTAACGTCATGAAAAACCATTTTTTTTCAGAAAATCAAAACTTGATTCAGAAAAATATCTCACAACCCTTCATCATTAAATAGCCACAAGACTTCGCCCTTTTTTAAAATGATTTGTTTTTGTAACATTGTTTATATATATATATATATATATATATATATATAATAGGGTCGATATATCGATACTTTTTCTTCGATATATCGAATCCGATATAAATATTTTTTAAAATATCGATATATCGAAAATCCGATATTTTTAAAAATATCAACAGCCCTAACTTTAGACCTGACTTTTTTTAGAATTTTAAACAAGTTGTTTCACACAATATTAATCAATTGAAAATAGAATATCACTTCTCATCTTCGCCAGTCTCAGCATTAAAGCTGGTCGGTTGGGGGTTGTTGTCCTGAGACATTTCCTCCCTCAGTCTTCTCTTGAGTGGTCTTCTCTTCACTTCTGATTGGTCGTCTTGGTGGCGTATTATTAGTTGGTCCTTAGCGCTCCGTCAGCACCAATGGCCTGCTATGTTTGTCAGCGGCAGTTTCATATTCGCCGAGACAACTGACCAGTGGATTGGCAGAGTGATGTGCTGCTCTGTAGAATTTATAGGCATGTTGCCGGAACCTGTCAATGAGCTTCTCTGTTCCCGACGCCTCATGGACTGCGACGGTGGGGAAACGGTTGGGCAGATGTAGTGCCCGCTTCAGTGTTCTGTTTTGCAGCACCTACAACTTTCTCAGGTGGCAATTAGCAGCGTACCCCCTGACGAGGCAAGCATAGAAAATAGAATATCAGATTGCATGTTTGATTTTTATAGTAATAAGTCGGTGTTTTAGCTGCGAGAAGCTAATAAAATTTCCTTCGATCAGCATTCACATAAAACCGTCTGTATGGATTTTAATGAGGCTTTGAACAGGTTTCCTCAAATCACTCCAGGCGAATTACAAGATGGTTTTGTCACCTGAAAGGCATTTAGGAATAGCATTACAGGTGTACCAGCAAGCGATGAGTCATTGGTAAAAGTTATAGGTGTTTTAATTACTTTTTGGCCATACTTGAAATATAATTGAAAATCTACTTCACCAGTGGTTCTGTACAAAACACTGGTCATTTTTCTAGCACGTCCAGATATTTATTTTTGAAACGCCCTATACGTTCATTCTTCAAGTCGTAAATAAAGGTTGCACTTCTGATATAACACCTATAAAACCATTTTTAATTCCCTCAAAATACAATGATATTATTAAGTTAAAGACCCGGCTAAAGGCAACAATTTTAAAAAACGTTTCTGCCGAAATCATTAACTGCACTAAATGAGTTGATGTTGATACAGATGTATTCCTTAAATACTATTTAAATATCAAGAATTGTTTTGTGTTGATTTAGTTGATAATGCTATCTATCATAAGCAGGAATGAAATTTCCGAATAATTCATTCGATTAGATGTTGGCTCAAGCATAAGTGTATTATGAATACTCAAATATCAATTTCTCCACGTTGGAAGCGCCAAAAAATTATAGTGATACCTACTGCCATAAAGCTGGCGTCAACATTTTCTGGTTTTGTTTATCTATAAACTATATGACGCTTATAGGGCTCCAAACTGAAACTCGATTGATTTTAAAATTTATTATTGTTATTATTCATTGCACATATTATTTATTGCGACATATTCCATAATAAATAATGTATTATAATTAATTAATTCATTTGACAATTAATAAATCTTTTGCCATTAAAATTTCTATTTGCAAAACACATAATTGAATTTAACTAGCTTGGCCAATAATGCGTTAATGGATATCACAGGGACGCACTTAGAATATAGTGTTGATTATCATCTTGGTTCGTCCAACTGCGAGAAAACTTTTACACAATTGACCGCGGCAAAACTGTACAGCAGGTTGTCCAGGCTTGCTGCTTTGTCCCTCCGTTTACGCTGATTGCGTTGCGTCTGGTGTCGCTCAGCCACGCATAGGTACGTTAAGTCTTAGATGACCAGTTCCAAGATATTCCTACAAGCTCGATGCAAAGTACTTGTTACTCTCTCGCGTCAGCATGCAGAATCCTCCCTGTCGCCTTCCTTCCCCATCCGTGGAAGGCACCACAACTGTTCGTTCTCCAATAACGGCATCCTGCGAAGTCGTGCTGTCTTCTTACTCGCTCGTGTCATGGAAACATCAAACAATATCAGAGAATTCTTACAATAAATGCCCTCACTGGTTAGAAATCTTCACCTTCCAGTTTCTATACATGCCTCGCACCAATAATTCCAAAAATACCTGTTACCCCGTTTACTGGTATACTTCCACTCCTCCGCACACGTTTAATAAAGCAATATATCTCCGTAGCACGGTTTCTGACTCCTGCCAGAGCTGTGAGCTTTCGTATCCTGCAACGATCTGACTGACAAATTCCTCTCTATTCTTCCAGAGGTCGCGGAATAGTTTTATTGCTCTCAGACACAGATCCACACACAAAGCAAGCGAGAGACCCTGATTTCCATCAGGTCTGTAAGGAAATTCTCATCTCTTGTCTCTACACACGAACTATTCCGTGTCTGTCGTGCCGAAACTGCCATATGGTTCATCACAACACTGGTATACCGTAATAGCATGTCTCAGACATTAGCACGTAAGAGTCGCTACCGACAAAAACATGAATCTTAACGATAGTTAATTTTATACTTGATGGAAAGGTACAAAACAAAAATTTCAGATTGTTTCTGAAAAACTGTTAACTACTTTATTTCAAATGTGTTTTCTTGCTACATAGATATGTTCCCTATAACTGCAGCTCCAACTGACAAGAGATTTTGTTAAAAAAAACACAGGTAGCAAACAGAGATAATTTGAATTTTTGACGACATGTTTATTCAGAAATAACTACCAAGCTATGGAAATGACTGAATTGACTTTACTGCTTCGCCACCGTCCTACATTCAAATGCAGATTTGAATTATTCAACACAAGTCTGCGTGCCGGAGATAAGATCGTAACTTCTAGAGTCAGTCGCTACTGCAGCTGACATAGCAGTGACACTTATATCTTTCTACAGCTCATCATTCAAGAAACCGTAGAGATTATGCTTTAAGGCGCTGCACCTTAAACGATCGCAGCAATTTGTTTCGTTTACCTAATTTGGTTCAGTAGAAATGCAATTTCTTTCCATATGTTATCGTATTATGTAACCAAAAATGAAAAGTACACAGCTACTTCCACTAATTTGTTTCATAAATTCTGTAAACCTTCAAGGAAGAAAAATTAAATAAATTATACTTCCATTGCCTCTCCAATAATTTCTGATTTATTTCACTTTCTATCTTTAAGTACTAATGCCATACAAGAAGAAAAATATGGGCATAATCATATTATAAAGTATTTACGTTTTTTTTAAAAAATGGGAATCAGTTGAAATGTTACTGACAGCTCCATAAGTATATTAAAAATTAACCATACAATTATAAGGTTTAGTAGTAACTAAAATGTGTTTCCCTGTAATGGACGTCTTATGTTATATTAGGTTATTGTGAAAGTAAAAACAACTAACAAGGAAAATATTACTACCATAGTTATCATTCATGCAATTTACTTCTGAAATACCTATGAAATTTTGTCTTCAATCTGCAATCGTCCATAGAGAGAGACTGAAATTTATCGTTTTTTATCTAATACGTAATCGTTCATAACACTCATTGAAAGTTGCCTCTTATATCGAACGAGATAATAGGATGTTTTGTATCCACCGCTAACATCACCAAATCGGCATACTGGGGACCAAACCAAATAGATTCTGTAGAGGTATTTTGCAAAGTTTCACTATCAAATTTTAGTCAGTACATAATTGTATTACTTTTCTAGAAAGAAACGATCTTTTAACTCACTGTTTTCTTAGTGCATTTGGTACAGAAGCTCTCTGTGGCTTCCATTAATCTAGTTGTTTTTTCTGCAATCTCTTACTTTACATGTTGTTTGATTTGGCTCTAACCGTAGGGATTAGATCCACTGTTGGTATTAGAGGATGAGATATCTAATATGTGGTGGAAGGGTCGGGGAGACTATATTGGCGTCTTAGAACCAATTGTCAATCTGTACTTCAAGCGTTGCATCCCGTTTGCAAGGACGAGTCTCTGGCGACTGAATGAAACCGTTATAAGGATTCACGCACTGCTTGCCAACGGCCTTCTAAAGGAGGATGTAAGAGCGTGGAATGGGCACCCTCTTTCCCTTGGGGTTGGAAACGGCCCCTAAAGGTGGCATGGGGTTGCACAAGGCAATGAGGAGTCACTGCATTAAAGGGTATCCCGAAGCATGTAATCCTCTCAAAAAGTGGAGGATTGCATCAAACTGGTCGACAGACTGTTTACAGCAAGGAAAAAAAAATCTTAAGATTTCACTGCTGATGTGGCTAGTGTATCAATTAATTACTTTACAATTTAATCAACTTTGTACTTTAATTTAAATCTGTTTGATCCATTTTTTGGTGCTGTGAAACTAATGTAACCGTTTTCAAAATTTTATGTAAATTAGTATATTGTTGCCGTTATTAGTAAAATTACTTCCAAGAAATCCCAGAATATTTTTTTTTTGGGTCTTTTTTGCTTTAAAAAATCATATTGAAACTAATCGTGATTATTCTGAGAAATGTTGACACACCGAGAACAGGCCTGTAATATTTGGCGAAAAATGGTTTTACAGCGGAAAATAGTTGATCTATGTGGAAGCCTAAGTTAACCATTTAACCTCAGATTTGATTACAACAAATCAATTTATTATAAAAATAATTTAATAATTTCAATACCTGCTAAAATATATCTCATAACCAAACATTGTTTATTACCATTAGCAACAAAAAATTATACTAGTTTCACTTGTGTGTTCTTTAGAAATAACTTCCTAAATAATATATTGCGAACTAGACGTTTCTTGGTAAATGTGGATGGTATCTGCAAAAATAAGCCAATCACTGAATTCGATACATGGTCTAAACATGTTCTGTTGCATTGGAACGCAAGTTCTTCTTATTACGTCCCTGTATCATAACGTCCATTATGATCGTTGCATCCATTTGAAAATTAACACAGTTACTAATAAGAGTGGTTTTGTAGTTTACTTTGGTTATTTCGCGCTTTTCTGTGGCAGTAACGAGCTTTCAGGTGTCAGGTGTCGTGTCGATATGGAGAGAGCGCGAAGAGAAGTCAAATAACACCTCACTGCTCATCACTCAGTGATCAATATCAGGGATGATGGTAGAATTCAGGTTGATAAAAAAATTATTGACGCATAACTAAAATTGCTTAGAAGCTTCTCAGAATCCGTGATTGTTAATTTATGTCCAATCTCTTGTATGGGTGGTTTCAATAGTGAATTGTCTTTGCCTTGTACTTCTCTTTATTGTGACTGAATCTGAATTGCTTCTAGGTTACATACAAAAGGAGTACAGCATATTTAGAAAAGCAGCATTGATGACTCATAGAGGACCAAATGAACTTGAAAACTGGGAAAATAAAACTGAAAAATATATTTACTATAATTTCCAAAAACTACAGGACAATTAGTTTGATGAGTTTTTTCTTAAGTTGGCTCTAACTGTACAAGGGTGAATTATTTAGTATCCTAAACTTTGTATAAATTTCAGCAAAGTTGTCGTCAATTTATGCTTCGAAATGAGATATGCAGTAATCTCTATGAAATATTTAAAAAGGCTTCCAACTGTTACATCAATTTTTCGGTACTTTGAGTACTTGATAACGTCCAGAAATTTTTTATTCTTATCTTGACCTTGACCTTGACCTTGAGGATAACACGTCGACAACTTTATATACAAGTATGATATTTCTTTAAAAAGATAAAGAATTTGGTGTTTATATTGAGAAAGAAATAACTGAATTTAGGAATAGACTCTGATCAAGGAATGGGAAGGAACCACAGTAATGGCTCTAGGCACTGAAAAATATCCAACTTAAAATCAGTGAGCGTTGTAGAGTATTTTGAGCTCAGCTTGGCACAGATTCGATTCCTCGTAAGTCTCTTAATTAGCTTCGACATGCTGACTATGGAAGATGTTGTTGAGCCCCAAGGTGGAAGAAGACTGACTTGTCAGAGTGTACGTTGCCTTCAAGAAAACTAAATTAAAATCGAAGGGGAAAGTGCAATTCGTGATTGGGCCATTGAAATGTCTATGCTGATTTAGTAGAAGGTTTTTTCTAATTGGCTGTAGGTGTGGTTATATGATAAAGAGTTTGAGAGAAATTCTAGGCTCAGAGGTACCCCTTCTGACAAGTTTTTTCTTAGATCTACGCCTAAATGATGTTATGCCGTGCTGCGTTATGGGATTCTGTATCAGGCGTGTTTTACTTCCTCCGTTTACTGGGGGCATAGTATATCCTATCTACAAAATACAACGACGTATACGTCAGTGATGAATAATATTATTTAATTATACTGCCACTCACGAACAAAATATTTAAAAACATAATATACAGAACCAGTTACGCATTTATAACTGCAGTACTAAGTCTTTATATTTTGCGACGTGTCCTAAATTAATTAATACAGTACGTCTTTACCTTGTTATATTTCGTATTATTGTAAGCCCCCAAGAGAGTTGAGAACATGGTTCATCGGCTTTCCTGTTAGGAAATCCTTCTTCTCCTTCACCTGAAATAAACCTTTATACCTTTTAGCTGCAGTGCTTATCCTTTTACCAATAATAATTTAGCAAACATACTTCCTTTCAAATGATTTCAATAAATTAAAGATATTCAACATTTATTGTTTCACTATCTCATCACTTCACAAATTTCTACAAGTTCATTAATTCGGAATCTTATCTTCGCCAATGAAAAATGGTTTATACAAAACAATATATTCTTACTGTGACAATTTTATCAATTTTTTGGTTTTAGGCCCCGCATCTATTCGCCAGTTACCAATTTCAGCCATCCCCAGTTACATCATCTAGAGTTCTCTCTATTTTTCTATTCTTGCCTCGTACATTAATCTTTGGATGTGCGCTCATCGCAATCAGTTTCACCTTGGCTCTTCACAGACACTTATAACTTGTATTAGAATTACATATTTACAATTTTCAATAATTTTTTATAAAATTATTTTTAACATTAACCAAACATATTATTATCGAAACATTGCCCTGGCGTGACGTATGATGATCCTACGTAGATGTTATTACAAGCCGGTTGCTCCAAGTGTAGATTCGTAATAAGACTCAGACATGCTGACGGCAGAGCTCTATTATGGCATCGTGTATGGGAACTTAACCCGCTGGATTGTGGTGTTAGTGCCTCGGTATGGCAGGCAAAGAATTGAATAAAGGCCATAAGAAATCCTTCCTTTATCCTCGATACAGGTACACTTAAGCTACAAGGAATGTTTTCATAGTGGAAACATATACGATGGTGGAAATAATCGTCGCGATATTAAATTTTTATTGTTGAAGCATATCATCTATACCAGGAAGATCTAGTAACTTGCAATACAGAGAATTGTGATAGTGAACTGGGAAATCGATTTTATAGTTGTAAATATTGCTATGAAGCCGCACCCTGTAGAAACGTAGCTACATTTGAATGGAGTATTAGCCTACAATCGTCTCGGAACGATTTATCGATAGTGATGAAGCTGTCCAAATTTCGGATGCTCCATTTTAGACAGAGACAATTATCAGTAGAGCAATAATCTTTCTGCCGAGATGTTGCGTGCAGAACCGTACTGTGTGGGCATAACGGGATCTCAGGTAGCAGCTAGCAAATGCGTCTACAATAGGGATGCAGCCAGCGTTAGTAACAGGTTCTGTCTGCACGATAGGTGAACGAGGGACAGGTGTTGAGGCTGGTAATTTCGAAGAGGAGAGAGAGTGAGGAAAAAATTGTGTGACAAGGACGGAAAGAGCCTGAGTGTGTGTGTGTGTTTTTGTGCGTGTGTATGAGTTTGTGTGTGTGTGTATGTGTTTTGTGTGTGTGTGTGTGTGTGTGTGTGTATTTGTGAGTGTGTGTATGTGTTGTGTGTATGTGTGTGTGTGTGTGTGTGTGTGTGTGTGTGTGTGTGTGTGTGTGTGTGTGTGTGTGTGTGTATGTGGAGGAGCCAATCACAAGTAGTGATTGGTTTCACATAGACTAATGTGCTACTTGCTTTTCCATGCAACGGCATTTGACCACGCACCTGGACGTCGCTGAGGGGGTGTGAGTTTCATCGTGAAGCGGAGAGGACACTGGACTCCCAGAGGGCTAGCTGGAGAGTACTTGCGTGGCCTACGGAGCTTTCGGGTGAAGTCGGCGTGAGTTCGACTCCTGGGGATGCCACAGCAGCCTCCAGTACTGACGAGATGATTGAATGTGTGATTGCGACGACTGTAATTTGTGCAACACCGTCGTCAAGCGTCGTGCAATTTATGCGTTTGGTGATCTCCATCGATCGTTCTTTGTCGCCAAGGACTATCTACACTTTAAATCTTCAACTATTTGCTACCACAAATCTCTTCGTTTCAAACAGTCGAGTCCCCAAAAAATGTGCTATAAACCCCCGTAACGGCTCTGGTGAATAGCTTCACCAAGTTAAAAAACAAAAAACACTCATTTTTTCTGTACTGAGCTTAAGCACATTTATTGTGAATGATCTGTCAATCCTCGGCCTCGTGTTTTCTATTGTACTTTATTAGCTTGCATTTAATTCGATGCTCATTTTCATGATTTTTATGAATAAATTAACTGTTCCCCTGTGCAAGAACAAAAGTATAATGTAAGTAATGGTAGATTACTGGTTTCATTTCTTGGCATTTCCCATTTGCCAATATTTGGAAATTGCAATTACTTTCTCGCATTGTTGTTATTGTCGTAACTATTGCAGGGAATATAATGAATTAATTTCATATGGAAGCAATTCCTGGCGCCGGGCTCATAATTACGAATGCTTAATTTTAGAAGACATTCACACCTCGCGCCAATAACTGGTGCAAGGTGTAATATGATTAATTTATCATTGGATACACTAGAGTGAACCGTACAACGTGACAATTAGATACTTCATAGAATCAAACATAATTTAAACTTAATATTGAGGCTGTTACCACAAAGGAGACGAATTTGGCAGCCATTTAGATTCGTTTTCGTGCGAATAGTGCGGCTGCTGTGCAGCAAAACTAGCAGGTAGAGCTGGGGAGCCTTCAGAGAAGCTTCAGCTCCGACCCACTTCCTTTCATCCGTCCAGTTATTAATAGCTATAGAGAATTTTAATTAAGTGAAGCGGAAGCGCCACCTGCTACATAGATTACAGAAATATTGGAAACCAGGTACAGCAAAGGTGAGATTAACTGCAGATCTATTCAGAGACGATACCTTTAATGAATAGGAAGAGGAGGAGGTAGTAAAACTGGATTATGTCACTGCTGATCACTTGATGATACCATTTAACTTATTTATTTATAGATAAGCTCTACGTAAACTCATTATGTCTATTATGAGTGTATCAAAAACTTTACAGCTAGCAAACTTCTCGGATTCGTATTAGAAATTAATGTAGTAAATGAATATTATAATTTATATGATTGGTGATTACTTTAGATATTACTGACATCATTTTGCATGTATTTATGAGTTGACAAAAAGAAAGAAAACCTGCCCATGGCAGAGAGTCCTTTCTGTGTAAACCAATCTCTACTCTGTGAATTCCAATCCTTTATGGCAACAGAGTTTAAATAGGCACCAGTATGGCACTGTATTTCCGCGGTCTCATATATGCTGTCCAGAGCAGGTTGGTACAAGTATCTTACTCCAATTGTAAGTTCTTCGCAAGTTAGTTCAAAAAGTGATGTGGAAACTATGTAAGTCGCGTGTGTACCAGAAGATGACCTAGCCCAAGGTTGCCCTCCCAATTTTGGAGTTGGGCTACAATTTCGATTCTAACTCGCGGACCACAATTTTGATTCTCAGTTATCCTATGGGTCTCATAATACTTGCCTATAGTTACAATAGATATTTAAATATAAAATATAAGTAACATAGTTTAGTTACAATAAAAAAGTTAAAACTAACAATGATAAACTTGCAGAAGGTTTCTTAACTATAATAATAATTTAAAAAATCAATGAAACCTGTGCAGAGGTTTTGGAAGTGGTTAACGGTCTGGCCTCTCATTCCTGAGGACATCGGTTCGAATCCCCGTCTGGGCATCCAGATTTGGGTTTTCCATGGTTTCCCAAAATCACTACAGGCGAATGCCGGGATATTTCCTACAAAAAGACCATGGCTGAAATCCTTCCCGTTCCTTGTCCCAGTTCCATCCCGCCTCTAATGATCTCGACGTCGACGGGTCGTAAAGCCATAATTTTTTAAAAAAGGGTTGGATTTATTATATTTTAGACCGCTGCTTTTGGCGGCCAAATTCAAATGCGCTTATAGTATAACAGACTATTCAGAGAATAATTTTTTTAAAAAAAGAGGATTTTTTTCTGGCGAGCGACTAGACAAGGTTAGTTTGCATTTGGCGATGTGTTGAAATAAAAGTTACTGTCAGCTAAGGACCTGGGTAATTCTTCGGTTTTGTTTAGAAATAAATAATGCGAAATAAACGTCAAGTGAATAATAAAAGAGACTATTATTATTATTATTATTCGCCACAAGAACTTAAAATGATTCTGTACGCCTAATGATAAATCAATCCATATTAGTAATAAAACAAAAAGGAGTTAATAAAATATAACATCGGCGACTTAATAATAATATACATCACGCTGTCGGACCTGGGGTTAGGCAGTCTTGCCCTAGCCCATTTTCATTTTGTAACGCTTTTGTGGGAAGACGTGACGTCTGGGCTTTAATTGTAGATTCCATACTGTTGGTCAATTACTTTGGATACGGATACAACAAAGCTCAACAATAGTCCACATGAAAACGCACAATCGTATATTCGCTAGTTCTTTCTCAGGAACGATATAATTCTTCAGGGTTCGTCCTGTTAGCCGTAGTAACAGCTTTTCGAAAGGGCAATGCTGCATGTTACATCGTTTCACCTATGAATCCACACTAGCAAGAATTCAACAGTTTATTTTTAATCCATGCGCAAATGTTTCCTTTCAGTTTTTAAGTCCATTACCTACCACTTCTTCCAGTTTAATTTAAACTGATATTTACCACACTGTTAATAAAAAATGGAGACATCACGTGTAATATGTAAACATTCAGCAGAAAGTTTTACATCTTTATAAATAACTGCATAAAACACAACTAATCTCCAAGTTGATATATAAAAATCTGTAACAGAAGCAGTTGTATTAAACTTCCATGCAGGTTGCGGGACTTATCATTTTGATTAGTGGACGTTTCGTCGTATGGGACGACATATTTCAAACATCAAATTAAGTATTTGGTAATCATGTATCCATTCACAAATCAGTTGCGATGCTCCGTACGCTAGAATCTTGGTTAGCAGGTGTGGTATTAAAGTACTGAAAGATCTGGAAATAATAATAATAAAACATTTCATTAACTTGGCGTCCGACATGAATTACATGTAAAGCATCAAGACTCCCTTTTGTATTCTATTTCTAAATTCTGTAGGAAGAGATGCTATACACCTTAGCAGAGCATGCCCGTGGTATATCATCTGGCTAAATGCCTGGCTAAATTTCTGGCTGACAAAGCTGCTAGTGGGTCCGTCCAGCCGGAACGACGTTGCGGATTAAAAGAAAGATGAAGCCTCCTGGCTTCCATATTGTGGGAGATGTTATAAAGATGTCTCTCGCGAGTCAGTTACAGAACAAGTAGTACTGAGCAGTAGGCATTCGGCAGCAGTTAGCAGTGCGTAGTTAACACATTTGTAAAGCAGTAATTCATGCGACGCCTCAGGTCATGCAGTTTGAATAGTTAGCGAGTTTACGCTGCAATGGCCAGTGAAAGCAGAGATACTAAGCTATTAGTGACAAAATGCACAATTCAGGAGAGTGTCAGTGTGTAAGGAAGTTACTACAGTCACCTTGATGGGGCAATAACAAATACCAAAGGACGGCTACATTCATGGAGAGAGACAGTTATATAGTTTTATCAATCATGCAGGGTTAAAGAGTTCTTCTTGTAGAATTTATTTACTGAATGGTTCTGAGGTTTGTAAGAGATCATGGAATAGGTAGTAAAAGAAATGTCATAGAAACTTCGTATAAACTAAACATTTGTAGTTGAACAAGAAATACCAACCATCCACCACCAATTATAAGCTTAAAAATATAAGAAAACAGAGTGCAATGATATTTGCACTACCTGCTCATGTAACATCCAATTTGTTCCAAAGTAATTTATTTGTTTCCATGAATAATTTCATAATTTTCGGGTACACGACAATGTTCCAGAACTCTACTGCAAATATATACGATGATATTCTTCTATATTCAAGTAAAAAAAACAAAAAAAACTCTGCTCTAAGATTGATACAAGCAATTCACAAATACTTCATTGAACAATTGAATGATACTTTTAGTTCACAGTTCAGGTGACATTCTAAAGTATATTATGTGGTTTGCTGACTTACAACCATCAAAATATCAACACTTGTCAATTTCGACGGTGATGTAAACCCATAGGGTCTGCAAAACCTACTGAACACTTCTATTATAGTTACCCTTAACATAACGCAAGAGTTGTTTAATGGTATCCTAGCACCGTAATCGATTATTTAAAAGTACCCTTGTTTACGGTGGGCAGAGACCACTGTTACCATAATGAGTCAACGTTATTTTATTTCCATTTAGATCAATATAAATTTTCTCAGATTAATAAAAATGAACGAGTAAATTATTTTCTACCCTGTATTACTACGTTTTGCATATTTTCAGTGGAGTCCAGGTAATTCTCTACAGTGGTTCCCAGTGTTACAGTTGTGTGTTGTTGTACTAGAAATAACCTTAGTATTAGATCCTAATAAATTTAAGAATTTTGGTTTTTAATGGTAAAAAATACAGTTGATTAAACTTCTGTACGATAACTATATTTAATTTGCACTTAAATAGTTTTGAATGACGTCACTGGAAAGAAACAACACCTTTTACAAATGATATTGACTTTGATATTTTTAAACTGTCAGAGTACGTTTAATTAACTTTAACACATCCTCAGATATGTATGCAGTTCAGACCAACGAACAGAATATTAATAAAGGTGAATTCCTCCTCTACAACCATATGTGCAAGGGAGAAATTTCCAGAGCTATAAGTCTGTTGTGCGAAGCGGAGGTGCAGAAAGCCTGCCGTATGCGGATACAGTAGATTGTGCCCCAGAGAGCTGTAAATTCGCCTGCCTCGCATACAGCAGAGAAGCACCGCTAGTGGCTACCCAGCTAGTCACGTAAACAAGATACAATCTCGGAAAGCCATCTCAGGAATAGTGCAATATGAATTTAGTTTCCGTTACCCACTGAACTGACCAGTTAGAAAGATTACTCGGATTGCACGGGAGATGGATAACTGCTTTATATACTGTGACGTGCTGAGGAAGTGGTGATCGGTGTGACAAAAATTAACAATAATTATTAAGGTGATAACTTAAAAGAACGGAGAAAAATAGAACTTACTATAGAACTGTAAGTTTTTGTATTAAGAGTTAATTAAGAGCAATAGTCTGGTATATGGAGAGAAAGGAGTAAGATAATATAATAAGACGATTAGCGTTAGTTAAAAACATTTTAAAAGAGAAGCTTATGCAGCGGCCATTATGAGTTTTGACGAGCCATTCGCTGTGACGTCTAAGGCGCCTTGGATCAGTTGCGGCCAACTAACCTTGGAAAATGAAAACTAGCCCTTGTTAGGGGAGTGAGAGGCTTACCTCTATGGACATGTGTAGCAGGGTCCATAACTCAGAGCTGTTATACTAAGCCCCTTTAGGTTTTTTTTTCGCCGAGGGTGGTAGCTCTGTCTAGACCCGTACTAAAGTGAGGGCCTATCACTGTCTTGACTTAAGAATCTCGTTAGACGTATAGTCTCACTGTGTCTCAGTGTGCTAGTTTAGTTCTGTCAGAGCAGTGCAGTCAGTGGCGAAGCTATGCCATGACGACATCCTGGCCATGAAGCAAAGAAGATAAGTGTTACTCTCTCCTCTCCTTGTGTTTTAAAGTTTTAATAAATGTAGAACTTGATTCCAACAATTAATTTTATTGCAGTTCTCCCCAGTTAACCCAGTTAAGATTTCTTGAATCTACATATGGCTCTAGAGAGAGCAGTCTTTGGGAGTAAGGAGCCCGATTATAGTAATAAAGATACTGAGGAATAAACTGAAGGTAATAGAAGAATATGAATACAATTCCAAGCAAGTAAGTAATAACGTCAGCATCTTGTAATATTACGGTGGTTTATTTAAGGCTTTAATTGAGCGTTTTGGACAATATTGGGCAATTGCAATTGTTTTAGAAGCGCGAGGGGAAAAAGTTGCACCATCGTTGCTTCGTGGCGTCGGGCGCGGTAGCGTCATATTGAGATGTTGTAAGTAGGAATGAGCTAGGAGAAGCGTGGCAGTCCATCGCCGAACAACAGTGGGAGCATATGTTTCTGTCCACAGGAAAAGAAAAGTTGTGCAAGAAATCTTTCAACTGGAGTGAAACATTATTAGGTTTTTGTCGTTTTGTAATTGAATTTATGGGTAGTAAGTTATTTCGAAAAGTGTTGGTTAAGAGTCGTAAGTCCCTGAGAGGCTGACATAGTGTTGAGGACATATGTAGGTGAACGAGAATGAAGGTAGAAATAAATTTCGAAGGGAGCAATTATTTGAAAACGCTTCCGTAACGTACAGTTAACAAATTTTTCGGACCTTACTGTTGTTTCAAATGTGGTGTTAATTTTTTGGAACTTTGTTGCAGCAGGAATCTTCTGACAATTTATTTTTAAATGTATATATTTGTCGGTGGCTTTATTGAAGGAAAGGATAATTTAAAATAAAGTACTAGTCTATTATAAACTATTTGTTGTTTTTTTGTCAGTAGTTAAGGAAACCTTTATTATTTCTGGAACGATAATCAGAATTACAGGAGGCTGAAGTTCTCTCTGAAGTTTAGGTAACATCGCCGCCACCGGTAGAATTTAAGGTTAGCTGCTTTATCGAATACACCACTGTCTGCAGGCGTATGAAAGCGTTTTGCAGATTTGGTTGAGTGAGCTGTTACAGTCCTTGTAATAGTAAATAATCTTATAATCTCCTCACTGTAAAAATGGGGGGGGGGGGAATTTACAATACTAGGATGAGTAAAATTACCTAACGACATTCATGCACATGAGCAATTCACAACAATTCTTTTCTATGGTGTGCAAATATTCACACTTGGGAACATATTCATATATATTCGTTTTGTGATATGATTAAGTTCAATAGTTCTCCGTTAATTTAATAATACCTAAAACTGAATAGGTAATAAAGTAACGCGAGTAATTGTAAGGCTGTTTAGTGTTTTACTTTTCTATGTAAAAAAGTTTTAAGAAGAATGCTTTAAGGAAAGAGTGGTTGTTTTTTTTCCTTAGAAGTAACTGAAAAATTAACACATATCTACCAAAGATTACCATCCTTTCGATAGCTATTGTTGTTAGGAAATTATTTATATAATCATTACATTGAAATTTGAAGGAAGTTGCTAATGTGACGATTTGACAAAGAACATTAATAATTATAAAAGTACATAACGAAAATATCGGTCGTCTTAATTACATACCTTATAATGTTCCATAGGGTACTTGCATCTCCAAGAGCTGCGGATAGCCTACTACCTCATCCTCCAAGTATGTTAGAAGCGCCCCAGGAGGTGGGCAACTTGTCGTCATATCTACTGCCACAAATGGCTTGCTGACGAGGTTTCTGCTGCCTGCTCCAGCGCATGTACGCAATATCGTTCGCTTAATAGGCCTAATTACGGGAACTTCCCGTCGACTTGAGCAAGGTACGGGTGCCAGTAACTGCTTGACGTTGGCCGGAAAATGGATGCAGGCCAACTCTCAACCAACAACTTGCCGCTGTTCAGAACGTTATTCAAACTGGTTCTGACATAGAGACATACAAACTTAGAAACATGAATATCCTTGGCGAATTAGTTGGTAGCGTTGAATCACCTGTTTGTATACTGGGCGCCCACGATTTCCTGCCACTATTAGACTACAATCAAACAAACCTCGTGAACTAAATGACATTGAGACATGTGGTTTTTTTGTAACATGTTCTTCATCTTTCAAATTCCACATATGCACCACTAACTCCCCGTTGAGATGATATTCCACTTTGTATTGTCTCTAGAGCTTTACAGTGGGTATTTAGATATTTATTCTGGGCTTTTTTCTTAAGATTTATGAGTTGCGAGCGTAGTTTAATGTTGGAATTCAGCCGGAGGTGAAAATGATGTGACATGATCCTCCATGGGAGGTTCCATCAGTTTAATTGAGTCTGAATATACTAGCCGAGCCTAGAATGGCTGACGTTTACACCAGTTATCGCTGAAGGAGTGTGTTCGGTCGAGAAAAAAGTTTTATCATGTGACAGGGTTTAAGATTAGTGTGAGCGTCGGATTACTTGCCGAAACCGTCTAAATTCATTTAGTGAGTTGCTAGGAGAGTGAGTTGGTTTTTTTCTATTATTGTTAATCGAAAGTGAGGATTTTAGTATAATAAATCCAGTTAGATTTTTTGTGTTAAGATTATCAAGTGTTAGCCAATTTTAGGCACGCAATAAAATACCAACTTAATTAATTATCCGTTTGCACTTAGCGGTGGCACGATTATTAAAAAATGGGCACAACTATTCTGTTGTTTATTCTCGAAGAGAACCCTGTTAAAATTCAGAAGCAATGAATCATCCATCAAGCAATATTGAATAAAGGGTTTTATTTTATAAGAGCGCAACATGTATTCAAATAAAAGTTAGGAACTTTAGTTATTGGAAATAACAAAATTTACAATAATGTGCGTTTTATTGGATGAAATCGTTAGGAATAGTTAGGGAACAGTATTAAGAAGCTTTGAGGAATTATTCGTAATCGTATTAGTAAGCATAACAACTCCAACGGTTCCAACTACGAAGTGGGGCAAGATAGTAGAGAAGGACCTTGATGTTCCCCCACAAGAAAAAAATTTACAGCGAATGATATTGGCAGAGTGGGGTGGCCAGACGATTGGTCCATCACGACCAATACGTCTCCCAGGGGATTCAAAAGGTGTCTGACATCACCAGACCAAGAAGCAGGTGCATCGTCTAGGGCAGGGATGGTGAACCTGTATTGATCTACGTGCCATTTTTACTAAACAAATGTTGAATGAAGCCATGGCGTGCCATGAAACTATCATGACGTAGTGATTAATGGGAAAATAAATGAAACTAAATACCATCACCTTAAAACTTTATATTTGCAAATAGAAGTAGATTTTTTATATACTAAGCGATAATAACATCAACAGTACTGTGATTATTTAAGTAGATGAAACTAGTGCGAGCTCTGTTGTTGCAAATTAGATGCCAAATAACTTATACTAGCTTCATAGTTCGTTACCTTTAGCAGATTGCAAGCAGAAGTGGAGTCATCTCAAAAAACGGTTGGTTTCAAAGTGAGTCCTTAATTTTATTCATTTCTGAAAATAATGACTCACAGGCTTAGGTAGATGAAATATTATTAATATAGCAGAGGCCAGCTTCTTAAATGTGCCTGGAATTGAATTCCAAGTTTCCATAATTAAGGTGTTTACATTTTTGCCCATATTGCTTGATAATCTTGCTAATTCATTTAATTCCAACTCCTTCCGCATTTCAATGAATTTTTGATTCCATATTGAACTACACTGGAACTCAGACAGATGGTTTTCCATTTCTTCAGTTTACAATCAATCAAATTTAGACTAGTTCAGTTTATCAGGTGAAGTCACATCAGGATGCAGAATAAACTTCAGAGTTGCTGGCCTCGGTAGCGTAGGGGGTAGAGTGCTAGCTCCACGCGTCGATGGTCGCCGGTTCGAGTCCGGCCGAGGGCATGGGTGTTTAAGTGTTGTGTTTGTAAATGTCGTGTTCGTGTTGTAGTGTCCTTGTGATTTTCACTTGAAAATATGTACACTGGAGAAACTAATACATTGATAGAATCAGAATCACATTGAGCTGGCTGTGTGGCCTCAGTAGCCAAATGCCATAAAAAATAATAATAATAATAAAAAAAAAACTTCAGAGTTTCCGATAATTATTTTAAATTGGAAAAATTTCCATGAAAATTCTTCTATTGAAGAATTAATTACTGAAGATAACTCTTTAGTGAGTTTTGCTTGGTCTTTTTTTTTTCGTGTACATCCAAATCTCTGGTGATTTTTTTTTTTTTTTAATCTGGGAAATACTTGTAATTATTAGAAACAATATCTTTCAGAAAATTTGCCGTTTGGCCTCAAGTGCAGGAATGAAATCTAACATAACGATAATTGCTTTGTTTGCAAAGAGATTTGTGATTTGTTTTATCATACCGTTTTACACATACCACATAATGTTCCAGAACATAAACCACACACCGCTATATCACCTTTATTAATCATGCCATATTTAGCAGCCCACCAGGGTTGAAAATCTCTATTACATTAATCTTCTACTTTATTTGCCAAACTAATCATGTTGAATAGTTGTTAATATAAATCAAACTTAAACAAGTAGCGAAATTAGTTTGAAACCGCAAGAACTGAGATTAACTGGTGAAAGCAACCAACGTCGTCAACAAAAACAAACAAACTTACCGTCCCTCGTGCCGCCTACACTTGCTCACTCAGACCGATTGGTAAGAAAATTCGCGTAAATCCACCTCTTTTCCGGAATATGTAGTCATCCCGACGCCGGTAGTTTCTTTCACAATAAACTTTGTTATTAAGTTCTTAAATTATGTAGACAAGAAAATTAATTGCTTATATGAATTAAGTATCTACTTAATTAACGCCTTGTCAAAAAAAAATTTAAGCTTACCACAATCGACACGCGTGGCGTTGGTTCGCCATTCCTGGTCTAGGGATTCAAAAGGTCTCTAACATCCCCAGACCAATAAGCAGGTGTGCAGTCTCGGTTGGCTGCAAGTTCAGCACCTGACGGAGTTGGTACTTACCAATCTGGTCACAGTAAATTTACCCTGTAATCGTCTTCTCAGCAAACGATAATTGCCCTATCGTACACTAGAGCACAATGAACGTGGACTGTAACATGTCAGTGCGTGACATGCTGATTGCCGGAATAATTGTCACTGAACTGATACGGGTTTTTTGTGAGACTTTTAGCATACCGTTGCACACATTCGGCCTTCTTCTGTAGTGTCTTCATTATTGCAACAAATGTAAAGAAAACATTGAGATGTAGTTACATATAACGGTCGGCTTTATCATTAGTCTTAAAACGACATAACACAGGAATTACCTATTTGATCGTGGTATACAAGGCCATTTCCAATAATTAGGGACCCCCAAACTAGATAGGCACTTCTCATTAAACGTACCATGGTCAGAGTGAAAGAGGTTTTTTAAATTTTTTACACTGTCGGTAACTAGATTATAACATGCGACAAGAAAATGGTGGTATTATCATCAGGATAGAATAATTTTACCGTAACTTTTAATCTGACAGCACTTTTAAAACTTCATCAGTAACTAGGACAGTTCAAAATTATTTTAATAAATTTGTTACTTAAATTTAATAAGCTATTGCTGCTTTAATCTTTGCAAAGTAACGTTCGCAAATAGTGCAAACGATTACTTTTCATGCCGCATTTAACTTTTAAACTTTGGCCATTGCTACATATAGATAAGTATAGATATTACTCACCTACCAACAAACACTGCAGTAATGAGGTCTAATTAAAATCAACGCACGAATTCAAGAAACTACACAGAATGATCATACGCAGGATGACGACGCTTTAGAGTTTCATTGTATTGCAATTTTTATATGATAGAGAATTCATTAAACTTCAAACATACGTTCCTAACAGACATTTTTAGAATTACTGTTCTAAAAGAACAATCCTAATTCGGCATATATAAGACGGACAACTAAATTTCCTAACTGGTTTCCTCCCCATACTGTTAACCTGAAGGTCCTTGCTGGAATATCTATCGGGCATGCGGCCGGATCAATTGATCGTAGCTCACTGCGATCAATTGATCCGGCCGCATGATCGAGAGATCTTTAAGCATCAGATTCGCCGGGGAAACCTACGGCTACATATTTGAAGGTCCTTCATCATATCTTTAAAACTTTTACTCAACTTCATCGTATATTACAGTAGTTAGGCATTATTGTTACCTACCTATGACGAAGTCTTTCACTCACCACTTGCTTAGCGGATTAAACTGATGGTGTCGAAAGGAATTTGTATCAGTCGACATCTAGTCATAAGGCCAGATGAGGTGGTGATGCATAATTCCTTATAAGTAGATTTGTGTACCAAACGCTTGGGTAAGATAAACCTCTGTGTACTGCGTATGAAGCGAGTGTGCATTGCATTGTTCATGGTTATTCATCCGTCGAATAAATAGACTGAAATTGGCCTCTTTTTGCCGTATCCTCCTTCACACATTCATTTTCGTATCCACAACGCTCTGGGCTTAACAACGATCTTCACAGTCATGAACACTGGACTATTTAGTACACTACCCGTTTGCGGAAGGATTCATTCGAATTTTAAGTTTTTACTCCAAACACAAGTTAATATTAGTTATTTACTGTAATATAATCTTGGACTGGGCAGTAAATCCTTGGTGCTTTGTATCTTTTAGAATTGTCTTCATGATATGATATGACGTCCTAGGCTACTTAGTTGTAGAAACCCCCAACTGATAAAGTACACAACCTCTATATTTGTCTTCAACGAAAATAAATTACATAGTTGATGTATAAAACATTAAATCATAATAGAATGAACATGATAAACAGTTTCTGTGATCACACAACAGGACTTTACAAACAAAAATCTACAGATAAAATTGATATAAAACAAAATTTGAATCGTTTTGAGAAGACATCGTTTCGTCTAGAATTTTATCATTGTGAGTGTCCTACTTAGCCTTAATGCTTTATTAAGGAAAATTATGATATTTCAATTAAAGTATTACTTTATGGATTTAGGCACAGGACAGACCAAGCAGATTGAGCGAAAGGTTGTTTGTTCCTCTGCATAATGCTTACGTGCTGACAGAAGGAGTCACCTTCAAGTAGATCGAACTGGAGCCACGGAACTGGAGCCACGGAACTGGAGCCACGGAACGGTTTATTCGCTCTCAGTTCATCAGGAGCAGTTTATTTGACAAGATAACTTGTAGCTCTCGTCACCCTAGTATAGTCAGCATTACATTCCGCTAAGTTGCGTCTGCCAGTCTGTCAGTCAACATCGGCTATGCCATTGATTCAAAGAGAGGTAATAGCCATCATTCATAGACGCGAGTCGGAAATAGCCTTGCACTAGTGCGCCAACGATTGTAACATGTACAGTCAAGTCCAACAATAAACAGTTTGTTCAGCAATTAGCGTCGTGTCATTCATATAAAGGATAGATTATCAGATAGTCATTCCACAAGTGATAGCCTTCTTATCCTCGTTACTGGACGTAAACGAGCTGCTGTCAATCCTGACGTTATTTAACAATTTATTACTAACATCAATACGCGGACCAAGCAGAACTTGAAGCATGAAGATTGCGCAAGGCGGATTACAAGGGAGTTAGAAAATCCCAAAGGTTAGTCAAATTCACAGCGGGGTCCTCCCACTGGTCAACCACCCACAAAGTATAGACCACTCGAACCAAGACAGCAGACAATTGGTGTCAAGGAGTGAAATATTATGGCGTTATCTGTCAACAAACAGTAGAATCAATTTTACTGGCATCCATCGGTCAATAATCAGAGGATGTTTTTATATGACTTCATCTTCGATCACACATTCAATGGCATGTGAGTTATATAATGCTGTGTTTGATACTAACGCTGTGCAAATATTATTTACTGAAGAAAAATAGACGAGTAAAAGATTTTGTTAATCGATGGTTTGCGCCTTGTTGATAAGATATCAGTGGAAAAGAAGGGATACGACATTTCTATGGATGTATGAAGTAGTCTTTTAGTCTTTTGAATGTTATCGAATAACCATGGAAAACGAAGATATAGATGGCCAAATCGGAAATCGAATTCACGTCCTTCCTAAGACCTTCCCAGAAGGTTTTCGCTCCTCCAGCAGGCTCGATACACATAAAAAGAAAAACCAATTCTACACTGTAGCGTATTTACTTGTATACACATTGACTGCTTTATCGTGTCCACTAATTTGTATGCCATATCGATACACACCGAATGTGGTGGGTGAACGGTAACGTTCGGGGAAAGCATTCTGGAGGAGGGTGGTTCGATTCCCTATTCCGTCAACCAAATTCGGTTTTCCATGGTTGCACGAATTAACTCCAAGTAAATGGCGGAACACATCCTTCAAAAGGTCATGACCGAATTTGTTCCAGTTTCTTGGTCCCCGTTCTTTCCTCCCTCTAATATCTCACCGAGCGGGGCGGTGTAACGGTTAGCGTTCTCGCCTCGCATTCGGGAGGACGGCGGTTCGAATCCCCGTCCGGGCATCCAGATTTGGGTTTTCCATGGTTTCCCCAAATCACTCCAGGCAAATGCCGGGATGCTTCCTTCAAAAAGGCCATGGCCGAATTCCTTCCCATTCCTTGCCCCCATCCTTGCCCCCCATCCTTTCCCGTGTCTAAAGACCTCGATGTTAAAAAGAGACGTAAAGCAGTTACAAAAAAAAAAAAAAAAAAAAAAAAAAAAAAAAAAAAAAATCTAATATCTCGACGTCGAGCCTTAAAACTATAAGCATAAAAGAAATTTCATATTAAAATATAATGACGAAAAATGTAAATAAACTTGAAGAACCTTTTAAAATTTCCAAAATAAAATGTATTTTAAAATGGATTGTTATGAATCAGAAATACGCAATGTCAATTTCTGCTGATAAGCGTGATAAAAGTCGAGTAATGATGCCACTTTCAAGTTTAAATTTGCTGGCATTTC
This sequence comes from Vandiemenella viatica, assembly GCA_031002005.1. NCBI lineage: Eukaryota > Metazoa > Arthropoda > Insecta > Orthoptera > Morabidae > Vandiemenella > Vandiemenella viatica. Next base: position 72,704,801 of record JARYHS010012519.1, read on the forward strand.
TATAACTGGTATATCTTGCAGTATATCAGGAAAATCTTTTAAATCAGCCAAAAACACACTTCATTCTGTGTAATTTTATTCTTATTATTATTTCAGTGACCAGATGAGCTTCCAGAACACTCTTGCGCGTGGTTCTGCAGACGGACCAAGACGAGTTGGAGACACCAGTATCATCAATCAGAGAGGCAGACGGTTTGTTCCGAGGCGACCAACCTGCAGCGGAAGGTACGTCTCGCACGGGGCGAGGAATATTAATGACTTCGGTGTTGGCACTTCGTGTCTCAAGGCAGCTTTTTCTGAAACAACAAACGGAGAGAAAATGCATGAGAACAAAACACAGCTTCCTTAGAAATGGTAATGTACTGAACGTTAAGTTTCTGGCATGTGTATTGTCTAGGATTTTCCGGCTTAATGCCCATACACTGATAATCAATGGAAAGAAAGGCATGGGGCACAATAGTATAACAAAATAAATAAACTCAGTTGGCAAAATCGTATTGCTTGTGCGAAGCAAACTGTTGAGTCATTAAATTGTTCTTCAGGTACAAAAGGAATTGTTATTGAAGTTTGCAAAACCAATGTAAATATTAAAAACGATCGATTTGCCAATCCACATTTGTATTGAGACAGGATTCATTCCTAATGTTTTTCTTATGTCAATTTTTTATTGCCTTTGCAGTAATATTTTTTTAGAAAAAACAAAGAAAAAAAATTAAATTTTTTTATTACTTTTTTTTATTTATTTTTTTAAGAAAACCTTATTAAAAAAAATCCTGTGCTATTCGTTCCGCTATCTCCAGCATAGGCATCTGAGACGGCGAATTATTTTCACAACGTCACTTGTGAAGTCTTTCTATGTTTGCGATGTGCTATCTCAAACCACTTTTCATGTAGCGTTGCCTAAAATTTACGGCCACTTACAATGCTTCCAGAAATTTCTTGCTCTCCACCCTAGACAAGAAAATGAAACATGTTGCCGTTTAAATTGTTGTAATGTTGAGATGCCGTTGTCTTGATGTAAAGCATAAAACGTCAATAGAAAATCTGTGGATACGGATAATTGGTGGTAGCGCAAGCAATGTTAGGAATGTTGATTTAAATTAGATTTGAAATAAATTAATTATGAAATGAAAATATTATATAATTTATACGTTTGGAATACGGAACCTCCGCAAGTATTATAGATATTTCAATTCACAGAATAAAAATTTCACTGCCGTTAATTGCTGGAATAAAAAATAGATTACCTTTAAACGAGCAATTTTTGTTTACTAGTTGACCCGTGCGAATAGTAATGTAATCAATCACCGAATGCTAATACAACAATGTAAGAACAGTAAATGCTAGTATTTATTAGTGGAAGGTACTTTGAAAAGTAGTATTAAATATTACTTTTACTGTAAAAAGTTATCATCATTAAAGACTCCATGTTTAATTTCTGATGTCCTTTTCACAATCTTCTTTACTTTACAAAACTTCTTTGAAAACAATATAAAGGTTATAATGTGATCATCGTTGAATTTTTGGCCGTATGTGTCTTAACACAAAAATAAATATTAAGAAATCTACAAATTCGTGAAAAAGCCACATATGGATGTCGATACGAATAACCAGATTCTCAAAAATACAATGTTGCCTTTTGAAGCATCTGACCTTGTGCTTGTTTATAGCGGGGAATTTTATCATTTAAAAAGGCACGGTTCATCAGGAGATGTGAGGTTAATGCAAGGTATGACCATAGTTTTATCGGAGTGAATGAATATAACACCGATGATGTACTCGTCTAAATGAATTCTTGCAAATCTTGCTCCATTAATGACTCCGCGATTTACATTAAGATTTGTATTAGTTCAGCTTCTCTTTGGTTAGACAAAGAACTGAGCACCTTAAAGCGCCTTCAAGAAAAACGTTTTAGTTTAATTAAAATTTACTCAGAATCTTGTATATTTAACAAAAATTGAAAGATGATGACCGAAGATCGGTCAACCAGGTACTGGTGAATAAAATAATGTCGCTTGGTTGACCGGGCTTAATACGACAGTTACCCGTTGTTCTAGCATTGTTATTGCCAGCTGTGGTTGAACCTATTCCAGCTGACATCTGTAAGGATCTAGTTAGTAAAGATCACAGAGACCTAGCTAGAACTTAATTACAATGATCAGGAATGATCTCTGGTTAAATATATTTATTGCACCACTGATTGAAAGTTTTCATTACAGAATGGATACACTTTTAGGTGATAGGAAATTTTACACAGGTCGGAGGTGTTCAGATGGTGAAAAATGGTGAATCATCCGTTCCAAAGCCAGAGGAGGGGAAAATTATCAATTTTGGCTTAAATGGTGGTTATTCCTTAATTACAGAACTGCTCTCCATAATTTTACATCGCGCCCTGCCTCATTTTATTTTGTCGTCAACTTGCTTCCCTGGATCTAAAGGTGGGGAACGGACATTTGCTATTGGCTGGGCATCACGCAGCTCTCAGATGGACAGTACATGCACGGGGTCTGCTTTCTCATGCTCACAGGCTGGTACCATGTTCTTACAGTAAAATGCAATGCTAGGTTCAATATTGGGGGACAGCGTCAAGTCACCCACAGATAAAGGCGTAGCGTTTCGCCGTTTGGCTCGACTTAGAAAGCTAACTACCTTTCTTAACGCTAATAATTTACCACAAATTAGATACCCACAACAATACATCGACATTTAAGTTTTGTAAATAATGGAAACATGACCCCCAATGTCATGTACGTCTACTAGGCATGATTACTATCTCCCAGCAACGTCCTGTAGTTGAAAATAACGAATCAACGAGCAAATCCATAATATATATATATATATATATATACTCAAGTGCCAAATAAACTGGTACACCTGCCTAATATCGTGTAGAGCCCCCGCACTCAGAAGTGCCGCAACACGACGTGGCAAGGACTCGAATAATGTCTGAAGTAGTGCTGGAGGGAATTGACACTATGCGTCCAGCAGGGCTGTCCATAAATCCGTAAGAGTACGAGGGAGCGGAGATCTCTTCTGAACGGCACGTTGCAAGGCATCCCAGATATGCTCATTAATTTTCATGTCTGGGGTGTTTGGTGGCCAACGGAGGTGTTTAAACTCAGAAGAGTTTTCACGGAGCCACTGTGTAGCAAATCTGGACGTTTGAGTTGTCACATTGTCCTGGTGGAATTTCCCAAGTCCGTCGGAATACATAATGGACATGAATGGATGCAGGTGATCAGCCAGGAAGCGTACGTACGTGTCACCTGTCAGAGTCGTATTTAGACGTATCAGGGGTCCCGTGTCACTCCGACGTCACACGCACCGCACCATTACAGAGCCTCCACCAACTTGAACAGTCTCCTGCTGACATGCAGGGTCCATGAATTCATAAGGTTCTCTCCAGACCCGTACACGTCCATACACTAGATACAATCGGAAACGAGACTTGTAAGACCAGGCAACATGCTTCCAATCATCAACAGTTGACAGGCTCAGGGGAGGCATAAAGCTTTGTGTCGTGCACTCAGCAAGGGTACACGACTGGGTTTTCGGCTCCGAAAGCCCATATCGATGATGTTTCGTTGAATGGTTCGCACGCTGACTCTTGTTGATGGCCCATCATTGAAATCCGCAGCAATTTGTGGAAGGTATGTATTTCTCTCACGTTGAACGTTTCTCTTCAGTCTTCGTTGGTCACGTTCTTGCGAGATCTTTTTCGGGCCGAAGCAATGTCGGAGATTTGATGTTTTACCGGATTCCCGATATTCACGGTGCATCGGTGGACTGGTCTAATGGTCGTACGGGAAAAATCCCTTCCTCATCGCCACATCGGAGGTGTCCCATCTCACTTGCGCCGACTATAACACCACGTTCAATTCGTGATAACCTACCATTGTAGCAGCAGCAACTGCTGTAATGCCTGCGCCAGACACCTGTTGTCTTATATAGGAGTTGCCGACCACAGCGCCGTACTCTGAGTGTTTACATATCGTTGTGTTTGTATGTCTACACCAGTTTCTTTGGCTCTTCAGTGTATATAAGGTATGAATAGTGGATCGCAATTAGAAACGTGAAAAACTTGAAGTAATGCATTGATGTGTGAATCAAATTCAACAATCAAACGAGTGATGTGGTCTAAGAGAAGTCATGATGCAAACGTCATTGAAGTTTTAGATTCTGTTAAATGTCACGAATTCACGAAATTGAGCGTGGTTGGTAAACGGTTAAAGTACTGGCCTCGCATTCGGGAGGACGCCGGTTCGAATCCCCGTCCGGGCATCCAGATTTGGATTTTCCATGGTTTCCCCAATTCACTCCAGGTGAATGCCGGGATACTTTCTTCAAAAAGGCCATGGCCGAATTACTTCCCGTTCCTTGTCCCCAATCCCATCCCACTTTTAATGACCTCGACGTCGACGAGGTGTAGAGCCATAAGTAAAAAAATAATAATAAAAGAGAATTCACCATGCTACTTTCCATTGCAAATATTGCCTAGCTATAATCGTTATTAAAAAGCTTCTTTAAAGGAACTTAAAATAGTTATAATCACAGATGTTTAACCACTGTATACACAGAATTAAGTAGATTAAATGGTATTTAACTGACGTATCTGGCCTTATACTCAAAATTAATTTTCACGTTCCTCGCTGTACGCCCATCCCCTAACAAAATTGATACTTCGTTGCAGCAAGTTGCTTGATTGAATCTGTCACCAAACAGCTGTCGCCCTCAATTACTGATCACCGTTGGAAATGGCAGCACCAAATTTCAATCAAACTTCTGCCTGGCAGTGGAGAGCGAAGGCTCTGAGTTATGTTCAATGATATTTGACGGAGTGCTGAAGTAATTTGACAAATCGATTGCAATAAAGCGTATAACATATCAACAAGATTCAGAAACGCACATACATACTAGTGTTCACGTCGAATTCTATCAATATGCTTTATTCGTGTTAAGACGTTCGAAACTGATGAGAAATTCGGATTAAATACCTAAAAAAATGAGCGTGCATTAAGAGACATTACACTAGTTCCAAATAAAAAATCACTGTGGATAAAAATCCATAATTCGTGTTACACAGGGGAAAAGGATAATACATACCAGCCAATTTGGTTTACCGCCTTTGAAAACAGTTTGGTTGATGTGTTATAGAGCCCCATAATTTAAATAAATCAAACCTAGCAGTAACTCTCCGGCCTCATGTTCGAGATGTCATAGTTTCGAATCCCCGTTCGGCCATCCAGATTTGGGTTTTAATTATGCCCCCCGATAACTCTAGACGAATGCCAGTATGATTTCTTGATAATAATAAAAAAACACATGGCCTAGTTTCTTACTGTTCCTTGCCTGCAGTCTTTCCAAGCGTCTAATGACATCAACGACGAATAGCCGCAAATCCATAAGAAAAAGATAACGTAAGTCAAAAACAATTTACAAGCATGCGAAGAACAAATGCGCAGTAAAGATTAGTTACATTGGCTGGAAGGTGATGGTTGAACCAGATTAAGTATTGCATAACAAACCTGACATATAGATGGAAATAAATTAATGGAAAATGTCACAACTTGTTCACTGTAAAAATACCAAGATAAAGACGATAAGTTCAGATTTGTAATTAGAAATAATGAATAATCATTCACTGACCAGATACGCCTAAAACAAATTCGCCAATTCTCTATTTGTTGCCAAGTTTGGGGATTCCTGTAAGTATTTAATAGCTACCATAGCGACCCAGAGCACAGCTAGTCCCATGTAATTTGGCGTCACAAACCAATGTCATAGTTTACGACGTTACCCATCTCAAACGAGGAAGAAGTTGCCAGTGTTCGTACACCACACCAAGGAAAATCGTGTTCGAAAATGATGACTGTAAGAATTGAGTGGAAATAATGAATAATGATAATCGAAGGTTTCAAGCACTAATCTTCTATGACAATAGGAATTATTTGAAAATTGGGAGTAAAGAAAAAATTCGGTCCATAGCTGATTACTATTACGTAAAAATGATTCTAAAGTAAGTGCCTTCGGCTTTGGTTATTGAGACTCCTTAATGGTGTCCTGCACCTGCGAAAGAATGCTAATGACCTAAAACGTTATGAAAGTGTATCATGTTCATTCAGAGGTGCACACAGCCCTGGGAGCTTGGGATAGGGGCATAAACTTTCATCAATGCCCTATCCGTGATGAAAAGGAAACCAGCATCTACCAACGTCGTTAAGGAATTTTGTAAAAGAAAATTGGTCCAATTTCATGACATGCGATAAAACTGGTTTCGATGCTAAAAAATGTTTCATGTAATCATTCTGGACGGCATACTGGCATTGGTAAGTGAATTCTTTCCAATCAAAATTACCTTAGTCCACTGTGGTAGTAGCTTAAAATCATTAGCGAAATTTATATGCAAAAATGATTAAGTGTTAGTTATGAATAAAGAAATGTTGCCAACATCATTCCCTGCTTGTGTTTCGTTTTATTTTACCGAAATCGCACAGCGTTCTAAAGGAAAAACATACATAAAGTTCTAATAACTTGGAGACTGGGAGAAAAATTCAACCTATCACAGAAAAATCTGTAAAATATTTTTAAAAAACTTCATAAAGAACAAATAGCTCCGGAACACAAAAATAATGTAGGGTTAGACCATAGGCTGATTACATTCTTTGAAGATTTTGTGAATACTATGATCGAAATTAGAACATTATTTGAAAGATTTTTACTGACTGATTATGTTATAATTTTAGGATCACCAACATTGGAAAACAACTTTAAGGGATATGCATTTCGTAAAGTCAGCTCTTGGTTTGTCGTATGTTCCTTCTTTTCCCGATTTACAGTTCTGTAATTTAAAAAAAAAAAAAAAATTGTACCACCTTTTTCTTTTCAATCTGTCGAGTCGACAAGAGCTCTGCATTTGGTTTCATTTTGATATCATTAGATTTATGTAGAAAGCTGGTTAACTGCAGTGCCTTGTGACTTTTGTTCAATTCCTGGCGTATTTGTTTGAGAAAAATAATCTAGACTTTTTTTCCTCAGTTTGTAATTCCTATTCCACTCCATATTCGACATACATTTTCGGATGGATTTGCTCACATTGACTGCCAATCTAGTCAATTGTCGTTTTCAACATCAAAACAATTTCTGGTTTAACTGCCTCTAATTTTCCAAACATTTTAGAGAAGAATGCAATTTTTAACTATATTTTAGCTAAGATGTCTGTTTTTCAATTTCAGTTGCTAGTTTTCCAAATAACACTGTTACAGAATAATCAAATTTCTGTCATCGAATATTCGGCGCATACTGAATTCTTCGGCTTATGAAACTTCGCAAGTTGTGTTAGAAGAAAGTTTCTTTGCTCTAGAAATTGGCATCTATTTCCATATATTTGATCTGTTGGTTTAAACGATATAGCAATTTACAAATACATTAGTTTCGTAACAGTAATTTTCGGCAACATGACCCCCTCGTTCTAGTCACGTGAACAATGAAAATAGGGAAAAGGGAGGAGAGGAACCATGATGAGGTACAGGGGTGAGACGGGGAGCAATGTTAAACAGAACTTACACTGAAGTTTCGAGTTCTAAACATGGCGGAATAGTATCATCCATATCTATTAAAATGATTGTGAGAGTTATCATTAAGATCAATGAATAAAAATAAGTTTAGTATTTTTATTACATGCTCTACTGTCTTTTGTGACAAGAAAACCAGTTAATAAGAAGAAATCTAAAATAGTCAGTTAAAAGAATAAAACACGTAGACCCTAAAATCGACACATAAAGCAGTATTGTTAATTTGTTCGTATTTGTCCACATTTTGAGAATGACTCGAAATAAGTAAGTGTACCCCTTTTGCTCAATATGGTGTGACTCCAAAACCAAATTCGTGACAGAAATGGATGTTCAGTGGTGGTAAAAATTATTACGCTTTATGTAGTATAATTCCTAAGACTAATTTTGTTTGAATCACTTAAAAAGCGTGTAAAGGATAGAAATTAAAATGTATTCAGGAACCAAAAAATATGAAGATGTAATTAATTCTCGAACTCATTAACTTTTTTGATTGTTACTTTTTATACTTAAGATTAATAAAATATTTAGGTTATAAACAATTAAATTGTGAACTCATTTTCAGTGTTCATAAGAAGGGATCTACTAAACGTATGGGGGCGGTTGTAAGCCGTACCCCACGTCGTACCTCTCTAGTTTTATTTTTCAAGGCTCGTGCGGGTCGGGATTACACCTATTGACTGCCCCTCTAATGGCCGTTTGCGGTCAGTGCGCCACCTTTAACGAGCCCTCGCAAATCCCACCAACCAGGTCGCCGTACACGGAGAACACCTGTTACATTACGCGCGCCTGACAGCTATGCATCCAACATGCCACGATTTACTGCCAGTGCCAGATGCCTCATGACCGCAGGACATTGGCTCATTTCTTGACATTACTGGATCTCCAGGTAGTTGTGAACAGTTGGTTGCATAACATACCATCAGTGTGACGACCATATTAATTATGAATTTTTCATTTTTTATTTTTATTTTATTATTATTATTATTATATTTTTTTACGATTTACATTTAGTACACATTTGGTACTTTACACTCTTGCGCGTATAGAGTTCCGTGACGTGATTATGTACAAAATTAAATAAACAATATTATGAATAAACTGTTGACAGTAATAATTTCTAATTCAAGTTCATTATTCGTATGCATGATTGTCTATCAAACGGTTTGTAGAATTCAAATAAAATTTGAAAAATTCACAGCAGAGTGAGAGATATTTACCATCCGATTTACGAAATTCTGTAGGTAATAACGTATATCGTACCAAAAGATAATTTAAAAAGATGCCAATATAGGTTTTTGAGAAAACCTTTAACTACAAAATGATTTTCCGGTAATCTCTAGGTAACGTTTTTATTTTTTGCCCACATAATATTCTCCAAGTTTACGATACAGTAGTATTTGGGGTAGTGAGAGCTAAAAATAGTGGCTAACTATAATTTACTAAGTGGCAGACCGACAAACAAAGGATCGATTGAGGTTTTCGTGTGTCACTCAGAACGATGGAACTGTAATTGACTTTTCGCAAATAAATCGATACAGAATAGTTAATAAAATTCTCATGACAACCTAATCGATTTAGGTGATAGTAATCCATCCGATGTTTTTAAGGCTCTCATAATATTAGTTTGAATCTATCTCTTTGTTAAAAAAAGTAAATACATTTATGTGAATTTACGAATTTTATTTGTAAGCTTTTTGTGACACAAATGACGGTATGCGCATGTTTTTCAACCAATTCCTCTTAAAAATTGATTTTGATGAATCTAAGCTAAATAAATGTTTTTGTTTTAACATAATATTTCTAAAGATGCCTTCTAAAGCAACTATAATTCATGTATTATTAATAAATAAAAAATTAGTTATAAAACAGTTATTCAAATAATATTTACAAAATAAACTGAATGAATATTCACTGCAGCAAAAATTAATATTGTTCCATCTGAAACATTACGAATATTCTAAAAGATAGAGACTAATGACTGTATGATCCTCTTGTAAACTATCTATTATTTCCACTGGTTGAAGTACCGCGATGGCATACCGCGTCTGGCACGGTGTTAGCTGGTTCCAGTATTGGCGGTGGAAGAAATTTACGTAAACAGAACTTGGCTGGCAGGGTATGTTAGGTGGTGGTGTAAAATTCATAATCACCAGCTCGTTCATTTAGATCCTGGGTTAAATCCCGAACGTGTCCGGATTGAGCATGGAGGCAGGATGTTTCATCCATCGCAAAGGTATGGAAAACTCGGTGAACCGCATGGTGTCTTCCGGAATAATAATTAACCTCGAATGGGCTGGCACCGGGTTTCTTCCTTTCACTTCTTTCATCTCTCATCCACAACACAAATTGCACTGTACACACACACCATAACAGTAATCCACACTTACAATAACACTAATGAACAGTGTCACGCTGCGGAACATGACAGCAACCGACACAGTTCATTTCTACGCGAAGTTACGAAGGTAAGTGAAGACATACAAGCACTTTGAAGAGAAATTGACAGTATGTATGAGAGGACTTCATTTTTCACCGATAAATTCAAATATGTTGATTTCAGACTTGTACTTGTATCAGCATAATTAAAAAAAAAAAAGAAAAAAAAAAAAAAAAAAAACATAGAAATGACAGGAAGTACTGGAAATTTTCGCGAAGGACATAAGGAATAAGTCTGTTGAGATGTGGATATGTGAAGTGAACTAAACTTAATGGTTCCTTGAGGTTTATTACTATGTACACAAAACACTGGTAAACAATAACAAATGTGGTACAGTTAGCGGATGACCGTCGAGAAATTTAGCCTGGTCCTGATCCGGGGTAGAGAGAGACGGCTTCTACTTCTCGCGAACTTCCGGTGGTCTTCTGTAGTTGAAGCTGGTTCCGCGGTCAGGCCGGAACTGGCGGTGGAGCGGCCGGCTACGCTTATATAGGCGGCCTGGCGCAGGAATTCCGTTGTGTGGTAGTACGGCGACCTCTGTAAGAAATAGTCCCACTTAGCTTCTAGATGATTCTATTTGTTTTCCTGGTTTGTTTTGATGTCTCTGCGCCTGTTTGGAGTCGTATGTATCCCGGCGTGCAGGCGCGTTGTGTGTGAGGTCTGCCTGGCACGGGCCTTTACTGGCAGACTGAACATACCTCCCTCCCGGGGGGGGGGGGGGAAGCAATGTCTGCGACGTCTGCGAGGTCGTCTGCCGCGGCGCCCTGGAGCAGACTATGAAGGCTACCTCCAGGGGAGTACGGAGCTGTTCCCCTGGCGATGCGTGCCGACCTGCGTCGTGGTGCAGGTTTGTGGTGGAGGTACTTGTGGAGCTAACGGCATCGGTTCGTCGGCGTCGATGGCCGGGGGCTGTACGGGGGGCGCTGAAGATGGTCCCCGCAGGTGGTCGAGAGGCTGCGGCTGAAGGGTGTCGGAGCGACCGACAGGTTGTGGCGTCGTTGGTGGCGCAGTAACAGTCCCTGAGCAACGGTTAGACGGCAGGAGTGGTGGAGGTGGCAGGGAAGGAGAGGAAGAAGTGGATGGCCGTGCCGTGGTGGAAGAGGACGGTGCCGTGGGGTAGCGGGGACGTAGTTGGTTTCGATGGCGTCGCACTATCCGGCCATCCAGGCTGACGTCGAACAGTTGGCGGCCCCGGGGCCGCTGGATGACCCCCGGAAGCCAACCGGCCCGGGAGCCAAACCCGCGGGCCCAGACCTAGGGAGCCCGGGGTGAAACGGAATGGGCCCGAAGGTACCTGTACTTTGGGCGGGGGTAAAGAGGAGATGAGGAGAGTGCGAGGTTGGCGGCATGCAGCAATTCCGCCGGGCTTTTGGCCCCCACTGGAGTGGTTCGATAGGAACTGAGGAAGAGTGTCAATGCCTCTTCGAGTTTGTGACTTGTGGTGTATTTGGTCATTTGGGTTTTGAATGTTCTGACTAGCCGTTCCGCCTCCCCGTAGATTGGGGGTGGAAGGGCGGGGTGAGGAGGTGTTGGATATTGTTGGCGGTACAGAAGGAAAGGAATTCCCGACTTCGAAATTGCGGTCCGTTATCTGTGACGATAGCGTATGGTAATCCTTCGATGGAAAAGATCTTCGTGAGGGCTGAAATGGTGACCTCTGTGGTGATTGTGGAGCAACGGACGACATATGGGAAGTGGGAAAAGGCATCCGTCACTAGGAGCCACTGGTGGCCTAGGAATGGGCCAGCGAAGTCGAGGTGAATGCGTTCCCAGGGTCCGGACGGTGCCGGCCAGGAAAGGAACTTTTGAGGGGGGCGGGGCAGTTGTTGGGCACAGATGGTACAGCGCCGCACCATCTTCGTGACATCCGTGGTAAGGCCGATCCAGAATACATGGCGTCTGGCAAGGGATTTGGTGCGGGCAATTCCCCAGTGTCCTTGGTGGAGAGTTTGGAGGATTGTCGGTTGTAGGGATCTCGGAACGACGACCCTCGGGGTGGAATTTGGTTCTGTGCGGAGGAGCACTCCCTCTACTACTGAGAGCTGGTGGCGGATGGAGTAGTAG
>JARYHS010012519.1:72717872-72769396 GCA_031002005.1 Vandiemenella viatica
AGATCCTAATAAATTTAAGAATTTTGGATTTTAATGATAAAAAATACAGTTGATTAAACTTCTGTACGATAACTATATTTAATTTGCACTTAAACAGTTTTGAGTGACGTCACTGGAAAGAAACAACAACTTTTATAAATGATACAGTATGACTTTGATATTTTTAAACTGCCAGAGTACGTTTAATTACCTTTAACACATCCTCAGAAATGTATGCAGTTCAGACCATCGAACAGGATATTAATAAAGGTGAATTCCTTCTCTACAACCATATGTGCAAGGGAGAAATTTCCAGAGCTATAAGTCTGTTGTGCGAAGCGGAGGTGCAGAAAGCCTGCCGTATGCGGATACAGTAGATTTTGCCCCAGAGAGCTGTAAATTCGCCTGCCTCGCATACAGCAGAGAAGCACCGCTAGTGGCTACCCAGCTAGTCACGTAAACAAGATACAATCTCTGAAAACCATCTCAGGAATAGTGCAATATGAATTTAGTTTCCAATACCCACTCAACTGACTAGTTAGAAAGGTTTCTCAGATTGCACGGGAGATGGATAACTGCTTTGTATACTGAGACGTCATGGGAATAATGGAGAGGAAGTGGTGATCGGTGTGACGAAAATTTATAATAATTAATAAGGTGATAATTTAAAAGAACGGAGAAAAATGGAACTTTAGTATTAAGACTTAATTAAGAGAAATGTTTTGGCATATGAAGAGAGAGTAATAAGGTAATATAATAAGATGGAGCGTTAGTTAAAGACATTTTAAAATAGAAGCTTATGCGGCAGCTATTATAGGTTTTGGCGGACCGTTCGCTGTGACGTCAGTCGGTAGACACTATAGCACCTTGACCCAATTGCGGCCAACCAACCTTGGAAAATGAAAACTAGCCCTTGTTATGGGAGTGAGAGGATTTGTGTAGCAGGGTCCATATTTCAGAGCTGTTATGCTAAGCCCCTTTAGGTTTTTTGCCGAGGGACTAGATCCGTACTTAAGTGAGGCCTTATCATTGTCTTGCCTTTAGAGTCTCGTTAGACGTGTAGTCTCATTATGTCTCAGTGTGTTAGCTTAGTTCTATCAGAGCAGTGCAGTCAGTGGCGAAGCTATACCATGACGACAACCTGGCCATGAAGCAAAGAAGATAAATGTTACTCCCCCCTCTCCTTGTGTTTTAAAGTTTTAATAAATGTAGAACTTGATTCTAATAATTAATTTTATTGCAGTTCTCCCCAGTTAACCCAGTTAAGATTTCTTGAATCTACATATGGCTCCAGAGAGAGCAGTCTTTGGGAGTAAGGAGCCCGATAATAGTAACAAAGATACTGAGGAATAAACTGAAGTTAATAGAAGAATATGAAGACAAGTCCAAGCAAGTAAGTAATAATGACAGCATCTTGTAACATTACGGTGGTTAATTTAGGGCTTTAATTGAACGTTTTGGACCATAATGGGTCCTTTTATAGTGTGGTGCGATTGTTTTAGAAGCGCGAGGGGAAAAAGTTGCGTCATATTGAGATGTTATAAGTAGGGGCGGAGCAAGGAGAAGCAGGCAGTCCATCGCCGAACAACAGTGGGAGCATATGTTTCTGTCCACAGGAAAAGAAAAGTTGTGCAAGAAATCTTTCAACTGGAGTGAAACATTATTAGGTTTTTGTCGTTTTGTAATTGAATTTATGGGGAGTAAGCTATTTCGAAAAGTGTTGGTTAAGAGTCGTAAGTCCCTGAGAGGCTGACATAGTGTTGAGGATATATGTAGATGAACGAGAATGAATTTAGAAATAAATTTGAAGGGAGCAATTATTTGAAAACGCTTCCGTAACTTACAGTTAAAAATTTTTCGGACCTTACTGTTGTTTCAAATGTGGTGTTAATTTTTGCAGCAGGAATCTTCTGACAATTATTTTTAAATTTGATATATTGGTCGGTGGCTTGATTGAAGGAAAGGATAATCTTTATATATAAAGATGAATGTATGTTTGTTTGTATGTTCTTCATACAAATCCACAGTTTTCATCCGATCTCAATGAAACTTTGCACACTTATCCTTTGAAACAAGGAGAAAAATACTGATAACATATGGTCGAAAAATTATGTATATAAATAACACATGTTGTCTCATAACTTCGAAATACGGCGATAGACAGACACGTTGGATATGGACGTCTCCGTACCGCGTTTCCGTGTAGTGGACTGGCAGCTCAGTGGTTAAAGCGCTTGCTTAGGAACGTCGTGGTCTCCGGTTCAAATCTCCTTGGAGGCTAGGGTTTTTTAAAAAAAAATTCATTGTAAAAGTCAGGCCTGGGCCGTAGGTTATTCGGATTGAATGTTAAACTGTAGATATTAGAAACTTAGGGGTGCAATGCGAGGCAAATCGTAGGTAGTCTTGCAATGTTGTAGGTATACACTTTTTACGTTATAATGATCCCTTAGGTGTTGTTCGCAGTCAGTGTGTGAGTGTGAACCACAGTAATAATACAGGGCGTTCGCCGGAAAACGCTACCCTCCCAGTCTGTTGCCGTCGGCAACTTGCTCGGTCAGTCCCCCCAGCAGTTTCCGCCACACGGCACCGTGAATCACCGCACTGTTTAACACCTCCGCTGCCCCAACAGTGCAGTGCAGTGACCCTACAATGTTAAGAACGGTTTCTTTGCATTGTAGATAGTTTGTGACTTCAGTCTCTTATTAATCAGTGTTGTGAATAAACGTTTCTTTGCGGTTTGGCTGGTTTGGGGCTTCATACCCTTATTAATCTGTACCGTGTTTGAGTGTGAGTAAAATTATGGTACGTTACAGTTTGCAACAAAGAATATTTCTCTACGATACATATGTGAAGAAGAAGTCGTTTAAAAAGTGTCGCAGTAAATTTCGTCGCGAATTTCCTGGCGCTTTACTGCCAGCTAAATCAACAATTCTGCGTCTGGTTAAAAAAGTAAGAGAAACGGGTTCATTTTTTAACAAAAAGAGACTGTCGGTCAACCGTATTCTCACAGAGGAGAAAATTGACGATATCGCTTTTCGACTAGAACAGTCACCCAAAAAATCATTAAGTCAGTTACGGCAGCGTGTGTCTCGAAATATGTTCAGAAGATGTGAAATGTGCATTACACAAGAGGGTCAACACTTCCAGCATCCTTTATAAGGTAAGCTAATGAATTACGTCACATTTAAATGCTTAGCACACAAGTTTATGAAGTTTATGAAGCGTAATTATTATGAAATAGTCCGCGGCCGACGGTCGAACAATGCCGGAAACTGAGCGCTCGCTCGCCGGGAGCAGTTTCTTCCTTGTAGCGCTAACAGTGGGTTGCGTTTCCCGGCGAACGCCCTGTATTATAAATACGGAAGTAAGTCTCTGTCTTTTTGTTACGTTTTGACGACTAAATGGCTATATCGTTGTGATAGAATTTTATAAGGAAATTTGTATGAGGGGTACAGAATATTTTTTACAATATGATTAATAGTTGCAGTCACGAAATTTTGAGACCTTATCGAATGGTGATAGAAATATGTTGGAAATTGATTCTCTTCAAGAGACAGGTTCGACGGTACAGTGATATAGTGTTAGCTTTCCTGTCATATTATTCCGACTCGATATTTTTTGGGACCAATCCTTCGTTACCAACAACTTTCTATATTTAATTCTGGAAAAAATTTCTTAAACCACGCGTACGAATTCGCGGGTACGAGTTAATTTAAAATAAAGTACTAGTCTATTATAAACTATTTTTTTTTTAGCAGTAGTTAAGGAAACCTTTATTATTTTGGAACGATAATCAGAATTACAGGAGGCTGAAGTTCTCTCTGAAGTTTAGGTAACATCGCCGCCGCCGGTAGAATTTAAGGTTAGCTGCTTTCTCGAATACACCACTGTCTGCAGGCGTATGAAAGCGTCTGCAAGATTTGGGTGAGTGGGCTGTTACAGTCCTTGTAATAGTAATAATCTTATAATCTCATCACTGTAAAGGGGGTGGGGGTGAGGAGGATACAATACTAAGATGACTAAAATTACGTAACGATATTCATGCACATGTGCAATTCACAACAATTCTGCTCTATGGTGTGCAAATACTCACACTTGGGAACATAGTCAAATATATTCGTTTTGTGATATGATTAAGTTCAATAGTTCTCCGTTAATTTAATAATACCTAAAACTGAATAGGTAATAAAGTAACGTGAGTAATTGTAAGGCTATTTAGTTTTTTACTTTTCTATGTAAAAATGTTTTAAGAAGAATGCTTTAAGGAAAGAGTGGTTGTTTTATTCCCTTAGAAGTAACTGAAATAATAACACATATCTACCAAAGTTTACCATCTTTTCGATAGCTATTGTTGTTAGGAAATTATTTATATAATCATTACATTGAAATTTGAAGGTAGTTGCTAATGTGACGATTTGACAAAGGATATTTTTAATTATAAAAGTACATAACGCAAATATCGGTCGTTTTCATTACATACCTAATAATGTTCCATAGGGTACTTGCATCTCCAAGAGCTGCGGATAGCCTACTACCTCATCCTCCAAGTATGTTAGAAGCGCACCAGGAGGTGGGCAACCTGTCGTCATATCTACTGCCACAAATGGCTTGCTGACGAGGTTTCTGCTGCCTGCTCCAGCGCATGTACGCAATATCGTTCGCTTAATAGGCGTAATTACGGGAACTTCCCGTCGACTTGAGCAAGGTACGGGTGCCAGTAACTGCTGCACTAACTGCTTGATGTTGGCCGGAAAATGGATGCAGGCTAACTCTCAACCAACAACTTGCCGCTGTTCAGAACATGTTATTCAAACTGGTTCTGACATAGACATACAAACTTAGAAACATGAATATCCTTGGCGAATTAGTTGGTAGCGTTGAATCACCTGTTTGTATACTGGGCGCCCACGATTTCCTGCCACTATTAGACTACAATCAAACAAACCTCGTGAACTAAATGACATTGAGACATGTGGTTTTTTGTAACATGTTCTTCATCTTTCAAATTCCACATATGCTCCACTAGCTGCCAGTTGAGATGATATTCCACTTTCTGTTGTCTCTAGAGCTTTACAGTCGGTATTTAGATCTTTATTCTGGGCTTTTTTCTTAAGATTTATGTGTTGCGAGCATAGTTTAATGTTAGAATTCAGCCGGAGGTGAAAATAATGTGACATTATCCTCGATGGGAGGTTCCATCAGTTTAACTGAGCCTGTATATACTAGCCGAGCCTAGAAGTATGGCTGACGTTTACACCAGTTATCGCTGAAGGAGGATGTTCGGTCGAGAACAAAGTTTTTTCTGTGGTAGGGTTTAAGATTAGTTTGAGCGTCTGATTACTTTCCGAAACCGTCTAAATTTATTGCTAGGAGAGTGAGTTGGTTTATTGCTATTATTTTTAATCGAAAGTGAGGATTTTACTATAATCACTCCAGTTAGATTTTTTGTGTCGAGATTATCAAGTGTTAGCCAATTTTAGGCACGCAATTAAATACAAACTTAATTAATTACCGTTTGCACTTAGCGGTGGCACGATTATTTAATAATGGGCACAATTATTCTTTTGTTTATTCTCGAAGAGAACTCTGCTAAAATTCAGAAGCAATGAATCATCCATCAAGCAATATTGAATAAAGGGTTTTATTTTATAAGAGCGCAACAGGTATTCAAATAAATGTTAGGAACTTTAGTTATTGGAAATAACAAAATTTCCAATAATGTGCGTTTTATTTGATGAAGTCGTTAGGAATAGTTAGGGAACATTATTAAGAAGCTATGAGGAATTATTTGTAATCGTATTAGTAAGCATAACAACTCCAACGGTTCCAACTACGAAGTGGGGCAAGATAGTAGAGAAGGGCCTTGATGTTCCCCCACAAGAAAAAAATTTACAGCGAATGATAATGGCAGAGTGCGGTGGCCAGACGATTGGTCCATCACGACCAATACGTGTCCCAGGGGATTCAAAAGGTGTCTGACATCACCAGACCAAGAAGCAGGTTCATCGTCTAGGGCTGGGATGGCGAACCTGTATTGATCTACGTTCCATTTTTTCTAAACAAATATTGAATGAAGCCATGGCGTGCCATGAAACTATCATGACATAGTGATTAATGGGAAAATAAATAAAACTAAATACCATCACCTTAAAACTTTATATTTGCAAACAGAAATAGATTTTTTATATACTAAGCGTTTATTACATCAACAGTTCTGTGTTTATTTAAGTAGATGAAACTAGTGCGAGCTCTGTTGTTGCAAATTAGATGCCAAATAACTTAATCTAGCTTCATAGTTCGTTACCTTTAGCAGATTGCAAGCAGAAGTGGAGTCATCTCAAAAAACGGTTGGTTTCAAAGTGAGTCCTTAATGTTATTCATTTCTGAAAATAATGACTCACAGGCTTAGGTAGATGAAATATTATTAATATAGCAGAGGCCAGCTTCTTAAATGTGCCTGGAATTGAATTCCAAGTTTCCATAATTAAGGTGTTGACATTTTTGCCCATATTGCTTGATAATCTTGCTAATTCATTTAATTCCAACTCCTTCCGCATTTCAATGAATTTTTGATTCCATATTGAACTACACTGGAACTCAGACAGATGGTTTTCCATTTCTTCAGTTTACAATCAATCAAATTTAGACTAGTTCAGTTTATCAGGTGAAGTCACATCAGGATGCAGAATAAACTTCAGAGTTGCCGGCCTCGGTAGCGTAGGGGCTAGAGTGCTAGCTCCACTCGCCGATGGTCGCCGAGGGCAAGGGTGTTTAAGTGTTGTGTTTGTAAATGTCGTGTTCGTGTTGTAGTGTCCTTGTGATTTTCACTTGAAAATATGTACACTGGAGAAAGTAATACATTGATAGAATCAGAATCACATTTAGCTGGCTGTGTGGCCTCAGTAGTCAAATGCCATAAAATAATAATAATAATAAAAAAAAACTTCAGAGTTTTCGATAATTATTTTAAATTGGAAAATTTCCATGAAAATTCTTCTATTGAAGAATTAATTACTGAAGATAACTCTTTAGTGAGTTTTGCTTGGTCTTTTTTTTTCGTGTACATCCAAGTCTCTGGTGATTTTTTTTTTTTTTTAAATCAGGGAAATACTTGTAATTATTAGAAACAATATCTTTCAGAAAATTTGCCGTTTGGTCTCAAGTGCAGGAATGAAATCTAACATAACGATAATTGCTTTGTTTGCAAAGAGATTTGTGATTTGTTTTATCATACCGTTTTACACATACCACATAATGTTCCAGAACATAAACCACACACCGCTTTATCACCTTTATTAATCATGCCATATTTAGCAGCCCACCAGGGTTGAAAATCTCTATTACATTAATCTTCTACTTTATTTGCCAAACTAACCATGTTGAATAGTTGTTAATATAAATCAAACTTAAACAAGTAGCGAAATTAGTTTGAAACCGCAAGAACTGAGATTAACTAGTGAAAGCAACCAACGTCGTCAACAAAAACAAACAAACTTAACGTTCCTCGCGCCACCTGCGCTTGCTTACTCAGACCGATCGGTAAGAAAATTCGCCTAAATCCACCTCTTTTGCGGAATATGTAGTCGTTCCGACGCCGGTAGTTTCTTTCACAATAAACTTTGTTACTATGTTCTTAAATTATGTAGACTTATATGAATTAGGTATCTACTTAATTAATAACGTGTCAACATTTTTTGAAGCTTTCCACAATCGTTCGCTCACCATCCCTGGTCTAGGGATTCAAAAAGTCTCTAACATCCCCAGACCAATAAGCAGGTGTGCAGTCTCGGTTGGCTGCAAGTTCAGCACCTGACGGAGTTGGTACTTACCAATCCGGTCACAGTAAATTTACCATGTAATCGTCTTCTCAGCAAACGATAATTGCCCTATGGTACACTAGAGCACAATGAACGTTGACTCTAACATGTCAGCGCGTGACATGCTGATTGCCGAAATAATTGTCACTGAACTGATACGGGTAATTTGTGAGACTTTTAGCATACCGTTGCACACATTCGGCCTTCTCCTGTAGTGTCTTCATTATTGCAACAAATGTAAATAAAACATTGTGATCTAGTTACATATAACGGTTGGCATTATCTTAAAACGACATAACACAGGAATTACCTATTTGATGGTGGTATACAAGGCCATTTCCAACAATTAGGGACGCCTCAAACTAGATAGGCATTTCTCATTAAACGTACCATGGTCAGAGTGAAAGAGGTTTTTTAAATTTTTTTTCACTGTCAGTAACTTGATTTTAACATTCGATAAGAAAATGGTGGCATTATCATCAGAATAGAATAATTTTACCGTAACTTTTTATCTGACAGCACTTTTAAAACTTCATTAGTAACTAGGACAGTTCAAAATTATTTTCAGAAATTTGTTACTTAAATTTTTACAAGCTATTGCTGCTTTAATCTTCGCAAAGTAACGTTTCTCAAATAGTGCAAACGATTACTTTTCATGCTGCGTTTAACTTTTAAACTTTGGCCGTTGGTACATGTAGATAAGTATAGTATAACGGACTAGTCGAGTGGTCTAGCTCCTCTTCTGTGGGCGTAATTTGGAATCGGCAGAGAGTGTCTGGAAACTCAGGTACTAACCTTTATGGAGTTGCTGCTGCTGACCTCCGGCGACCTCGGCTCCACTCTCCAGCTCAGCTGTAAGACTATTTACTAACATCAGGTTCTGACACCACTGTGGATTAAGGCCACAGACCTGTGTGGTTGTTCGTATGGCTTCACCAACTTAGGCTTACTATGGCAAACAGCAGGTTCTCTTATATTTTACCAGTGAGAACATAGCCTAACAGCTGTACGATACTGTTTATTCCTCGTCCTTGACTGAATACATATCATCCGTTTTGACGCCGTCTGCGAGGCTATCCCCGTAGTCTTGTATTGGATTTACATCTTCTGAAGTACTAGTAGATGATGGAACAATTATTTACATACAAGTAGAATGGCTATCGGAGGATTCCTCCAAGTGTTGCAGCATCGTCGACCCTAACGCGAGACCAGGCTATTAGAGAGAGAGAAAGACTATTTTCTATCCGCTAACTGGCATAGTGACATGCCTAATGTCAATCTGTCACTGAGAAGACCGAACACATGTCCTGCGTTCCTTATATTTCCCGCATCGAACATTCCAGAAAACTCTCGTAGCTCGAGAGCCACTCAGCATATATCGGACGTCAGCTTCGAATGTTCCCGAAGCTGCCTGAATGCAAGCGTTCACCTGATGTCACTCGCTCAGCGCTGAATCTGCCTTTGTCAGCGTCTGTCTCGACCATTACCGGTCTCGTGGTTTACACAGCTACCGCCTTCACTCAACCTTTATTTGCACAATTTATTCATTTATTCATTTTAATTGTTATCCATTAAATTTGCCCATTACAATAGATATGACTCACCTACCAACAAACACTTCAGTAATGAGGTCTAATTAAAATCAACGCACGAATTCAAGAAAGTACACAGAATGATCATACGCAGGATGACGACGCTTAAGAGTTTCATTGTATAGCAATTTTTAAATGGTAGAGAATTCATTAAACTTCATACGTGCCTAATAGACATTTTCAGAATTACTGTTCTAAATGAAAAATCCTTATTCGGCATATATACGACGGACAAATAAATTTCCTAATAATATCTTGCAGTTATTTTTCCTAAATGATTTCCTCCCCATACTGTTAACCTGAAGGTCCTTGCTTGAATATCTATCGGGCATGCGGCCGGATCAATTGATCGTAGTTCACTACGATCACACTACGATCAATTGATCCGGCCGCTTGACCGAGAGATCTTCAAGCATCAGATTCGCCGGGGAAACCTACGACTATATATTTGAAGGTACTTCATCACGTCTTTAAAACTTTTACTCAACATCGTCGTATATTACAGTAGTTAGGCATTATTGTTACCGACCTATGACGGAGTCTGTCATTTACCTCTTGCTTAGCGGATTAATATGTTGGTGTCGAAAGGAATTTGTACCAGTCGACACCTAGCCATAAGGGCAGATGAGGTGGTAATGCATAATTCCTTATAAGTAGATTTGTGTACCAAACGCTTGGGTCAGATAAACCTCTGTGTACTGCGTATGAAGCGAGTGTGCATTGTATTGTTCATGCTGATTCATCCGTCGAATAAATAGACTGAAATTGGAAGCCACTTTTTGCCGTATCCTCCTTCACACATTCGTTTTCGTATCCACAACGCTCTGTGCTTAGCAACGCTCTTCACAGTCATCAACACTGGACTGGTTAGTATATTACGCGTCTGCGGAAGGATTCATTCGAATTTTGAGTTTTTACTCCAAAACACTAGTTAATATCAGTTATTTGCTGTAAAACAACCTTGGACAATAAATTACTTGGTGCTTTGTATTTTTTAGAATTGTCTTTATGATATGATATGACGTCCTAGGCTACTTAGTTGTAGAAACCACCAACTGATAAAGTACACAACCTCTATATTTGTCCTCAACGAAAATAAATTACATAGTTGATGTATAAAACATTAAATATTAATAGAATGAACATGATAAACAGTTTCTGTGATCACGCAACAGGACTTTACAAACAAAAATCTACAGATAAAATTGATATAAAACAAAATTTGAATCGTTTTGAGAAGACATCGTTTCGTCTAGAATTTTATCATTGTGAGTGTCCTACTTAGCCTTAATGCTTTATTAAGGAAAATTATGATATTTCAGTTAAAGTATTACTTTATGGAGTTAGGCACAGGACAGACCAAGCTTTGCTGATGCAAGTTGAGCGTAAGGTTGTTTGTTCCTCTGCATAATGCTTACGTGCTGACAGAAGGAGTCACCTTCAAGTAGATCGAACTGGAATCAATGACGTCTAACACGAGGTGGAATATGGCCACGGAACAGTTTATTCAGTCTCAGTTCATCAGGAGCAGTTTAGTTGACAAGATGGGTTAACTTGTAGCTCTCGTCAGCCTATTATAGCCAGCATTACATTCCGCTAAGTTCAGTCTGCCAGTCTGTCAGTCAACATCAGCTATGCCATTGATTCAAAGAGAGGTAATAGCCATCATTCATAGACGCGAGTCGGAAATAGCCTTGCACTAGTGCGCCAACGATTGTAACATGTACAGTCAAGTCCAACAATAAACAGTATGTTCAGCAATTAGCGTCGTGTCATTCATATAAAGGATAGATTATCAGATAGTCATTCCACAAGTGCTAGCCTTCTTATCCTCGTTACTGGACGGAAACCAGCTGCTGTCAATCCTGACGTTATTTAACAATTTATTACTAACATCAATACGCGGACCAAACGCAGAACTTGAAGCATGAACATTGCGCAAGACGGATTACAAGGGAGTTAGAAAACCCCAAAGGTCAGTCAAATCCACAGCGGTGTCCTCCCACAGGTCAACCACCCACAAAGTATAGAACACTCAAACCAAGACAGCAGACAAGTGGTGTCAAGGCGTGAAATATTATCACGTTGTCTTACAACAAACAGTAGTATCAATTTTACTGGCATCCATCGGTCAATAATTAGAGGATGTGTTTATATGACTTAATCTTCGATCACACATTCAACGGCATATGAGTTATATAATACTGTGTTTGATGCTAACGCTGTGCAAATATTATTTACTGAAGAAAAAATAGACGAGTAAAAGATTTCTGTTAATCGATGGTTTGCGCCTTGTTGCTAAGATATCCGTGGAAAAAGAAGGGATACGACATTTCTACGGATGTATGAAGTAGTCTTTTAGTCTTTTGAATGTTATCGAATAACCATGGAAAACGAAGATATAGACGGCCAAATCGGAAATCGAATCCACGTCCTTCCTAAGACCTTCCCAGAAGGTCATCGCTCCTCCAGCAGGCTCTTTTTTTTTATCTGCTTAACGTCTCTCTAACAGCGAGGTCTTTAGAGACGGGAAAGGATGGGGGGCAAGGAATGGGAAGGAATTCGGCCATGGCCTTTTGAAGGAAGCACCCCGGCATTTGCCTGGAGTGATTTGGGAAACCATGTAAAACCCAAATCTGAATGCCCGGACGGGGATTCGAACCGCCGTCCTCCCGAATGCGAGGCCAGAACGCTAGCCGTTACACCACCACGCTCGGTCCCAGCAGGCTCGATACACATAAAAAGAAAAACCAATTCTACACTGTGTAGCGTATTTACTTGTATACACATTGACTGCTTTATCGTGTCCACTAATTTGTATGCCATATCGATACACACCGAATGTGGTGGGTGAACGGTAACGTTCGGGGAAAGCATTCTGGAGGAGGGTGGTTCGATTCCCTATTCCGTCAACCAAATTCGGTTTTCCATGGTTGCACGAATTAACTCCAAGTAAATGGCGGAACAGATCCGTCAAAAGGTCATGACCGAATTTGTTCCAGTTTCTTGGTACCCGTTCTTTCCTCCCTCTAATATCTCGAAGTCGAGGCTTAAAACTATAAGAATAAAAGAAATTTCATATTAAAATATAATGACGAAAAATGTAAGTAAACTTGAAGCACCTTTTAAAATTTCCAAAATAAAATGTATTTTAAAATGGATTGTTATGAATCAGAAATACGCAATGTCAATTTCTGCTGATAAGCGTGATAAAAGTCGAGTAATGATGCCACTTTCAAGTTTATATTTGCTGGCATTTCTATAACTGTTATATCTTGTAGTATATCAGGAAAATCTTTTAAATCAGCCAAAAACACACTTCATTCTATGTAATTTTATTGTTATTATTATTTCAGTGACCAGATGAGCTTCCAGAACACTCTTGCGCGTGGTTCTGCAGACGGACCAAGACGAGTTGGAGACACCAGTATCATCAATCAGAGAGGCAGACGGGTTGCTCCGAGGCGACCAACCTGCAGCGGAAGGTAACGTCTCGCACGGGGCGAGGAATATTAATGACTTCGGTGTTGGCACTTCGTGTCCAAGGCAGCTTTTTCTAAAACAACAAACGGAGAGAAAATGCATGAGAACAAAACACAGCTTCCTTAGAAATGGTAATGTACTGAACGTTAAGTTTCTGGCGAGTGTATTGTCTAGGATTTTCCGGCTTAATACACACACACTGATATTCAATGGAAAGAAAGGCATGGGGCACAATAGTATAACAAAATAAATTGAAACTCAGTTCGCAAAATGGTATTGGTTGTGCAAAGCAAACTTTTGAGTCATTAAATTGTTCTTCAGGTACAAAAGGAATTGTTACTGAAGTTTGCAAAACCAATGTAAATATTAAAAACGATCGATTTGCCGATCCACATTTGTATTGAGACAGGATACATTCCTAAAGTTTTTCTTATTTCCATTTTTTATTACGTTTGCAGTAACATTTTTTTAGAAAGAACAAAAAAAAAATTTTATTACCTTTGCAGTAACATTTTTTTTAGAGAGAACAAAAAAAAAATTTATTACTTAAAAAAAAAACAAAAAACAAAAAACACTTATTAAAAAATCCTGTACTGTTCCATCCGCTATCTCCAGCGTAGGCGAATTATTTTCACAACGTCACTTATGAAGTCTTTCTATGGTTGCGATGTGCTATCTCAAACCACTTTTCATGTAGCGTTGCCTAAAATTTACGCCCACTTGCAATGCTTCCAGAAATTTCTTGCTCTCCACCCTAGACAAGAAAATGAAACATGTTGCCGTTTAAATTGTTGTAATGTTGAGATGCCGTTGTCTTGATGTAAAGCATAAAACGTCAATAGAAAATCTTTGGATACGGATAATTGGTGGTAGCGCAAGCATTGTTAGGAATGTTGATTTAAATTAGATCTGAAATAAATTACGTGGTAACTGAGGATCTCTTAATTACGAAATGAAGATCTTATATAATTTTTACGTTTGAAATACTGAACCTCCGCAAGTATTATAGATATTTCAATTCACAAAATAAAAATTTCACTGCCGTTAATTGCTGGAATAAAAAATAGATTACCTTTAAACGAGCAATTTTTGTTTACTAGCTGACCCGTGCGAATAGTAATGTAATCAATCGCCGAGTGGTAATATAATAATGTTAGAAAAGTAAATGCTAGTATTTATTAGTGAAAGGTACTTTGAAAAGTACTAATTAATTTTACTTTTACTGTAAAAAGTTGTTATAATTGAAGACTCCATGTTTAATTTCTGATGTACTTTTCACAATCTTCTTTACTTTACAAAACTTCTTTGAAAACAATATAAAAGGTTATAATGTGATCATCGTTGAATTTTTGGCCGTATGTGTCTTAACACAAAAATAAATATTAAGAAATCTACAAATTCGTGAAAAAGCCACATATGGATGTCGATACGAATAACCAGATTCTCAAAAATACAATGTTGCCTTTTGAAGCATCTGACCTTGTGCTTGTTTATAGCGGGGAATTTTATCATTTAAAAAGGCACGGTTCATCAGGAGATGTGAGGTTAATGCAAGGTATGACCATAGTTTTATCGGAGTGAATGAATATAACACCGATGATGTACTCGTCTAAATGAATTGTTGCAAATCTTGCTCCATTAATGACTCCGCGATTTACATTAAGATTTGTATTAGTTCAGCTTCTCTTTGGTTAGACAAAGAACTGAGCACCTTAAAGCGCCTTCAAGAAAAACGTTTTAGTTTAATTAAAATTTACTCAGAATCTTGTATATTTAACACAAATTGAAAGATGATGACCGAAGATCGGTCAACCAGGTACTGGTGAATAAAATAATGTCGCTTGGTTGACCGGGCTTAATACGACAGTTACCCGTTGTTCTAGCATTGTTATTGCCAGCTGTGGTTGAACCTATTCCAGCTGACATCTGTAAGGATCTAGCTAGTAAAGATCACAGAGACCTAGCTTGAAATTAATTACAATGAGGTAGGTAGCTCCTAGGAATGATCTCTGGTTAAATATATTTATTGCAACACTGATTGAAAGTTTCCATTACAGAATGGATACACTTTTAGGTGATAGGAAATTTTACACAGGTCGGAGGTGTTCAGATGGTGAAAAATAGTGAATCATCCGTTCCAAAGCCAGAGGAGGGGAAAATTATCAATTTTGGCTTAAATGGTGGTTATTCCTTAATTACAGAACTGCTCTCCATAATTTTACATCGCGCCCTGCCTCATTTTCTTTTGTCGTCAACTTGCTTCCCTGGATCTAAAGTTGGGGAACGGACATTTGCTATTGGCTGGGCATCACGCAGCTCTCAGATGGACAGTACATGCACGGGGTCTGCTTTCTCATGCTCACAGGCTGGTACCATGTTCTTACAGTAAAATGCAATGCTAGGTTCAATATTGGGGAACAGCGTCAAGTCACCCACAGATAAAGGCGTAGCGTTTCGCCGTTTGGCTCGACTTAGAAAGCTAACTACCTTTCTTAACGCTAATAATTAACCACACTTTAGATACCCACAACAATACATCAACATTTAAGTTTTGTAAATAATGGAAACATGACCCCCAATGTCATGTACGTCTACTAGGCATGATTATCATCTCCCAGCAACGTCCTGTAGTTGAAAATAACGAATCAACGAGCAAATCCATTATATATATATATATACTCAAGAGCCAAATAAACTGGTACACCTGCCTAATATCGTCTAAAGCCCCCGCACGCAGAAGTGCCGCAACACGACGTGGCAAGGACTCGAATAATGTCTGAAGTAGTGCTGGAGGGAATTGACATTATGCGTCCAGCAGGGCTGTCCATAAATCCGTAAGAGTACGAGGGGGCGGAGATCTCTTCTGAACGGCACGTTGCAAGGCATCCCAGATATGCTAATTAATTTTCATGTCCGGGGTGTTTGGTGGCCAACGGAGGTTTTTAAACTCAGAAGAGTTTTCACGGAGCCACTGTGCAGCAAATCTGGACGTTTGAGTTGTCGCATTGTCCTGGTGGAATTGCCCTAGTCCGTCGGAATACATAACACTGGTCTACAGGGTATTTGTAACATACATAAAAATACCATTTTTAATATCCGTGGGCTTCCTAATAATGTATTAATAATTGAAAAAGTGCTACCACGTCACATTTGTATGTTATCACCCCACATTATATAGTTATTTTACTATATTTCTGTATTTACAACTCGAAAGTTGGCAACACTGCAGAAGAGTGGTGGAGGACTTTGAGTTACTTTGTTTATTGTTTATTATTGTCAGTGAAGAGACAGACCTGTAAAGTGCGATTGTGTAGTGTTGTACATAGTTTAGTTTGAAAATGTTATCAAATAATCGAAGATTGTGTAAAAACTCACCAGATAAGTTTTGTTACATTTGTGGACGTTACGTATTGAAATCGCAAGGTAGGCCTATAACTGAAGACGTAAAAAAAGCCTATTTCTTGTATTATGGTTGCAAAATGGGAGACCAAGATAAACATTGGGCGCCTCATATCTGTTGTGTGAGCTGTAATGTAACACTTATTCAATGGATGAACGGTAACCGAAGTTCTATGCCAGTGGTTCCCAATTATTTTTTCCCGAGTACCACTGCAAGAAGGAGCTCAACCGCGCGTACCCCTTACAGCTGAAATGATAAATAAATGAATCCGTTCATCCCAGTAGAGTGCTTCTCACAACCACAGGATTACAATGATATAATTGACACAAACACAGTTTATCTTAAAATATATTTGGGTGATAGTAATGTTTCTTTTGGCTGATAAAAGTGGATTTTTTTCAATTATTTTAGTGATCACCTTAGCCAAGAGACTACCGCGCGTACCCCCTGAAGAAACCTCACGTACCCCTGGGGGTACGCTTACCCCTAATTGGGAACCACTGTTCTATGCCATTCGCTGTGCCTATGTTTTGGCGTGAACCCACTAACCACTTTAGTGATTGCTATTTTTGCCTTACGAATACTGAAGGATATTCCAAGAAGAAGAAGAATAAAATTGACTATCCTACTATACCTTCTGCCATTAGACCCGATCCACACGTGGAAGGCTTACCGGTTCCAACTCCCCCTTTGAATAGGGGAAATGTGGTAATTCCAGAACTATATGGCAATGAAGATTTGCATTCTGAAAATGGACATTTATTGGAAAACACAACTGACCCTACTTACGTTCCGTCGTCGAGTGAACCTCATCTCATTACGCAAAACAAACTAAATGATTTGGCCCGTGACTTAGGCTTATCAAAACAGGAAGTCGGTTCAAGATTACAAGAATGGAATCTTTTGGCGAAAGGCACAATCATAACTTCCTTTAGAAAGAGAAATGCTAACTTCTCTGTATTTTACAGAATTGATGGCCCTATGTGTGTATGTTTCGACATTCTGGGGTTAATGAAAGAACTTGGAATAACACATATTTCTACTGAGTGGCGCCTTTTTATTGATTCTTCCAAATCTAGCCTCAAGGCTGTTTTATTCCACAACGTAAATACAAAGCCATCAATTCCAGTTGCTTACTCAGCTTAAATGAAAGAGACGTATGAGACCATGGCTGCAATTCTAAGAGCAATCAAGTATGATGATTTTAAGTGGAAAATTTTCAGTGATTTAAAAGTGATTGCTATTGTAATGGGACTTCAAGGTGGCTATACAAAATATTGTTGTTTTTTATGCTTATGGGATAGCAGAGACAGTAAGAACCACTTTGTAAAAAAAACATGGCTGTCAAGAAAATCTTACACTCCAGGAGAAAAAAATGTTTGATCCTTTAGTTGACCCTAAACATGTGCTTCTTCCTCCTCTGCACATAAAGTTAGGGCTGATGAAAAATTTCGTAAAAGGTATGGATAGAGAGGGGCCAGGTTTCAAATACTTCTCGGAACTTTTCCCTAAACTTAGTGAGGCTAAGATAAAAGAAGGTGTTTTCACTGGACCTGACATCAGGAAGGTTATACGTGATCCTGAGTTTCAAGAGACGCTAAATAAAAAAAACTGGCAGCATGGAAGGCATTTGTGAAGGTAATAAAAGGATTTCTTGAAAACAAAAAGGAAGCAACTACAAAACTTTAGTTAACAACCTCCTGAAGACTTACAACGCCATGGGTTGCCGAATGTCTCTAAAAATTCACTTCCTTCACTCGCATATGGATATTTTCCCTGAAAATCTTGGGACTGTAAGTGATGAGCAAGGAGAGAGATTCCACCAAGAAATAAAAACCATTGAAACAAGATACCAAGGACGGTGGGATCCTGCGATGCTTGGAGATTACTGCTGGTTTTTGAAAAAAGAAGATGCAACTCCGCATAAAAGGAAAAAGTGAAAAACCATGATAAAACCTTTACATTTTATGTAATAATTCATTAATATTCTTCATAAATAAATATAATTCATTAATATGTAAATAAGGGTATATATTGATTAATAAATTTTACACCTTCTGTTTTCATAGAATTGATTGTGGTGTTCGTTTTCCCTTTGTCATCACACTTTTGACAGTACCTGTAAAACAAAAACTAGACGTGGTACGGTTTTTTCATTGTCATTTTCGGATTTCTGAGTGAAAAATACATAGGAATTAGTGTAATTAATTTGTGTTACAGAAACAAATATTTTTTTTGTAGGCCAGTGTAATGGACATGAATGGATGCAGGTGATCAGCCAGGAAGCGTACGTACGTGTCACCTGTCAGAATCGTATTTAGACGTATCAGGGGTCCCATGTCACTCCGACTTCACACGCACCGCCCTATTACAGAACCTCCATCAACTTGAACAGTCTCCTGCTGACATGCAGGGTCCATGAATTCATAAGGTTGTCTCCAGACCCGTACACGTCCATACACTCGATACAATCGGAAACGAGACTTGTAAGACCAGGCAACATGCTTCCAATCATCAACAGTCCCATGTTGATGTTGACAGGCTCAGGTGAGGCATAAAGCTTTGTGTCGTGCACTCAGCAAGGGTACACGACTGGGCTTTCGGCTCCGAAAGCCCATATCGATGATGTTTCGTTGAATGGTTCGCACGCTGACTCTTGTTGATGGCCCAGCATTGAAATCCGCAGCAATTTGCAGAAGGTATGTATTTCTCTCACGTTGAACGACTCTCTTCAGTCTTCGTTGGTCACGTTCTTGCGAGATCTTTTTCGGGCCGAAGCGATGTCGGAGGTTTGATGTTTTACCGGATTCCCGATATTCACGGTGCAACGGTGGACTGGTCCAATAGTCTTACGGGAAAATCCCCTCCTCATCGCCACCTCAGAGGTGTCCCATCTCACGTGCGCCGACTATAACACCACCTTCAATTCGTGATAACCTGCCATTGTAGCAGCAGTAACCGCTGTAATGCCTGTGCCGGACACCTGTGGTCTTATATAGGCGTTGCCGACCGCAGCGCCGTACTCTGAGTGTTTACATATCGCTGTGTTTGTATGTCCACACCAGTTTCTTTGGCTCTACAGTGTATATAAGGTATGAATAGTGGATCGCAATTAGAAACATGAAAAACTTGAAGTAATGCATTGATGTGTGAATCAAATTCAACAATCAAACGAGTGATGTGGTCTAAGAGAAGTCATGATGGAAACGTCATTGAAGTTTTTGATTCTGTTAAATGTTACGAATTCACGAAATTGAGCGTGGTTGGTGAACGGTTAAGGTTCTGGCCTCGCATTCGGGAGGACGCCGGTTCGAATCCCCATCCGGGCATCCAGATTTGGGTTTTCCATGGTTTCCCCAAATCACTCCAGGTGAATGCCGGGATACTTGCTTCAAAAAGGACATGGCCGAATTACTTCCCCTTCCTTATTCCCAATCCCATCCCACCTCTAATGACCTCGACGTCGACGAGGTGTAGAACCATAAGTAAAAAAATAATAATCTAAAAGATTCACCATGCTACTTTCCATTGCAAATATTGCCTAGCCATAATCGTTATTAAAAAGCTTCTTTAAATGAACTTAAAATAGTTATAATCACAGATGTTTAACCACTGTATACACAGAATTAAGTAGATTTAATGGTATTTAACTGACGTATCGGGCCTTATACTCAAAATTAATTTTCACGTTCCTCGCTGTACGCCCATCCCCTAACAAAATTGATACTTCGTTGCAGCAAGTTGCTTGATTGAATCTGTCACCAAACAGCTGTCGCCCTCAATTACTGATCACCGTTGGAAATGGCAGCACCAAATTTCAATCAAACTTCTGCCTGGCTGTGGAGAGCGAAGGCTCTGAGTTATGTTCAATGATATTTGACGGAGTGCTGAAGTAATTTGACAAATCGATTGCAATAAAGCGTATAACATATCAACAAGATTCAGAAACGCACATACATACTAGTGTTCACGTCGAATTCTATCAATATGCTTTATTCGTGTTAAGACGTTCGAAACTGATGAGAAATTCGGATTAAATACCTAAAAAAATGAGCGTGCATTAAGAGACATTACACTATTTCAAAATAACAAAATCACTGTGGATCCATAATTCGTGTTACATAGGGGACAAGGATAATACATACCAGCCAATTAGATTTACCGCCTTTGAAAATAGTTTGGTTGATGTGTTATAAAGCCCATAATTTAAATAAATCAAACCTAGAGTGGTGGCTGAGCAGTAACTCTCCGGCATCATGTTCGAGATGTCATGGTTTCGAATCCCCGTTCGGCCATCCAGATTTGGGTTTTAAATGATGCCTCCCGATAACTCTAGACGAATGTCAGTTTGATTTCTTTATAATAATAAAAAACACATGGCCTAGTTTCTTACTGTTCCTTGCCTGCAGTCTTTCCATGCGGCTAATGGCATCCATGACGAATAGCCGCAAATCCATAAGAAAAAGATAACTTAAGTCAAAAACAATTTACAAGCATGCGAAGAACAAATGCGCAGTAAAGATTAGTTACATTGGCTGGAAGGTAATGGTTGAATCAGATTAAGTATTGCATAACAAATCTGACAAATAGTAAGAAATCATATAGATGGAAATAAATTAATGGAAAATGTCCCATCTTGTTCACTGTAAGAATACCAGGATAAAGACGATAAGTTCAGATTTGAGATTCGTAATATGAATAATCATTCACTGACCAGATACGCCTAAAACAAATTCGCCAATTCTCTATTTGTTGCCAAGTTTGGGGATTCCTGTAAGTATTTAATAGCTACCATAGCGACCCAGAGCACAGCTAGTCCCATGTAATTTGGCGTCACAACCAATGTCATAGTTTACGACGTTACCCATCTCAAACGAGGAAGAAGTTGCCAGTGTTCGTACACCACACCAAGGAAAATCGTGTTCGAAAATGATGACTGTAAGAATTGAGTGGAAATAATGAATAATGATAATCGAAGGTTTCAAGCACTAATCTTCTATGACAATAGGAATTATTTGAAAATTGGGAGTAAAGAAAAAATTCGGTCCATAGCTGATTACTATTACGTAAAATGATTCTAAAGTAAGTGCCTTCGGCTTTGGTTATTGAGACTCCTTAATGGTGTCCTGCACCTGCGAAAGAATGCTAATGACCTAAAACGTTATGAAAGTGTATCATGTTCATTCAGAGGTGCACACAGCCCTGGGAGCTTGGGATAGGGGCATAAACTTTCATCAATGCCCTATCCGTGATGAAAAGGAAACCAGCATCTACCAACGTCGTTAAGGAATTTTGTAAAAGAAAATTGGTCCAATTTCATGACATGCGATAAAACTGGTTTCGATGCTAAAAAATGTTTCATGTAATCATTCTGGACGGCATACTGGCATTGGTAAGTGAATTCTTTCCAATCAAAATTACCTTAGTCCACTGTGGTAGTAGCTTAAAATCATTAGCGAAATTTATATGCAAAAATGATTAAGTGTTAGTTATGAATAAAGAAATGTTGCCAACATCATTCCCTGCTTGTGTTTCGTTTTATTTTACCGAAATCGCACAGCGTTCTAAAGGAAAAACATACATAAAGTTCTAATAACTTGGAGACTGGGAGAAAAATTCAACCTATCACAGAAAAATCTGTAAAATATTTTTTAAAAACTTCATAAAGAACAAATAGCTCCGGAACACAAAAATAATGTAGGGTTAGACCATAGGCTGATTACATTCTTTGAAGATTTTGTGAATACTATGATCGAAATTAGAACATTATTTGAAAGATTTTTACTGACTGACTATGTTATAATTTTAGGATCACCAACATTGGAAAACAACTTTAAGGGATATGCATTTCGTAAAGTCAGCTCTTGGTTTGTCGTATGTTCCTTCTTTTCCCGATTTACAGTTCTGTAATTTTAAAAAAAAAAAAAAAAAAAATTGCACCACCTTTTTCTTTTCAATCTGTCGAGTCGACAAGAGCTCTGCATTTGGTTTCATTTTGATATCATTAGATTTATGTAGAAAGCTGGTTAACTGCAGTGCCTTGTGACTTTTGTTCAATTCCTGGCGTATTTGTTTGAGAAAAATAATCTAGTGACTTTTTTTCCTCAGTTTGTAATTCCTATTCCACTCCATATTCGACATACATTTTCGGATGGATTTGCTCACATTGACTGCCAATCAGTCAATTGTCGTTTTCAACATCAAAACAATTTCTGGTTTAACTGCCTCTAATTTTCCAAACATTTTAGAGAAGAATGCAATTTTTAACTATATTTTAGCTAAGATGTCTGTTTTTCAATTTCAGTTGCTAGTTTTCCAAATAACACTGTTACAGAATAATCAAATTTCTGTCATCGAATATTCGGCGCATACTGAATTCTTCGGCTTATGAAACTTCGCAAGTTGTGTTAGAAGAAAGTTTCTTTGCTCTAGAAATTGGCATCTATTTCCATATATTTGATCTGTTGGTTTAAACGATATAGCAATTTACAAATACATTAGTTTCGTAACAGTAATTTTCGGCAACATGACCCCCTCGTTCTAGTCACGTGAACAATGAAAATAGGGAAAAGGGAGGAGAGGAACCATGATGAGGTACAGGGGTGAGACGGGGAGCAATGTTAAACAGAACTTACACTGAAGTTTCGAGTTCTAAACATGGCGGAATAGTATCATCCATATCTATTAAAATGATTGTGAGAGTTATCATTAAGATCAATGAATAAAAATAAGTTTAGTATTTTTATTACATGCTCTACTGTCTTTTGTGACAAGAAAACCAGTTAATAAGAAGAAATCTAAAATAGTCAGTTAAAAGAATAAAACACGTAGACCCTAAAATCGACACATAAAGCAGTATTGTTAATTTGTTCGTATTTGTCCACATTTTGAGAATGACTCGAAATAAGTAAGTGTACCCCTTTTGCTCAATATGGTGTGACTCCAAAACCAAATTCGTGACAGAAATGGATGTTCAGTGGTGGTAAAAATTATTACGCTTTATGTAGTATAATTCCTAAGACTAATTTTGTTTGAATCACTTAAAAAGCGTGTAAAGGATAGAAATTAAAATGTATTCAGGAACCAAAAAATATGAAGATGTAATTAATTCTCGAACTCATTAACTTTTTTGATTGTTACTTTTTATACTTAAGATTAATAAAATATTTAGGTTATAAACAATTAAATCGTGAACTCATTTTCAGTGTTCATAAGAAGTGATCTACTAAACGTATGGGGGCGGTTGTAAGCCGTACCCCACGTCGTACCCCTCTAGTTTTATTTTTCAAGGCTCGTGCGGGTCGGGATTATACCTATTGACTGCCCCTCTAATGGCCGTTTGCGGTCAGTGCGCCGCCTTTAACGAGCCCTCGCAAATCCCACCAACCAGGTCGGCGTACACGGAGAACACCTGTTACATTACGCGCCCCTGACAGCTATGCATCCAACATGCCACGATATACTACCACTACCAAATGCCTCATGACAGCAGGACATTGGCTCATTTCTTGTCGTGTTCAGTTCATTGATCAAACAACATTACTGGATCTCCTGGTAGTTGTGAACAGTTGCTTGCATAACTTACCATCAGCGTGACGATTATAATAATTATGATTTTTTCATTTTTTTTAAACAATTTACATTTAGTATTTTATACTCCTGCTCGTACAAAGCTCCGTGTCGTAATTGTGTATATAATTAAATAAAAAATATTATGAAAAAACTTTTGACAATAGATCATTCCTAATACAATTTCATTATTCGTATGCATGATTGTCTGTGAAACGGTGTGTAGAATTTAAAGAAAATTTGAAAAATTCACAGCAGAGTGAGAGAAATTTACCATCCGATTTACGAAATTCTGTAGGTAATAAAGAATATCGTACCAAAGGATAATTTAAAAAGATGCCTATATAGCTTTTTGAGAAAACCTTTAACTACAAAATGATTTTCCGGTAATCTCTAGGTAACGTTTTTATTTTTTTCCCAAATAATATTCTCCATGTTTACGGTACAGTAGTATTTGGGGTAGTGAAAACTAAAAATAGTGGCTAACTATAATTTACTAAGTGGCAGACCGACAAACAAAGGATCGATTGAGGTTTTCATGTGTCACTCAGAACGATGGAACTGTAATTGACTTTTCGCAAACAAATCGATACAGAATAGTTAATAAAATGCTCATGACAACCTAATCGACTTAGGTGACAGTAATCCATCCGATGTTTTTAAGGCTCTCATAATATTAGTTTGAATCTATCTCTTTGTTAAAAAAATAAATACATTTATGTGAATTGGCCTCTACGAATTTTATTTGTAAGCTTTTTGTGGCACAAATGACGGTATGAGCATGTTTTCAACACAATTCCTCTTAAAAATTGATTTTGATGAATCTAAGCTAAATAAATGTTTTTTTTTTAACATAATATTTCTAAAGATGCCTTCTGAAGCAACTAAAATTCATGTATTATTAATAAGTAAAAAATGAGTTATAAAACAGTTATTCAAATAATATTCAAAAAATAAACTGAATGAATATTCACTGCAGCAAAAATTAATATTGTTCCATCTGAAACATTACGAATATTCTAAAAGATAGAGACTAATGACTGTATGATCCTCTTGTAAACTATCTATTATTTCCACTGGTTGAAGTACCGCGATGGCGTTCCGTTTCTGACACGGTGTTAGCTGGTTCCAGTATTGGCGGTGGAAGAAATTTACGTGAACAGAAATTGGCTTTCAGGTTATGTGAGGTGATGGTGTACAATTCCTAATCACCATCCTGTTCATTCAGATCCTGGGTTAAATCCCAAACTTGTCCGGATTGCGCACGGAGGCAGGATGTTTCATCCATCGCAAAGGCATGGAAAACTCGGTGGACCGCATGGTATCTTCCGGAATAATAATTAACCTCGAATGGGCTGGTACCGGGTTTCTTCCTTTCCCTTCTTCCATCTCTCATCCACAACACAAATTGCACTGAACACACACACCATCACAGTAATCCACACTTACAATAACACTAATGAACAGAGTCACGCTGCGGAACATGACAGGAATCGCCACAGTTCATTTCTACGCGAAGTTACGAAGGTAGGTGAAGACATACAAGCACTTTGAAGAGAAATTGACAGTATGTATGAGAGGACTTCATTTTTCACCGATAAATTCAAATATGTTGATTTCAGACTTTGTACTTGTATCAGCATAATTTAAATAAAAAAAAAAATAAATAAATAAATAAAAAAAAAAAAAAAAAAAAACTGCTGCATAGAAATTAAGTACTGGAAATTTTCGCGAAGGACATAAGGAATAAGTCTGTTGAGATGTGGATATGGACTTTTGTGTGTTTCCTGAATATGTTTCACCTTAATCATTGTATAACTTAATTGTATGCTCTATATCAAAACAACATCTATGATGCATATGATCAAAGTTTTACTTTGCGTGGATAATTAATAGACTTATAATTTTCTCGGGTGACTAGCCAAGTTCACGAAGTGTTTACACACTATATTTCGGCGATGATATTCGCTGCTATCTTGATGGCGACAGTGATATTGATCGCAGAAATATTGTGTGGAAACACCTCGTTAACTGAGCTTCTCACTCAAGAACATTATAGTAACTTCAGAGATTTTACTCTTGGTTTTTTCTGATGGAAACGCGTCAATCCGGTTTCAGCAATCATTTTACTCTTTCATCTGACACGGAGAAAATTTAAGCTTGTTATGCCTGTATAACACTGTAGAGGTTAATTACTTTTCGCGGGATCTAAAATAACGAAGTAAAAAAAAAATAGATTAAAGGCTGACGATGCTAATTACCTTTGTTCTTGAAATTAAGAACTGTGCTCAAGTTTCAACTAAGTCCAAGTTTTGATGTAATCACTGGTTTTGCTAGCATGTAGTCTGAACAGGATCATTAACCGACGTATGTCTCACACCGTTTTTATCTCATATATTAAACCGCGACTGCAGATGCGAACTGTGGCATGTTAGCAGCTTTCGGATGTTCTTGACGGTTTTGATTGAAATTTATCGAATGGTCTACTCGTTCTGCTAACATTCGTTGAAATTATGTGATAAGGTTTCGCCCATGAATGATAAAATTTATTAAAATACTTTAGCAGCGAAACAACGTTATTTTCAAAGATGAAAAATCAATACATTTTTTGAGAAATCAAACAAATTTGAAATCATTATTTATATGATTCGCAATAATCGAGGACACAGTTTGGATAGCGGTTGAAGTGCTCGTATTTATTGAGCTGTAGCATATTTGTTTATAATTCCGTTATTTCCGCTAACATTAGAAATGTTTTTGAATAAAAGTTGTAGAAAGATTAATGTTCCACAGTTTTTGATCTAAGAAGGTATCTGATTTGATCTACAATAACTGAAAAATTATTTGTTTTAATGAAATACTGATATTTCACAAGATAACTCAAGGTCACAACTCCCCTTCCCTCTACTTCTCGGATATTCCGCCCTTTATTTTCCTATGTCTTCACTGTTATAAATCAACTGTCAGAACTTTTTTCTTTTGCGGTTCACAGTGGTAATCATCTGAGTCACTGGATATGTAAATTTAATCAGTCGTCTAGCGAAAACAATAATAATAATAGAACACAACATTAAAACAATGGTCGAATCGGTGGAAAGGGGGCGGCGAGGAGAGATGAGGTCAGGTAGATTACAAAGCTAGTAGATTTACACAGGTATTAGGTTTTGAACTTAACCCAATAATTATAATAATTTTACATCCATTTTTCGTAGGCAGTGAACGTTTGTGTTACCGGTCCGTGCAAAGGAGTGAAATTAAGCTTCACAACTCTACATTGTCAATATGACATGGTAGTAGAGTCATAAACGACAAGTTCGAATATTAGGGAAACTGCTCCAACTTTTAGTTACTCAGTGCTCCTAAGATTACACAGGAATCCCACGCGCTGTGGTGCACAACTTACTCATATTTCGATGTTAGAAAATTAAATATTAAAATTAAAAATTTTGATTTACTGCTTGTTGATTTCAACTTTTCGCGCACCAAGAAAAATAATTTATATAAAAAAACAATCCCTTTTGACATAATCTACAAAGGGTATAAACCAAATGAATATATAAAATTGTTAATTTAACTCAAAATTTAAACGTCAAACAAATTTATTAATGGTGTAGTTCATAAAACAATTGATGCACATTTGAATGACATGAAATGAAGTTGATTAACACTCAAGAAATTACAAATAATTATACAAAACAGCTTTAGCACAGGAAACATTAGAGAGAACATAAAAGATTCTATCATTTGATTCGCATAACAAGGACACGACAGATTTTTAATGTTCAGATTTTGAATTTAGTTGGGAGCATGGTTAAATTGTCGATATAAATATTATCGATGTCTTGACTTCGCTGCTTGTATTCGAAATCCCAAGTACCTCGTTCTTCACTGTTTTGAGAGAATAATTTTAGGATAGATAAAATTGTCGTATTATTTTGAGGCGGCAAGCGCGGTGCGGCGACAGACGCCCGATCGGACAAGTGGGTCACTCGCGCATCAGCAAGGTTACGCGTGTGCGTGGTCACCCACACTGACATTCACGCTGAATATGTTCGACAACTTGATGGACGCTTTAGGTCATTGTCTGACGACAGTAAAACATGACTAACTCACGTGGAAAATGTTCCAGAACATCGATGGAACACGGACGTCTTTGACTGTCCGGTAAAGGCTTGGTATGAGATGATACTGTCATTACACTTGGGGTGTATAAATAGGCAGACTAAGGTCATGCAAACAGGTCAGTCGCAAGAGGGATCGCGCTGCCACTATGTCCGTCTGAGCTCAGAACCGGGGACCCGCCTCAAGACCAGCCCACAGTGCCAGATGTACTTGTAAGTGATAATACTTGGTGTAAGTGATGACTACTTGGTTGGCTTTATGAAGCTATGGACTTCTGTTGAAGGGGAGCTGCTAGAATGGTAACTAGTACCGGTAGTGCAGAAAAAACCAGCATAGTTGTGAAGATTTGCTTATTCTATGAGCACTCCCTCCTTCACAGATAGTGGCTCGAGTCGAATAGAGCAATTTACTAACAGAGCCAGTCCAAGGTCTCGTATCCACTTGAGCACGCTCAGGCGAATGAGCCGCTCAGTGAAGCGAGCGGCTCAAGTGTGGACGCCTGAGCACGCTCGCAACGAACGACAGCGAGCGCGCTCGGGGCGAGCCGATCGGTTGTCGGTATTTTGGAATGCTCAAAGGCGACCCAGAGTGTGTTCGGCGCTCAGTGTGGACGGTATTTGGCAGTTTCTATAATGAGCGCGAGCACGTGGGACAATGAAAATTGCTTAGCTCTACTTGATGAGTATGAATCAAAGAGGGTGTTATGGGATAGCTCATATCAACAGTATTATAATCGAACTAAAAAATTAGGTGCATGGCGTGAAATCAGCGAGATATTAAACTTTAGTATTGATGATGTAAAGAAAAAAATTACAAGCCAGCTAGGGTCATTCAGGCGAGAACGATCAAAACAGAAGAGAATTTCTATAACGGGAAGTGGTAAGTCTTTTTTAATAGTATTTCTCACAGCTGAACGGATTTTGATTGAATTTGGTGTTACGAAATTCAGATCCTAAGTGCCTAAAATCGTATTGATTTTGTGCCAGGCAATATAATTGTTTTACTAATTTTTATTAAGAAATTGAAATAAATGCCATAATTAAAAAAACATAAAAATAACCTTTAAATCTTAATTTGTAAACACAAATTAAAAATAGATACCAGCCTTCATAATTTTTTTTTAACTGCTTTACGTCTCTCAACAGCGAGGTCTTTAGAGACGGGAAAGGATGGGGGGCAAGGAATGGGAAGGAATTCGGCCATGGCCTTTTGAAGGAAGCATCCCGGCATTTGCCTGGAGTGATTTGGGAAACCATGGAAAACCCAAATCTGGATGCCCGGACGATGATTTGAACCGTCGTCCTCCCGAATGCGAGGCGAGAACGCTAGCCGTTACACCGCCACGCTCGGTGCCTTCATATAATTTTGGAGTGAGTCCAATAGTGCCATCACAGACTACCCGTACTAAACGGATGATGCTTTGTTTATATACTTCGAACAAATACTGCAGGCATGTGTATGGTCTTCCGGAGGCTAGAAATCTTAAAGTTATTATAAATTTTATCTTCTGGTGGGATCACCTCACGTATAGGCGAATCAATGAGTGGCTTATTCGCCTGAGTGTGCTCAAGTGTATACGAGGCTTAACGTCAAATCTTGAAAAGGAGACTGAGGAGCTGCCTTCAGGAGATTCATCGAACAAGTAAGTCAGTCATTGTATTGGCCTACCAGCCGACAACCACCAGCCATTCCTGACAAACGGCTAGTAGTAAAAACGAGTCGTTACACGGGTACATACCGGTCGGTAATAGTTCTTTATCAAACGGTCTATAATTACTGCAATTAGGAATGTTGTGTCGCAGTTTATCGGCCACAGACACTGATACATTAAGTATTTCATTTCTCTGTTGAACAACATGTTCGATATGTCTTGCATCCATGTTAGTTGAATAGCAAGTCTGATGTCCTGCAAGTTATAGTAGCCTGTATCAAGCATGGA
The DNA here is from genome assembly GCA_031002005.1 of Vandiemenella viatica. Taxonomy (NCBI): domain Eukaryota; kingdom Metazoa; phylum Arthropoda; class Insecta; order Orthoptera; family Morabidae; genus Vandiemenella; species Vandiemenella viatica. The sequence continues at coordinate 72,747,774 of JARYHS010012519.1, forward strand.
GCTGCAGCAGTAATAGTAGTAACCTCTCTCTGCAAAAGAACGCAAGTGAGCGAGTCTGTAAGTGCGCAAATCTCATAGTAAAAAAACACCAATTCACTTTCTTGCCGCCGATATTCTTGCATTGTCTTTCTCCCACTAGTTGATTCGTGTATTCTCCAATAATGGCGTTTTATCAGATTTCTCGCTCGATGATAGGCCAGGAAGACTACAGAGTTTAATAACAATTAGATTTGTTGCAGAGTTCTTAATCATCCTTTAAGAGGGTTTTGTGCTTAGACACTGTGTCTTATTATGCTTCTTTGGTTAACCTTCAATCCTTTCTAACTGTCAATCAAGCTAACACTTCTCTGTGACTTCCAGCTGACGGCCATTTCTGTCCGTCTCAAGTGGTACTTTTTTATGTTTTCATGCCTCATCGACGTCGAGGTCATTAGAGTCAGGAAAGAGCTGGGAGGAGGGAATGAAGAGGAATTCGGCCAAGTTCTTTTGAATAAACAATCCTAGCATTAGCCTGGTGTGATTGAACGAAACCAAGGAAACCCAAAACTGGATTTTTTGGCGAGGATTCGAACCAACGTCCTCCAGAATGTGAGGCCAAGGTGGTATCACTCACCCACCACCCTTGGTTCAAGTGGTTCCTTGCCTTGTACCTGTCTGCCGCTCACTCATCCGCATTCTAGTCTTTCTCACACTATTCAATATTCATTAATATCATTAGTTTTTATATTATACTAAATACAACCGAGGTAACATCCTCCGTTTCCATTAGGCATGGCTTATTTCAGCCTGTGGTTGATCCAAAACTTATTCCACAACAAGCTGGCTTTCGCCCAGGCAAAAGTTGTACTGGGCAACTACTGAACCTAACACAGTTTATAGAGGATGGATTTGAGACCCGTAAAGCCACGGGCGTGGTCTTTGTGGACCTGTCAGCAGCATACGATACTGTTAACCACCAACTATTACTTGACAAGGTCTACAGTCTGACAAAGGCCACCGGATTAACCAAACTCATCGCTACTCTTCTTCAGAATCGTAGGTTTTTCGTTGATTTTCAAGGACAGCGCAGTCGATGGAGGGTACAAAAGAATGGCCTACCTCAAGGTAGTGTACTGGCTCCAATACTTTTCAACATTTATACAAACGATCAGCCATTACATCCAGCTACCAGGAGCTTCGTGTACGCTGATGACCTAGCTCTAGCCACACAGAGCACAAAACTTGAAGTTGTAGAAAGAAATTTGTCTGCTGCTCTTGAAGGCCTATCAAGCTATTATAAGGAAAACCACTTAAGACCTAACCCTTCAAAAACTGAAGTGTGTGCCTTTCACCTAAAAAATAGGAAAGCTCAGCGTAAGTTAAAAGTAATGTGGTCAGGTATCGAACTGCAGACATGTAACACCCCAAAATATCTGGGAGTGACACTCGATAGAACCCTCACATATAAGAAGCACTGCATGAATTGCAAAATGAAGATCTCTACAAGAAATAACTTACTGCGCAAATTAGTTGGATCACAGTGGGGCAGTCAACCACAAACTATACGTACATCGGCAATGGCCCTTTGTTATTCTGTTGCAGAATATGCATGCCCAGTTTGGTACTCATCATCTCATACCAAACAGGTGGACGTAGCCCTCAATAACACCTGTAGGCTAGTGACAGGTTGCTTAAAGCCTACCCCAGTTGATAGGCTTTACCAGCTTTCGGGCATTGCACCACCCAGTATCCGGAGAGAAGTGGCTGCGAACAAGGAGAGGACCAAAGTAGAACGGGAAAGCGCTCATCCACTGCACGGCCATATACCACCAGCCCAGAGACTCAAATCCAGGAAAAGCTTCCTCAGAACATCACGGGAACTAATTGGGTCACCTGAAAAGGCAAGAGTACAGTTATGGAAAATGAGGGTTCCCAATATCTCGGGACCACTGACAGTTGCAGAGCGCTTGCCACCTGGTCATGAAGAAGACTGGAACGTCTGGCGGTCCTTAAATCGATTGCGAACAGGAGTGGGCAGGTCCAAGGAAAACCTAATGAGATGGGGTTATACTGATACTACCAGTATTAAATGCGAATGTGGAGAAGACCAAACTATGAATCATATGCTCGAGTGCCCTATGTGCCCATCATCCTGCAACAACGAAGACCTGTTTCAAGCAACACACAATGCGATTGAGGTTGCGAAGTACTGGGCCAAGTGTGTTTAAAGTTGTTGATTTACAAATTGTATTTAACTGTGTATTTTGGTGTTTTTGACACGAGAATAATAATAATAATTTCAGTTAACGGAAGTAACTGGTCAATAAAGCTCCTAATAGCTGTGAACGCTGTTGTACATTTTAAATTTGTTAGTGGCTAGTGCATTCCTTGAGTCGAATTTAGAATAAGGTGTTGGGAGACAGGACGGCGAGCGGTAAGTGGAATAGTGAGAGGAGTGATGGGAACGACAGGGAGAAATACCAAGGGAAGGTGAATTTTTATACGGCTTACTAGATCACGAAATTTGGCAATAATGGCATATATCAATGGCAAAGTTAATAGTTACCCCTACAAATGTAACCTGATAGTGTGATATTCCACGTGGTTTCTAGGCCCCGTGGTAAGGACACCCTGTTTTGGGATCTAGATGAGTCTAAACTAGTACTTTATAAGGAAAATGGAAGAATATTAACTTTGCTTCATGAAAATTTTCAATCTAATCTCATATTCATCTACATCTATACTCTGCAAATCACAAATACTGTGGGTGGCAGAGGGTGCTAAGCACCAATCCTAATTCTGCGCATTCCAATCCCGAACAGATCGAGGAAAGAAGGAATACATAAATGAATCAGTACGGCATCTTATTTCTCGTATCTTATCCCTCCTGTCATTGCAACCTAAATAGGTTGCCGGATGAAGTATTTCGTTGCACTCGTAACTTAAAGATTTTCGCATATTCTCCAGCAAATTCAAACTAAAACGACGTCGTCTGTCCGCCAAACAATCCCAGCCCAACCCACGAATCAGCTCTGTTACACTTACGTAAGGACTGTAATTAGCAGTCACGAATCGAGCGGATCTTCTCTGTACTTTCTCTAATGTGTCAATTACTCCCTTGCGATACGGATCCCAAATTCCACAACAGTATTCCAAATGCGGACGCTATTTCCTTTGTATGAGCATTACAACTTCTTAAAATACGTCATATGAATCGTAGTTTGGAATTAGCTTTTCCTACAACGGAAGTTATGTGCAAGTCCCATTTCATGTTGCTTTGTATTGTTACGCCTAGATACTTCAGGGAATCCACAGTGTCAACAACTGAATTGTTAACTTTGTTAAAGCATGGTCTGTTATTTGTACGTACGTTTGGTTTCATCAGTTGACTTAAATTATAGTGAAAGACTATCGGTTTCTTATAAGTTAATAATTAATAAATCCGAAACAAATTTAACGTAAAAACGCTGCCTAGTAGTAGAATATTTTCATTTAATTACGGTTAGTAATTGGTTGAAGCATTAGGTGAAAGAATCACGTTTTATAATGTGCCAGTACCTATACGAAACAACTACTTAGTTCTGGATCCACAAGCTACAATCAAAAATACGTTTCTACCGTTATTTTTTCTAATCCACTTTGAGGTCGTTATATCCGAGAGAATGCTGAGATAGGAAATATACTATAAATAATCACATCGTAGCCTTCGAGTGTATACCAAATAATTTTTCTTTCTAAGCACAAATTATCATATTATCTTCAGGTTATGGCAATTTATCTGTTTCAACAAATTAACAGTTACTATATAGACAGTTCACTCAACATAATAGCTGGAATAACATTCTAAACGTAGTGCTTCGTAAACATGTTCTGCTGTATGGCAGCGAAAACTTCTATTTAATCACACGGGGAGAAAATACCCATTGAGAAGAGAATGAAATAGGCCATGGCTTATTTGAATGAATTAACCTGGAGTGATTTTTAGCAAATGTTGGAAATCTTGAATTTGGACGACCATACAGGGGATCGGAACCCCAAGTTCACGAATGCTTGATGACAATCACCAATCATGCATAACTTGTTAGTTACCTTGCTCTTCTTTCCTGTTACCATTCATTGTTATAATATGTTCAAATTAAACATTTCGCTGTTTTGTAAACGGCTCATAATGACAACAAAAAGGAAAAGACTGCGTGGTTGCGACAGCACTTTACCGAGCGTGGTGGTGTAACGGCTAGCGTTCTGGCCTCACATTCGGGAGGACGGCGGTTCGAATCCCCGTCCGGGCATCCAGATTTGGGTTTTCCATGGTTTCCCCAAATCACTCCAGGTGAATGCCGGAATGCTTCCTTCAAAAGGCCATGGCCGAATTCCTTCCCATTCCTTGCCCCCCATCCTTTCCCGTCTCTAAAAACCTAGTTGTTATAGGAGACGTTAAGCAGTTAAAAAAAAAATCAAGCGACAGCACTTGCCGCTTCTCGCAGTTTTTGTGGAGATGGAGCTCTGCATTCCGCATGCAATCTACGGTACTGCGGAGTATACCCTGTTCATTATCATCTGGTGGCTAAAGGTCATGTTCTTCTTGCTATGCTTCTCATCTGTGTCCAGGCGGCCGAGAAGCAAATTGTCCCCTTCACATGAAGGGGTAAGGGCAACGGAGTGGGAATAGAACCGAATGACCTTGAACCGCCTCTATTAACTGAAAGCACGAATATATGACGTGGTCTGTACTAGGGATGTAAAGGAGCTACGCATCCGCCAAGTACAGAAGGAAGTACCATGTGAAATCCTACCTCTGCGTTCGTAGTTTTTTTTATGATGTATAACAGATATATTGTTTGCATTGCAAAGATATTATTCTTTCTCTCTATAATAGATTCGGTGGATCGTCGCTCAGCTAGCAACAACGTGTTTTTTTTTTCTTTTCTGACGATCCTGAACATAACGGTGTTATTACCTAAGAAACGAATTTAAAAGTTTTGATTTGCTTGTAAAATGACCTATTCACGGCCCAACTTAAAGGACATCCGTGTAGAACTACCGTAGGATATACTCACCCTCTCACGCCACTAGAAGGAGGTCTAACTAGATGCAGTTGTTCCAACTCGTACTTTTTCGCGGTACACCAAAGTCCTTATCACACACTTTAGGATGCTTCCTCCAATCAAGGTCCAACGCCACTTTTTTTTTTTTTTTTTAGAAATGGCATTTGGCCTTATAGCCATTCCAACTTTGTGTATATAGTATCTTCTGGTATTACTCATGAGCACAAGTGAAAGGACAACACAGCACGGACCCAACACTTGATTAAAATACGCATGCTCTAAGCCGTACTCGAACCGGCGACCCTTGCAATACGAAGCTCTTGTTGGACGGTAGAGACTCGTGTTGGTTGTCTGGGAGTCCAACAACATCCAACATGTCCTACATGTAGTCCTGCAATCCCTTTCCCTCAAAAAGAGTTCTTTATCGAAATATTGGATCATCGTATGTCCTACAAACTGAATTATGAATGAGTCACTAGAGCGGTGGATAGGCGGGTGGCATGGCCTTGTGCTTGTCGCTCGATTTAGTCAAGCCGCAATCTCTGCAAAGTTCATATGACAAAAATTGCTTTGTTGACCAGTTCGTAGGTAGGTAAATAATTTAATTCACTTATGAAATCATTTCACTTTTTCGTTGTAGAAAGATTCAAAAATAAATCGATATGGCACTATTATTTGGAAAGAGACTTAGCTAATGAAAACATGTAGAATTTGGGATAAGAAATATACTAATTAAAATATTACAGTCAAAATAATTATAAATTTATTTTTAAACCTCTGCATCCGCTTCCGCAAATAATCCGCATCCGCGTATTTCAAGTACTGAAAATCCTCATCTGCATCCTCATCCGCAAATATAACCTCCGTTACAACCCTAGTCAGTACCATGCTCCGTCTATTAACGACAACAATTTCCTTAGGTACTTCCGGTTCTGTAATAGACTTAAGAAAAATATGTATATCCGCATCTCTTTTCAGACTGTTTGATCTCAGCTTCGGTTAGTTAGGTGGCACGCGAACCAGTGTTATCAGACCGTATTCACTTGTTGTTCCTGATTAAGTGTGCCTTTTAGCAAATAGTGTGTGGAAGCAGCACCCATTGTTTTCACGTCTGTCGCGCCGCCAACCCTGTAATTGTTAGCGGCCACTGTGACACAATCGCACTCGCAAAATGATGTTTCCCATCGCAGCACTGGCCGCACTGTTAACTCAGTCGGACAGTGACTAAAACCACAGTCTGGATTGCGGTTATGTTGGTAGAAGGGGGAGAGACATCCCACAATAAAAGTTAATTTACTATTATATAATAACGGAAAGAATTACATACACAGTAAGAAAAATAAATTAAAATATTTTGGACTCGTGCGAGGAATAAACACCTGCAGGTCGAACAATAAAACAGTCAACCACATTTCTACATTAGATAATACCACAGTATAGCTAAAAGAAACAAAAGGGGATCTGGGAAGATACAGTTAATTTCAAATATCTTAGGTGATTTTCTGATGCAGCAAATCTGATCTTTGAAACAAGATAACAACCCAAGAAAGTGGTGTTAGATGAACACAGGCAGACAATGAGCATGGAGAAGCTCTGGGAGGCATAGAAGAAACTGTTTTTTTATTCGCCAATTCATTCTGTTGAGCTGCTGTGAGTCCAAAAGCTACAATCTTTCCAAAAAAAGAAATAAAAAAAATGTTCGGGTCTGTCGTAAGAAACACTTTGCATTTGCGCAAAAATAAAATCAACGTAAAACTGAACACATTCATTAATTCAAGTTTCCAGAAAACCACGGTAGCTTCAAACGTTCTCAATACTTTGTCTCATAATTTTTTGTCACCAAACATGGACGAGACTAGTCCTATTTTTTCAACAATTATTTTTGTGAGATAGCTATTAACATCATCTCGAATAGTATCCATTGCTTGATACAAAAACGTGTGTGAATCAGAATACAACGTATACCAGTTAGAAATCTCATACGGTTCACAAACAGATGTTCATTATCACTTACCACTTGTATCTTAAAAGACTGAAAAATGCATACTTGTTTAGTTCTGCAAACGAAAAAACATAGCTAATAGTTTTAGGGAAAATGGGTTCTTGGTAAGTAAACATTGTTAATTGATAATGCCCTTTCTCTAACCCGTTTAGAAAATCCTTAGAAATATCGAAGGTAATGTTACTGTGTTGCTACTGTATGAAATATAATTCAGCATGTTACAATACTTACAAACATTATACTATAATCCAAAAGTAAGCGAATGATAACTACGACAGTTATATACTTGCTGCAGGTTGAATATTTCACATACTATAGTTGAAACATATTGAGGCAAACAACTTTAAGCATGTTCTTTGGTACAAATGCTGCTTTTAGCGCTTAGCAGTCAGCAGAACAGTTAAATATTTTTTTTCTCATACTCGGTGACAATATCGATTATCTTCGATACCAGTTGTATATTTACAGCGAACGTAACAAGTTTCATGATAAATTTCTCACACAGGTCAAGTTACAAAAATGCTAGTTTACAGAAATGGGCCTATGTTACATATTTATGGTTGCAACATTAAAGGAATCCTTTCTTACCTAGCTTTTATTTCAGCACAATTATCCAGTGTTCATTCACCTTACAGTATATTTCTTCTCCCCAAAAAAGTAAAAGTTGGTTCAGTTTAATAATAAGAATACAGTCATTTAAAAACTACAGAGATAAGCATCAAGAGGAAGCGAAAGAGAAAAGGTAACATACTACTAATGGATACTTCTGAGACTATAAATCAAAATGAATTTCGTGGGAGTGCATAATTCTGTATTATTAACTATTGACACTTTAATGGACCAACATTTTGCGTATCAAATACAGGAGTTGGAGAGGGTGCAAAAAAGGGCTGCTAGATTTGTTTCTGGAAATTATAGCAGAATACAATCAGTGACAGATATTATAAAGAAACTGGAATGGGATTCATTGCAAGACAGGAGGAGGATGAGGAGGGTAATGGGAGTGTACAGGGTGTATACTGGCGATGAGGCATGGAAAGATATTGGAGTATGTATGAAAAGTAGTGCATGGAAGGGAAAATATGACTATGAGCACAAGCTATCACTCGATTTCAGGCACAGGGGTGTGGGAAGATTCTCTTTTTTAGGTAAGGGTGTCAGGGATTGGAATGAGTTACCAAGGGAAATGATGAATAACTTACCGAAAACGTTAAAAGAATGTAAAGTTAAAATTTTAGAGGGCAAATGTAGGTGGGTGAAGGATAGGGGGAAGATGGGTGTGTAGGAGAATTGCTACCGGAGCGTGTGCTCCATTGCAATTAAATTAAATTAAATCGTAGTGCCAGCATTTATAAAGAGAATGGTTGACGGAATCTAATCAATCTAAGCACCACACTAGTATTTAATTTTCTTTGTTTTTATGGCTTAACGCCCCGTCGACGTTGAGGACATTAAAGGAGAGAAAGGATTTGAAGAAGGAACGGAAGGAAATTCTGTCTTTTCCTTTTGAAGGAACCATCTCTGCGTTTGCCTGGTGTGATTTGCAGAAACCATGGAAAAACCAAAACTGGATGGCAGGACCGGGATTCGAACCCGTGTCCTCCGTAAAGAAAGTCTAAGGCTGTACCACTCATCCATTACTCTGGGTACTATCTTGGTTAGAACTCCTGTCTCTTTATAGTAACCAGAATTATAAAGGTCTTGAAATTGATGATACTGACTTCCAGGTCAGTTTGTTTTGCATGCATTGTGTAATAGTGGTAAGTCCTCTTTATCGCCTCATCCCAAGTTTCACAACTTACAAGACTACCTTTAGTTCAGCCCCCGAGTCTTGTGCCAACCTTACAGGCCCTCCTGTTCAAATATTACGGCGATAAATTTACAAGTTGCCGCCTCCTTCCCCCAGAACCTGGAAGGGATCCCAATATTGCCGGTGTGGGTCGTGTGGGATTTGTCTGCGGTCTCCCCCACTATTGTCCTCTCGATTGCCCCGATACTATATGGTTATAGTATGCGTCATGTTCGTTTATATGGGGTTATGCAGGTACTCGTTGGAATGGCGCTCGGCAATTCGGCGAGGGAACTTCGGATTTATTGTGTAGGCGGCATTGTCCCCCAGGTGAATGTATGCATCTGAGCGTATCGATTGTTCGGAATGGATATTAAAATCTGAACGGCAGCTGGAAAATGCCCTCCGGAAGCAAGTGTACTGGTCTTTTTAGTGGAATCTGGGGTCACATCAACGCAGTGATATGTCGATCACTGCCCTTCAGACCAACAAAAGGTTGTTTACGAAATGTATACCAGGAATTATATCTCTTTTATTCTGCAGGAAGGGGTATCAGGGATAACAATTCAATGAGCTCATTTTGATTTAAAGACGGACTGCTCTAAAACAAGGTGCTCGTATCAAACAACGGGGACGGTATGATTTTTTGCACGTGTAATCTGCTCTGTTGCAAAAACAATACCGCTGACAACAATAAACAGTAATCGAAGACGGTTCATTTAGTCCTAGCGTAAATGTTCAAAAGCGCTAATTCACTAAATATATATATTTGTTACTGCTGTCGAGGAGGGAATTATAAGAACTGAAATACAATCAATTTAATTCTCTTTATATATCCATCTATTTAAATAGAAATTAAAATCTGAGGGAAATGTTATAAGTTTTCTCTCTCAAAATATAAATCGTCAAATGCGGAAATTGTATACGGTAGGAGTCAGTGAGATTCATGTCTCAATTTTTACGATGACCTAGAATGTTGAATTATACTAATTCTTCTGACAGCCAGTCAGCTGAAATAGAACAGGGCACATGTAATTGTTCAACCTTGCGTTAAAACTTGTTTTCTCTACGGTCATTTACTGAACAAATCTGACACGTTATTACAGTCTTCGGTGGTTTAATTAATATATTGATTAATTAAAAAAATCCACCAAAAACGTTATGTTGAAGAGTTGTTTATTGTCGTCAAAACAAAGTCAGCGATATTCACATGCATAGATACAATACAGAGATGCACTTCTGAACAGTCGCAAAGATAATCTCTGTGAAAACTAACTGGATGAATGAAACTCTCTGTAACACTGAATGATGTCAACTAACTAACTGCTCTGTCCAGCCAATCTGTTTATATAGTCTCTATCGATATTACGAGAATTCTTCAAAGGCATCCGCCAGATGTTTCTCGATCATTAACAATCACTCAAACAATAAAACATATTAAAAACAATCGGAATTAATACAAAATTAATTAACAACATTACAAAATGATCAGAAGTGGTAATTAGAGATACTTAAATACAAAATTATTTACAGAAATCCTTTCAGACCGTAGAAAATTGTCCTGTAGACATCGTAACTTACATTAATACATGGGATTACAAACATTTAAGAAGTTCTATTGCACCATTCGGTTTCTAAACATATTAAATGGACTTTAAATAATTTTCTTACATAAAACAAAGTCTATATACACTGATTTACAAGAAATTACAAAACAAAAATACCAGATCATATTCAAGCAAACTTTAGCTCAGTACAAATACTTCATACAGTACAATACTATTCAAAATTCAGGTATGAGGGCTGTTAAACGTCTTGCAGGAAACAACTTCAGACTGAACCAAGCAAAGAATGCTTTTCGAGAATTGTATTTCACTCACGAGTTCAGCCAACGAGAGAACAGAATAACTCTTTTGTGCAAGAATATTACAGAATTGAACATTAAGATAATTAAATAACGTAAAACTTTCCAAAAAACACAATTAAAAGTAGCAGTATATTTCTATCTTATTAAAATTAGACGGAACTGCTGTTATTAATATGAATACGGAAGAGAAGCGCAATTTGGCTCTAACGTAACATTATTTCAACAGCTAATTACACAGTTTTGAAGTAGGTAAATTGTAAGCTAGTTGCCTGTAAAAAGTCTATTGTTGTTTCAACTAATTAACTGATTTTATTATACTGTTTCACTATCATCTTTTTACATTTACTAATTTACGAACTTTAATTTTAACGACTTACTAGCTGGTGCCCACGACTTCGTTCGTGTTTGTAAAGAATTTGGATTGACAGCTACCGACATCTGACCACCATAGTGCAGGATGGGAGACTCGAGGCTAATATCACACACCAACGCCAGACATCTGCGCTATGTAGTTCAGGCAACAAAGTTAAATAAACGGACACACATTCTTTGGTCGAAATACGAAAATATCCTTGATCGACCGATTTCAACCACCATATCTCCCACAGTTACCAAAATTCGGCTAGCGTTGTGATCGATAGGTGACTCTGTGCTACTAAAACACACAAATACCAGTCATCTGCGCTAGATAGTTTTGGCTGAAAAGTGATATACCATGACACATACGTCTTAGGTAGAAATATGAGAGAGCCGCAGGTCGAACAATTTTAATCACCATATCTCCCACACCCCCATAGCTACCGACATCTAACCACCATATGCACGATGGGAAATTCGAAGCTATTACCACACACAAACATCAATGGTCTATCCTATGTAGTTGTGGCAGGAAAGAGATACACAAGTACCGAGCGTGGTGGTGTAACGGATAGCGTTCTGGCCTCGCATTCGGGAGGACGGTGGTTCGAATCCCCGTCCGGTTATCCAGATTTGGGTTTTCCATGGTTTACCAAATCACTCCAGGCAAATGCCGGGATGCTTCCTTAAAAAGACCATGGCCGAATTCCTTCCCATTCCTTGCCCCCATCCTATCCCGTCTCTAACGACCTCGCTGTTGAGAGACGTAAAGCAGTTAAAAAAAAAGATACACAAGTCTTTGGTCGAAATATGAAAATGGCCTGCATAGACCACTTTTAACCGTCATATCTCCCACATCCCCAAAGCTATCGGCATTCGGCTACAGGAAACTCCATGCTACTTCTACACACAAACACCAGTGATCTATGCCAGGTAGTGGTGGCTGAAAAGTGAAATATAGGGAAACACACGTCTATTTATTTATATATGTATATAAGATAAGATTTAAGTGAACTTGTTTCCTTAACGGTCGATACTGGGAAATTCTACGTTGTTTTTTTTATTTAGTTCATTACTTTAAGCCACCGTAGTAATTGTTGGTTGAGGTAACAGTTGCAGAAATAAACTGTAGTGAAAGGCAATTATTAGAATATGTCTAGCAGATTGTCAGTGACATAACGTAATTGGTTCCATGAAAAAATGTAGCTGTAAACCCCGTGTTGAACGCAGACTGTGCTGTAAGAATGTATTAGCCAATCATAAAACACGTTTAAAATTAAAATACTTAAAACATCGAATTCTCCTTCAGGTTAACCTGAAGACAGAAGTGTTTTTTAAAGTCCTGAATAACACTGTACCTTAATATGTAACGCAAATTACACAGAAATTTCACAATTTGATAGTAGATATTTTCTTGTGGTATATTGAGTATGTGGTCGGTATTAAAATTTTGGAAATAATAGTCAGCAAAAATAATTGTTTTACCTTGGGGACTAAGTACTAGCCGCCAAACACAATTATTTCCCCAACTTTCACTGGCTATTGTAAAGAAAAAGTAATTAGATTGAATGATGTTGGTATTGGGTTGTCTGTAAGTGGAATGTTTCGTTTGAAAGCAATTAAACGTTTATTTAACAACAAAACATCACCAAATTTTCATTAAATATGTTTTTTGCTATATGGCGACCGTAACAGAAGTCAATTATTTAATCAATTAACCTTTTAATTAATTAGTTAATCACATTGTAAAAAAATCGATAGTTTATTAGCAAACAAAAAACTGACAAAATTAAATAAAACTTAAAGAGAAATAAAAAGTTTCTAAATAGTTATGAAGACTTTAATTCCATAGGAAAGACAGTAACAATTTAACTTATCTTTAATTATGTACCAAGTCTGAGCGGTGCTTAAATTTAAATGAATACTACTACTGTACGGCTGATAGCGATGAGGAAGGAATTCGACTAGATCGGTGTGATTCCTCGGTGCTGAATGAACGTGACCCACAGCTTCCTATGCGGGTTGCCACGGGTGGTGAGTACGGAGCCGTGTTGGAGCGGCCATAATGGCTCTGCTCCGGTCTGGCATCCGTCAGAAACAGGCGGGACACGAATCTTCGCTTAGCTCACGTTCACCGCTCTCGCCGATCCCGGCTTTTTCTGACTGCTTCGGCCGACAATGTGGCTGTGTCAGGAGGCGGGTCATCCTCCACGGCAGGTTTGTAGGTAAGCGTGTCAGCTGGGACCGAACAAGAGAACTCTGCGGTCCTGAAAGATTCTTCAGAGAAGGCTCCAAATGATGCAACATTTATCGATGATATTACATTTTCAATCCCAGCGATTATTATCTATATGCTATAACAAATGCACACAAATAGACTTTGGTTACTGTCATCTATATATTGATTCACCACGGTTTCCTAAAATTATTCAAGCTGAATACAGTTATAGTACCAAAACAGTTTATTGTTTAATTCCTTCCCTTTCTTTAATACCAGATTTCTTTACCAAGCGTGGTGGGTGAACGGTTAACATTGTGGCCTCGTATTCGGGAGAACGCGGGTTCGAATCCCCGTCCGGGCATCCAGATTTTGGTTTTCCATGGTTTCCCAAAATCACTCCAGGTGAATGGCGGGATGCTTCCTTCAAAAAGCCCATGGCCGAATTCATTCCCATTACTTTTCCCCAGTCCCTCCCGCCTCTAATAACCTTAGCCGTCAAGCCATAAGTAAAAATAAAAAAAATCTTCTGTTTATACGCGTCATAAAACTATAACCCTCTTGTTTAAAAATGTAGAGTGCAGAATTGGAGCTTCCTGCAAAAGTACTGGAGAAGGGTAGTAGACGCATTTACGGATTCGTATTATGTATCAGTTCCACGATGACCTGAATATGTTGTATCACGACAGTACTGTTTAGTGGATAAAATAATTTCTATGTCATTCAATTGTAAGCGATAAAATATTTATTACAGCGAAAGTGTACAGAAAAAAAATATTAATGATCCTGAAAATTTGTGATTTGATATTATTAAATGTATCCCGCCTAAGAACGGCTTTTATTACGAAGGTTATTTACGTTAATCAGCTATGAGTTTGTTTAATGGACAAATGGTCTTAAATATCATGGGACTAATAAAAATGAATTGGTCGAAGGGCTAACTTTAAAGGACGGAAAATTGGAAACTATAAGAGAACTGTAAGGCTAATAAGGATAAATTATGAGCAGTATTTAGTATATTGGAAGAGAGAAATAATATTATAGAGTAAGTAAAGGCTACAGTTAAAGATATTTTAGAAACTAAGGTCATGCGGGAGCCATTAGGCGGAATGACGCTGTTACGTCAATCGCCAGACTCTTCAGCACCCTGAACAAAAGGATAGTCAGCCAACTTTGGAAAATAAAATCTCGCCCTTGTTAGGGGAGCAAGAGACTTAGCTCTCTGGTTTTTGTTCATTAGTGCCCATAAGCTATAGGTGCTATGCTAAGCTTCCTAAGGTTTGTTTATCGATAGTGGCAGTTTCGTCTTCAGTTGGACGAAAGAAAAACCCAATCATTGGCACTCGCTTAGGAATCGCATTAGAGGGGTTGTTATAAAAAGCCTATCGCACGCGAATTCGCTCTCAGTTTGCTCGCTGAAGACCAGTTAGTTTGATCAGTGGCGAAGATACGCTATGAAGATAACCTTGCCATGCTTCAAGTAAGATAAGCTATACTCTCTCTCTCTCTCTAACTCCTTGTGTTTAATATTTTCTCTCATTTATGTGCAGTGCTGAAATTAATGTGTGTTCTGTAGAGACGATTTGCAAAGTTGATAAAAGGGACAAGATAATCGAATCTATTTGGAAGCAGAGAATAGTAAGCTTACGAAGATATTATTAGTCAATTGATGTGCCGAAGTTTAGAGTAATAATAAATGTGGAACTTGTTTTATTAACTGATTTTATTGTAGTTCTGCCGAGACAAAACCCTGTATTATGATTTCTTATGACTCTAAGGAGCACTCTATGGTGTAAGAAGTCCGATTAATAGAACGAGGCACAAAAAGGAATAACCGGGTCATAAAAAGAATCAAAGTAAAAAGATAAAAAAGACAAATAATAAGGGAGATCTTACAGTAGCTTTGCGAAATGCTGATAGCTTCTGCCGGCTGTGAAATCAACGATGTACATAACCTGTTCCGGTATTCATAAAGGGGACCTACAGGTTTATCGGGAATCCGAACCACGGAAGCGTTCAAATATATTCCACACATACTAAGAAAGCTATACCAGAGTTGAATGAAAGGTGTAAGATTTTCGAAATTCTGAGGGGACAGAGAATCGAACCTAGAACTTTTCGATCCCCAGTCAGGCAACTAACATAATAGCTGGAGTACTAAAATCTTTATTTTGAGGATAACGCAAACACAATCAAGTACCTGTTACGTACGACGAAGCGTTAGTGTCGTAGTAGCAGAGAGACCGTTCTGGGAGCTCGGTGTAAGTCGCTCGACTGCTAAACTCAAGGTCCCGGTTTCGAATTCCGCTGTGGTCAGGAGATTTGTTCTTATGAGGAAGGCCAGGTCGCTCCGTTGTTCGGATTACACGTAAGGCTGTAACCCTAGGGTTTCACACCTGTGATCCGCGGGCAGGTAGATTATTAAAAATTTAATTATATTTGAATTAAAGATGATATAACAGAAAATAAGTTATTAATAGTTGTTCAAATAAAACTGATTCACTAATTGTGCTGGATAAGGTTATAAGACAGTATATGCCATAAGCCTATAACTTATACTCTTAAAAAAAATATTTCTGCAACCAGGAAAAAGTCTACTATTTGAAGGAAATGACAGCATTGTTACTATATTAAAATAAGTTTCCCGCTGGCATCAGAGAGAGTGGGATTCCTATATGGATTTAGATAGTATTGTTATAAGCGTGGGTATTATGGTAGGTTCAGATGAGGCGTTTTACGGGCGACTAGAGTAGCGCGTCTTAAAATAGCGCATTATATTTGTTGCGTCCAGATGACGCTTTGGTCGCGCGAATTTATAGATGTTGGTATACGGATTTGGACGAAGCTGTTGTGTTGTTTCTTGCGTACGGTGGGAAAGACGCAAAAAGGGGAAAGTGGACGATATAGGGAGCATCTAATTTTAAGTAACTTAATGACTCACAGTATTTTTATAACTCTGTATCCAAATTTAAGCAACGATGACAGAAACCTTCCTTTATAATACCAAAAAAATGATCAAAAGGCTTCACTGACATGGAAACTACTTGCGCGTGTCAGTGGAGCCTTTTGATGATTGTAAAGGAAGATTTATCTCGTTGTGAAAAGTATTATTTCTGCAGAAAAAATAACAGTAATTAAGGTAGTAAAAAATATACTTAAACGTGTGAAAGTATTTGGCTTTAAAAGAAAATGTGACAAAAAATTGCAGCTTAATTTAATCTAATTGAAAGTAACACAGTAAGCGATTACAACTGGCACTAGGTTTATTACTGAAATAATTCAATACATTCAGAATCTTACGAGTAATTTGATGGTAGTAAAGTTGGATGGAGTGGTATTTGTGAGTTCACGCCTCAACTGTCGTGCGACTACTAGACAGAGCAATGTCATCACTAGTAGGCTATCTCGAATCGCACATAGAAAGCGGTTCCTGAGCGCGAGTCGAGATTGCGGTGTAGTGTTCGTGATTCAAGCGCGAGCACCAAAACGCATAACTGCATATGGACACAGTAAATGGACCTCCAGTACCTCACAATCGCCGAATTACTCGAATCGCTCTAAAACGCCTCAGCTGAACAAGGCCTCAAGGGACCACTATACGTGCCTATAGATTTTTTTTTTTTTTTTGTAACAGTTTAACGTCCCTTTTTAACAACGTGGTCTTTAGAGACGGGAAAGGATGGGGGCAAGGAATGGGAAGGAATTCGGCCATGGCCTTTTGAAGGATGCATCCCGGCATTCACCTGGAGTGATTTGGGGAAACCATGGAAAAACCAAATCTGGATGCCCGGACGGGGATTCGAACCACCGTCCTCCCGAATGCGAAGCCAGAACGCTATCCGTTACACCACGACGCTCGGTGTGCCTATAGAGGCTCTATCAATCTCCCTTAGCCCTTAGGTTAAAGGATTCTTGTAAGAAGTACTTGCCGTCTTGGCATTGCCTTCTTTTATTTGCTGTTTCCGTGTAAGTGCTTGTTTTACTTTTATATTTTTCATTTCTGTTGAGCCTTTTCTTAATTTTTTTATTATTTTTTATTATTATTTTATTTTTTATTTTTTTTTATTTTTTGTATATATTTACTTAATTTAAGCGTGGAAGTGCCTTCTTATTGCAATGTATTTGTGGTTTTCTCACTCGTTATCTTCTGTCAGCAGCTGGAGTGGTCCTCTATGTGTACCCTCGTGTATGTCGTAGTGCGCTAGAGAGCGAATAAGGTGGTTGTCACTCTCCTCAGTTTTTTGGTAAAAATTTCTCGCTATTTTTTTATACCTATCCCGAAATCTCGGGATCCCCGCTGTCTCGTGGAGGATGGCTGTCGGGAATCTCATTGGCAGGTGGAGTGCTCTGACAAAAGTTGAGAGATGCTGTCCTAGAGGAACGGAACTGGCCGTGCTACGTATGACAGGCTATCTTAGTACGCCTTCTGGGGAAGATTCAAACTACCTTTGGGTTGTGGACTAAGTTACGTAACAGAGAAACTGACGGAAGAGATGGCTGCATAAATGGCTGTGGCGATGAGTGGCTGCCTGTACGATGCCTCTCAGCCGCCAACAAAGCGAAGCGTCGCTACGGCGTGTATAGCGTCGGAGGCGGTGGCGTGAACAGCCACTTGCTGCATCGGAAAACAATCTGCCGAGCGGGCGCGATAACAGACATAGCGGAGGCAGTTCTTCTTACTGCCGCCACGCTAAACGCTGTTAGCCTCAGACGACGTGCCATGTGTTACGGCTTAAATCATGAGCTACTCCCGAGCCAACATCGATTCCACCAGCCCACGGGCAACAGAACAAAAGTAAATCTGCAAAAATTTGAATTCTTCCGTATGAATAAGAATTTACTTGTGTCGTTAACTATCGGTTCCATTTCCTTTTTTTGACATCATTCTCTAGACTGATATTCTCCCAAATTTCCTGTTTTCAACTAGCCTTTTCATCTCAGCTTTAATCATGAATTCTGAATTCAATTTCTCTTCTTCGATGACATACAATATTAAGTCTGAAAATGTCTGTATCTTCCGTGCGAGTAAGAATTCACTTTGGAGTTTGTATATGAAGAAAAGTGTAACGGTTATATTTCATTTTTCTGACATCAGTCCTGTAAATGATTTGGTGCAGTCTTCCCTGTCTTGAAATAACTTTTTTCATTTCAATATACCGATTACTTCCTAGTTCCTCAATTATCGACCTCTAATATCCTAAACATTCATTAACTTCCACTGCAGTTTATTTCTTCCTTTTCTTCCTTTGCTTGTGGCTTTACGACTCATCGACATCAAGGTCATTAGAGGCCGTACAGAATTGGGGGCAAGAAACAGGAAGGAGTTAGGTCATGGCCTTTTAGAATGAACCATCCCCGCATTCGACTGGAATGATTTGGGAAAACCATGAAAAACCCAAAACCTGGATGGTCGGATGGGGTTCGAACCGACGTCCTCGCGAATGCTAATCCGGAGCGTTACAGTTCATACACCATGCACAGTTTCTTTCTTCAATCGTTCCAATCACTAACATATTAATCAGACCGTCATATCCGAAACATGTATATTTCATATTTTAATCTTCAGTTGCATACATCCGCTTGGATAACATTCATTACCAGTCACTAGGATGGTTGGAATAAAATAGTTTTGACGTTGATGCTGGATACTATCATTCGTAACTCCTAGTCGCTAGCCTCGTCCTAGTCCTGGCAGCGAACAGCTTGCTCACTACTCGCTTTAAGCCGGTTTGAATCACGTACAGGATATAGCACTTTTATTTCAGTGTTGTGTTCATTTCATGATGTCAATGTTAAGCAGTTCAGTTACTGCACTTATTGCCGCTTAATATTGAGTGACCACAATTAATAATTCCCGTAGCTGGATGATTAGCTGAAAGGTCCAATAACAATCTGTTTAAAAAAAGGAAGCACATCAATCCGCTGAAACAGTTTAAACAGCAGTCAATGTTTGGATCCACGGAAGCCACCACTCGATCAGTCGTTTATTGCACAGGTACAGAGTCGAAATAAACTAAGTGGTAAGTGGAAACTCTCAATTCTAAGGAAACTGTATGGCCACGTCTGTTATCAATTGTCATATTCAATGACTGCATTCATTAAAACTCGCAATTCCCACGGCTTTTGAACCACATTACATTTATTAAAATGGATTCTTGTTGACAGATTTACAAACACTTTCAGGTAGTTCAATGCTGGAAACGCAGCAGACATTAATTAAACACAAAAAACGTTTCAGCTTATTAAGCACACACATGACAAAAGTATTACAGCAGGTGATCCAGGAAGAAGAATTAATGGGTGAAAAAAAGATATACATATACATTATTGTTGACTTAGGTACTAAAATAAGTTTGTACAGGAGATTTTCTTACAATTATTACAATATTAAAGTACTAAATAGATATTCAAAGAAACTATGGATAAACTTTTATTTAACTTACGTAGTAGGAATTAATTTGTTTCCAAATTATGGGTTGTGAGACTTTTGGTGACAGAGTGCAGTTATTTATAATCAATAAATTTACCATGATAATAATTAACTATTAAGAAATTTATTGAGCTCTGGGGGTATAAAATAGTACTGAGATTTAAGCGCAAGAATTTATGACAGTTTTCATTAATTGGTGAAATAATCAAACCTACAACCGTCTCGGTAAGAAAATCAGATTAACCAGAAAAGTAAAGTAGTGCATAAAACTGAAGAGAATTGCCACAGGAAGGGTAGCTGCATATAAAGTTTAGGTGAATCATTCATTTTTAAACGGAGATTTTCGTTTAGTTCTGCCATTCGTAGGCAATGAGCAAATTTCTACAGCTGTCGAAAAAACTTTAAGATCAACATTCTACACACGTCCGATATCATTCAAGGTTTCATTCGCCCTAGTTTTCAGTGCTGCTTGTGTTTGCTGAGTTTGGGATAAATAAATCACCTGCACAGATAGGAAGGATACACTCTATGGTAATTATGTATCAAGCCGGGAGTACAGAGAAAAATGGAACCCTCAAAATACAATGCGTTAAAACTGAATGTATACTCGTATAACTTCGGACAGGACATATCTTAGACAACATAAAAGTAAATTAGTTTCCCCTTAGACCCACTGTGAGTTTAAAATTAGCGGATAGTTGCTATATTGAGGACGATACAGATGATTATTATTAATAAATTTAATGTCATGACTAAGGAACTTAAACAAACTCACTTAAGTAATCTTCAGTTCAGCAGATTTGTGTTTACAAACGTTGATTTTATAAGGAATTGTTACTGAGTATTAAGTAGCGGTCAACTTGATGTGCAGGGGTCAAGTATGAATACTGTGACTAAAGGAAGTTTCTTTTAAGGTAGACGGTCTTTCAGTGTTCTTGTAATGTGGACAACGAAATGTTTACAACTGCATACATTTTTCAAGGGTTGGGACATTTCTTTCTAGTATCTGAGGAGAATGAGAATAATTGGGTTTATTATATGGTCGCAGATTTGTCGGTAATTCTCAAGCACTCACACGATATTTTTTTGTAGCTGAAAGCATTCCCCAACATAGCCAAAAAACAGATTCGGTTACATTTGCTCACGTTATTGTTGTGCCGTATGGTCTCTATGTGTTTTAGGACTTGCTTCAAATAAATCTTTTATTGTACTACCATGCTCATATTATCCGAACGACCTGAATTGCACATCGCTACATTTCCTCCTGAGACTTATTCAACCCATTATACACATCTACGAAGACAGTACTATACCCTGGAGGTGGTACAGTCTTACGACTATTAAAATTGAGCCACATCCACCTCCCAAAAAACGAAATACATTTCCGCTTTTTTGTTTCATAAACCGAAATAGTGATATATTTCGGCAATAAAAGAGTTATAGGAACATCGAATACGTTTCATTTACTGTTTTAAAGACATTTTACAGTTATTAAGTGTTCACACATAACACGAAAGTTACCAATCTCAAACAAAATGCTGGTTTTTAGCAAGTACTGGATAACATCAAAATGCAGATTTTATACCCGTCTACAACAACTTAAAATAATTCGAAATTTACGTTAATATCAACGTTTTGCTGTGTATTATAATTTTTGGAAACGTACACACTTATCTAAGAGTTCAGTCAAATATATAACACGTAACAAGATTTCGGATTTAATAATTTTGGCAGTGGTCTTGTAAGAATGCTTGCCTGTAAAAGAATTCTTTTAGTTCTGTCGTTTTCTCGAACATACTTAGCGTGGAACAATAGAAAAGAATCATAACATTAATGTTTGGGCTGACGTGAGACACTGTCAACGCAGCATTCGTGAGTAGGATTTGAAAGACACTTTTCTATTAAGTTTAACTTCACCGTAATGGTTTCTGTCACT
>JARYHS010012519.1:72770396-72870190 GCA_031002005.1 Vandiemenella viatica
TAAACGATATAAATAATAATAGTAATAATAATAATAATTTCCTGTGCAAGTTCTCTCAACAGCTGGAATGATGAGCTTATTCAGTATAGAGAAAGAGTGACATGTTCAGTTTGTGACAGAACTAGATGCTATACCACCGATATCGTAAACTCCTGCATTAATACGAACAGGAAGACAGCTAGGTACTAAGCACATACAAATATTATAAACTGGATGAACGAGAGTATTTGATAGTGCATGGAAATATTGTCAAACCAGGAACGTTTCCAATTGCGGATTTTATGGATTACATTTTGAAAATCCTGGTGGCGTTTGTTTATTTACCAAATGTATTATTTACACGATGGATATTTGTCTCCGTTAAATTATGTGATGTTGATATCTTGAATAATGATACTCTTTGCTGTGCCAAATTCGTATGGGTTAATAATTTAATTTTCTATCCCAGCCGTACGGTGAAACGGAACAAAGTCAGGGTTTAACTAATGGACAGATGCTTGAAAGATTTCGGCGAAGGATTGGGAAACTGGAATCCAAAACTAGCTGCTGGATGAGTGGTTAACTCCCAGGTCTGTAATGTGCAGGATGTGGTTTCGACGCCCTTTGTATTCGAATTTTTCATGGTTTCCCGAAATCTTCCCAGGTGAACACCGGTAATCGACAGATTCCTTCCTTAACCCTGTATTTTACTCTCTAACTACTCCAACAACCACAAACGTCGACAAGTATTAAATTAATAAGTGTAAAAAAAAATTAAAAGTTTCAATATAATGAAGCGACAGACATGTTGAACGAATAAGAAACAATGGGAAGATTTATGTTCCAAACACACTCGAAACATTGTTTGTAACTACTTAAGATGACCTCTATTATCAAACAAGTCAGATTTTAACGCATTCCCTCTAGCTGTTTTCTTCGGATTGATGGTAGAAAGCTACAAAACCAGTTGAAATTACTACTAACGCCATAGAAGTAGAAATAAATATGTATTTTTTCTGTTACATTGCAATGCTTTTACGTAAAGACTGATAATAATGAGATGCAAACATTACATATCATATTCATGGTACTTCATTTTACAAATTTACGGAGGCTTTGAGTTTAGCAAAATATTTTCAAGTTATTCTAGAAGATGGATTTCTAAATCATAGAAAACCTGTGTTCTCCTAAATGCTGGGATACCAAGATTGGTGAGTTCTATTTTGTATGTGCTATTGTGCAATTGTGCAAAATCTTGATATTTTAGGAAGCAGCAGCATCAGAAAATTTTAACCAAGCATTTGGAGTTGCCATACAAAAATTTTATTTGTTTCACAATAACTGATTTAATTTTTGTTTATTTTATTGCTATTTTGCGTAATAATTCGTTTAGACATCCTAACAGAACTCTAAAGTAAATTAAGACTAACACGTGTTGATAACAACAGTAAGTTTAATAACAGTCAGATTAACGTAATTTGTTGATATTATTTTTCTCAGTGGAAGTTAATTGTTGCTGTTGGATATACTGTGAATCGGATAATACTGACGTCAATTGCATGAAATATTATATTTATCACCGTCTATATCTGATATGAGGCAGTGTGGGGTAAAATAATTAAAGCTGTATTTCAACTATTAATTTAATAAATTTTCATTTATGTTTGGGCTGGCAATGCAATTGAATAGTGTGTCAATTCCAAGAAAATTAATTCAGATGTAAGTAAGGATTACGTCACTCGAAAAAACTCACAGTTATGGAAAGGAACCTGTTGCCAAGCTGCAGAAACAAAACAATTTTGCTATTTATATGCATCAAGAGTTAGAAAATGAAATATCAAGATGAAAACTGCGTTAATTAAACAACTTAGACTGTAAACTATGAATTGCCACAAATTATGTGGCATTGGATACTGTATCACTCAAGAATAAATACCCCTTCACATAGGTTAATTGTTATTCGAAGTAACGTCGCAAAAAGTTTTCATCAGCAACAGAGAAATAGTGATATAAAAGCAATTTAAATGTGAAGTGAACTACACTTAATGGTTCCTTGAGGTTTATTACTATGTACACAAAACACTGGTAAACAATAACAAATGTGGTACAGTTAGCGGATGACCGTCGAGAAATTTAGCCTGGTCCTGATCCGGGGTAGAGAGAGACGGCTTCTACTTCTCGCGAACTTCCGGTGGTCTTCTGTAGTTGAAGCTGGTTCCGCGGTCAGGCCGGAACTGGCGGTGGAGCGGCCGGCTACGCTTATATAGGCGGCCTGGCGCAGGAATTCCGTTGTGTGGTAGTACGGCGACCTCTGTAAGAAATAGTCCCACTTAGCTTCTAGATGATTCTATTTGTTTTCCTGGTTTGTTTTGATGTCTCTGCGCCTGTTTGGAGTCGTATATGTATCCCGGCGTGCAGGCGCGTTGTGTGTGAGGTCTGCCTGGCAGGGGCCTTTACTGGCAGACTGAACATACCTCCCTCCCGGGGGGGGGGGGGGAAGCGATGTCTGCGACGTCTGCGAGGTCGTCTGCCGCGGCGCCCTGGAGCAGACTATGAAGGCTACCTCCAGGGGAGTACGGAGCTGTTCCCCTGGCGATGCGTGCCGACCTGCGTCGTGGTGCAGGTTGTGGTGGAGGTACTTGTGGAGCTAACGGCATCGGTTCGTCGGCGTCGATGGCCGGGGGCTGTACGGGGGGCGCTGAAGATGGTCCCCGCAGGTGGTCGAGAGGCTGCGGCTGAAGGGTGTCGGAGCGACCGACAGGTTGTGGCGTCGTTGGTGGCGCTGTAACTGTCCCTGAGCAACGGTTAGACGGCAGGAGTGGTGGAGGTGGCAGGGAAGGAGAGGAAGAAGTGGATGGCCGTGCCGTGGTGGAAGAGGACGGTGCCGTGGGGTAGCGGGGACGTAGTTGGTTTCGATGGCGTCGCACTATCCGGCCATCCAGGCTGACGTCGAACAGTTGGCGGCCCCGGGGCCGCTGGATGACCCCCGGAAGCCAACCGGCCCGGGAGCCAAACCCGCGGGCCCAGACTAGGGAGCCCGGGGTGAAACGGAATGGGCCCGAAGGTACCTGTACTTTGGGCGGGGGTAAGAGGAGATGGAGGAGAGTGCGAGGTTGGCGGCCATAGCAATTCCGCCGGGCTTTTGGCCCCCACTGGAGTGGTTCGATAGGAACTGAGGAAGAGTGTCCAATGCCTCTTCGAGTTTGTGACTTGTGGTGTATTTGGTCATTTGGGTTTTGAATGTTCTGACTAGCCGTTCCGCCTCCCCGTTAGATTGGGGGTGGAAGGGCGGGGTGAGGAGGTGTTGGATATTGTTGGCGGTACAGAAGGATAGGAATTCCCGACTTCGAAATTGCGGTCCGTTATCTGTGACGATGGTGTATGGTAATCCTTCGATGGAAAAGATCTTCGTGAGGGCTGAAATGGTGACTCTGTGGTGATTGTGGAGCAACGGACGACATATGGGAAGTGGGAAAAGGCATCCGTCACTAGAGCCACTGGTGGCCTAGGAATGGGCCAGCGAAGTCGAGGTGAATGCGTTCCCAGGGTCCGACGGTGCCGGCCAGGAAAGGAACTTTTGAGGGGGGCGGGGCAGTTGTCGGGCACAGATGGTACAGCGCCGCACCATCTCCGTGACATTCGTGGTAAGGCCGATCCAGAATACATGACGTCTGGCAAGGATTTGGTGCGGGCAATTCCCCAGTGTCCTTGGTGGAGAGTTTGGAGAGATTGTCGGCTGTAGGGATCTCGGAACGACGACCCTCGGGGTGGAATTTGGTTCTGTGCGGAGAAGCACTCCCTTTACTACTGAGAGCTGGTCGCGGATGGAGTAGTAGAACTTGAGGTCTTGATGATGGCGTGGAGGGGAACGTGTTTGCCACCCGTGTTGGATGTGGTGTCGGATGCACGGAGGAGGGGGTCCTCCCCTGTGGCTGCCGCGAACTTTTGAGGCCGTGACTGGAAATGTCTTCAGTGCTTTTTGTATGTCATCGTCGATCTGGAACACCAGAAGTTCCGACTTGTCGAAGGCAAGGTCTGGTCCCTGCGGTAGTCTGGATAAGGCGTCTGCATTGGCATGCCTGGAGGTGGTACGGAAGTGCATGGTATATCTGAACTGGGACAGGAATAGTGCCCAACGCTGGATGCGGTGGGATGTTTTGGTAGGCAGACGTGTGGACGGATCAAATAGTGATAGGAGTGGCTTGTGGTCGGTAATGAGATGAAAAGAAATCCCATATAAAAGGGAATAGAATTTGGAGCAGGCAAAAACAATAGCTAGCGCCTCTTTCTCGATTTGAGAATATTTAAGCTGAGCAGCCGATAGGGCTTTGGAGATGTAAGCTACGGGGCGTTCCGTGCCATCTGGTAATTTATGAGACAGAACTGCCCCCACACCGTAATCGGATGCATCTGTGGCAAGTATCAAGGGGAGGTTTGGAGTGTATGGCATGAGGCATGCTGCGGACTTGAGCTGCTGTTTAAGGGTGTGGAATGCGGTCTCGCAAGCTGGGGTCCAACGGAACGGGACATTCTTGCGACAGAGGTGGTACAGGGGTGCTGCCACTTGTGCTGCTGAGGGTATAAATTTTCTGTAGTATGAAATCTTGCCTAAAAAAGATTTCAACTGATGTAGATCCTGAGGCCGAGGTAAGTTGGAAATAGCGTCCACATAGGAAAATGCTGGGGAATGCCTTCCTGAGCGATGATGTGACCCAGGTAGGAAATGGATTGTTGAAAAAATTGACACTTGGAAAGGTTGCATTTCAATCCTGCTGCACGGAGGCGGAGGAAGAGTAGGCGGAGGTTGGTCATGTGTTCGGCAGCGGAGGGTCCCGTGACGACTATGTCGTCGAGATAGTTGATGCATCCCGGAATATCCTGGAGAAGTTGTTCGAGATACCGTTGAAAAATCGCTGGAGCACTGGCCAAGCCGAACATGAGCCGGTTGAGTTGGAAGAGGCCAGAGGGAGTGTTGATGACTGTGTATTGTCGGGACTGGATATCCAAAGGGATTTGAAGGTATGCTTCTGCCAGGTCAATTTTTGTAAAGTAGGTACCTCCTGCTAGTTTACGGAAGAGGTCGTCCGGTCTCGGAAGTGGATAGTCGTCTACCAGCAGATGCGGGTTGACGGTGGTCTTAAAGTCACCACAGAGACGTAAGCGGCGTCCTGGCTTCTGAACTATGACCAACGGCGTGGCCCAGGGGCTGAACCGCACCGGCTGGAGGATCCCTTCGTCTTGGAGACGTTGAAGTTCTTCCTGAAGTGGTTGTTGAAGCGCTACGGGTACCTGGCGTGCCCGGAAGTATCGAGGCCGTACGTCCGGCCGGAGTTGGAGTGATGCTTCGAAGTCCTTTGCACAGCCGACGCCTGGTGAGAACAGGTCCTGAAACTCGGTGCAAAGGGCGTCCACTTCAGGAAAAGGAACATGCTGAGATACGAGGTGTATGTTATCCTCAATTGAAAATCCGAATAAGCGGAAAGCGTCCAGTCCAAATAAGTCTGCTGTGAGAGAACTGTTAACTACTAAAAAGGGGACTGAACGATGTACAGACTTATACATGACGTTTGCTGTGAATTGTCCCAGGAGTGCTATTTCCTGTTTGTTGTATGTCAGGAGGCGCTTGGGGGCCGGCGAGAGGGGGGGCGAGCCAATTTGCACATAAGTAGTATAATTAAGCAATGAGACTGCTGCTCCTGTGTCGACTTGTAGGCGCAGGGGCTTGCCATTGACCGTAACGTCAATAAAAAGTTTGGATGCTGTGGAAGTGTCTACCTGATTGATATCCATAGGTGCGCCGCTCAACCTGTCTTGGTAAGACCCTGGGCGGCGAGAGCCGGGATTGGCATTGGTGGTGTTGGTGCGGCAGACGGACGCCAGGTGTCCTTCCTTGCCGCAACGTGAGCATTCAGCCCAACGATCCGGACAATTTTCCCTCTCATGTGCTGAATAACAGGCGGGGCAGGAGGGTAGGCGGAGCGGGCTGCGGCGTCGGCGCTGCGGGATCCGCTGCTGCTGCCGAGACTTGGTGCCACCTGCCGGAAACGGGCCGGTTCGATGTCCTTCTGAGGAAGCGGTCCCGTTTGTGGTGTCGGGAGGAGCGCGACTGGGAGCTCTGGATGGCGGCGACGTCCTGTGTGTCCTCTACGTCGGTTCGGATTGCGGCCACATCCGCCCAGGACTCCAGGCGGCGATCTGCGGCCGTAGATATTTCGAATTTGTAGGCAAGTTCGATGACCTGCTCCAGGGATGGGTCCTCTAACTTGAGGGCGTCATGCCGGAGTGCGGCATCTGGTGCAGCCTGTAATGATGTGATCACGCACCATGTCGTCGGCGTAGGATTCGTGGGAACAACGAGTTTGAAACTTACATTTTCTGCTAAGGCCTTGGAGTTTGGCCCGCCCACTGGCGATAACGTCTGATCGGGCTTCTTCCGGCATTGATAGAATTCGGACGCGGGCGCGCGACGACATGGTACCGGCGTCTATAGTATGCATTCAGTGTCGTACAGATGGTCGTGAAGGTGAGGGTGTCGGGGTCTTGTGGCTGAAGTTTGGTGAGCAAGACATACATCTTCGATTGGTTCCAGGAAAGGAAATATGCACGCTGGTCTTCTTCTTTGGATATGTGATGAATTGCGAAGTGTTGTTTTATGCGCTTCTCGTAGGTCTCCCATTCTTCGACGTCGTCGTTGAATGCTGGGAACGGAGGCGGGGCCGTGGGTTGGCGGAGATTCCTGACTTCTGCAATCAGTTGTCTCTGAGATTCGAAGAACTGATGTAGAAGTCCTTGGAGGAACTGTTGCCATTCCGTAGGTGCTGCTGGCGTAGCCATGATGGTCGAGAGTTCTTATTCCAACCTTGTCGCCACTGAAGTGAACTACACTTAATGGTTCCTTGAGGTTTATTACTATGTACACAAACACTGGTAAACAATAACAAATGTGGTACAGTTAGCGGATGACCGTCGAGAAATTTAGCCTGGTCCTGATCCGGGGTAGAGAGAGACGGCTTCTACTTCTCGCGAACTTCCGGTGGTCTTCTGTAGTTGAAGCTGGTTCCGCGGTCAGGCCGGAACTGGCGGTGGAGCGGCCGGCTACGCTTATATAGGCGGCCTGGCGCAGGAATTCCGTTGTGTGGTAGTACGGCGACCTCTGTAAGAAATAGTCCCACTTAGCTTCTAGATGATTCTATTTGTTTTCCTGGTTTGTTTTGATGTCTCTGCGCCTGTTTGGAGTCGTATATGTATCCCGGCGTGCAGGCGCGTTGTGTGTGAGGTCTGCCTGGCAGGGGCCTTTACTGGCAGACTGAACAATATGGACTTTTGTGTGTTTCCTGAATATGTTTCACCTTAAGCATTGTATAACTAATTGTATGCTCTATATCAAAACAACATCTATGATGCATATGATCAAAGTTTTACTTTGCGTGGATAATTAATAGACTTATAATTTTCTCGGGTGACTAGCCAAGTTCACGAAGTGTTTACACACTATATTTCGGCGATGATATTCGCTGCTATCTTGATGGCGACAGTGATATTGATCGCAGAAATATTGTGTGGAAACACCTCGT
This sequence comes from Vandiemenella viatica, assembly GCA_031002005.1. Classification (NCBI taxonomy): domain Eukaryota; kingdom Metazoa; phylum Arthropoda; class Insecta; order Orthoptera; family Morabidae; genus Vandiemenella; species Vandiemenella viatica. The sequence continues at coordinate 72,777,950 of JARYHS010012519.1, forward strand.
TAACTGAGCTTCTCACTCAAGAACATTATAGTAACTTCAGAGATTTTACTCTTGGTTTTTCTGATGGAAATGCGTCAATCCGGTTTCAGCAATCATTTTAATCTTTCATCTGACACGGAGAAAATTTAAGCTTGTGTATGCCTGTATAACACTGTAGAGGTTAATTACTTTTCGAGGGATCTAAAATAACGAAGTAAAAAAAATTAGATTAAAGGCTGACGATGCTAATTACCTTTGTTCTTGAAATTAAGAACTGTGCTCAAGTTTCAACTAAGTCCAAGGTTTGATGTAATCACTGGTTTTGCTAGCATGTAGTCTGAACAGGATCATTAACCGACGTATCTCTCACACCGTTTTTATCTCATGTATTAAACCGCGAATGCAGATGCGAACTGTGGTATGTTAGCAGCTTTCGGATGTTCGTGATGGTTATGATTTGAATTTATCGAATGCTCTACTCGTTCTGCTAAGATTCGTAGAAATTATGTGATAAGGTTTCGCCCATGTATGTTTACAATTATTTAAATTGCTTTAGCAGCGAAACAACGTTATTTTCAAAGATGAAAGCTCAATATATATTTTCAGAAATAAAACAAATTTGAAATCATTATTTATATGATTCGCAATAATCGAGGACACAGTTTGGATAGCCATTGAAGTGCTCGTATTTATTGAGCTGCAGCATATTTGTTTATAATTCGTTATTTCCGCTAACACTAGAAATGTTTTTGAATAAAAGTTGTAGAAAGATTAATGTTCCACAGTTTTTAATCTAAGAAGGTATCTGATTTGATCTACAATAACTGAAAAATTATTTGTTTAATGAAATACTGAATATTTCACAAGATAACTCAAGGTCACAACTCCCCTTCCCCTTCCCTCTACTTCTCCGATATTCCGCCCTTTATTTTCCTATGTCTTCACTGTTATAAATCAACTGTCAGAACTTTTTTCTTTTGCGGTTCACAGTGGTAATCATCTGAGTCACTGGATATGTAAATTTAATCAGTCGTCTAGCGAAAACAATAATAATAATAGAACACAACATTAAAACAAGGGTCGAATCGGTGGAAAGGGGGTGGCGAGGAGAGATGAGGTCAGGTAGATTACAAAGCTAGTAGATTTACACAGGTATTAGGTTTTGATCTTAACCCATAATTATTATAATTTTACATCCATTTTTCTTAGGCAGTGAACGTTTGTGTTACCGGTCCGTGCAAAGGAGTGAAATTAAGCTTCACAACTCTACATTGTCAATATGACATGGTAGTAGAATCATAAATGACACGTTCGAATATTAGGGAAACTGCTCCAACTTTTAGTTACTCAGTGCTCCTAAGATTACACAGGAATCCCACGCGCTGTGGTGCACAACTTACTCATATTTCGATGTTAGAAAATTAAATATTAAAATTAAAAATTTTGATTTACTGCTTGTTGATTTCAACTTTTCGGGCACCAAGAAAAATAATTGATATAAAAAAACAATCCCTTTTGACATAATCTACAAAGGGTATAAACCAAATGAATATAGAAAATCGTTAATTTAATTCAAAATTTAAACGTCAAACAAATTTATTAATGATGTAGTTCATAAAACAATTGATGCACATTTGAATGACATGAAATGAAGTTGATTAACACTCAAGAAATTACAAATAATTGTACAAAACAGCTTTAGCACAGGAAACATTAGAGAGAACATAAAAGATTCTATCATTTGATTCGCATAACCAGGACACGACAGATTTTTAATGTTCAGATTTTGAATTTAGTTTGGAGCATGGTTATAATGTCGATATAAGCATTATCGATGTCTTGACTTCGTTGCTTGTATTCGAAATCCCAAGTACCTCGTTCTTCACTGGTTTGAGAGAATAATTTTAGGATAGATAAAAAATTTTATTGGTTTGAGGCGGCAAGCGTAGTGCGGCGACAGACGCCCGATTGGACAAGTGGGTCACGCGCGCATCAGCAAGTTTACGCGTGTGCGTGGTCACTCACACTGACGGTCACGCTGGATATGTTCGACAACTTGATGGAAGCTTTAGGTCATGGTCTGACCAGTGCATGCGCCAGTAAAACGTGACTAACTCACGTGGAAAATGTTCCAGAACATCGATGGAACACGGACGTCTTTGACTGCCCGGTAAAGGCTTGGTATGAGAGGATACTGTGAATACACTTGGGGTTTATAAATAGGCAGGTCAGTCGCAAGAGGGATCGCGCTGCCACTATGTCCGTCTGTGCGCCGTACCGGGGACCCGCCTCAAGCCCTGCCCACAGCGCCAGATGTGCTTGTAAGTGATGACTACTTGGTTGACTTTATGAAGATATGGACTTCTGTTGAAGGGGAGCTGCTAGAATTGTAACTAGTACCGATAGTGCAGAAAAAACCAGCATAGTTGTGAAGATTTGCTTATTCTATGAACACTTCCTTCTTCACAGCTAGTGGCTCAAGTCGAATAGAGCAATTTACTAACAGAGCCAGTCTAAGACCTCATATCCACTTCAGCACGCTCAGGCGAATGAGCCGCTCAGTGAAGCGAGCCGATCAAGTGTTGACGCCTGAGCACGCTCGCAACGAACGACAGCGAGCGCGCTCGGGGCGAGCCGATCGGTTGTCGGTATTTTGGAATGCTCAAAGGCGAGCCAGTGTGTGTTCGGCGCTCAGTGCTGACGGTATTTTGCGGTTTCTACAATGAGCGCGAGCACGCGGGACAATGAAACTTGCTTAACTCTAATTGATGAGTATGAATCAAAGAGGGTGTTATGGGATAGCTCCAGTATTATAATCGAACTAAAAAATAATGTGCATGGCGTGAAATCAGCGAGATATTAAACTATAGTATTGATGATGTAAAGAAAAAATAACAAGCCAGCTAGGGTCATTCAGGCGAGAACGATCAAAACAGAAGAGAATTTCTATAACGGGAAGTGGTAAGTCTTTTTTAATAGTATTTCTCACAGCTGAACGGATTTTGATTGAATTTGGTGTTACGAAATTCAGATCCTAAGTGCCTAAAATCATATTGATTTTGTGCCAGGCAATATAATTGTTTTACTAATTTTTATTAAGAACTTGAAATAAATGCCATAATTAAAAAAAAACATAAAAATAACCTTTAAATCTATATTTGTAAACACAAATTAAAAATAGGTACCAGCATTCATATATTTTTGGAGTGACTCAATAGTGCCATCACAGACCACCCGTACTAAACAGATGATGCTTTGTTTATATACTTTGAACATATACTGCAGGCAAGTGTAGGGACTTCCTGAGGCTAGAAATCTTAAAGTTATTATAAATTTTATCTTCTGGTGGGATCGCCTCACGCATAGGCATATCGTGCATTTTAATATGAGGTCCAACTAATGACAGCAAATGTTCGAAATCGATGTCGTAAAGTTTTTAAATAGCTCATTGTCTTCTTCTAAAGTCAATTCGCGGTATAAATTATTAAGATAATTTCTTCTCTGACGATAACTTTCTCTAATCCATTAACTTGGTAATTTTCTTCTCTGTTTTGACATCGTATAGATAATAATAAAGGCCGCAGCTACGCGTGACGACACGTCAATAACCGAGCGTTTTCTGAGCACTGAAACCAGGCTCGTTCGACCAAAATTTCTTTTTCCTTGAGCACGCTCTAACGAGCGCGCTCAAATCAATGAGCGGCTCATACGCCTGAGTGTGCTCAAGTGGATACGAGGCTTAACGTCTAATCTTGGAAAAAAAACTGAGGAGCTACCTTCAGGAGATTCATCGAACAAGTAAGTCAGTCATTGTATTGGTCTACCAGCCGACAACCACCAGCCATTCCTGACTAACGGCTAGTAATAAAAACGAGTCGCTACACTGGTACATACCGGTCGGTTATAGTTCTTTATCAAACGGCACTATAATTGCTGCAAGTAGGAATGTTATGTCGCAGTTTATCGGCCACAGACACTGATACATCAAGTATTTAATTTCTCTGTCGAACAACATGTTCGATATGTCTTGCATCCATGTTAGTTGAATAGCAACTCTGATGTCCCGCAAGTTATAGTAGCCTGTATCAAGCATGGAGCTGCAGCAGTAAGAGTAGTAACATCTCTCTGCCAAAAGAACGCAAGTGAGCGAGTATTTAAGTGCGCAAATCTCATAGTAAAAAAAAACACCAATTCACTTTCTTGACGCCGATATTCTTGCATTCTCTTTGTCCCACTAGTTGATTCGTGTATTCTCCAATAATGGCGTTTTATCAGATTTCTCGCTCGATGATATGCCACGAAAGCTACAGAGTTTAATAACAATTAGATTTCTTGCTGAGTTCTTAATCATCCTTTAAGAGGGTTTTGTGCTTAGACAGTGTGTCTTATTATGCTTCTTTGGTTAACCTTCAATCCTTTCTAACTGTCAATCAAGCTTACATTTCTCTGTGACCTCCAGCTGACGGCCATTTCTGTCCGTCTCAAGTGGTAATTTTTTATGTTTTCATGTCTCATAGACGTCGAGGTCATTAGATTCAGGAAAGAGCTGGGGGGAGGGAATGAAAAGGAATTCGGCCAAGTTATTTTGAATAAACAATCCTAGCATTAGCCTGGTGTGATTGGACGAAACCAGGGAAACCCAAAACTGGATTTTTTGGCGAGGATTCGAACCAACGTCCTCCAGAATGCGAGGCCAAAGTGGTATCGCTCACCCACCACCCTCGGTTCAAGTGGTTCCTTGCCTTGGTACCTGTCTGCCGCTCACTCATCCGCATTCTAGTCTTTCTCACACTATTCAATATTCATTAATATTATTAGTTTTTATATTTAACTAAATACAAACGAGGTAGCATGGTACAATTCCATTCCTCCGTTTCATTTAAGCATGGCTTATTTCAGTTAACGGAAGTAAGGGGTCAATACAAGCTCCTAATAGCTGTGAACGCTGTTGTACATTTTAAATTTGATAGTGGCTAGTGCATTCCATGAGTCGAATTTAGAATAAGGTGTTGGGAAACAGGACGGGGAATGGTAAGTGGAATAGTGAGAGGAGTGATGGGAACGAGAGGGAGGAGATCGAAGGGAAGGTGAGATGTTATATGGCTTACTACACCACGAAACTTGACATTAATGGCAATAAAAAGCTATTTATATGTAATAAAGTGTACTTTAATAGTGCTATAGTTACCCCCACATATCTAACCTGTAATGTGTTATTCCGCATATTTTCTGGGTCCTGTGGTAAGAATACCCTGTTATGGGATCTAGATGAGTCTCAACTAGTACCATATAAGGGAAAATGGAATAATACTAACTTTGTTTCATGAAAATTTTAAATCTAATTTCATATTTAATTTAATTTAATTGCAATGGAGCACAGGCTCCGGTGGAAATTTCCCTACACACCCATCTTCCCCCTATCCTGCACCTACCTATATTTGCCCTCTACAAATTTTATCCATAAATTCTTTCAAAGTTTTCGGTAAATTATTCATCATTTCTCTTGGTAACTCATTCCAATCCCTGACACCCTTACCTAAAAAAGAGAATCTTCCCACACCCTTGTGCCTGAAATCGAGTGCCAGCTTGTGGTCATGGTCATCTTTTCCCTTCCATGCACTACTTTCATACCTATTGCAATATCTTTCCATGCCTCATCGCCAGTATTCGCCCTGTACACTCCCATGACCCTCCTCATCCTCCTCCTGTCTTGCAATGAATCCCATTCCAGCTCCTTTATCATATCCGTCACTGATTGCATTCTGTGATAATTTCCAGAAACAAATCTAGCAGCCCTTTTTTGCACCCTCTCCAACTCCTGTATTTGATACGTAAAATGAAGGTCCCATACTACACTACCACATTCGAGCAATGGTCTGACCAAAGTTTTGTAACCCAATTCTTTGACTTCTCTCGTACATCCCCTCATCACTCTCTCCAACAAGTGCAGCACTTTGAAACCTTTTCCTACCTCCTGTCCTAAGTGTCCTGCCCAGTTAAGTTTGTTATCAAAAGTAATTCCAAAGCACGATTAAAGCACGATTTGTACGTACGCTTGGTTAGATAAGTTGACTTAAATTATAGTGAAAGATTATAGGTTCCTTATAAATAAACAATTAATAATTTCGAAGCAAATTTAACATGAGAACTCTGCCTATTAGTAGAACATTTATACTTAACTACGGTTACTAATCGGTTGATACATTAGGTGGTACAATTGCATAACATAATGTGTCAGTACCTATACGAAACAAATACTTAGTTTTGGATTTATAGGCTACAATCAAAAATACGTTTCTAAAGTTCTTTTTTCTAATCCACTTTGAGGTCGTTATATCTGAGAGAATGCTGAGATAGGAAAAATACTATAAATAATCACATCGTAGGCTTCGAGTGTATACCAAATAATTTTTCTTTCTAAGCACAAATTATCATATTATCTTCTGGTTATGGCAATTTATCTGTTTCGACAAATTAACAGTTACTATATAGACAGTTCACTCAACATAATGGCTGGAAAAACATTCTAAACGTAGTGCTTTGTAAACATGTTCTGCTGTATGGCCGCGAAAACTTCTATTTAATTACGCGGGGAGTAAGTACCCATTGAGACGAGAATGAAATAGGCCATGGCTTATCTCAATGAATTAGGCTGGAGTAATTTTTAGCAAATGTTGGAAATCGTGAATTTGGACGACTATACAGGGGATCGGAACCCCAAGTTATCGGATGCTTGATGATAATCACCAATCAGGCATAACTTGTTAGTTACCTTGCGCTTCTTTCCTGTTACCATTCATTGTGATAATATGTTCAAATTAAACATTTCTCTGTTTGGTAAACGGCTCATAATGACAACAAAAAGGAAAAGATTCCGTGGTTGCGACAGCACTTGCCGCTTCGCGTAGTTTTCGTGGAGGTGGAGCTCTTCATTCCGCATGCAATCTACGGTACTGCGGAGTATACCCTGTTCATTATCATCTGGTGGCTAAAGCTCATGTTCTCCTTGCTATGCTTCTCATCTGTTTCCAGGCGGCCGAGAAGCAAATTGTCCCCATCACATGAAGGTGTAAGGGCAACGGAGTGGGGATAGAACCGAATGACCTTGAGCCGGCTCTGTTATCTGAAAGCACGAATAGATGACGTGGTCTGTACTAGGGATGTAAAGGAGCTACGCATCCGCCAAGTATAGAAGGAACTACCGCGTGAAATCCTACCTCCGCGTTCGCAGTTTTTTATGATGTATAACGGAGATATTGTTTACATTGCAAACATATTATTCTTTCTCTCTATAATAGATTCGGTGGATCGTCACTCAGCTAACAACAACGTGGTTGTTTTTTTTTCTGACGATCCTGAACATAACGGTGTTATTACCTAAGAAACGAATTTAAAAGTTTTGACTTGCTTGTAAAATGACCTATTCACGGCCCAACTTAAAGGACATCCATGTAGAACTACCGTAGGATATACTCAAGCCACTAGAAGGAGGTATAACAAGATGCAGTTGTTCCAACTAGTACTTTTTCGCGGTACACCAAAGTCCTTATAACACACTCCTAGGATGCTTCCTCCAATCAAGGTCCAACGCTACATTTTTTTTTTTTTTTTTTTTTTAGGAATGGCATTCGGCCTTATAGCTATTCAGCCAACAACTACGGGTTTTTTATTATTATTTTTTTTTATTCCTACTTTGTGTATATAGTATCTTCTGGTATTACTCATGAGCACAAGTGAAAGGACAACACAGCACGGACCCAACACTTGATTAAAACACGCATGCCCTATGCCGGACTCGAACCGGCGACCCTTGCAATGCGAAGCCCTTGTTGGACGGTAGAGACTCGTGTTGGTTGTCTGGGAGTCCAACAACATCCAACATGTCCTACATGTAGTCCTGCAATCCCTTTCACTCAAAAAGAGTTCTTTATCGAAATATTGGATCGTCGTATGTCCTTCAAACTGAATTATGAATGAGTCACTAGAGCGGTGGATAGGCGGGTGGCATGGCCTTGTGCTTGTCGCTCGAATTAGTCAAGCCGCAATCTCTGCAAAGTTCAGATGACAAAAATTGCTTTGTTGACCAGTTCGTAGGTAGGTAAATAATTTAATTCACTTATGAAATCATTTCACTTTTTCGTTGTAGAAAGATGATTCTAAAATAAATCAATATGGCACTATTATATGGGAAGAGACTTAGCTAGTGAAAACATGTAGAATTTGGGATAAGAAATATACTAATTACAATATTACAGTCAAAATAATTATAAATTTATTTTTAAACCTCTGCATCCGCTTCCGCAAATAATCCGCATCCGCGTATTTCAAGTACTGAAAATCCTCATCTGCATCCTCATCCGCAAATATAACCTCCGTTACAACCCTAGTCAGTACCATGCTCCGTCTATTAACGACAACAATTTCCTTAGGTACTTCCGGTTCTGTAATAGACTTAAGAAAAATATGTATATCCGTATCTCTTTTCAGACTGTTTGATCTCAGCTTCGGTTAGTTAGGTGGCACGCGAACCAGTGTTATCAGACCGTATTCACTTGTTGTTCCTGATTAAGTGTGGCTTTTAGCAAATAGTGTGTGGAAGCAGCACCCATTGTTTTCACGTCTGTCGCGCCGCCAACCCTGTAATTGTTAGCGGCCACTGTGACACAATCGCACTCGCAAAATGATGTTTCCCATCGCAGCACTGGCCGCACTGTTAACTCAGTCGGACAGTGACTAAAACCACAGTCTGGATTGCGGTTTTGTTGGTAGAAGGGGGAGAGACATCCCACAATAAAAGTTAATTTACTATTATATAATAACGGAAAGAATTACATACACCGTAAGAAAAATAAATTAAAATGTTTTGGTCTCGTACGAGGAATAAACACCTGTAGGTCGAACAAGAAAACAGTCAACCACATTTCTACATTAGATAATACCACAGTACAGCTAAAAGAAACAAAAGGGGATCTGGGAAGATACAGTTAATTTCAAATATCTTAGGTGATTTTCTGATGCAGCAAATCTGATCTTTGAAACAATATAAAAACCAATGAAAGTGGTGTTAGATGAACACAGGCAGACAATGAGCATGGAGAAGCTCTGGGAGGCATAGAAGGAACTGTTTTTTTCATTCGCCTATTCATTCTGTTGAGCTGCTGTAAGCCCAAAAGCTACAGCCTTTCAAAAAAAAAAAAAAAAAAAAAAATGTTCGGGTCTGTCGTAAGAAACACTTTGCATTTGCAAAATAATAAAATCAACGTAAAACTGAACACATTCATTAATTCATGTTTACAGAAAACCACGGTAGCTTCAAACGTTCTCAATACTTTGTCTCATAATTTTTTGTCACCAAACATGCACGAGACTTGTCCTATTTTTTCAACAATTGTTTTTGTGAGATAGCTATTAACATCATCTCGAATAGTATCCATTGCTTGATACAAAAACGTGTGTGAATCACAATACAACGTATACCAGTTAGAAATCTCATACGGTTCACAAATAGATGTTCATTATCACTTATCACTTGCATTTTAAAAGATGTGAAATCCAAACAAAAAATGCATACTTGTTTAGTTCTTCAAACGAAAAAACATAGCTAATAGTTTTCGGGAAAGTAAGTAAACATTTTAATTGATAATGCCCTTTCTCTAACCCGTTTAGGAAATCCTTAGAAATATTGAAGGTAATGTTACTGTGTTGCTACTGTATGAAATATAATTCAGCATGTTACAATACTTACAAACATTATACTATCATTCATAAGTAAACGAATGATAACTATAACAGTTATATACTTGCTGCAGGTTGAATATTTCACATACGATAGTTGAAACATATTGAGGCAAACAACTTTAAGGATGTTCTTTGGCACAAATGCTGCTTTTAGCGCTTAGCAGTCAGCAGAACAGTTGAATAATTTTTTTCTCATACTCGGTGACAATTTCGATTATCTTCGATACCAGTTGTATATTTACAGCGAACGCAACAAGTTCCATGATAAATTTCTCACACAGGTCAAGTTACAAAAATGCTAGTTTACAGAAATTGACCTATGTTACATATTAATGGTTGCAACATTAAACGAATCCTTTCTTACCTAGCTTTTATTTCAGCACAATTATCCAGTGTTCATTCACCTTACAGTATATTTCTTCTCCCCAAAAAAGTAAAAGTTGGTTCAGTTTAATAATAAGAATACAGTCATTTAAAAACTACAGAGATAAGCATCAAGAGGAAGCGAAAGAGAAAAGGTAACATAGTACTAATGGCTACTTCTGAGACTATAAATCAAAATGAATTTCGTGGGAGTGTATAATTCTGTATTATTAACTGTTGACACTTTAATGGACCAACATTTTGCGTATCAAATACAGGAGTTGGAAAGGGTACAAAAAAGGCTGCTAGATTTGTTTCTGGAAATTATCGCAGAATACAATCAGTGACAGATATGATAAAGAAACTGGAATGGGATTCATTGCAAGACAAGAGGAGGATGAGGAGGGTAATGGGAGTGTACAGGGCGTATACTGGTGATGAGGCATGGAAAGATATTGCAGTAGGTATGAAAAGTAGTTCATGGAAGGGAAAAGATGACCATGACCACAATCTGGAACTCGATTTCAGGCACAGGGGTGTGAAAAGATTTTCTTGATTAGGTAAGGGTGTCAGGGATTGGAATGAGTTACCAAGGGAAATAATGAATAACTTACCGAAAACGTTAAAAGAATTTAAAGTTAAAATTTGTAGAGGGTACAGGATAGGGGGAAGATGGGTGTGTAGGAGAATTGCTACCGGAGTGTGTGCTCCATTGCAATTAAATTAAATTAAATAGTAGTGCCAACATTTATAAAGAGAATGGTTGACGATCTAATCAATCTAAGCACCACACTAGTATTTAATTTTCTTTGTTTTTATGGCTTAACGCCCCGTCGACGTTGAGGACATTAAAGGAGAGAAAGGATTTGATGAAGGAACGGAAGGAAATTCTGTCTTTTCCTTTTGAAGGAACCATCTCTGCGTTTGCCTGGTGTGATTTGCAGAAACCATGGAAAAACCAAAACTGGATGGCAGGACCGGGATTCGAACCCGTGTCCTCCCTAAAGAAAGTCTAAGGCTGTACCACGCATCCACTACTCTGGGTACTATCTTGGTTAGAACTCCTGTCTCTTTCTAGTTTCCAGAATTATAAAGGTCTTAAAAGTAATGATACCGACTTCCAGGTCAGTTTGTTTTGCATGCATTGTGTAATAGTGGTAAGTCCTCTTTATCGCCTCATCCCAAGTTCCACAACTTACAAGACTACCTTTAGTTCAGCCCCCGAGTCTTGTGCCAACCTTACAGGCCCTCCTGTTCAAATATTACGGCGATAAATTTACAAGTTGCCGCCTCCTTCCCCCAGAACCTGGAAGGGATCCCAATATTGCCGGTGTGGGTCGTGTGGGATTTGTCTGCGGTCTCCCCCACCATTCTCCTCTCGATTGCCCCGATACTATATGGTTATAGTATGCGTCATGTTCGTTTATATGGGGTTATGCAGGTACTCGTTGGAATGGCGCTCGGCAATTCGGCGAGGGAACTTCGGATTTATTGTGTAGGCGGCATTGTCCCCCAGGTGAATGTATGCATCTGAGCGTATCGATTGTTCGGAATGGATGTTAAAATCTGAACGGCAGCTGGAAAATGCCCTCCGGAAGCAAGTGTACTGGTCTTTTTAGTGGAATCTGGGGTCACATCAACGCAGTGATATGTCGATCACTGCCCTTCAGACCAACAAAAGGTTGTTTACGAAATGTATACCAGGAATTACGGCTCTTTTATTCTGCAGGAAGGTGTATCAGGGATAACAATTCAACGACCTCAGCTTTATTTAGGTACGGTATGCTCTAAAACTGGGTACTCGTATCAAACAACGGAGACGGTATGATTTTTTGCACTTGTAATCTGCTCTGTTGCAAAAACATTGCAGCTAACAACAATAAACAATAATCGAAGACGGTTCCTTTACTCCTAGTGTAACATATTAAAAGCACTAATTCACTAAATATAAACACAAGATATTTGTTACTTTTATCATTTATAAGAGCTGAAATACAATCACTTTAATGATGTTTATATATCCATCTATTTAAATAGAAATTCAAATCTGAGGGAAATGTTATAAGTTTTCTCTCTCAAAATATAAATCGTCAAATGCGGAAGTTGTATACGGTAGGAGTCAGTGAGTTTCATGTCTCATTTTTTACGGTGACCTTGAATGTTGAATGATACTAACTCTTCTGACAGCCAGTCAGCTAAAATAGAGCAGGACACATGTAATTGTTCAATGTTGCGTTCAGACTCGTTTTCTCTACAGTCATTTACTGAACAAATCTTACACGTCTGGCAGGAAACAACTTCAGACTGAATCAAGCAAAGAATGATTTTCGAGAATTGTATTCACTCACGAGTTCAGCCAACGAGAGAACAGAATAACTCTTTTGTGCAAGAATATTACAGAATTGAACATTATGATAATTAAATAACGTAAAACTTTCCAAAAAACACAATTAAAAGTAGCAGTATATTTCTGTCTTATTAATCTTAGACGGAACTGCTGTTATTAATATGAATATGGAACAGAAGCGCAATTTAGCTCTAACCTAACATTATTTCAACAGCTAATTTCACAATTTTGAAGTAGGTAAATTGTAAGCTAGTTACCTGTAAAAAGTCTATTGTTGTTTCAACTAATTAACTGCTGTTATTATACTGTTTCACTATCATCTTTTTACATTTACTAATTTACGAACTTTAATTTTAACGACTTACTAGCTGGTGCCCACGACTTCGTTCGTGTTTGTAAAGAATTTGGATTGACAGCTACCGACATCTAACCACCATAGTGCACGATGGGAGACTCGATGCTATTACTACACACAAACGCCAGTCATCTGCGCTATGTAGTTCAGGCAGCAAAGTTAAATATACGGACACACATGTCTTAGGTCGAAATACGAAAATATCCTTGATCGACCACTTTCAACCACCATATCTCCCACATTTACCGAAATTCGGCCAGCGTTGTGATCGATGGGTGACTCTGTGCTACTAAAACACACAAATACCAGTGATTTGCGCTAGATAGTTTTGGCTGAAAAGTGATACACCATGACACATACGTCTTAGGCAGAAATATGAAAGAGCCGCAGGTGGAACAATTTCAACCATCATATCTCCCACACTCCCATAGCTACCGACATCTAACAACCATAGTGCACGATGGGAGATTCGATGTTATTACCACACACAAACATCAATTGTCTATCCTATGTAGTTGTGGCAGGAAAGAGAAGTATAAGGATAGACAAGTCTTTGGTCGAAATATGAAAATGCCCTGCATCGATCACTTTGAACCATCATATCTCCCACATCCCCAAAGCTATCGGCGTTCGGCCAACGTTGTAAGTACTGGTGACAGAAAAAAAAATTAATAGAATATTTCTTCAAAAGTTACAAGTTTGTTGATAAGCTAGCAATTTACATGGAACATAAAAGTGGATAAAATATGCAAACGGTCATTCACGCAATTGATTCCACGAAAAACTGTAGCTGCGAACCCCCTGTTGAACGCAGACTGTGCTGTAAGAATGTATTAGCCAATCATAAAACACGTTTAAATTATAATACTTAAAATATCGAATTCTCCTTCAGGTTAACCTTATTATGAAGACAGAAGTGTTTTATTAAAGTCCTGAATAACACTGTACCTTTATATGTAACGCAAATTACACAAGAAATTTCACAAATTGATAGTAGATATTTTCTTGGGTTTATTGAGTATGTGGTCGGTAAACTAATATTAAAATTATGGAAATAATAGTCACACAAATAATTGTGTTACCTTGGGTATTAAGTACTAGTACAACACTAACCGCCAAACACAATTATTTCCCCAACTTGCACTGGCTGTTGTAAAGAAAAAGTAATTAGGTGGAATGATGTTGGTATTCGATTGTCTGTAAGTGAAATGTTTTGTTTGAGAGCTATTAAACTTTTACGTAACAACACAACATCACCAAATTTTATTTAAATATGTTTTTTGCTATATGGCGACCGTAATAGAAATCAATTATTTAATCAATTAACTTATTAATTAATCACTTAATCACAATATATTGTAAAAAATCGATAGCTTATTAGCAAACAAAAAACCGATAAAATTAAGTAAAACTTGTAACGTTCTGACCTCATTACCTGATTTAAAATCGTAATTAATGTTATTATTTTATTGAATGATCATGAAAGGTAGAACTTGCGTGAATACTTTATATGAGAAATCACAAATGGTTTTATTTCAATTACTGACATGACATATACAACAAATTAGTTTAAATTAATCAGTTGTCCTTCTGTGGGCGCCAGGGTATTTTATATAAAATACACAAAATTAAACAGTAAACAAATTCAATATTTTGACTGTTCACTTCTGAAAGATATGATTGCTCCGGGCTATCTGCAGGGTCGTAGCTGGGCAATGCTATGAACTTGCACTTGTAGCTAGCACAATGTCCTTCATATGGCGATATATAATTACCGAATTTTAATGTCGGCCACACACACTGGATGAAGTTTTCTGCTCTGCTACGGAACAGTGTGGCACAGTTCCTCAGGACATCCTTTGCCTGAGCACATCCACTCAAACAAAGTGCCTGATGTCCCGTTACAGGCAGCACAGTTCAATTAACGCACAGACAGTGCACATCGACCGATCGTCCTTGCCGGCCGGCACCGAACGTTTTCCGTGCCACATGAAAATCAGAAAATCCCGTCCGTCCATCTGTAAATTTACCTGGCTAGCATAATACAATACTCCCCTCTCCCAGCGTCGCATCACCCCAGCAAAACTCGCCCGCCAGTTCTAGGAACCTGCCACCTGGCCAGCTGACATTCCTGACCAGCCGCTTAGCACCCACAAGCTAACTAAAATATTCTCCATTAAAAATAAATTAACATATAGTTTATTAATGTAACTAATGGTCACAAGACGCGTTAGTTACAAACTTAAAGAGAAATAAAAAGTTTCTAAATAGTTATGAAGACTTTAATTCCGTACGAAAGACAGAAACAATTTAACTTATCTTTAACTAGCTCGTACCCGCGTGGAATAAGAATTTTTTTCCAGAATTAAATATAGAAAGTTGTTGGTAACGAAGGATTGGTCCCAAACAATATTGAGTCGGAATAATATGACAGGAAAGCTATCACTATATCATTGTACCGTCGAACCTGTCTCTTGAAGAGAATCAATTTCCAACATATTGCTGTCACCATTCGATAAAGTCTCAAAATTTCGTGACTGCAACTGTTAATCATACTGGAAAAATATCATGTGCCCTTCATACAGATTTCCTTATAAAATTCCATCACAACGATATAGCCATGTAGTCGTCAAAACGTAACAAAAAGACATAGACTTACTTCCGTATTTATAATAATACTAGCCTCGTACCGGCGACTTCGTACGCGTGGATTAAGAATTTTTTTGCCAGAATTAAATATAAAAAGTTGTTGGTAGCGAAGTATTGGTCCCAAACAATATCGAGTCGGCATAATATGACAGGAAAGCTATCACTATATCATTCTACCGTCGAACCTGCCTCTTGAAGAGAATCAATTTCAGACATATTTCTGTCACTATTCGGAAGATTTCAAAATTTCGTGACTACAAATGTTAATCATGCTGGAAAAAATATCCTGTGCCCTTCATACAGCTTTCCTTATAAAATTCCATCACAACGATATAGCCATATAGTCGTCAAAACGTAACAAAAAGACAGAGACTTACTTCCGTATTTATATTAGTATTACTGTGGTTCACACTCACACAATGACTGCGAACAACACCTGAGGGATGATTATAACGTAAAAAAGTGTAAACCTACAAAATTGCAAGACTACCTACGATTTGCCTCGCATTGCACCCCTAACTTTATAATATCTACAGTTTAACATTCAATCCAAATAACCTACGGCCCAGGCCTGACTCTTACGATGAAAAACCATTTTTAAAAATCTTAGCCACCACGGAGATTTGAACCGGAGACCACGACGTTCGTAAGCAAGCTCTTTAGCCAGTGAGCTGCCAGTTCACTACACGGAAACACGGTCTGGAGACGTCCACATCCAACGTGTCTGCCTATCGCCGTATTTCGAAGTTATGAGACAACATGTGTTATTTATACAGATAATTTTTCAACCAAATGTAGACAGTATATTTCTCCTTGTTTCAAAGAATAAGTGTGCAAAGTTTCATCGAGATCAGATGAAAACTGTGGATTTGTATGAAGAACAAACAAACCAACTAACAAACAAATATACATACATTCATCTTTATACATAAAGATTATGTACCAAGTCTTAGCGGTGCTGAAATTTAAATGAATATTACTACTGTACGGCTGATAGCGATGAGGAAGGAATTCGACTAGATCGGTGTGATTCCTCGGTGCTCAATGAACGTGACCCACAGAAGCTGTGACGGGCTTGCTATACGGATTGCCACGGGTGGTGAGTACGGAGCCGTGTTGGAGCGGCCATAATGGCTCTGCTCCGGTCTGGCATCCGTCAGAAACAGGCGGGACACGAATCTTCGCTTAGCTCACGTTCACCGCCCTCGCCGATCCCGGCTTTTTCTGACTGCTTCGGCCGACAATGTGGCTGTGTCAGGAGGCGGGTCATCCTCCACGGCAGGTTTGTAGGTAAGCGTGTCAGCTGGGACCGAACAAGAGAACTCTTCGGTCCTGAAAGATTCTTCAGAGAAGGCTCCAAATGATGCACCATTTATCGATGATATTACATTTTCAATACCAGCGATTATTATCTATAAGCTATAACAAATGCACACAAATAGACTTTGGCTACTTTCATATATACAGGATGTTACAAAAAGATACGGCCAAACTTTCAGGAAACATTCCTCACACACAAACAAAGAAAATATGTCATGTGGACATGTTAGTGCTCATTTTAGTTTCGTTAGTATATACTGTACTTCCTCGATTTACCGCTCGTATTGTCGACGGCTGTGATACAATACGCCATTCTCCAGGGCTGCATCAGCGCATCAGGGATTCCATGCGACGGAGGGTGGATGCATGTATCCTCGCTAACGGAGGACATTTTGAACATTTCCTGTAACAAAGTGTTTGAAGTCACGCTGGTACGTTCTGTTGCTGTGTATTTCCATTCCATGTTTAATGTGATTTGAAGAGAAGTAATAAAATGAGCTCTAACATGGAAAGTAAGCGTTTCCGGACACATGTTCACATAACATATTTTCTTTGTTTGTGTGTGAGGAATGTTTCCTGAAAGTTTGGTCGTACCTTTTTGTAACATCCTGTATATATTGATTCACCACGGTTTCCTAAAATTATTCAAGCTGAATACAGTTATAGTACCAAAAAAGTTTATTGTTTAATTCCTTCCCTTTCTGTAATACCAGTTCTCTTTACTGAGCGTGATGGGTGAACGGTTAACGTTCTTGCCTCGCATTCGGGAGAACGCTGGTTCGAATCCCTGTCCGGGCATCCAGATTTGAGTTTTCCATAGTTTCCCCAAATCACTGCAGGTGAATGCCGGGATGCTACCTTCAAAAAGGCCATGGCCTAATTCCTTCTCATTACTTGTCCCCAGTCCCTCCCGCCGTCAACAAGACGTAAAGCCAAAATTAAAAAAAAATCTTCTGTTTATACGCGTCATAAAACTATAACCCCCTTGTTTTAAAATTTAGAGTGCTGAATTGGAGCTTCCTGCGAAAAGATTGGAAAGGGATAGCAGACGCATTTACGGATTCATATTATGTATCAGTTCCACGATGACCTGAATAGGTTGTATCGCGACAGTACTGTTTAGTGGATAAAATAACTTCTATGTCATTCAATTGTAGGCGATAAAATATTTATTACAACGAAAGTGTACAGAAAAAAAATATTAATGATCCTGAAAAATTGTGATTTGATATTATTAAATGTATACCGCCTAAGAACGGCTTTTGTTACGAATGTTATTTACGTTAATCAGCTATGAGTTGGTTTAATGGACAAATGGTCTTAAATATCATGGGACCAATAAAAATGAAATGGTCGAAGGGCTAACTTTAAAGGACGGAAAATTGGAAACTATTAAAGAACTGTAAGGCTAATAAGGGTAAATTATGGGTAGTATTTAGTATATTGGGAGAGAGAAATAATATAATAGAGTAATTAAAGGCTATAGTTAAAGATATCTTAGAAACTAAGCTCATGCGGGAGCCATTAGGCGGAATGACGCTGTTACGTCAATCTCCAGACTCTTCGGCACCCTGAACGAAAGGATAGTCAACCAACTTTGGAAAATAAAATCTCGCCCTTGTTAGGGGAGCAAGAGACTTAGATCACTGGTTTTTGTTCATTAGTGCCCATAAGCTATAAGTGCTATGCTAAGCCTCCTGAGTTTTGTTTATCGACAGTGGCAGTTTCGTCTTCAGTTGGACGAAAGAAAAACCCAATCGTTGGCGCTCGCTTAGGAATTGCATTAGAGGGGTTGTTATAAAAAGCCTATCGCACGCGGATTCGCTCTCAGTTTGCTCGCTGAAGACCAGTTAGTTTGATCAGTGGCGAAGCTGCGCTATGAAGATAACCTTGCCATGCTTCAAGTAAGATAAGCTATACTCTCTCTCTCTCTCTAACTCCTTGTGTTTAATATTTTCTCTCATTTATGTGCAGTGCTAAAATTAATGTGTGTTCTGTAGAGACGATTTTCAAAGTTGATAAAAGGGACAAGATAATAGAATCTATTTGGAAGCAGAGAATAGTAAGCTTACGAAGAAATTATTAGTTAATTGATGTGCCGAAGTTTAGAGTAATAATAAATGTGGAACTTGTTTTATTAACTGATTTTATTGTAGTTCTGCCGAGACAAAACCCTGTATTATGATTTCTTATGACTCTAAGGAGCACTCTTTGGTGTAAGAAGCCCGATTAATAGAACGAGGCACAAAAAGGAATAACCGGGTCATAAAAAGAATCAAAGTAAAAAGATAAAAGAGACAAATAATAAGGGAGATCTTACAGTAGCTTTGCGAAATGCTGATAGTTTCTGCCGGCTGTGAAATCAACGATGTTCATAACCTGTCCCGGTATAAAGGGGACCTACAGGTTTATCGGGAATCCGAACCACGGAAGCGTTCAAATGTATTCCACACATACTAAGCAAGCTATACCAGAGTTGAATGAAAGGTGTAAGATTTTCGACATTCTGAGGGGACAGTGAATCGAACCTAGAACTTTTAGATCCCCAGTCAGGCAACTAACATAATAGCTGGAGTACTAACATCTGTATTTTGAGGATAATGCAAACACAATCAAGTACCTGTTACGTACGACGAAGCGTTAGTGTCGTAGTAGCAGAGATACCGTTCTGGGAGCTCGGTGTAAGGCACTTGACTGCTAAACTCAAGGTCCCGGTTTCGAATTCCGCTGTGGTCAGGAGCTTTTTTCTTATGAGGGAGGCCAGGTCGCTCCGTTGTTCGGATTACACGTAAAGCTGTACCCCTAGTGTTTCACACCTGTGATCCGCGAATAGGGGGTGGCTCGGGCAGGCAGATTATTAAAAATTTAATTTTAATTGAATTAAAGATGATATAACAGAAAATAAGTTAGTAACAGTTGTTCAAATAAAACTGATTCACTAATCGTGCTGGTAAGGCTATAAGACAGTATATGCCATAAGCCTATGACTTATACTCTAAAAAAATATTTCTGCGACCAGGAAAAAGTCTGCTATTTGAAGAAAATGACAGCGTTGCTACTATAATAAAATAAGTTTCCCGCTGGCATCAGAGAGAGTGGGATTCCTACATGGATTTAGATAGTATTGTTATAAGCGTGGGTATTATGGTAGGTTCAGATGAGGCGTTTTACGGGCGACTAGAGTAGCGCGTCTTAAAATAGCGCATTATTTTTGTTGCGTCCAGATGACGCTTTGGTCGCGCGAATATGTAGATGTCGGTATACGGAATAGATTTGGACGAAGCTGTTGTGTTGTTTCTTGCGTACCTACCGAGCGTGGTGGTGTAACGGCTAGCGTTCTGGCCTCGCATTCGGGAGGATGGCGGTTCGAATCCCCGTCCGGGCATCCAGATTTGGGTTTTCCATGGTTTCCCCAAATCACTCCAGGTGAATTCCGGGATGCTTCCTTCAAAAGGCCATGGCCAAATTCCTTCCCATTCCTTGCCCCCCATCCTTTCCCGTCTCTAAAGACCTAGTTGTTATAGGAGACCTTAAGCAGTTAAAAAAAAGGACGATATAGGGATCATCTAATTTTAAGTGACTTAATGACTCACAGTATGTTTATAACTCTATATCCAAATTTAAGCAACGATGACAGAAACCTTCCTTTATAATACCAAAAAAATCATCAAAAGCCTTCACTGACATGCAAACTACTTGCGCATGTCATTGGAGTCTTTTGATGATTGTAAAGGAGGATTTATCTCGTTGTGAAAAGTATTATTTCTGCAGAAAAAATAACAGTAATTAAGGTAGTAAAAAATATACTTAAACGTGTGAAAGTATTTGGCTTTAAAAGAAAATGTGGCAAAAAGTTGCTGCTTAATTTAATCTAAATGAAAGTAACACAGTAAGCGATTACAACTGGCACTAGGTTTATTACTGAAATAATTCAATACATTCAGAATCTTACGAGTCATTTGATGGTAGTAAAGTTGGGTGGAGTGGTATTTGTGAGTTCACGCATCAACTGTCGTGCGACTACTAGACAGAGCAACGTCATCACTAGTATCTCGAATCGCACATAGAAAGCTGTTCCTGAGCGCGAGTCGAGATTGCGGTGTAGTGTTCGTGATTCAAGCGCGAGCACCAAAACGCGTAACTGCATATGGACACAGTAAATGGACCTCCAGTACCTCACAATCGCCGAATTACTCGAATAGTTCGCAAAAGGCCTTAAGGGACCACTATACGTGCCTATAGAGGCTCTATCAATCTCCCTTAGCCCTTAGGTTAAAGGATTCTTGTAAGAAGTACTTGCCGTCTTGGCATTGCCTTCTTTTATTTGCTGTTTCCGTGTAAGTGCTTCTTTTACTTTTATATTTTTCCTTTCTGTTGAGTCTTTTTAATAAATATTATTTTTTAAATTTATTTATTCTAATTATTTTTTTATTTTTATTATTTTTAATTTTTTTGTATATATTTACTTAATTTAACCGTGTAAGTGCCTTCCTATTGCACTGTATTTGTGGTTTTCTCACTCGTTATCTTCTGTCAGCAGCTGGAGTGGTCCTCTACGTGGACCCTCGTGTATGTCGTAGCGCGCTAGAAAGAGAATAAGGTGGTTGTTACTCTCTTCAGTTTTTTGGTAAAAATTTCTTGCTATTTTTTATACCTATCCCGAAATCTCGGGATCCTCACTGTCTCGTGGAGGATGTCTGTCGGGAATCTCATTGGCAGGTGGAGTGCTGTGACAAAAGTTGAGAGATGCTGTCCTAGAGGAACGGAACTGGTTGTCCTACGTATGACAGGCTATCTTAGTACGCCTTCTGGGGAAGATTCAAACTACCTTTGGGTTGTGGACTAAGTTAGGTAACAGAGAAACTGACGGAAGAGATGGCTGCATAAATGGCTGTGGCGTTGAGTGGCTGCCTGTACGATGCCTCTCAGCCGCCAACAAAGCGAAGCGTCGCTACGGCGTGTATAGCGTCGGAGGCGGTGGCGTGAACAGCCACTTGCTGCATCGGAAAACAATCTGCCGAGCGGGCGCGATAACAGACATAGCGGAGGCAGTTCTTCTTACTGCCGCCACGCTAAACGCTGTTAGCCTCAGACGACGTGCCATGTGTTACGGCTTAAATCATGAGCTACTCCCGAGCCAACATCAATACCACCAGCCCATGGGCAACAGAACAATAGTAAATCTGTAAAAATTTGAATTCTTCCGTATGAATAAGAATTTACTTGTGTCATTAACTATCGGTTCCATTTCCTTTTTTTGACATCATTCTCTAGACTGATATTCTCCCAAATTTCCTGTTTTCAACTAGCCTTTTCATCTCAGCTTTCATCATGGATTCTGAATTCAATTTCTCTTGTTCGATGACATACAATATTAAGTCTGAAAATGTCTGTATCTTCCGTACGAGTATGAATTCACTTTGGAGTTTGTATGACGAAAATTTTTTAAAAAAAATCTATTATTCAAAAATATGCCTATTTTGTAGCACACTTCTTCCTGAATAATTTGATGTATAAAACATTTATATTTGAGGGATTATAAGGTACGTAATTTGATCTTAAGTGTATGAAGGTGCAGCGCCAGCCCCTTTGCACAGCATTCTTCTGTCATACAAGCAGAAACTTTAACGGCCATTTTCCGCAAAACACATATTCCTGTAATTAGGTACATGTGGCATCCAAAATAAACATCCTATTACTTCAAACTTGGTATGCTTATTAAACACAATCTCCTTAATGCAAAACTCTAGAATTTTCCAATTCCATTAAAAATTGTGGTAAAAATTGAGATAATTAACTATAAAATTTGAGCTTTTTCTAAAGATGAAGTTTAAAATGTAATATCTCATTCATTTTTGCATAAATTAAATAAATTCTACAGTTTCATACAACTGTAGGCATGGTTTGTATGCTGTGCAAAATTAATTGAAAAATCTCTCTTACTTATGAAGAAAAGTGTACCTATAGCAATTAATGCAACCAATAGTAAGTGGAAAATGGTGGAATTTCACATGTAAAAAAAAAAAAAAATGGTATTGTTTGTTTTTGAATGTCCACTGCTATCAGTGTGAATCCTGAATACTTCCTGGCCATGCTGACAAATTTTTATGAATTTATTTGTAAGAGAATAGACAATGGAGATTAAAATGTCCTGTGGTGCTTCTCCTGCTCTAAGTCGGCCCGTTTGACGTCCTTCCCCCCTTAAAGAAAAGTTTAACGGTACTATTTCCTTTTTCTGACATCAGTCCAGTAAATGATTTAGTGCAGTCTTACCTGTCTTGAAATAACTATTTTCGTTTCAATATACCGATTACTTCCTAGTTCCTCAACTATCGACCTCTTATATCCTAAACATTCATTGACTTCCACTGCAGTTTAATATATCCTTTTGTTCCTTTGCTTATGGCTTTACGACTCGTCGACATCAATGTCATTAGAGGCCGGAAAGAATTGGGGGCATGAAACTGTAAGTAGTTCGGTCATGGCCTTTTAGAAGGATACATCCCCACATTCGACTGGAATGATATGGGGAAACCATGGATAACCAAAACCTGGATGTTCAGACGGGGTTCTAACTGACGTCCTCGCGAATTCTAATCCAGAGCGTTACCGCTCATACACTACGTTCAGTTTATTTCTTCTATCGTTCCAATTACTAACATATTAATCAGCCCTTCATAACCAGAACATGTTTATTTCATATTTTAATCTTCAGTTGCATACATCCGCTTGGATAACATTCATTACCAATCACTAGGACGGTAGGAATAAAATAGTTTTGACGTTGATGCTGGATACTATCATTCGTAACTCCTAGTCCCGGCAGCGAACAGCTTGCTCACTACTCTGCTTTTAAGTCTTTTGCCGGTTTCAATCAAATACAGGATATATTTCAGTGTTGTGTTCATTTCATGATGTCAATGTTAAGCGGTACAGTTACTGCGCGTATTGCCTCTTACTATTGAGTGAACACAATTAATAATTCCCGTAGCTGGATGATTAGCTGAAGGTCTCAATAACAATCTGTTTAAAAAAGGAAGTTCATCAATCCTCTGAAACAGTTTAAACAGCAGTCAATGTTTCGATCAAATGGAAGCGACCACTCGATCAGTCGTATATTGCACAGGTACAGAGTCGAAATAAACTAAGTGGTAAGTGGAAACCCACAATTCTAAGGAAACTGTATGGCCACGTCTGTTATCCATTGTCATATTTAATGACTGCATTCATTAAAACTCGCAACTACCACGGCTTTTGAATCACATTACATTTATTAAAATGGATTCTTGTTGACAGATTTACAAATACTTTCATGTAATTTAAGCTGGAAACGCAACAGACATTAATTAAACACAAAAAACGTTTCAGCTTATTAAGCACACACATAACAAAAGTATTACAGCAGGTGATCCAGGAAGAAGAATTAATGGGTGTAAAAAGATATACATATACATTATTGTTGACTTAGGTACTAAACTAAGTTTGTACATGAGATTTTCTTGCAATTATTACAATATTAAAGTACCAAATAGATATTCAAAGAAACTATGGATAAACTTTTATTTAACTTAAGTAGGAATTAATTTGTTTCCAAATTATGTGTTGTGAGACGTTTGGTGACAGAGTGCAGTTATTTATAATCAATAAATTTACCATGATAATACTAAGAAAATATTCAGCTCTGGTGGCATAAAATAGCACTGAGATTTAAGCGCAAGAATTTACGACAGTTTTATTAATTGGTGAAATAATCGAACCTACAACCGTCTCGGTAAGAAAATCAGATTAACCAGAAAAGTAAAGTAGTGCATAAAACTGAAGAGAATTGTCACAGGAAGGGTAGCCGCATAGAAATTTTAGGTCAGTCATTCATTCTTAAAACGGAGATTTTCGTTTAGTTCTGCTATTTGTAGGCAATGAACAAATTTCTACAGCTGTCGAACAAACTTTAAGATCAACATTCTACACACGTCGATATCATTCAAGGTTTCATTCGCCCTAGTTTTAACCACTGCTTGTGTTTTCTGAGTTTGGGGTAAATAAACAGCCTGCACAGATAGGAAGGATACGCTTTATGGTAATTATGTATCAAGCCACGAGTACCGGGAAAAATGGAACCTCAAAATACAATGCGTTAAAACTGAATATATACTCGTATAACTTCGGACAGGACGTATCTTAGACAACATAAAAGAAAAATACGTTTCCGTTAAACCCACTGTGAGTTTAAAATTAACGGATAGCTGCTATATTGAGGACGACACAGATGACTCTTATTAATAAGTTTAAGCTCATGATTAAGGAACTTAAACAAACTCACTTAAGTGATCTTCAGTTCAGCAGAATTGTGTTTACAAACGTTAATTTTATAAGGAATTGTTACTGAGAAATAAGTAGCGGTCAACTTGATGTGCAGGGGTCAAGTATGAATACTGTGACTAAAGGACTTTTTTAAGGTAGACGGTCTTTCAGTGTTCTTGTAATGTGGACAACGAAATGTTTACAACTGCATAGATTTTTCAGGGTTGGGACATTTGTTTCTAGTATCTGAGGAGAATGAGAATAATTGGATTTAGTATATAGTCACAGATTTGTCGGTAATTCTCAAGCACTCACACGATATTTTTTTGTAGCTGAAAAGCATTCCCCAACATAGCTAAAAACTTTAGAAATCTATTAAAGACAGATTCAGTTATATTTGCTCACGTTATTGGCGTGCCGTATGGTCTCCATCAATCCCGCTGTTTTAGGACTTGCTTCAAATAAATCTTTTATCGTACATGTTCCATGTGTATTTATATACAAAATGCAAACGAACCGTTTGTTAAACTATCGTTTTCCTGAGTATTTGACAGTTATTAACTGTGTAGTTAAAAGTTAATATTCATTGTAATTTTATCTTTGCCTCCCCGTCCCTATGGAACGGTTTTATCAGGCAGGAAGTACTCAACCGCAACAACATCTGTTATTGTGTGACAGTTTGTAGGAACACGAAATGTGGCGTGACTAAAAAGGGTCACGTGTGGTGTTATTAACACGGTAAAATGAGCATGTGACAAAGAGCAGCTGTAAAAATAAATAAAAAAAGTACTCGTACATTGTTTACCATGTAATATTTAGACAATATTCACCCTGTGAGGAATTTTATAAAACTCAGGAAAAACAGATGATTTCCTTTCTTGCCTCTTGTACCTCTTAGATTAAACAACCGCAGGATGTAATCATATTATTGTTAAATGTACTAAATTTAAAGCATGCTTTATAGTACGTATTGTTGATTTGCGATGTAGTTCCTAATCACAGTTACAGCCTAGATGGGAAAACGATCCACCTTTAAGTATAAAATCGTTAGCAGTACCATCTCCACAGATAACGTTGAAGAATGACACGCAAGAAGTAAAGCTAATGTTTTATTCACTGATTTGATAATGTTGGCAAAGGGGTGGTCTACAATACAGAATGATAGCCTCTACCAATATAAAAGACACGCCGCATGTGCTCATTTGATAAATATTTTCTTGCAAGAATTATTCTTAACGCTGATTGAGCTATCGATAAATATAATGAGGACAAACTTGGTCACTAATTTGGGTATTTTTAATTAATAAATATGCAACCTGTTAGCGTTACTAGAATTGCGGGGTGTTATGAATTTTGTGAGGATGTGGAGATGATAAAAAAGTGATAATGGCTTTCTTTTATTAGGGTCCCGGCCGTCATTTCCACTCTGTCTGCGAGGCGATTAATTAGTATGGTTCCGGCAGTAGTACTACAATGCCAGAAAAAGAGATAATATTGTTATAATAACATGTGTTACTGATGGCATTGGTAATTTTTTTCCATTTAGTGCGGAGTATTCCTATTTATTTCAAACATAGTTTACCTTTCTTAGAAAGAAGGCTATACTACTAATTCTTTACCATATTTATTTTTGCTTTATTTTTGCTCTAATTGTATTGCAAGATAAGGAAAATCTGGTATGGCAGTAAACTGCATCAACGCTAGAATCCGAAAAATAAAAGATAATTACATCTCGAAAGTATATTACATTTGCAAAACTTACAATTTTTTTTTTTTATCAACATATTCTACAGACTTTTAAAAATGATTTTCATTCGGCATCGACTCCTATTTAGCAATAGTTATTATTAGGGTTCTATATAAACAGTAATATTTTTTTCCTTTCCTTTTTTTTGAGCTGTAAAGCTGAATTAAACACTGACTGAACGTTTCAGATTGTTTTTAAATGTCTTTTAATTAGCATGTAAATGAATATTCAGGCTATTTTGCTAGTTTTTGTCATATTATGGTAATAATTATGATTATATTTTGAGGAAAAATCTGGTAATTTTTTTATTAGTACCGGGAATTCACTTAAACTTATGGATAAGATGAAATGAAGATAATTATTGACAGAACTGTACTCCAATTATACACTAGACGAATAAACAATACTAACTGTCACTGAATTCGTCAGAATTCACAATAAAAGAATTAAATTACAAATTAATGTCACTCTCTAAACGTTAATGCTATGTCCCGTTTTAATCTCTACAATGCAGCAGCAGCATGCCTGTGTCAAGTCGCGTCAATTAATGTCTCATTGCTGGTAATACTTTTGAAAATAATCCTCACACAGCGTTAAGTCTGCAATGGATCAATGGGTACCACCATTCCGAAAACAAGGTTTTCTAAAACAGCGGAGTTACGTAAAGTAATTTAGAGACGAGTATTTTAGTACAGACGGAAGAGTTCTTTTCTGTAAATTATATTAAATCAAAGTGACTTCAACAAAGCGATTTAGAACTTAATTTCCCAATTGTGAAGTGAGTGCACAGAAGCAAATTATTCTGTCTACGTGAAAGAGACACTACCAGCATGTTTTCATATTTAGTAAATTTAAAGGTTTAGTCATATTTTGTCATTTTTAGATCATATTTACCCATTTTGAAGGTCATATTTGTATGCATATTTCTCGGTTTTTTTTTTTGTCATAAAAATCCGAACCCTAGTTATGATAAAGCTATATTTGTTCATCCGCATAAATGAATGAAACTTTCACCGTGAAATTCGCTGGAAGAAGGGTCGTTCTATATTTACTTCGCCTACATCATGCTCACAGCTTGTTATGTCCACTACTTCTGTATAATTAACGTCTTTCAGTTAGTGGGAATTTTTTCAGTGGAAATGGATGCAACAAGCACATAAGCGGCTACATCTAACGCCAGGAGTTCAATGGAAGAAGTTTTGGGCTGAATCGAAAGGGACTATTAAACAATAAACTGAGTGACTCCTAAATTTATGCAGGCTATTACTGCAAAAACTACAAAACTACAACTCACAATATGACTCATAAATGCTAAAGTGTATAAGTACTAGAGTCGTACCATACGCGTATACGGGTCGAACAGCCAAAACGATTATTACTTTTACTGTTATTCCGCGATTCCCTACAAAATGCGTTGCACCTATTCCAAATTATAACTGTATGCAAATGGGAAAGCATGCACTACATATGACAGAAGCCGCACGTCGGCTATCGTAAGAAAAAATCCCGAAATTCGTGTGAAGAAAGACTACGGAAAACCAAGCTCAGAACCTCCCGAGTGGCTCTTCGAAAGCAAATCCTATTTGATTCCATATTTTCTCACTCTTTTTTCACAACTAATAGTTATTTACATTAAAGTAATCTTGCATCTGTTAGCTACTAGCGTTCCTACATTTCCCAATAATTTTATCCTTGTTCATCGCATTACTACACCTCTAATTATCAGATATTATTACTTAATATTTCATTAGTTTATTTCATCCTTCACTATTTTTACCAGTTACTGTACTTACGAATTCTGCATTATGCTCATTTAGTTTGTCCTCATGTAGCATCTTTATTTTTAGCAGCTTATTTACGCACCTGCATTTTGGGATGTTTATCATAAATACCATTAAATATTAGTTACCGTATACGATTTTCAGTTAAAAAAATATGTTTCTTCGTTTTGTCATAACATAGAACAGTTCATATTTTTCATTGTAGAAACGAGTACCAGAAATTTTTTACCTCTTCTTTTTTTGTACATTCCATTTATTACTGACATTTAATTAATGGATGGCGTCAGATACAATTCATTATCATAGATATTTAACTCCATTTTGGTCTCTGGCATAAGAAATAAATTATCATACTGGTTGAAACCCAGTGGTATTATATTTCTTAAAGATTAGGTCATCACCTTGTTCTTTCTTTATCATGGCATTATTACTCCAGGCATTGCACTATCTCTTTAATAAAGCAAAAAAAAAAATTGTTGTTGGATTCAGAAAATTAATTTTAACTTGTCGGTCACATAATGCCAGTACTTAAACGCATGTGTTTAAATTTTGTTTGTATTTAGTTGGACTTACATAAGCTTTCTGCTTTGCCATCTTAGCGTAATTAAATGAACTAATAAAACATTACTTAAACGAAAATTATAGGAGTTATTATTATATCATCAGATGATTTTTATTACATATAAACATAACTGTGAGTGAAAATTATTAATTTTAAAACAGTTAATATACTAAAATCAATTCAAATTCAATTCAGACTCAAATACATATTGTTAAAACTGAATTTTAATCATAACCGTAAGACATTTATCGTAGTAATCGTATGCCTAAAAACTTATATATTTGTTTCCAGACTTATCGCTGTTATTTAAGTCTATGCAAGAGATACAGTATCAGTCCTCTTTAGTATTTAACATATACTGCACGCTTTAATGTGGAGAATTCTGATATCCATGATATTAGCTGGTGGTTATATGTAAATTCAATAAACAAAGCGTAGTTTAAACTAACCAATGGAAACACAGACTTATGGAGGCAAACAATATGATCTCTACCTTCCTTGCAGTAGTGATCCCATAGTCATGGGTTTACATAATTATTGAAATTGAGAGATACATATCATGTGGCAACACTTCGCATTGTTAGTAATAATGTTCGTTTCCATAAGAAAATTTGGCAGTAATGGCCCATGTGAAATTTCTCACTTTAAGAAATTATGTGTAAGGGCGGGCGGTGATCCGCAACCTGCTGTTGTTCTCGACGGTCGGATCGATCCGGTGTTTCGCAACCCAAGTAAACAAGAAGTCGTACGGGGATTCGCAACCAGAAGGTATACACGGGATCATAGTTCTGTGCGCCTGTCAAATCTTCATCACATTATCAAACAACGAAAGTTAACAGTTTTCACCTTGTCGTCTGTAATGATACATGTGTCGAGCAAACGATCAACGGCGATACTCGTGAATATGTGTTATAACTTAAAACAAAAACATTCGTTAATGGTAACGTATTTTGCATGTGTGCAAGTCGTACAAAAGAACGGTGTACAGTGCCGTGGGTGACATAGTGAAAATATCTGGATTCCACAACCGTGATGTTCTATATGATCGGGAAATTGAACTATTACAGTTGAGTAAAGCCACTTTTTTTCATGTGTTTGTTTGTGTGTCAGGAGTAGGATTAGGATTTTATTCTACCATTCTATCATTTTAGGTCAGAACTACTGTAAAACAAAAGGCTCTTGACGATCAAGACTATTTATCGACAGAGAGTGTGAAAACTCGGAACAACGCCTAAATCCCTAGAAGAAACCTTAACTTTCCGTACAAGATAATACATATTTTTTGTTTGCTGGTATAGAAGTCGTGATATAAAAGTCTGAAGTTGTTCATTTGGTAGTTTTGATGCAGATGCTGGATGAAAAGGATTTAGTCACTGCTAGAAAGGAAACATCTGTGTTTCGTAGAGAATCCATCATGGTTGCAGTTACCACATCCGAAAATTTGACATGCGTTTGTGACTTAAACTTGTATTTTTTATTATTATTATTATTTTTTATGAGATGGTACTTTTATTAGGCTCCAAAATCAGATGCACACGTTCCACGCTTTCAAAAACGGAATGTACCCTCCTCTAGATTTATTCTTTTTGTCTGTTAAAAAGGAAAAAGTGTACAGTGATATGTTGATTGTTTTAAAAGTTTTGTGCGAAGAAAGTGGAGTAGCTTTTAACCCTTATTGTATCACTATAGCCTTCGAACTTGCGATACACAACGCACTGAGAATAATTTTTCTTTTATGTTCGTTAAGGGTGTGGTCATTCCATTTAGGACAGACCGTATGACTGACAATCTCACCTTCGTAAAAGAAATGGGTATCTCGACCAGAATTAAGGTCAACCCGAGGTAGTATTAAAGATGTAATTTGTATGACGATGTTTTATATTATGATTTTTACTAACTGTTCGCGTAATTCTCAACAACCGAACAAATTTTTCTCAGGAAATCACAAAAATTTTGTTTTATTTTACCTGCTTCTCAGGTTGCGAAACACCGATATCCACTTTTAGGGCGTAGCTTGCGAAATGGCGGTTGTTTTAATCCGAGGTAATGGCCCTAGGTTGCGAATCACCGAACACCAATGTGTAAATTGGAGCACAAATAGTGGTGCAAGTGATAATGTTTCAGTTGGTACCTAAATACAATCTAATGCTGAGATCACATTGAAGTCTAATGTCCAATAATTATCGCGCTATTTGACAGTACACGCATGTGTAGCCGGTACTTGGTGCACTAATCTCTTAACGCCGTTAGTAACGACGTTAGGGGTTAGGCTATAGCTCGGGTGCCCGTCTTGGTTCTCACATCAAAGGGATTTAGCGCGTTGTCCATGGCGTTGTTATGGCCACACAATCATTTCACATTGATGACAAAGCAATAACTAGTTCTGCATACGAAAAAACACGGAATTGAGTGATTTAATAAAAAAAAAATCATCAAGTTGTTGGAAGTGCTTCGAAAGGAATCTTGTTTATTGGATCCTCTACAGAAAGACCAAAAATTGTGGTTTTCGGGCCCATACTTGGTTCCGAATTATGCAAGCAATGTTATTTCCAATAAATATAGAAGATTTGAAAAACGAAAAGGAGAATCCTATGGATTATTGTGGAACACATTTAAATAAATATATAATAAAACTGTAAATCTAATGGGAGGAGAATACGAATATTGATTCGCTTATGACATTTTGCATATCTACCTCCAATCTATATACAGAGTCGACTCCAAATTAAACACAAAGGCATATTTAATACAAAAAAGCAGCCTCAACCTCCATTTTGAAATATCGCGTTGTTTATCGTGCGCATTACAACGTTTAACATTAAATGTTAAGTGTAGCCACCATTTTAATGCATGTGTTAATTAGATATTTTTTTGCGCTTATTATTGCGATAAACGGACATTAGACGTTAACACTAGTTTTGTCCCAGTATATGGAACGCAATAGTGAACAGATGATATTTAACAATCTGCTCGTCTGTTCACGTTAACACCTGCCTCGGAATATTTCCGGAAGATAATAAACTCTAGCGGATGCTGGCGCAAACGGGGAAGCACGTATGTGGGACGACCTTCTTGAGTTGATGGAGTAAATTAGCATGCGGGACTGCGCGCGCTCACAACAAACACAGAATTAATTACGGTGACTTGAGATAAAAGACAGAGGCGAGAATATACTTCACGACTTGCACTTAGCGTATCAAGAGGCGAAAATGAACAGCTGTCCAAACAATTAAAACGTATGACTTTACACGAACTCCGCCGTGAAAATCACATGAGTTTTCGCTCTAAAATTATATTCCCTTTTTAATTTTTCAGGTATTCCACTTTTGTTTGATTCATTACAGACCTGCCTTTGCTCTACACAAAGGTTTTCTTTTTTGTTTTGCTTTTATCTTTTTTTTATTATGGTTTATGGTTTTGATATTTTCTGTTTTTTTATTTTTCTGTTATGTCTTTAAGGCTAAAAGAGATTTGCGGGTGAGAAAAGGGCCTTTAAGGATGGGCTGTTACACAATTGTCTGGACCGATTTAGGAACACTGTTAAAATCCGAAAATTAGAATGCTGTATTCGATATCCAGCTTAAAACATTTATCACTCCACACTAGACTAGGAAGAAGAGGTTTAAATGGCAACCCAGTTCACTTCTTGTATATCTCGAAATTCTACGGCGTAAAGAGAATAAATTTGTACATGGAATACAAATAACGAAGCATTTAAGTGTTCTTTACAGCACGTAACATTCGTGATTTGCTAAAAGTGAATGATAAATTGGTACTGGGATCTGGACCGATTGCTTCTTTTAGTAAAACGTTTCATTAACAGATCGCATAGTAAAAATTGCGTCAGAGGCGCGAGTTTATGAGACTTTTCTCAACCCTCTACCTTCTTTAACTTTAATATAGTTACATCATATCATTTGGCAATTCCACTTAAGGGAAATATGAATCAGCAAGAAGGAGGAATGATTTGTTACATTTTTAAATAATTCAAGAAAGAAAGCAGATTGTAAATAAACACATACTTTTATTTAACTCTTTTCGTAAAATGATTACTTACATTCTTTAAATGTACGTATTTTCCTGGAAATATTTCCGATAACGCCTTTCTAACCAAGATTTAGCTTTATAATTTATCTACTAATCAAGTTCGTTCTGTTTTTTCTGTGATTCCTAATATGCAAAGCTATTCTTCGTCCGTTGTTAAACATAAATTTTATTTTGTATTTAAGTTAAACATCAACAAGTCAAAAGAATGTGTAACAACACTGATAGCGATAATATTGCTGTTAAAACATGGAAAAGCTTCCATGCATTTGTAAGTTTTAGTGAGAATAAAAAGAAGTAATAGTGTTAATTTTCACGAGAGAAGATGTGAAACATTTTCATATCATTGACCGCAATTCCAACTTGCTAATTTTTTCTGGGGTTAAATTAAATCTTAAGCCGCGAAGTTGGCAAGTATTATGAAGGAGACAGTTTTAGCTGGCAGTGGTGTCGCATATTCATGGTCCCTGGTATTTCTTTCCTTAATGACTTCCCTCTGCCACTAGCCTCGTTCTTTATTCATATCATCACTCCCTTCTCTCGTCCATTCTTTCTCTCCTCTATTACACTCTACTTACGCGTGAACAAGTCTCTTTTATCAAAATCCTTAATTATGAGAAAAGTATTCAACCTCTTTTGTAAAATTAAATACATTGATGTAAAACGTATGTAATTTAAGGTACAATACTGAACGTTTTCTTCCAATTAACATTAATTCTACATTCATTATGAGAAATAAAGTCAATGAAAGAACAAAATGCAATATAGGACTTTTGGCTGTTGCTAATTGATTTCAGCTATATGAATTACAACTTCCAAGTTTACATTATGAGTATTGGTATAGACATTCACTAGCTTCACATTTTATCTGACGACGTACTACATTTCTTTCTTACGTTACTGATAGCTAAGTTCCTCAAAAGATGATTGGCCGTTTTATTTACGTATTATTAAAAAACTAACCGGAATATATAGGAATCGTTCCCCATTGCCTTTTTCATAAAACAGCATAAGTTTGAAATAAAACTCTTATAAAACAATTTCAAATAGAAAGAAACGAGAAAGTTTTCCAGACAAGTATACACATCATTATCTTTGAATTTTCATACGTAGATATTCGTTGAAAGACTTGGGTGCAGATAAATAAGAATATAAATTTTTCCTTACAGTAGACACCTTTCGTTAAATTATGGGATATGAATTACACTATTTGACGCGTTCGCAGCAATTTAAAAAATGTCAGTGATGAGAGTGTTATTGTCACAGTACAGGAAAAATACATACTCTTTTTATGGTAGACACCGAGTTTGGTGGGTAAGTGGTGGTAATGTTCTGGCCTGACGTTCTGGACGACACGGGATCGAATCCCCGTCCAGCCATCTAGACGAGTGTGCATATGGTTCATACAAAAGGCCATGGCCGAATTCCTTCCAAATCCCTGCCCCCGATCATTCCCCGACTCTAATGACCTCGACGTCGATTAGGTGTAAAGTCATAAAATAATAATAATAATAATTTTATGGTGGAGTACCGGTTACGCCTACGAGAGTTCATTTAATTAAAAAAATTATCTTATAGAAGAAATTATTCATAACCAGTATCACGCAGGACATACATAGCGCCTAATGAAACCCAAGAGACGTGATTAAAAGCAGTAAAATATTATTTTGCAATTTTGCTTAACACTAAAACCAACTTTCGTGTGGAAATTAACTTGAATATTAACGCGATCAACTACCTTAAAAATCCATCATATCCACCTTCATTTTAACTCAAGTTATTATAACTGTTATAGACGTGTTCTATTTTCTGTTTTATCAGATCGTGGTTTCTGACGTTTCTGCCAGTAAATTATAAGAGAGAATCAAGGAATTAGGGAAACCAGTGCTACAACTGGGTAACGGGGTGGAATGAAGTTCAATGTTTTTCAATGCAAAGTAGGTATTACGCGTACCAGCGAGCTGCAATAAGTAGAGCTAGATCAACCTATAGCAGCCATGTTAGTCTAGTTTTCTCGAACGTTAGTCTGTGAAGTTTTCGTTGTTTTATTTTCTTCCCCTGAATTGTAATTTCTGATGTTTTTGTAACAAAGGTTAAGTATCCATACTTGTTTAAATTACAAATACAGTTAGCACTTGCTTGAAGAACGTTTGTCTGTAGTTTCGTGTAGTTAAATGTTAGTTTATGTATCTTTCTCGAGAGACCTTACCTCCCTAACCTTAATCTTGTCTCTAGGGCGGAACGGATGGGGCAGAATGGGGAAGTACCCCATTCTACTCCGCTCTTACGCTGCTGCTCTTGTATGACAGATAACAACAGGGCCTCTTCAGTTTATGTTTCATATGATATTCTAATGCCTATTCCAAAAGTCAAATAAAGCATGAATAGGAGGAACTTTTTATGTTTCACCTGAAATCGTGATGCCTATTTCAAAAGTTAAGGAAACCACTAAAATGAAGAATCTGAAGAGGTGGAATGCCCCATAAAAAAAGAGATAGACATCACTATTAAGGAAAAAGAGGTAAATAACTTTTCAAAATAATAAAAAGCAAAGATGAAACTATTTAAGAAATAGAATACAATTAACACTATAAAAAAACAAAGCAATGTGCCTGAAGGAAAATTGAAAACATAATGAGCTCAAGAGAGAATCCAAAACTAACGAGTGATTCTGAGGTTTGTTCTGAATGTGGTTGTCCATATTACGGCGAATTTTATTCAAAGTCAGTAGAATGTTGGATCGCTTGTTCCGTGTGTAAAAAATGGGCCCACAGCTCCTGGGCTGCAATAGATAGCGAAAATGACGAGTCTGTGCTAATGGGTGAATTTTGTGAATAGGCTTAAGAAAAGGAGACAATCAATGAGTTTTAGTTAAACCTTTATAGGCACATAAAACTAAATAAATATAGAGCAGACTTTTATTTTTATGCATCTCCACCCGTTTTATATGTTTCTATAATTACTTGTTCTTACCACCCGGTTCTGAGTCGGGTACGGGGCAAATGGCACAAAGTTATTTTTTCGAAAAAAATATATATTGTTCTTTAGTTTTCTGACAATATTATTGTATTTTTGTAATTAATACATTATAATGTGTTCGTAGAAAAATTTGCAGCTCTCTTAATTAACCCTTTTCTATTTTTTAAAGAAATATTTTCAACTTCGTTCTGCCAAGGGTTCCCCTAATCCTTATTGTTTCACGTTCCGCAACTGTTTCACTTACTACTAATATTTCAGCTGAGTTTCTTCAATTGATTACCAATAAGGTCGTTATAAAGACAGAAACTAACAAAGGAATATAGCTATATCAGTGAAGATAAAAACGGATTAGTTGAATAAGTCCTCTATAAATCGTTTTTTATCAGCTAAAACAGATAAACTTCTGTAATCGATACTGAGGCAACATGTAATATTTGTAGTCTGGAGTAAGCTATATTATTATAACATTAGAATTGGTTACGAGGAAGGTAAGGAGACCGACCAGAACATCTGTTCATTCCCCAAAGGCAGTAAAGCTGGTTGCCTATCCGGATGGCGGCAGCTTGCTCCACTGAGCATTACTGGAGACAAGCTTAGTCTATACAGGGTGGGGCATCGAATATCTCTGAGGATTAGAGAAACAGGACATCCCCAAGACAACGGCCTGTAACTGTCTGCCAGTCACATGTTGAAGCGACCAACCTGTTGCCGATACAGGCTGCTAACCAAGTTGTTAAACAAATTTAAAATGTGGTCCGAAATACATACTGTTTTACCTGGAGGTTTGCATTTTGGTTGTAAAGGTAGAAGAGTATTAAATTTTGCCCTTGCATACTTCGATATTTCATTCTCTACATATTTCTAAATTTCAGTCACTTTTGAATTCTTCCAAATTTCTTGTTATTTTCTTTTATTCACAGTTTTATTGCCATCTCAGTATCAGAAACATATTCCACTTGAACCATCTATTCTCTATTTTAATTATTTATTTTCTGAATTAGTTATTTTGATATGTTATCAAAATATTATCATTCATTGTTTTAACTATTTGGCATCAGCTTTTATTAGTGCAAGGTAGAATTTTGTGACGCTCCCTCTCTTATTAAAACAAGTTCAAATTTGGCTACATTATTGTAACCGTATGCAATTGCGTTTTATCTGTCTACATGTGGCCCTGATCTGTTTAAAACTGCCAAATAATATGGCATTAGGTTTCATGACAATAAGAAAGTTTTTTTTCTTTGTTGCTTTACGCCTCGTCGACGGTTAAAGTCATCAGAGGCGGGATGGGACTGGGGAAAAGGAACGGGAAGGAATTCGGCCATGGCATTTTTGAAGGAAATATCCCGGCATTCGCCTGGAGTGATTTGGGGAAACCATGGAAAACCAAAATCTGGATGCCCGGACGGGGATTCGAACCAGCGTCCTCGCGAATGAGAGGCCAAAACGTTATCCGTTCACCCACCACGCTCGGTAATAATAAGAAAGTGAACCAGACAATTAATTCATAGGTAGACAAAAAAAAACAATTTTTTTATAGGTTACGTGTTGTGGAACTTTCTCGAGAAATCTATTTCAATCATTAATAAATTACTACAGCGGTTTTTGTACTATTTAATTTAGTTTGGTTTGGCTGTGGGAAATTTATGACAAATATATGCGGATGGAAGTGAAAAAATTCCAGAAGAAGAGCAGCTCCTTTACTGGAAGATATGGATTATTTATCATATTTTTGCACTTTTGATGTACGAGTATCTGGCGAGACGGAAACTAATATGGTGGGAACCGCTTGAAATGAGCTGAAAACTGTATTAATTTTTACACATATTATTCACAGGGTTTAAATATTTGTTTTTATGATCTTACAATATAATACCATGGTTTTATTCGCAAATTCAAATTGAAATGGAAACAAACACAACAATTATGTCAACAGATTATTATAAGAGTACTCTTTTAACTGAAAGAGTAGTTTTTGAAACCTGTTCCATCTTTTGTTGAATAAATATTTTTATGTTTTTCAGTTTTACTTTTTCTTCAAACCTTTTGGCTTAAGATATTTCTAAACAATTGCGTGAAGTAGCATTATTTCTACAAACTACAATTTTCAGTAATAAACTCGTTTTCTTCCACTAACAACGTGAAGCATTAAAATATGGTTATACTGAGAACAGAAAGCTAAATCGGAAGGTGATTTAATGAGCCAGTAGCATTTCGTCCTTCCGTATCCATTTAAAGCGGTAGGGGGAAAAAAATGAAACACCCGGAAGATTTTCTAAAATTATTATTATAACACGTGGCACGACAATGCGAAAGTTAAATATTTACAAATTATCGTTTACATATAATACGTATATTTTATATCACAATGCCAGTTTATGGGATCTCCGTGTTACTTAGTAATCGTAGAGGAACATTATTTCCTGTAGCTTGTAAAGATAACATTATGGGTGTGAGTGGCCTGGTGTCTCAGTGAATAAAGCGCCTGACTGGAGATCGAAAGATCCTGGTTCGAATCCTTGTCTGTGAGGAGAATTTCATAGGCTCTTAACCTGGCATTCACCTCTGCCAGACCTTGCTGTGTAATTTGAAGTACGCCAGAACGCATTCCTGGTTAAGATTCAACATTAGACTGTAGATCTTCTCCAAGGCTAAAACCTCTGGCTGTAACAATGATGTATACACATCCAAAGCAAATTCAAGCCAAACGAAGCTTTAACTTGGTCCAAGTTGGACCAAACGAACATATATTCATGTATACACTTGTGGTTTTATAACATGCCAATGGCTGAATTATCCGGAAAAAAACTTTTTTTAAATTTTACATGAACTTCCGTTTGTCTTGTTACCAATCACTATCTAAAATAATTCAGACACTGTTGACAGATTTTTGGCGCTGTATCATGTCTCGCTCTCTCTCTCTCTCTCTCTCCGTTCCAGAGATTATTACATACCTGAGATGTTGAGTTCTCATTAATATCAAATCAAAAATACCAGTAGAGAATTTCTGCATTAATCTTCGTATCTTGCTGAAGACTCATGGGATGGAGAATAACAGCTCCAACGCAATAGTACCGTCAACTACACTGCATGACTTGTACCAGCATGTCCAATAGATTCCAGGAAAATATAGAGCGCTTATGTACCCATATACCCCTCGAGTTTTTTTAAATTAATACTTTCCTTTTTTATTTTTTAAAACAGTGGAACTCTTTTAAAGAAGCCGAAATAATTTTGAGCTGAGACGTGTTTTGCTAGCTTACCATTGATACAAAGCTAACTCTGAAATATCTTGACACTTGTTTATATGTTAAAATACTGATTCAGATTATAAATAGATGCATTTAGCGACAACTTGCGGAAGATTGTTGAGAAACGAACTAGTACAATAGGTTTCAATTAACCTATCACTGTTAGAAAATATAAAGTCAAACAGATATAACTAACTTGATTTACAGAAAAAAAAAAAGAATTAAAACGGATATTACTTCACTAAAATTTAAAATTACGAACAAATAATTAAATTCTTTAACTCCGGCCTTGATGAGATGAATTACATCGCCTTTGGCATGAAAGGAAAATATCTGCAGAAATTTCAGCGGTTAGAGAAGCCATTCACTTAAAGCAATCAACGGTGGAACGCAACAGGTCACCATTTGAGTTTGAATTCATCCAGATGAAAGGTCTTTCAGGGTAGGTAATTCGAACAACTGTTGAATATTTGGTGGCCACTGCAAAAGAGCTCAGGAGTTAAACAGAAATCATATGTGATTTAAAGAGCAAGTTTGGCCATTAGATTTCTGATAATTCTCCAGTGCAGAATTTTTTGAGATATTTAAAATAACGAGAGTGATATACTTGCATAAGAGACAGTTCGGAGATTGTTTTAAAAATCTATTTTATCCATTTCTATAAGGTTAATACTAAATTTATTATTTGTGCTCTAATGATTTGACATGTTTTGGGTTTTAATTAATATCGAATTCATTTCTAGCAAGTTAGAATGTTACCATTCCCCACCTGTATATCTCAGACATTATTAGACATATTAGACAAATATTAGTTACTTTCTTACTTGGTGAACTTTATTGTAAACGAGAGGCGTTAACGAGACAAGAATAGCAGCAATTTGCATGATTTCAGAAGAATGGAACCAAAGAATAAATTTTGAAGTACAAACGACGTATGAATAGTAAAAAAAATAAAAAAATAATCGTAGTGTTTACAGAATTCATTACCTACAAGATAATGATGAATGTAATAAACTATGCATCATATGGTACCGCTAAGTCTTAGTTATTTCTATTAACTTATTCAGCTGTTGCAATCTATCGCTTTACACTTTCATGGCTGATCATTACACAAGCATGTCGATTTGGCTATAGGCGCCTCCAAGGAATAGACGTGTTCGAAAAATGGTTGAGGAGACTTGACCGCTGACATGAATGAGTGTAAGAAAACAGCTATTACTAGACGCGACAAGTTTACATTTAACTAAACGAGTGCTGTCACTGTCGCACATGTAATGTAGTAACAACTGTCACATTTGTCCTATTTCTGAAGGCCTTTAATAATCTTAATAATGTTTCTGTTAACTTGTCGTTAGCTAATGGCTTATTTGCTTTGTCGATTCAAATCTGCTTAAAGGAAAGTAAACATAACAGGCTGATATGGTATGTTTTTAATAGAACTCCAGGGTGGTAACAATAATATAAGAAATTTTGGAGTAATTTAAGTAATAAAATTTTCTTAACCGACCGTCAGATTGTATAACAAGTATAAAACATTTTTTCCTTATGACTTTATGCCTGATCGACGTTGCGGTAATTAGAGGCTTGTGAGGACGTTAAAGGAATTCGACTAAAGGATTCATAATCTCTTCTTTTGTTTTGCTTCTGACTTTACGACTCGTCCACGTGTAGGTCATTAGAGGCGGGAAAGGAGTGGGGGCAAGGAACGGGAAGGAATTTGGCCATGACCTGTTTTATAGGAACGATCCAGGCATTCGCCTGGAATTATTTGTGGAATCCATGGAAAGCCTAAATGGTCGGACGGGGGATTCGAACCCGAGTCCTCACGAATCAGAGGCCAGAACGTTACTGCTTACCCTTCACGCTCAGTATAAAAGAATATATAGCCCACTTAAATCATTGCTGAATAGTCCAACAACGATCAGTCTCACTTCACTTACAACCAACGACTCAAAACTATTCCTTGGTTATTGTAAAACATTTTTAAAAATTTTCAAACTTCATTGCAATATATACGATATTTTATTATCGAATGCCTAGAATTCACTAATGGTTTGTCCAACTTCGATGCGAATGCTGGAGCCCATCCATATTGTTCATATAACCAGGACAGATTAACGTTATATTTGGCAAGCGGGCGCTAACTAAAACTCTCTACACTATGGGGTGTAGAGGCTACTTTCGCAAACGAAATTCTTGCAGGAATACTTAATTTTTTGAAATGATAGTTATTTTCAGACTAATATTCTGATGTTTATATAATATAACACAGGTGATATACCAAGTAAAATTCTAAAAATATGCTTCATACGTCGTTTTAAGAGCAGTTGACATTTGATTTTTTTTTTTTTTTTTTTAATGGCTTTCGGCGACTAAGCCATACAGCCAGCTCAATGTGTTTATGATCTCTTCATGTGAATTTTTTAGTTTATCCAGTGCTTTTATGCTTCCTATGTACAGACACCACCGGACGGACAGGACATTCACACAGACACACAACACTTAAACATCCATGCCCGCGGCCGGATTCGAACCGGCGATTGACATTTGAACTACAGCGTCAAGAATAACCAATAGGGATACTTTAATTTGACATAGTCAGTAGGAAAGTTACTTACTGACCCCATGCAACTAATATTTCTAACATTTTCTGATAGTGCCAAAAGATACAATAATTATTAATAATAATTCCAACTAAATGTTCTTTAAATGCTACTACAAATTGATTGTAACATTATTTCAAAATTACAAGAAAGTTTCAGGTGTCTAACAAATACAAGTACCAGTCATTTAAATGGGCAATGTGCCATATAGTGTTATTTGAGTTGGCGACACATAATTCCAACTCACGAGATTGAGCAGCAAAACTTATAACATTAAATCCCAAAGCTCTCTGCTGTGTCTGTGGAGTAGGGGTTTGTGAAATTGTTACTGCTGATTCGTCCTTGATATGGAGATGTTAAAATTCGGCGCCCACTTTACTATGTGGCTCCGCTGTAGATTTCACCATTTCCCTGAGTTCACCTCTGGCTGCACACAAATAACACAATGGCAACGAAACAACTTCATCACAAGCCCCAAAAAATATACAGGGTGTCCAATAAATAGAGGCATAAACCATAACAAAAAGTGGAGAACACCTAAAATATTAAGTATTTAATAGAAAAACAACCTAAAACACCATGGGAAGGTAGTAGAAGAAGTAAAAGAAATGAAACAACAAAAGGCAAGGCAGAGATTAGGGGAAAACATTTATTCCAATTCATAATTTCAAAGGAGACATTTGGAAATCCTATCATTACTTTCGATGAATTCGTTAAACAGCCGGGCCGTGGGTTGGAGGATACGGTCGAAAAATCCTGAATTTTAATAGATATCACCTGCAGCAATGAGCCATATCTGTTTCAGAATCGAC
Organism: Vandiemenella viatica; assembly: GCA_031002005.1. NCBI lineage: Eukaryota > Metazoa > Arthropoda > Insecta > Orthoptera > Morabidae > Vandiemenella > Vandiemenella viatica. The sequence goes on from JARYHS010012519.1 coordinate 72,820,781, forward strand.
ATGAGTTTAATATGCAACGTATTTTATAGCCCCTAAAGAGATAAATTCAGGCCATCATGCCCAATCACCTCCTATGCTCTTATCAAAAGCGACTCAGTTCTGAATTGTTTTGATGTTCTCCCCCGTGTCTGTTCCCCTATATATGAGACAACCTGTAACTAAAAGCTAACTTAAAGAGGAATTATTACAGATCGATAGACAAATGGCGACATCATCAGAACAGCGAAAAGCTCTCCGACAAGTCTGCCTGAACCCAAAATTGTCGCCACAAATACAGCAAAAGAGTATTCTGCGGAACAGCGAGTAAAAACTTAAGAATGTCTATTAACGATCCTTATATCCATGTTTCTGCCAATTACAGCTGTTCATATGAACTTGTTTTTTCTTCTGGAGAACATTGAGCTGAATGACCTGGGTAAGGGTCAAAAGCGAGTTCCGCAGTTTACTGACATCTACCCCCCTCAGGAGAGATCGAGATAGCAAAACCAACTTAAAATCATATCAGAGATAAATCATATCGGTTAGCTCAACAACAGCGTCATGACACAAAGGTTTTAGTACTACATTGTTAGTCGTAGCTCTCAGAAACCTTGCTACAAAATAATTTATGAGTTATTAAATATTAAACAGAAGTAACTCTTACAACTAAAATAGAAAGAAAAAAACTTTTATTTAAATCTTCAACTTGTAAGTTCGAAACCGTGAGCGATAATTCATTTGAAATGGGTGGTGAGTGATTATCTCAACAACAAAAATGAACCCTACCGATATCAAAGCAAAACGTAAGTAATACAATAGCTCAGAACACGGGTATAATACAATATAATGGTTTCCAAAAAGTTTAGCACATACAGATAACACCGTAGATTACGCAACAAAGATCGTGAGGAAATTTGTGAAATAGATTGCATTGAATCTTGTGAATTTTGGGAATGATAAGAAAAACTGGTCTGTAATATGCTACGGTGTTTAATTTATGCGTATGTAACTCATAGCTTCACAAGTGGCCTGGCTTTGCAATAATGTGAATTTTTTGTTAAATTCTTTACTTCAATTATACGTATACTGGTGTTAAAATTTAAAAAAAATAGTTGACCGCTACAGAAAGGTTTACGGAAGAAAAGCACAACTGAGAGTTTAGATTGAAAGTAATTAGAAAAGTTATTTAGGAATTCTTTTATCCAGTGAATTTCATCTTATAGTGCTGTGTGCTAAATAGCCATAGGAATAACTTTCAGAATAACGTTTCATATGTTTAAATTATTTTTTAAGTTTGTGATTGTCTTGTCTAGTAACAATATAAGCATACAGACACCTGCAAACGAAATAACTTCGAATTTCTATCTAGCTATTTTGCTGAAAAAGCTACGTTCAACTTTTATTTAAGGGAATGACTTCAGTTTGTAATCTCCAACCTGCTCCACTCTTCATACTCTTGAGCCGAAATAAACTTGCACATTGAACATCATTAACCTCTGGTATGTATTCACAGAGAATATTTCAGCACACCACGAATGCAGACTTTTAAAATCCTTTAAATTTAGAAACGTTTGCATAATTTAATTGCGTGTTAAAAGAAGCTTACTGAATGCAGAGTAGAGATACAAATTTCGTACTCACTTTTATACTGACATCAATGTTTTACTTCTAAATGTGATAAAAGTTTAGACAGTCTATTTCAATTCGCGTCACCGTAAACCATTAAACAAAGTTCGGATTCAAACTTCTTATGATTACTTTTTTACGTTAGTACGCTTTTTTACAACTAAAATATATACTTTTGATCTAAAGGCAGTAGCACAGAGAAATTATTCGACTATCGTACTAAACTCTGAGTCACAAAATAAATTACAGGTAACGAGCATTTTATATGAGGTTCGTCTGCTATAACCAGATAATAAAAAATGATACATCCTGAACTATAGTCCTATTGGCTGATATAATGTGTTAAACATCTGAACAGTGGCGGAGGAATAAGCAAGTTGGCTTAAAGCTGGTTTTTGTCTGTCGTGGCCTTCCACTGAAAAATTCGCATTTATAACTCGATTGTTTAAAACAACAAAATTCATCACAAACATTGGAGTGTTTATTTATGCGAATAACACACGATGCCCTTAAGCGGACAGGAAAAAGTTTCTCAAATTTTCACGATTGCAGAAACGCTGTAAGTTCCAGAAGAAAGTTCCAATTAAAACGCATTGCTCGTGTAAAAACGAGTCTTGATGCGAGATTAATTTCTTTCATTTAGATACCCGGATTTCAAAGAACGTAACTCTGTACATACAATAATTTATCTTCTCAAATGCTTTTTTATAATTTAATATAATTTTGTGTTTTCTTTCGTCCAAGCAAATTAACGCTATTACTGTGAAGTTGTATGCTAACTTCCGTAAAAAATTTTTATCCTAATGGGAAACTGAAAGCCCTTAAATCTTGATTTCAAATATTTTTTTAAAGTGGTATATGCTACTGTTTTTAAGAAATTGTGACGATACGACAGTATCGCTGGTATATCGATATTGGTAAACGTGAAAAGAGCATCGCGGGATAAAGATGGCAGGAGTCTGTTACTTGCTGACGAACTGTTAGGATGTTTAAGCGCGCGGTTCTGAACAATGTCGCGAATACGGTACTTGTTTGTGTGTGGCAGTGATTACGCAAGAGTATAACTGTGTAAACTGCTTACTGAATATCGACGGTACTCCAAAACGTTTGTGAAATGACTGTGACGTGATGAGAGCTGTGCTATTAACGACTGTAATATGAAGGGAATTCGTTGGCCTGAACATTTTCCTAATTGCGAACTGTGCAATCTTCGGAATACGATCAAATTAGGTTATTAATCACTGGTGGTTCACTTTGGTGAGCTGTATCAGTTTCCATGTTATTATAAGAATGTAATGTTTTTTATATCTACACGTTGTTGTTACTTTGTGTTTGAGCCGGCAACCCTTACCCGTAATCGACCAAGTAGGTAGGCATAACTTGTAGAACTGTAACGACTTGTGTAATTATGTTTTATGGCTCGTGAACAGTGAATAAAGGACTGCAATTGAACTTAATGTTAGTATCACGCCAAGGGAAAACTATAAAACAAACCACCGCCAGTGAGCTCAATATATTTATATTAACAATTCACTTATTTAAATCCCTACAAGGTGTTGACAAAATCATTTCCCTTTTGCCACACAGACGTAATAAATGTGATTTTTACAACTACAATATCTTTCATTATAAAATATCCTGTTTGTCATTGGTACACTTACTACACAAAGTAAATATTTTCATTATTATTAAAATTTTAACCATATTAAGCAAAACAAGTGAACTGATTATTACACTAGTCATGTTTTTGTTTGACTTAATACATTAAAATTAGAATCTGTATTTACTTCTAGCTTTTCTTATTGAAACGAAAATATTATTTATTGGACAACTATAGAAGGTGTGGAACTCAATTTAGTAACCACGCCACAATCACATCAGGTAGATGTTCCAGATGAAGTTATATAAATATAAATTGTAGAGTAAATAGTAATGCTATACATTTTCTTATCGTGTAACCCATCTACGTATACACGTAAATGCAGCCATCATTGCGATAAAATAATTATAAATTCCCAAACTTTTATGTTCTTTTAATCATTAAATAAATGAAGTATCCCTTCACTTCGAATGATTAAGCTATAAAAAAAAAAATGCAGCAGAGTTAATTCGGTGGTTTTATAAACGCTTTGGAAATATTGTTTGCGTTCTGAAATAAATGAACCTACCAGTGTTCCATAAAACAAATGTCATCAGGCGGAAGATATCCCATGGCTACTGATGCGCGAATGACATGCAGCTTAATCCCTTCTTTGTACTCCATAATGTGAAATACGTTATTAAATCGTGTATAATGTAATCCGAATGGTATCATTAATATCCATGTCAGGAGTGATTAACGCTGTCCAAATATGAAAAGTTCCTGACACTCTCATCATTCTCCGAAATGGATTAATGATGCATACGATATTGTTCTTACAGTCCAGTGAATGGCATTATTTTATGATCTAAGCATATAGTCCTCTCCGCATATTTATAATTAATGAATCACTGTGTTCAAAGCTCTCCACCCCGATTGTTAGAAGATTTTGTAAAAATGTGTTATTTTATAACTAGAGATTATTTTGTTTGAGTTGGAACAGAGCGTAGTAAATAGATGATTTTTTGCTATTTTAAGTAAGTATAAATACAACCTACCCGCATCAGTAGAGTATTCATTCCATTGTAAACGTGAGTTTCTGTCTGACGTATTGAAACTAACTATAGGCAGCGTCCATAGAGAAGTACGTACACCGATGGTCAGATAGATACTTAGTTTTCTTTATTATCTTTTTGTAGTCAATATATAATTCTAAAACAAGTAATGTAGTCTTATAGATTTTTTTAAAGAAACTAATGAACTATAAGAGAGTGAGTAAAACGAAAAACCGTGAAACTTTGAATTTTCATTATTAATGATAAAACTGGGTTTATAAATCACGTCCTTCAGAATCCCAGGTCAGCGCTTATCCACTGAGTTCGGTAATATTTAGTCAATTGTGTCACAAAGTGTAGACTGGTCTCTTCACAAGTAAAATAATCAGAGATGATGAATCATCTTTCTCATTTAATTTAAAAGCAGAAAACTTTATTAACAAAGCGACTTGTGGTAATGGATCAACACAGCCACTTTGAGTTTGTACGTGTATAGTAATTTATTATTTTGCGGAGCAAATCCATGTTTTATTTATTAACTTATAATCTTGTTCAATGGACCCCTGCTGAGGAAGGCCTTGTGGGATGTGAAACATGTCGTGGTTAATATACAAGTATACAATATGAATTACAATCAAAGTGGAAAAAATTATGTTACAGAGACAAAAAATAAACAACAATTTTTTTTCAAAACTCATAATAGATACAGTTAATTCTTTTGTTCAAAATCTTGAATGGATAGAAGATAATCACTCAATTTTTCTTCAAATACATTTATTATGTGAGTGTAGGCTTTCCCGGCGAATAAATGAGAAAAAATCTTCTCGGGTTTGCAGCCGGATTTTATTAAAAAGCGACAAGCATTCGGCAACTAGCTCAGCAGCCATCATCAGCTCAGGTCAATTATGTACCAGCGATCTTGTAACGGCAAGATCGCCGGTACATAATTTACCTAATGATGGCTGCTGAGCTAATTGCCGAATGCTTGTCGCTTTTTAATAAAATCCGGCTGCAAACCCGAGAAGATTGGTTGTTAATACATTTATTATCTACAAACTGTTTGATACTTTAATAAATTTTTATGAAACGGATGTGTCTCAGAATAGTTATCTCCTCGTTGTATTAATGTCAGTGATGTTTCTGATTTGTAAAAGTTATGTTTGTTTCTTCCATTGAAATCAGGTACTCGTGAATTAGATGTATGCAAGTTAAGACGTTCTCTTACAAAGCTTATGGGAGAATAGATACTAAGAAGACACTGTAAAAATATTGAGATTTTTTGAAGAGCTGTATGCAAGAAGATTTTGTTCTAGTTTGTATATTAACACCGTGTGACACTCTTTGCCATTATTCATCATGTAACGAATGTACGATATGTTTTATTTTGTTTTCATTAATTTTTTGTCTGTATACCCAGCTTTTCTTTATATGATTTACGGTATTTCTGGACTTGATACAAATTAGTTGGGCATCATAATTGAATATAGCATTTATTTCTGGAAGTACGGCGTAATTACTGTATCCACAAAAAAGTATATATTGAAGTTCTGCTTGAATTCTAGGAACAGGAAAACCACCGCTAGCAACTCGGCTGCGGTTCCTAAGCAACCATGTTAAAACGGAAAATTGAAAGCAAATAAAAAATACTCTGAAAACAAAGCCAAAAGGAAATTCAAGGAACAAAACCAGATGTAGTAATATCTCGTACTATCAAATTCCAGGGCAGAGTTTATTGTTTCAAATGTGGAGCTATTTAAATAGTGTTTATAAGAGTGGACTAATAAGACACCCGAATTTTCAGGCTATGTACACAAAAATCAATTTATGGTTGTTTGTTCCAGCGTCACGAAAAAATCACTGAAAACTTTTTGATAAGCTTTTCATAGTTTGAAACCTTAGGACCAAACTTAAAATCCACAGTATCTCTTATGAGCCTTCGTGACATGGTGTAGGAGATAAAAATTGATATCTGTTTTTAACATCGAAAGATACACACCAAAGACACGATCCAGGCCAGAGGTTGCACGTTCCATCAAAGATAAGCACACGAATAAGCCTACACATTTGATAACAGAATTTTCCAATAATTAAAAATAAATATTGAAAATCTGGTGATGTTAGTAATTCTGATCCAGGGCGAATGGATCGCTATACTTGTGGAACTACTTCCATCCATATGAAATAATGACGACAGTTACACTGCGCTCAGGGAATCGACTGAAATTATTATTCCTCGTAAAATATAATCCTGTAAGTGAGTTTTGTCTGTTTGTGTCTGCATCATTTGATGAGGTTTTCTCATTTTAGAATCTTAGGGTTCGACTTATAACCTGATGTATGAATTATGGCGTTTCGTCATTAATGTCCTTTATGGACAACAAACTATTTTAGGCACAAAAATCAAAGATTAATGTTGTCACACTACGTCAACAGGCACCGAAGGATGAAATGAGAATTTTTTGTGACCATCAAATTCTTTTACATCTAATCTGGCATAACTTATCAATTACATAACAGAATTTGACGGGTTTTCAAAATTGCAAACTCAAACTAAAAATATGATTGGGGCAAATATTTTGTAATCAACTCCTCAGTCGTTTAATACTGTCACATGTTTCTTATTGGTAGAATAAAAGTACTGGTAAATAAATCTCGACCCACCTATCTTGAATAGAGTGCGGATGAATTGAAGTGTTATTTCGTTTCGTAAATGGCTCAGACGATTTTGATTATATTTTAGACTCAATTTTCTTAATGGGCGACTAAAAATATTATTAAGGATATATCAACCTCTCAAACTGTCCGATCTTGATTAAGGTGGGAATGAATCAACGTTTTGTTATGTTCCACGAAAGGCTTGGCCATTTTAATGGAACATGGTGGATACCATCAGATCGGGTAAAGTTGATATCAAGGTCATTAGAGGCAGGAAAGGACTAGGGACATGGAGCGGGAAGGAATTCGGCCATGGCCTTTTGATGGAAGCATCCCGGCATTCGCCTGGGGTGATTTGGGGAAACCACGGTAAACCCTGGATGCCCGGACGGGGATTCGAACCGCCATCCTCCCGAGGTCAGATCATTAACCTCTTACTCACGACGCTCGGTCGGGTGTTCTTTTAGTAACCTATAACACAAAGTCCTATAAGATTGGACAAATTATATATTAACATAATATTTGATTACCTAAACAGTTACGTTAGGTGATTTCAGTGGAGTATAATGCCTAGATACTCAATGGCTTTCTGTGTGCACAATACCACATTGAGATTTCGTAATAACTATAACATGATTTATACAGCTTAGCGATACAGATTATTCGGTGCATTTTAAATTGATGATGACGTAAAACTGACATTCTACCATTCCCCTCTCATTTATTTCCCTTTCACGCTACGTTTCTGATATATTTTGATGCGACGACGTTTTCACAACCAATACGTCTGTCATATATATAAGTAATGTATAAATCAGCAGAGAAGAAATAAATTATTTTCAAGAGTGGAAATACCAGCGATTTTCATGAAGTAAGTTCCGACAGATTGTTTAAAAAACAAAGAAAAAGGATAAGATTAAATGAGGTAAAGGAAAGAATGGAAGTTTTACACACAAACAAAAAAGACTAACACATTATACCATGCTGTACGCACCATAAGAGTCAACTAGTAATATCGTAAATACAATTGATTTGATTGGATTCATTGCATATATAAATATACCGAGAGTCACAACAAAAAATTTAACAGCTACAGCAACTTTCGAAACTTCCGGAAGTCTACATTGCAATTACGTTTACTTCATTCTTTTATTTTATTATTATTATTATTGCTTATATCATTACGCCTCATCAGTGTAGACATCATTAGAGGTGGGAAATGATTGCGGGCAAGGAACGGGAAGGAATTCGGCCATGGCCTTTTAAATGAACCATCCCGACATTCGCTTGGTGTAATTTGTGGAAACCATGGAAAACCTAAATATGGATGGCCGGATGGGGATTCGAACCCGTGTCCTCCAGAATGCGAGGCCAGAATGTTAACACTTACTCTCGGTTTTCCTTTATTAATGGAACATTCAAAATTGCAACGTATTAGTAAATGTTTTTATGTTATGTTCCTGTTAGACAGAATTCGTAATTAATATGTTGAGAGCAAAGTGTCCGGAAGCTAATGGCTGATATCCAAAATAATTTTAGTCTCGCTGCAGTGTACTAGGAAGTGGGTGTGGACAGGCACCTCCTGTTGGAATAACGGTGCCATCAAACTAGAGGACAATAAATGTAGTGGACGACGGGAGAAGCCGTAAAACAAAGTTAGGAACGGAGAAGGCAGAGGTAAATTTTGTGATATACTGGCCATTTGCGCGGGCCTTTATTGCTATATAAATTAGAGCAGTCTTACACTTTTACGCAAATTCGCTCTGCAGTTCGCGCTCAAATCTAGACCGGATGATACTACTGTAACTCGCACAATATTTTACTACAGTCTGTCTGACGGCGATAGTACAAAATGATTTTTGATTAGTATTAAAAGAATCTATAAAAAATTAAGAATAAAATAAAAAGTCTATTAAAAATTGGAAATAATCTTTCATTTTAAGGAATCTATAGAAATGGTAAAAAGTTTGGGGTTATGAGAAATTCCTTAAGGTACAGATTGTTTTAGTATCTCATTTTATAAATGAAATAATTAGTCCAAGACACACTTTAAAGTATTGTTTTATTTTTATTAAGACATCAGACTCGAAATATACAAGTTGCAAACGTAAACAAAAGCTCCTGTGATTACTAATTTCAATTAGCTACTCACTGACAAAACTTAGAACTGATAACTTGTCTCCGCCGATCGCTTATATAAGCTTTCACAGAAAATTCCAGAATAAATCAAAGCCTTCCGACCGACGTTTCTGAAATTCTGACAATACTTAAACAATTAAAATCACATTAAAACAATCAAAATTAATACAAAATCATTCACAATCATTATTAAATGCACATAAATGAAAATTAAAGATATTTACACACAAAATTATCCTCATAAATCAGTTCAAACCGTCACAAATTGTCATCATTCCAGATGAAGGTGCTTAACAACGCGCGCCTAAAACCTACAAAGTGGATCCGTTACGTTGATGACACCTTTGTCATCTGGCCTCACGGTAAGGAGAGTTTGCAAGAGTTTTTAAACGACCTGAATAGTGCCCACCCAAGAATTCAGTTCACTATGGTTGTGGAAGAAAATGGACAACTGCCATTTCTCGATGTCCTTGTTCATAAGCGAGGCGGTGGACGTTTGAGTCATACTGTGTATCGCAAGACGACCGACACTAATAGGTATCTGCACGTCATGTCGCACCATCATCCGGCAACTAAGAGAGGCGTATTAACATCACTCAACTTAAGAGCAAAGACAGTATGTGACTCGGAAAGTCTGAATGAAGAAATGGAGACACTTACAAAAATATTCCGAGCCGACGGCTATAGTGAATCCAACATCAGAAGGGTTTTAAGACCCAAAAAAACCTATGGGAGACGTCAACTTATCCCATGATATTAATGTGCCAACAAAATTCGCCTGTCTCCCATACATACAGGGTATGACAGACCGGATTGGGAAACTGTTAAAGCGGGTGGAGGTGCGAATAGTATATAAGGTTGACTGCAAACTTGGTCAGTCACTGACAAAGGTAAAACGCAGATTACACCGACACCAGCTTATGGGTGTTTACGAAATCCCCTGTAGCTGTGGCAGTGTTTATATCGGCGAGACAGGTCGCACTGTGGCGGAGAGACTTAAAGAATATATCCGCCACTACAAATATAACAACAGCGAAAAATCCACCGTAGTCCGCCATGCTGTTAATACCGGGAATGAAATAAAATTTCAAGAAACGAGGCTACTGTGGAGAGAGGACCAGTGGTGGCCCCGACGGGTGAAAGAGGCAGCAGAATTTTTTAAAAAAATACCAATAACATCAACGAAGATAGCGGCCTTTTACTCTGCGATGCTTGGCGCTCGTTGCTATGTCAACATAAACAGTATCTCTGACGAAGGCTGGAGGATACAAGCCGAAAGCACAGGTAATGAAATAAACAACGCGGCATAACCCGAAAGTCAATTAATCATGAATAAATATGCTGTTTAAATTCTTGTAGGTCTTTTAAAATTAGTGGTGGCAAGGTAATAATTGATCCGTTTACAAGTTTAAAATAGCCGGTGGGCATGTAAAATCTAGCAGACTGCAATTAATGGATTCAGTAATTAAATAAATAATAGTAACTTATTAGTCAAAAGGAAGAAGTAATTGCTTTGGATTCTAATTTTGGCTTCGATTAATCCTGCTTAGTGCACATCATTAAGTCCTAATGCAACCAAATGAGCTCAGCGGAACATCAGATTAAAGACAGAGATATTTCGTGTGTCTGTGTGAACTTAAACGCCAAGCGAAATTTGCAGTCTCTGCGTCAGTGAGACGGGAGATGAAATTTGCGAAATAACTTTCCAAACGCTCCATTTACTGCCACCCTCCACTTCCACTACGGCTAAATGCGGTGGCGCTAAAACGAAAATTGTTCCGCGGGAAACGGGACTCACTCTGTGGAGGCTCGCATTATGTATTAACATACACAATGAGAATTTATGAGACGGAGAAGGATGCATCCTGACGCTTGCAGTACAGACAGGATGTCCGTAAAAACGAGTGAGCAAATAAAAGCATTATGTGGTTGCACCAGGGAGTTTGTTTGTCTCACCATTTCACAGTTTTAGTTTAATTAACATTGTGCAGCCTTATATCCACAAATTCGTTTAAACTCCAGCTTGGGGGGTTATTTTGAACCCTCAACAATGATCCAACCAAATTTGTGCCATCAAATTGATGAAATTGACAAAATAATACGAACACCTGTGAAATAATGGAAAATCTTTATTAACGGGGGGTCGGACCACCCTTTGACTGAAGTACAGATTTAATGCGACGTGGGATAGATGCATAAAGGGCATGGACATGATCCCCTAGAATGCTTAGATAGTGATTAGATTTGATTTCAACATGCAGAATAAGACCCGTCTATTCCTATCAGTAAGCTTTGACTTTCGGCCACTGTTGTACTTTGAAGACGCCGTCTTACCCTCTTTCGTATACGCTATCATAACGGCTGATACCGTACTCCTTGCAAACCCCAAAAGGTTTGATGTTTCCGTAACCGATGGTCCACTTAAACGCGCTCCGACAATCATTCCTCTTTGTAATTCTGACAGGTCTGACATTTCAACTTATCACAGACAGTTAGATAGACGCATGCATCGCAGGTGACTGCTGTTGAGAGACTGATACCTTCCTCTTCACGCTCACTAGGTGGCAGACTTCTGTTGCAGGTGGCGCGGCTATACTGCAGATATGAAATACGTCATACTTTTTCACTGGTGTTCGTATTATTTCTTCTTCCATCTGTATACTACAGTTTCGTACACCTTCATAGCTATTGGTTGGAGAACGGTGACGTCATGCGCCGGCCTTCGTTCCCAAATTGACAGCGGCCAAATATTAGAAATTAGAGATAATGTGTACACTTTAATAGTTGAGTAACTGCGATGAATTACGAGAAGACATTAATTAAGTTCCCCTTTTGTAACATTTCCTTTAAATTAAATAGCCAATTTAGTTAAGAACATATGGCACAATTTATTATTTACATATAAATAAAATAAGACTTTTCTACGAAGTTATTCCCGTTGATGTCATTTTTCAGTCGCTACTGTGAAGCTAGTCAGCCATAAATAGCTATTCACACTGGAAATCAGACTTAAGGTTACATCATACTTGAGGTTAGCTAGTACTTTAGGTTACATCAGAGTTGTTGTTAAAGCTATTAAAAGTAAAAACGTGAGTGATTTTTTTGAATAGTATTTTCTTGTTTTGTTGAGTGTAACTCGGCTATTGAACTATTTATTTTGTTTTGGAGAGGCAACCCTCAGGGTGAAAGACAGGTTAACCTCGTATTTTACTCATATCACGTCAATAGGTTGATCTCTGACCCCAAAATCTAGAACAATTCTAGACCAGTGATCATACCCAAAACGAAGTCACTGGTTTACAGTAGCAGTTAATATTGCAACGAAATATTATCTCGATCTAGAAAATATTCCGCTCACTAATAAATGTACATGTTTCAGCGCAATCAAATATTATAGCGTCGGGTAATCATCACGCCAAGATGTCCACATAAGAGCCATCAGAAGAGGAGGAAAGTTCCGGAATGTATGTCACGGATTAAAAAAAAAAAATGTTTGCAATTGTCCTTGATCGTCAAAACTTGCTTTCATAAAGCTGAAACGCTGAGGTTCTACATATTTTCGAAGTATGACGGGTGTTCATAAACACTTCGGACCGGACAGAAAATTAAGAAATTATAATACGCATTTCAAAATTTTACCGATCTACTTACCTACAACCATAAATATATCCTAATCTACTTTTATATCAACTACAGTTTAACGTGTTGCCATTTTTATACAGTGTGTGAATATGGGAAAATACTGTTCATACATCAAATGTCAAGAATTTATTCCTCTGACTGCAACTTAATATTACGTGTCTCCTCTCGGGTATCAAATTTCCATTTTAATCTGGCGTAGATAGATTTTGATCCAGAGGATAGTTAGCAACATGTTCAAGTATTCGCATCGATCTTGTCAATTAACAATGACCGGAACTACTTATATGTCGGAGAAAGTCTGGTGGTTTTATCAGACTTCAAATTTAAGTTTTAATCTGACTGACAGGTTATTTACAGAGTATTCAGACTATTTACGCAATCACAAATTATTTAGACTTCCGGGATGTCACCCTTTTATTGCAAACCGAGAGTCATATAGTAAAATTTTTGAAACTCGTAAAATATTTCAACTTAAACAGTCGATGTGGTAAATAATGGATATTCCACTGCTAAATAAATACGTAATAATAATAAGGTTTCTGTGACTTATCCGTCTAGCGCAGCAAAATAAAAACTTCGTTTTTTTGGCAGACGCGTTTCGATTTATTCAATCACCTTTGGTGACCTAGAACAGTTTATTTAAGCATGTAAAAATAATACAGTTCTAGGTAACCGAAGATGATTGCATGAATCGAAACGCGTCTGCCAAAAAACGAAGTTTTTAATTTAGCTTCACTAGACGGTTAAGTCACAGAAACCTTATTACAAAAGCAGCTAAGGGAAAAAAGGCCACAATCTCAACATGTTAAAACGTAATAATACTTTAAACAATATATAGACAGCTACTGTAAGCCTTCCGTTTCATTAAGGGTATATCTATGCAACTTAATCAGTATTTTATTTTTACAGAATATTGTAAGTGTGCAGAAAAAAAATACAAGACTTAATAAAAAGAGCTCATCGTTTTAGCCTGGCATGAAACGGGGATACCTCCTCAAATTAAATTTTAACACTTTAACTCTGTACTGTTGTGGGGGTGAGAGAGATATAATGACGTACCATCATGTTGGAATAACACGAGGCCAAATTCTTAGGGTTGGTTGCTGCTGTAAGTAATTCATCGTAGAAAACAGAAGTGATATTAACATTTTGTTCTTCTTCTGAAATGAGGCTGTGAAAACCAAAAACATTCTTGTTAATAAACGATCGACCCATGATTTTTATCAGTAATCATAAAACCTGCTTTAAGGAAAAGTAAATTCCAAAATTGGTAAAATGATCAATATTTCACGTACTTTATTTGGAAATATGAACATACGAAATTTTTTGGGGACCAAAAACTGTGGAAATTCCTATTGGATGGACTATCACATATAAATTCAATTTCGTTATGTCAAGACGTTGCAAACTGTCATATCTATATGAAGAGAAGCAACAACTTTCTTACGGCTCGAAGGGCACTTTTAGAGAGACTCCCGTGGAGGCAAACTTATAACTGATTTTTATCTGTGAATGGACATCTGAGTCCGGATCTGACTTCGGCTTTAAAGAAAGGGTAATCTTTAATTGCTTTAGATACATCGAACGAAAATGTACATCAACAAATAGGGAATACTTGATTCACCTATTTGTCAACTATTTGTGCCAATCCGGCGCATCACTGTGTATCTGCAAGATGTTTTCTTGTTGTACGTCACCAACAGACATTTACTTGATTGTCGACGTGCCTTACTACAGTATTAGTAGCCTGGCTTATAGACTACACAATTAACAGCATGTATCTGCTTGTTGTTGTATATGAGTAGGCGACTGGTACGCCGCTATCGTGGCGAGTGTATACAGGGTGTTACAAAAAGGTACGGCCAAACTTTCAGGAAACATTCCTCACACACAAACAAAGAAAATATGTTATGTGAACATGTGTCCGGAAACGCTTACTTTCCATGTTAGAGCTCATTTTATTACTTCTCTTCAAATCACATTAAACATGGAATGGAAACACACAGCAACAGAACGTACCAGCGTTACTTCAAACACTTTGTTACAGAAAATGTTCAAAATGTCCTCCGTTAGCAAGGATACGTGCATCCACCCTCCGTCGCATGGAATCCCTGATGCGCTGATGCAGCCCTGGAGAATGGCGTATTGTATCACAGCCGTCCACAATACGAGCACGAAGAGTCTCTACATTTGGTACCGGGGTTGCGTAGACAAGGGCTTTCAAATGCCCCCATAAATGGAAGTCAAGAGGTTTGAGGTCAGGAGAGCGTGGGGGCCATGGAATTGGTCGGTACAGTACAGTACATACTAATGAAACTAAAATGAGCTCTAACATGGAAAGTAAGCGTTTCCGGACACATATCCACATAACATATTTTCTTTGTTTGTTTGTGAGGAATGTTTCCTGAAAGTTTCGCCGTACCTTTTTGTAACACCCTGTATACTGATGAATGAGAAGAAGAGGGTGAATTATGGTGTTAAATTGTTCTTGTTTATTTCTGCAAAAGACATGAAAGAGGCCACCAAACTTAACATCCTCAGCCTACCTATGAATCACTGAAAACAATTTCGGGTACCTTCGTTTCATATATATTGAGGGGAACATGAGCAGTTGCACACATCTGAATATTAGGAATTGTTGATTCGTCTTTTCGTCATTGATGACCGAACCAGTTAACATCGTATCAGGTTCCGGATACCATCATCGATTTCAGTAAATCTTCTTTTAATGACTCCTCTCCAAAAAGAATCTTTTTAAAAATGTTTTTGCTCGCCTTTAATCTGCAATGAGCATTATATGTTAATTTTTAGTTTCTTGTCTCTTTCTATCAAAACAAACAATATTTTTTTAACAACAAACTCAATTATTATTCATCAGACTATCTTCACCGTTTACAAGACCTCTTTTTATCGATTTTGTCGAAGATTTAGAAATCAAATTTACACATCACGTAAAGCTATAAAACTGTATTAGGTTCCACGTTACTTTAACATGACCGGTAACGTGGTTGTGAACTTGAGGCGTCATTATGTGTTCCCGGAAGCCGCTTTCCAACTCGGACAGCCCAGTGCGTGTCGATAAGTTAGTTTGCCGCTTTCCACACACGCCTCAACTATCTGTCCCCTCGCCTTCATCACACAGGACGCTACGTTCATGTATTTACCTAACTAGCAACTCGGCGGCGGCGGTGGAAAACGAGAAGCAAAATAGATTTGCGACTTCAGCTGCCATCACAGGTGGCGCCCGTGTCGACTAGAGGTGGCTGATAGTAACCACACAGAATTTCATTACATTCGGTTGTACGCTTGGAGTAACAGAGGAAGATCACGTGCAATTTAAGAGATGTTTCACAAAATAGGGCCTCAACAATATTGACGTTATACTATTTTGTTTACGAAGGCAGCCATTTCTGTTTGCAACTAGGTTTTAGTTGATATGTTTGTGCACTCGCTGTTGAAAAATGTGAACAAATCTGGGATTCCGTGATAGGATGTTTATAACTAATCTACTATATAATATCCTAAGCTCTCTCACCTCGATAGCTATTGGCTGGAGAACGGTGTCACGTGTCAGACTTCGCTCGCAAATCAACAACGGCTAGAGATACCATTAGAAGAAATTCGTCTTTATGACCCCAATTTAATATCTAAGCAACTGCTACCAAATTAATTGCCATAATACAATCATTAAGTTTGCTTTTCGTAGCGTTTTATAGTAAATTAAGAAATATAATACGATAAATTTTGCTGCTAAGAAAAAACGTGGATCTGCTTTTCAGTAACATGTTGCTAATGAAAGTAACTTAAAAAAAATTAAATTACTCATATGGTTTGCTGTAACCACGAACACCAATTGTCATTCGGCTTAGGACAAATTTGAATTTAACTAAAATGTTCAGTAATGTTGTTGCTTGACTAAAGTTAAAGCATGACGGTTTATTTGCCATTTAGGTATTTTACTGACCTCTTTCATTAATTTTCTGTGTTCATGTTCATTGTACATGAGTTCTTAGGTTATTTTAAGTGGACATCAGACCAAATATGTTACCTTTTTTTTTTTTTTTTTTAATTGTATTTACGTCTCTCAACAGCGAGGTCTTTAGAGACGGGAAAGGATGGGGGGCAAGGATGGGGGCAAGGAATGGGAAGGAATTCGGCCATGGCCTTTTGAAGGAAGCATCCCGGCATTTGCCTGGAGTGATTTGGGAAACCATGGAAAACCCAAATCTGGATGCCCGGACGGGGATCGAACCGCCGTCCTCCCGAAAATATGTTACCGAATCAACTATTCTGGCAATTCATTTTTTCGGAGTTAATGAACTGTTTAATAATATGGAATGTGTATTACGTTCTCTGGTCGTTACAGATATTATGACCAATGATTACATATGAGTGTTTGATAAAAACAACATGATGGTTTCGAAGCATACAGGATTTTTTTTTTTTTTTAAATTTTGCAGAGTGAACAAGTCAACTTTGTATTTAAGCAATTATACGATTACGCTATCGTCCCTGTTCGTTTTTAATACCGACCTCTATTAATGCTTCTCAAGAGATTTTATTCACCCTAAAACACAGGTCAAGTATATATTTGGCCATATCAACTCAACCTGTCATAATCTTTCATCCTAAAAACTGGAACTATTCTAGACCCGTGACGTTACGCAAAAAACGGTCACGGGCTTACACTAGTAGCTATAATAATACTATTTTTTAAACTGCTTAACGTCTCTTAACAGCGAGACGGGAAACGATGGGGGGCAAGGAATGGAAAAGAATTCGGCCATGGTTTTTTTGAAGGAAGCATCCCAGCATTTTCCTGGAGTGGTTTGGGAAACAATGGAAAACCCAAATCTGGATAACCGGACGGGGATTCAAACCAGTGTCCTCCCGAATGCGAGGCGAGAACAATAATACTATAAGCAGGGAAAACGTTGTACAGTTGGTATTTTCATTAAATGATTCGTCGAACTATCAACAAGCTACTAAGGAAGAATCAACATATGTAATTAAAAAAATGTGTTTGTCTATCTGCATTTGAACGAAAGGTATTCAGGCTGAAACTGATGGTCGGATTAGGATTGGATTTCGTTTAACATAAGCTAATAGTAGCGCGAGTGAAATGGAATATGTTTTGTTTTGACGTTGAAAAAGTGAGAAATTAAAAACATGTATCCGTTTTTCGTTGTACGCAATCCACACCAAAACTGGTAGAGATTTGGTAAGATTTCGATAGCGTATAACCTTCCACGATCAAAACACGGTAAGTTTCAATTTGATGTGACATCGTAAAGTTTTAGATAATTTTTCACTGTATGCACTTCACACAAAAATGCCGGCTGAGGCGCAGTAGTAATTTTCAGGCGATGTGGCTATGTTAAAAAGCAGCCTGGACCAGATTGAGAAATAGCATTCAGGTCAAGATAGGTTGAATTGAGTTTCTAATAATTTTAGTTGTCTTCCCGAGTTACATGTTACTATTAGCATTACTATTTCTTGCACCCTTATTCCTGTTACTAACCCACAGGGCAAAAAATACCAATAAACACAAAAAACAAAAAAAAATGAAAAAACACAAAAAGAAGCCTAAATATTATATGAGAAGTCTCCCCCGTTCTTACTACTCGTTCGTATATCGGATGTTCCTCTAGCTATCTGAAAAATCTGGTTTATAATTTTCTATGTATATTAATGTAATATATTTACGAAAATAGAGGGAGTCAATAACAACATTAACAGAATGCAAAGAGTGGACTGTTTATCTTTGATGTAGCGTTATCTTCGGCACCTATCCGGTCAAGGTTACTAGAAAATTATCATTTATTTCTCCGTCTACCGTTCAAGTAGAATCAAAACATACCGCAGTTTGTAAAGTAGAACCTAAGCTTTCAAATGATAAAAACTCCATCCCAATCGCTCCGATAATTTTTGTGTGATATAGGCCTACCTAGCGTGGTGAGTGAACGGAAACGCTGTGGTCTCATTCGGGAGGACGCGGGTTCAAATCCCAGGCCACACATCCAGACTTTTCGTCAAATCAATAAACCGAATTTCGGGATGCTTCCTTCAAAATTCTATGGCCAAATTAGTTAATGTTCCTCGTTCGCAGTAGTTTCTCGCCCTTAATGACCTCGACGTTTACGAGGCGTAAGGTCATAACAATAAAAAAAAACAGATAACTGATTAATAAATGTCGCCAAAACTAGCTTGATATCCATAAGAAAGAAATCACTATGATAGGGCCGTTTACAGATTGATGTACGTGATGGTTCTTCTAAGGATATCTTAGCTCAGCATTTAGTATCTTACGTGGATACTTATTTTTCTCCTCTGCAATTTTTTGTTTATGGATACCGTAAAAAATTGCTGAAAAGTCGTGTCGGCACTTAAATTTATTTCAGAAGGTAATTTCATGATATATTACTGATTAAAGAGATGTATAAACCAAAAAAAATCGAATTTTTATGTCTGTCTGTGCACGATAAAATTAATGGTTGAATTTTAACGAAACGGCACATAATAATAGCTCAAGCCATGGCTAAGGACGTAGGATACTTTTTATCCTGATTAGTTACAATGCTTCAGAATCCACAACCGACAGCATCTAAAATTTTATCTATAAGTTCTGGCAACACGAGAAAAAAACTGTAATGGATTTGAAAGAAACTTCACACACTTATAGCTTAGCATGTAAAATACTTTTAAAGTTTTTTCTTAAGATACTGAGTCCAAATATGTAAATTTTTCTCTCCCTGTTCACGGAAGTTGCAAAAATAATAAACGGGTATCAACGAAACCGAACATAGTGGTAGCATATGGTATCCTTTAACACGCAGGTTATTTTTTATCTCGATAAGCTACAATATGTACAGAGGCCAAAATTTTCTCTTTTTCTGTGCGTTTGTATACAGATCAAGTAAAAACTAACAACGGACTTCAACGAAACTACACATGCTGATATCTTATGTCTTGGTTTGGTTAATTTCTATAAGGGTAAATTACCGAGCTGCCTAAGAAAACACCTCAAATCCCGCGTACTTCAAAGTAAAGTTCGTGTTGTAGTTAACTGTAGAAAATAGAGAGTTTATGTTCATAGAAATTACTTCCCATAGTAATCATCATAACAAAGAATAGCATAGTGGCTCTTCAGAGCTTTGTGTAGTAAGGTACAGCTCTTATTTTCATATATACTGAAACAATTCAATTACTTGCCGAACGCCGGCAACATTAGACTCAGTGATTGCTGCCAACTACAGAAAAACAAGTGTGGCTAGCAAATACAACATTAAAATTACCGGAAAAAGATGCAAAAAATTAAATGCCGTGTCAGAATCATGACGTTCATTCCGCTTTGTAATTTTAATATTGATACATTATATGTTCTCTGCATCGGTTCCAGTCATAGGAGGCATACCGCTTGATAGGCCTGCTAAAAATTAAAATAATACGTTTTCACGAGTTCGGTGGGTGGCGTTTTTTGATATAGATGTTTATATTTTGATTGCCACTCACCGCTCTTGCATCAACTAATTACCTGTTTTACTGTTACTTTCAAATTAAATTAGTCCATGTATTTTCATTTTAAATATTTCTGAGTTGATTTGTGTCATAGCCATCCTGTATTGGGATTATTGATGAATATTAATAAAATTCAGGTGTGTTTGCCACAAATAAACTTTCATTTTTAAAAGAGCCATGAGTAAATGTAAATAAAGACTGCGTATTTTTATTTTTTATTTATTTGCGAGAGTAGTCAATATATTATTAGCCTTCACAATAGACGCAGCGCTGCCAGCAACATACGGAATATGCAGTTTCACAAATAACGTGATAATCATTTCAGTGTAAATGAATTCATGCTTCTTAAAAGACTGTAAAAAGGTTTATAGTTACAACATTTAATCATTTGTGACCCAAGCTATGATAAAAAAAAAAAATTTCAAATCACTCAGATACAATTTCCACGACATGGAATCTTCTTTGTTATTTTTTCAATGGGCTTTACTAATGTTGTTGGATTGCTGTTTATGCAAATTCATAAATCCGTGCAGATTAGTTAAGGAGGGACAATATTAAAACGCACCTAGCTACAATGCATCTTTAACCAAAAACCATTAGGTCATAAACTCAAAAGAAAATTTTAATGCTTAGAATAAAATTAGTGGCCACCATAATGTTATAACAGTCAAGAAAGTAGTGTTTATCAAGATGATTCCTGCAAAAACAAGAAAAAATATTTATGTCGTGGACAATTTTGTGCTTTATAAAACATATATACTTAGATAGGTATGTTACTTTCGATATCTAGATTAAAATTTAGCAGTTCATCCAGGAAACAAAATTAAGGATGTTGTTTTTGGCCCTTCTTACTAAGTGGCTATACCAACTGTTATTAGTCATGAAAACTACAATGCTCAAGATCAAAGATGAATAGACTGATAGTCGGCGAATGGAGAGTAGGAATAAAAGGAATAGGTTACTTAAGGTTAACAATTTGGAAATCACATTATTTCCGTACTATAAATGTTCGTAGGCATTCCATAACAGCTTTTACTTTTAAATGCACTTTCACTCATTTTATTTGATTCTAGGAGGATTGACCATGAATCTCCCCATTTCAAATTTTATTTCTTCCTGTTTTAAGTATTCTGAAATTGCGTTCTCATATTCGATTAATTTTGCATTTTTTGTACACTTGTACTTTTTTACTGTGCATAATTATGCATAATTATTCACCATAACATGTTTGTTTCCCATTTCAGTTAAGTATTTTTATTCGATTTTTATATTCTGTTAGTGCAGTAAGTTTAAGCGTATACTGGAAAAATTCAGCATTCGGATATCTATTAGTTAATCCATGATTGGTGTAAATATCATATATAGTGTAATAGAACGGCGTTGCATAGAAAGGAATGGCACATGGATCGCCCAAGGTATTTCTGAAGATTTATATAGTGATTCATAATAAATAAGGAAGTTGTGATCATTTTATGTACGTACCTCGAAGAAAATTATCATTAGCGTAGTAAGAAAGAAACAGGATGTAAGACTTGAATTGCAAGTATTAAAAATAAATTACCGTAAAAATCGTATTTAGCACATTATAAAATCTTTATTATAAAATTCTGAAACAAAAGCGAAAATATTATAACTGCAAATATTCAATTCACAATAATAAAAAAATTATTCATTACACTGGCAGTGCAGTAAGGACAAATTAGTCATACGAATCAAAAATTAAACCAAACGGCTAAACACAAAATGCATTTGGCAAACAACATTATTTCTTCCGGTATTTGGTAATTCTTCACAAAAACGAGCACATGTATCAAAAATGTTTGAGGTAAAAAAACCATGCAGTTGAAATGTAGTGTACATAACACAATTAAGGGTGTGAAATTATTTGATCCCTAACCAGCCCTGATATACGAAATCGATTTAAAAAGAATTGAATTGTAAAAGTTCATATAGAATGCCTTTCAACTATAACTAGTCAAATAATAAAATGATGTAATATATTTTTTTGCCTAGTACACACCAGTTAATGTATATATGTGGTAGACAGGAAACCTCAAATGTTTTTAAATGAAATACAAATGTCCATGATAACGTCTCTGATTTTAGTTACCTTAGCAACAGGATAAAGTTCTTTGTGCTATTATGTGGTGAGAAATAGATTATACTGTACCGTTATATGTAAAGTTGCAGTAAGAAATAAACTTGGGCTCTGAATCTTATATTTGTATTATGTACTTGCCCAATTTGGTTTACGTACGATTTCGTCCTTGCCTCTCCACACGACGGTACTTTGATTCAGTTAGAAAAGAGGTAGGGATTAATATTCGTTATACTATGGGTTGACATTCCACAAGGCGACTAGACATACGGGTGAGCTAAAACTATTTATTTTTTTTTAGTTAATTGATTGCGTTTCACTGTATTGATCTATCGTTGCCTAACTGGACATGACGTGGAAACAAATATTATGTAAAACGAAAGGTGGCAGTTTAGAGTAAAAATTGTAAACCAGGAAAAGTTACATTATCATCAGTCACCCAGAGATACTATGAGGTACTAAAGGTCATAACTACAACAAGACGTCATTTAGATGTTTATCTCATTTAAATAGTCCCTAAATACCGAGAAATCGTTAACAGAAGTACCTTGCGAAAAGTACGAAACCGTACTCTCTTGTGGTACCTATATAGGATAGTCACTCATATATGTCAAAGTGACTGAATTTAATAAAACAGGTTCTACGAACGTTACACGATCGTTTCGTTTGTGGGATTCTAGTCAACTGAACTAAACCCTTACAGAATAGTATCAGCGGGACAGCTCTTAACTGTTGAGTCTTTCACTATACGTTAAATCTTCGTATAAACTGTTACAAGTTATCTGAGTTTGGGCTTTGTGACCCCCTTAATCACGAAGCTCATTGATTAAGAAGTCTGACTAGAGATTATAGGCTCCAGTCCGAATCTCAATTTAAGGATCTATTTTCATTTACCCTTCAACATACACACGGCACTGATTTGTCTGTTTGAAATAGATGTGATACTCGTCAGTTTAAGTTTTTTATCTGACTTTAAGCCTTGTCGACCAAGGATTGCAATCCCGCAGTGTTTTCAATCCCGCGGGATTGGCACCAACAGTATTTTGACGCATTTATTTAAAACATATTTATTTAAAGTATTAAGAAATAAAATAATAAACGTCCGTTAATTAAATTAATAAATCAATTTTAATGTTAAATGATGAAAATTAACAATATTTTAATGTACAAAATGACATTAATTTTTTTAGCATGTCTTAAGTAAATTTGGAGTTTTTACATTTTTGTTTTTAAATCTAAACCAATTTTTAAATAATTAATCAAAAATGGAAAATATTCATCCTTAGTTCATAATATTATTTGCCTTGCTATAATCACATCAGTTTAAAACATGGTATGCATAATAGCCAAGTTACCAGCTTTTTTTTTAAAAAAAAAAAATCTAAATAAACGTAACGTAACACCGAAAGAAAGCATTATATTTCATAAAGTGAAGTGAATATTCTCTGAAAAGTGTATACTTGGCTCAGAACAAGATCTCATAACTTTTTGACGATGCACAAGCACGAGACTTGGACTATTTTTACAAGAATTATTTTTGTGGGATTCATTATTATTAAAAGAAACTATTCTCCAGGACGTAAACTGTCAAGCATTTCAGCTTTAATGTACCTGGTAAGTGACGTAAGGACTCTTTTAGAGAGTTTTTTTTTTTTTAGTAGGAAAGGAGACTTTCTCGGCATATGATTGTAGTGAAGTCCTCACGGGTGTATCGCTGGATTACGTTATAAAAACACAACACGATATTTCACCCGTGAGGAAGACGGAGGAAGTATGGTGTTTCCACAACACAATTTGGCGATACAACCGTGAAGACTTCATTATAACATTTTTTTTTTCTTTTAGTCGAAATAATAACAAGGAGTTGAAAGGACTCATGTGTTATTCACTCAAAAATAATGTATTGTGGCGATTGACCAAATCATACATAGAGGGATTAAACTGAAGCCAGACCGGCACGTGTACGTAAGCGGGCGGCTTTCGTTAAGGAACATGTATTTCGAAAGCATAAGTCAAAGGATTTACAATTGCCTTTCAATAGATGTTAAATAAATAGGTATGCTATCGTTAAAATTACTAGAACATTAGTTTCGTGTCAACCAATAGACAAATTTTGAGCCGCACAATTACAATTGTTACAATTACTTTATCTGCAAATAAAGAAAATGGGGATAATGAAACCGTGCATAAAAAGCTTTAACTGTGTAGTTCAGATAACGTGTGCGACTTATAAAAAATACTTATTACATAGTTAGAAAATGGTACTAAATGCGCAACATAATTCAAATGATAAAAATGTGTCCTCAAAACAAACGTAAGTTTTAATGAATACGTAAAAGTGTATTTATTTACTTAAGAATGACGAAGGTTGACAAAAACAAACGTTTGTTCACATGAGTCAAATTCCAACTTCAAGGGTACAGGAAAACAGTGAAGCACATCCGACAGAGATCGAGCACGGCCGGAAAACAACAACGAGGCAGCAAGTCACGCAGACTGACACACGTTTTTACCGGATTTTGCTGATCCGCTTAATTTTGTGTGGGATCCGCCAGACCGTCTAATGATGCGGGATCCCGCTTTGCTATATTTCAATCCCTATTGTCGAGTGTCGACGTCTGGGTGACTCTCCTCTGTATGAAATGTGGTCAATGTTAGAATGACAATTCTAGAAGACTAATACAAAACAAACAGCATAGTACATACACGAAGTTACAAAGAAGACATAATAATTTTTCTATTTAACGACATGATTTTAACTGAAATTAAATGTATTGCCAAAGCATTACTGCTTCTGATACCTCACATCAAGCAGTCACCATGATCATATTTCTATAGTATAAGTAATACAAACAACTGCGAGAGAGAACACTGGCCCTTAAATGCCCCAGAGCAGTCAGCGAATAGTATACATTTTTCCAAGTTCATTTCTGTCTGTAAGAATATATTTTCTTCACCAATTTGTGTGCGTCGCAAGAATAATCTGAATGACATAAGAAACCTATGGAATACCCAGATCTGTACTAGGATTCGAACCTGCATCTTCACATTTGCCAGCCCAGAGCGTTATCGCTCACCCATCTCTCTCGGCTTTTAACTCGGCCAGGTTTACATAAACAGCTTTTTAGGTTAACCGTAAAGTCAGTCACTACTCTGCTTCTGTCTCTGCGGCATTTGCATAAACACTGAAGTTGCAGAAGTTATAGGATATCAGAAGGCATATATCAGGATTGCGAGGAACAGGTAGCGTCGCGGAAGGAGCGTACAAATGCACCATACAATGTCGATGCTTTCATTTGTATTCTCGTAAGTCGTATGACCTAATTACGGCTGTTAGACATGAATTAAAAGACTTTGAATGAAAAAATGGTAGCTGCCACTAGACCATGAGGCATTCCATTTCTGTGAATGTTTATAAATTTTATTATTATTTTTATTTATTTGGCTTTAAGTGCCTAAGCACTATACAACCATCATCCAATTGTACATACATATATAAACATTTTACATATAGGTAAGAGAGCAAGACTTGACATGATTTGTAAAATATAAAAGATAGAACAAGGTAAACTGATTAATCAGAAAGGAACATTTTTGTTTATCCCCTAAAGGGGTTTGACACATTATGTTTAATTACTTGCTCAGACATAATTACAAATGATGCAGTGAAATATACATTATTGTTAGTTCCTTACAGTTTCTTTTTTTCGACATTACAATGAGTATAATCCTTACAATTAACTAGTTTTAGAGAGATTATTCGGTTCTTTAATTTGTTCCTGCTAGGTTGGTAAGAAGGAGACGACATGGGTCGAGTTGGGAAGTATCAGATGGAGCTACTGGAAATTCTTGAATCATCATCATAATCATTTGCAATATCTTCTCTATGAGTGCTACTTTTTCGGATGAGAGGGACTTTTCCTTATCCTTGGGTTGAGGAGGGTAGGGATTCTGTGTGATAGGTGTTATTGGTATATGATGGGGTACATACATTCTTTGATAAGCAAGAGGGTATTGGGACTTTTGTTCTTTTGGGGTTGCTGGCCTTTGCTTGTTGCGGCCTACGGTAGTAGTAGTATATTTCGGTTGGTTTGGAGAGAGTGCTTTACTTTGATGACGTGACTCTTGATTTCGTTGGATAGGGATTATAGGACAGTTTTGGAATGCATTTGTTGTTGAGGCTAAACTGAGTGGCTGCACTGCCATTGGAGAGAGCGGGGGGAATTGATTTTCGTCGTAATACAGCGGAGCGGCGCTGGCTGCCTGCGAATATGTCTGACGATGGGTGGGATACCAGTTCGGCGTGGGAGAGGCTTTATTATGGGCCGCTGCCTCACGTGCTTTTTGTCGTTGAACTATTACGGGAAATATTCTGTCATTGGATAAATGAGGACCGTGACAATGAACACATTGTGTATCAGCTGTGATGGTACACGTCTCCATAGTATGTGGGCCTCCGCACTTATTACAACGGGGAGAGCTACGGCATTGAGTTATACGATGGCCAAAACGTAAACAATTATCACAGACGAGAATTTGTGGGACATGAGGTTCAACTGGGCAACGTGCTCCAAAGATTGCTATGTGGTCCGGAAGGAATTGTGATCTAAAGGTGATCATGCATATTGGTATCGGTATTCTCCTATCTTTATTTTGGTATGAATTCTTCTTGGTAAACCGTTTAACTGCGATAACTGGATAGGGGCTTTCTATCGCCTGTAGGATTTCTTCTTCTGGTAGGGAGGTGTCTACGTCCCTGATAATACCTTGTTTGTTTATTAAAAAATTTGGAATGAATGCTTCTAAGTTTCTGTCCTTGAAAACTGTAGATTGAACCAACAAGTTAGTAGAGTCTGCTGAATTGGTTTCGATTTTTAACCTATATCTCCCGGCCGCTATGATATTGATGATGTTATGCTTATGTGCTGGGCTATGTGTATAAAGAAGTTTCCCTATTGACATGGGGTGAAGTCTACCAATATTTTTATCCACACTTTCTACAAAGACGAAGTATGGACCTGTGTCTGTGCGGCTGTATCGGTTATTATTACATCTGTCTTTATTAGAATTTAAGTTGGGGCTTGTCACCTGGGGTATACTATTTTGGTTAGTAGGGTTCCGATTGATCGATAATATACTTTGAACTCCTTCACGATCCACGGGAATGCTTGTGATATTCATGCCCGTACCCTCGTTTAATGTTTTTTGGGTTGGATCACGGCTATCATATTGATGATCTAATTCTGCGACTGAAGTAGTTGGGTAAAACACCACTGATGACATGGAAGTTAACTCCTGGGGCACACTCACTGGATTGTTTAACGTTACAGTGGACATTTCCTCGTTCGGTAGCTCAGCAGGGTTTCCCTCTATGCGATACCGTTTAACAGTTCTTTCTTCCGAATTTACATTCTTCAACACTGCGATCGAGGGGCAGCTTGCAGAAGCAGCGTCGTTACCTGGGTAGTTGAGCGGATGAAGATGAGATGGCTGTGGCTGGATGCCTTGTTGGTAGTGCATCATCGTCGGGGCTTAAGAGGGTGTTTCTGGAAAATAACACGGCTGCAGTGCCGCGTTGAGTATTTGCCCCGTGTCTGGGCTCTTCCATGTTAGGGCACGGCCCAGGCTTTCAGAAGATGCTAAGAATTGAAGCCTATATCTTCAGGCAATTCAAATTTTATTCACACTTCACTGCACTGACGGACTGTAAGTTCACTTGACTGTTTACGATACTGGCTAAGCTCCGGAACACGGAAGTGATCGCTATGAGCGCAACAGCTACACTGGTTTATAAATTCAACTAGCCTCGTACCCGCGACTTCGTACGCGTGGATTAAGATTTTTTTGCCAGAATTAAATATAGTAAGTTGTTGGTAACGAAGGATTAGTCCCAAACAATATCGAGTCGGCATAATATGACAGGAAAGCTATCGCTATATCATTCTACCGTCGAACCTGCCTCTTGAAGACAATTAATTTCCAACATATTTCTGTCACTATTCGATAAGATCTCAAATTTTCGTGACTACAACTGTTAATCATACTGGAAAAAATATCCTGTGCCCTTCATACACATTTCCTTATAAAATTACATCACAACGATATAGCCATTTAGTCGTCAAAACGTAACAAAAAGACAGAGAATTACTTCCGTATTTATAATAATATTACTGTGGTTCACACTCACACACTGACTGCGAACAACACCTGAGGGATCATTATAACGTAAAAAAGTGTACACCTACAACATTGCAAGATTACCTACGATTTGCCTCGCATTGCGCCCCTAACTTTCTAATATCTACAGTTTAACATTCAATACGAATAACCTACGACCCAGGCTTGACTCTTACAATGAAAAACAATTTTTAAAAATCTTAGCCTCCACGGAGATTTCAACCAGAGACCACGACGTTCTTAAGCAAGCTACACAGTCCAGTCACATTAATGTGACCACCTCTCAAAAACCTGAATAACCACCTTTGGCAGAAGGGACCGCTGCGAGGCGTGCAGGAAGAGAGTCAATTAGGTTTCTGAAGGTGTTCACTGGGATGTGAGCCATGCCTACTCCAGTGCCGTGGCCAGCTGCGCTAGATTACGCGGTTGAGGATCCATGGCGCGAACAACCCGATCGAGGTGGTCCCACAGATTCTCGATTGGGTTTAAATCCGGTGAGTTTGCTGGCCAGGGGAGTAAGGTAAACTCAGCCTGGTGCTCTTCGAACGATGCACATACACTGCGAGCTGTGTGACACCTCGCATTGTCCTGCTGGTAGATGCCATCATTCTGACGAAAAATTATTCGTATATAGGGGTGGACATGGTCCAAAAGGACAGATACGTACTTGTGCTGATCCATCGTGCCTTCCACAATGATGAATTCACCCAGCGAATGCCAGGAAAACATTCCCCATACCATAATGCTCCCTCCTCCACCATTGATCCTTCCGGCAATTGTTGCAGGGTGTTTCTTTCAGACGTTTCACGCCGTATGCACCAACGTCTATCTGTCCGATGGAGCATAAAACGTGATTCATCGGAAAAAGCCACCTGTCGCCACTCTGTGGACGTCCAGTTGCGGTACTGGCGCGCAAATTCCAGCCTCCGTTGCCGATGAACAGCAGTCAGCATATGTGCATTAACCAGGCGTCTGCTGCGGAGGCCCATGCGCAGCATTGTTCGCTGAACCGTTGTTGACGATGCACTGTTGGTAGCCCCTTGGTTCATCTTGGCGGTCAGTTGCTCAACAGTTGCACGTCTATTTGCTCGAACGCATCTCCGTATCCTTCATTCGCCTCGGGCATCTATAGCCCGTGGTGCACCACATGTTCCACGCCGCTGATTTTTAATTGTGCCATTTTGCCATGCACGGTATACTTTCATCACGTCGGCACGTGAACAGTTCACAAAATTAGCCGTTTCCGAATTGTCCAAAAGCCAATAATAATGCCCTTTTGGACGTCGGATAAATCACTACGTTTCTGCATTACGCCAATGACTGAAATGCTTTCCGATGCCCTAGGGCATCCTTTATATATACTACACTGTAATGTGCTGCCACCTGCCTTCTGTGATTGGTTATTTCACGTTGACGTCGAAAGTAGGTGGTGGTCACATTAATGTGACTGGACTGTGTATTTAGCCACAGAGCTTCCAGCTCACTACACGGAAACACGGGCTGAAGACGTGCATATCCAACGTGTCTCTCTATCGCCGTAATTCCAAGTTATGAGAATCAATTGCCAACATATTTCTGTCACCATTCGATAAGGTCTCAAAATTTCGTGAATACAACTGTTAATCATACTGGAAAAAATATCCTGTGCCCTTCATACAGATTTCCTTATAAAATTCCATCACAACGATATAGCCATTTGGTCGTCATAACGTATCAAAAAGACAGAGACTTACATCTCTAATTATAATAATATTACTGTGGTTCACACTTACACACTGACTGCGAACAAAACTTGAGGGATCATTATAACGTAAAAAAGTATACACCTACAATATTGCAAGAATACCTACGATTTGCCTCGCATTGCACCCCTAACTTTCTAATATATACGGTTTAACATTCAATCCGAATAACCTACGGCCCAGGTCTGACTCTTACGATGAAAAACAATTTTTAAAATTTTTTAAAATGAAACCTGGACAAGGGTGACAGCTGAAACATATTGTGACAGCGTAAGTATTGAGGAATTAATTTGAGCGTTATTTTATAACAATCCTACAACGGCGAAGAAATGACTTTACAAAATACTTCGTCTTCAATCCGTTATTTTTGATCGTATTTGAATCTAATTTTTTGTTAAAATCAAATGACTAGTGTCTTATAGAAATAACTAAAACATGTAATAACCAACAGACGTTTCTTTAAAGCTTTCGCAAAACTAAACTAAATATCAACAAGATTAATGTATTTATGTATTTGGTCTTCTGTGGGTCCACAGCAAATGCTAATTTTGTTTGCAAACTTATCCTTTTATCCCAAACACACACTGTCAACAGATTTAAAGCCTTTTATTATCGTTGCAGGTACAATAAAGCCCTGAATTAAACCGTATGGAACGAATTATCGGATAAATGTTAATTCTGTGATAGTGCCTATTTCCACAACAGCAGACTAAAATGGAATGTAAAATGGAAACTAGTTTGCCGGTGTTTGATGCAACTTTCTTCAGACTAAACTAGTTTTTATTTTATTTCCTTAGGCTTTTGTTAGTAATTTTAACCACAGAGCAATCTTATTAGTGTAGAGTATCATTGCTACTGCTATAATAAGATAGCATCACTTTGTAGTGCTTTGTGGGTGATGTACAGTGTGCGTTTTCCTACTCGCCGTAGGTTTCAAAATTGTTATTCGTTTCCTCCGGAATCCTGTGTATAACTATTTAGTTATTTTGATTTAACTTCCTATCCACATTAGTGTTTCGTTGTGAATTTACTTCTTCTGTCTCGAAAGGAAGAAAACGACTCAATTAACATTGGGAGAAGTATCCACATTAAGAAAACAAAATACGGAGAAGAGGCAAAAGCCACGTAGGGCTACGTGGGTGTTCACAGGAGGCCAAAATGGAGCTATGTGGTTTATGCACGCTCCCTTACTGACAATTTAATGAGTCAGTACCACCAGAGTCTGAGAGTTAACAAGTATACGAATAGAAGGAAAGCCCAATAAGGCAAAAAACCGTGGATAAATTTTAAATTCCTAATTTTTTTAAAAGATCTGTAGGGAAATTTGTAGGGCTGGCAGCACTATTTCAAATAGCAAGTATCATTCCAAACAATGGGGAATGGGGATTCCTTCTCGCGCAACCTACTCTTCGGGAAATCCCCGTTCATAAAGAAAATTTCAGCCAATTTTGCCAATATTTTCGTAATTGTTTTTTCCTTCTGCACCAGAAAAATATAGTAGATTTTAAACTAAGATAAGTACTTTGAATAAACTCTAAAACAGTCATTTTAAACGATAACTGCCTTACAAATTTGAGATTTAGTAGTTGTAAAATAAAACGTGTTCCAGAAAAAAAACAGGTTTTTTTTAAAAGTTTTTTTTCATGTTTTTTTTCAAGCCAGAAAAAAAACGTTTTTTTTACAACACTTAGAATGACTAACATTGACAAAAACAAACGTTTATTCACATGAGTCAAATTCCAACTGCAAGGGTACAGTGCAGCACATCCGACAGAGATCGAGCAGGGCCAGAAAACAACGACGGGGCAGCAAGTCACGCAGACTGACACACGTTTTTGCCTGATTTTGCGGATCCGCTTAATTTTATGCAGGATCCGCCAGACCGTCTAATGATGCGGAATCCCGCTTTGCTATATTGCAATCCCTATTGTCGACGTCTGGGTGACTCTCCTCTGTATGAAATGTGGTCAATGTAAGAATGACGGTTCTAGAAGACTAATATAAAAGACAGCATTATACATATACGAAGTTACAAACAGCAGATAACAATTTTCTAATTAACGATACGACTTTATTTTAAATTAAAATATTTGCTAATATATAATTGATTTTAATACCGCAACTAATGCAGTTATCATGATCGTATTTCTAGATTTAAAGTAATACAAACAACTGCGAGAGAGAACACTAACCCTTAAATGCCCCCTAGCAGTCAACGTATAGTATACATTTTTCCAAGTTCATTTCTGTCTGTAAGAATATATTTTTTTCACCGATTTGTGTGCGTCTCAAGAATAATTGGAATGACATAAAAAACCTATGGGATATCAAAATCTGTACTAGGATTCTAGGATTCGAACCTGCGTCTTCACTTCTGCAAGCCCAGAGCGTTATCGCTCACCCATCTCGCTCGGCTTTTAACTAGGCCAGGTTTACACAAACAGCTCTTTAGGTCAACCATAAAGTCAGTCACTACTCTGCTTCTGTCTCTGCGGCATTTTCATAAACACTGAAGTTGCAGAAGTTATAGGATATCAGAAGGCAAATATCAGTATTGCGAGGAACAGGTAGCGTCGCGGAAGGAGCGTACAAATGCACCATACAATGTCGATGCTTTCATTTGTATTCTCGTGAGTCGTATGACCTAATTACGGCTGTTCGACATGAATTAAAAGACTTTGAATGAAAAAATGGTTGCTGCCACTAGACCATGAGGCATTCCATTTCTGTGAATATTTATAAATTCAATATTCCTCGATCCACTATATCGAGAGTGTTCCTTGAATATGTAGTTTCCGGCTTTACCTTCTGCCATGTACAACACAGTGGACGTCGGCGTCTGTTTAATGAGGGAGACCAGCATTGGTGCCAGTATTGACAGACAGGTATCATTGTGTCAAATAACAACAGCACTTAATATGGGACGTACAACAGACGTGACCGTGTGGAAAGTGCCGCGAAATTTGACGTTAATGGGAAATTCCAGCTGGAAACCGAAGCTAGTGCTTCCACCAAGAAAATGCCATTCGTTCACCGAGTCTAGATCCTATATGACTGGAAAAAGATTGCATGTTCAGATGAGTAATGATTAGAGTCAGTAAAAGCTCATGGATTGTTCGTGTGTGGCACAGACCCTATGAGACTATGGACCCAAGTTTGTTGTTTTTTTTTAAGTGGCATTTGCCAACGGAGGACATACAGCTCAATGTAATTATTAAAGCTTTCAGTGTATAAGTCGTCATCCAGTATATACATTGTATTTTTCCAATGTATGGACGCCTCAGGACGTACAGGACATTAACACAGACATACAGACACACAACACTTAAACTTCCATGCCCGCGGCCGGATTCAACCGGCGGCCTTCGGCACTCTAGCCCCTACGCTGCCGAGGCCGGCTGGACTCAAGTTGTCAGGAAGGTACTGCGCAAGCTGGTGATAACTCCTTCCCGCGTTTACATGACACGGTCTGGGATCTGTTGTCAAACAGCACCGACCATTGACAGGAAATTGTTATGCTTGAGGACCATTTGCATGTTTTCATCCCCTTCATGTTCACAAACAACGGTGAACTTTTCGATGACGACAATGTGCAATATTAACGGACCAAAATCTTTCACGATTGTTTTAAGAAACATTCTTGATAGCTCCAGCGAATGATGGGGCACCTAGATCGCCAGACATGAATTAAATCAGGCGTTTCTGAGACGTGATGGAAAGGTCAGTTTGTGCACAACATCCTGCACCGGCAACACTTTGGCAATTAGGAACAGATGTGGAGCAAACGTGGATGAATATTGGAAAACGTGATGATCGGGTGTAATAGAGAAGTAAGGGAATTGAGATACAAAACACTGGTCAGACCACTGCTGGAATATGGGAGTATAGTTTGAGATCCACATTTTGGGTATAAAATACAGGAGTTTTAGGGGGTGCAGAGGAGGGTTGCCAGATTTGTCGTAGAAAATTACCGCAGAATACAATCGGTAACTAATATGATAAAGACTCTGGAGTTGAATTCATTGGATGATAGAAGGAGGGTGAAGAGAGTCATGGGAGTGTACAACGCCTATACTGGTGATGAAGCATGGAAAGAATTAAGAGAGGTGCTTGGGAGGGTAAGGTTGACCATGACCGCAAAAACTGGCATTTGATTTCAGGCATAAGGGTGTGGGAAAACTTTCTTTCGTAGGAACGGATGTTAGGGACTGGAATAAATTGCCAAGAGAAGTGATGAATAATATGGTGGAAACAGGGAAGGAATGTAAAGTAAAAATTAGAGGGCAAATGTAGGTTGGAACAGGAAAGGAGAACGAGGGGTGTGTCGAGAGATTGCCACCGGAGCGGGCGCTCCATCGCAATTTTATCAATTACATATTATTATTATATTTGTTTAGAGGACTCCTAAGGACTTTATTGGTCAATTCCACGTTGGTGTGCTGCACTAGCTTGCAAAAGGCAGTCTGACACGATATTAAGAGGTATCCCATGACTTTTGGCCCTTCAGTGTAGTTTCCTTTGAGTGGACAAATAAGAGACGGTGATGATTTTGTCATTTTTGGATTTACAGATGATAATACACGTCCAGTCTGGTAATGAGCGAAGTTTAGGATCTCGTAGAAACATTGGATCAGTGATTATGTTGTATCTTTTAATAGTGTAAAATTTATGTAAATGTACTTGCCTGATATTTTGTATGCAGTGCTTAAATCTCCTTCAGCACGATACTGACTTACTTAGTTTCCGTGTCACGACTGTTTCAAATTTCATCTTTCCAGAAACTAGCTGTTGGGATCACCTTGTCACTGGCTAAGACCAGGTCTTTTGCTTGGCACACAAAACCAGTATCTCCGACTCTAGGAGATGTTCTGACGTCTGAATTGAGCCGCGATCACTCATGTAGTTGTCAGCATATCCCAACATCTTAAAGTATTCTTGAATCTTGATACTCCTTTTCAGAGCCTATTCAAAGCCTTCCATTTCTAGTACCGAAGATTCCATTCAGCAGGCAGTTCTATGTATTTGCCACAAAGCGTGCATCCGAACGTCAGAATTCAAGAAAATTCAAAAAGAATAGTCGGGGAGGCATCTTCTCATACGAAGATGTTAGTAACATCTTCGTATGGAGTTAAGAGCACCGCTAGACTGAGCTCTGTGAAAAAGAACAGAGAATTTCAGGGTCCACGCTACGTAGTTGGGACGGAGAGCGCGAGTTATGAAAGAATCTGTTCCTGGAGTTGCCTGTTCTTTCGCCTGAGGGAAGCCTGCTGTTCAGTGTGGAGTTGGCCCGTCTACCCCTCTCTCGGAGTTCTTCACGCCTGGCCTACCGCCAAAGCACAGGCGTGAAACACTACACAGTTCACGTCGTAAGGTTTTGCCAGCTGTAGGCACAGTAACAAATTCCGATTAACAGGGAGCCACGAACAAGAGATCTTGTTTGGAAGGTTTTGCAAGTGACTCTCCGGAAATTATAACTGCAAAAGAAATGTTAGTCTATATTTGTAGACAATATTTGTCTGATCTGGACGAAGCAAATTTCAAATAAATGTTTATAGTTGCAACAATGTTCAACAACTCACTTACATAAAGTTGTTTCAAAATTTCGAAATATTTTTTTGAGGTAAATACATTTCAACAAAAATATTTTAACCCTAAGATAATTTAACATACTTTTAACAGACTTCAAAAAAGTTCGATAATATATTTCAACAAAATATATTAGCCCTAAGATAATTTAACATACTTTTTAACCAAATTCAAAAAAGTGCGATTATATACTTTTATGTATATTCAGCGAATTCTTCGGAAATTGTGAACTGATTTTAATTTATACAGTGTGTCCCAAAATTAAATGGCCAAACTTTGTGAGCGTTTTTTCGGCTCAAAAAATAAGCAAAATCTTCCTACGAAATTTTTTCTTCATTTTCATTTCTAACGGAGATAATCGGAAAATGAAGTTTGAAACGGTAAACTCAACATTTATGTGACGGCTTTCCAATAGCGTTGACTATTTAATAATCTGTCGTATATGAAGCCGAGCCAGTGAACATGATTTTTTTTTCTGACCTTTCATTACAATCAATAAATTTTTTAAACGCTACGTATCTCTCTCTTTTAGAAATATTGGTTGTATTTTATTTCCCTGTTCCTTCTTATCCATTTCACCACTCTTTTCATTTAATCAGCACTGCCTAATTCGAGTACGTTTAAAATAGAGAACAAACTGCCACACCACTAAAAATTTAATAATTTTTTCAAAAAAAAAACTGCCTTCAAAAAAACAATTATACTAAAAAAATTTGTTTTGGAATAAGATAATTTAATGCACCTTTTATTAAGTGTACAGAGAAGAAAGCGTCAGAGGTATACTCATACTAAAGTTGCGTTAATTTGCTAAAGAATTATTAATACTATCAAAAAGCTAAGTTTTGTCATTGTGTCCGAAAGGTGTGACGTCACGCTCCTCGTCTTCGTTACCGAATAACAACGGCCAGTGATGTTTCTGCAAATACAAGGTTATGGAATTATTTTTAATGACAATTCTATTTAGTTGAGCAACGGCGAATAAATGGATAGACAGAACACTGATAGAAAGGTACGCGTTTCTTTTAAATCAACATATTAATAATCAGTTGGTTTTGTTTATTTGTTTTCACTCGATGTAGATGTTTCCAATATTTTCTCTGATAGCTGTTACAGTAACCTAAGAAACATGGGATCACGTTTATATCGTAATTCAGTGAAGTTATTAATGCGCGTACAATGGAAGCTTGTATTTTCGAGCAGAAATATTACCATTCGTCCTTACAACAGAGGGAATCATTAAAAACAATTTAAGTTGCTTTCATGAGTGCCGTGATATGAAATCATTACTTCATTTGAACGAAATTGGTTCCCACTGATCTTGATCTGTGCAGTCTAGACGATGATTAAAACTAATTTTACGTGGCATAACGTATGTATGCGACTATGATTAAAACACCGATTTTCTACAGGCGATATTAGCACAGTTTGTGGTAAGGTTAAAATGAAACCTGGACAAGGGTGACAGCTGAAAGATATTGTGACAGCGTATGTATTGAGTAATTAATTTGAGCGTTATTTTATAACAATCTTACAACGGCGAAGAAATTACAAAATACTTCGTTCTTCAATCCGTTATTTTTGATCGTATTTGAATCTAATTTTTTGTTAAAATCAAATGACTGGTGTCTTATAGAAATAACTAAAATATGTAATAACCAACAGACGTTTCTTTCATGCTTTCCCAAAACTAAACTAAATATCAACAAGATGAATGCATTTATGTATTTGGTCTTCTGTGTGTCCACAGCAACTGCTAATTTTGTTTGCAAACTTACCCTTTTATCCCAAACACACACTGTCAACAGATTTAAAGCCTTTTATTATCGTTGCAGGCACAATGAAGCCCTGAATTAAACCGTATGGAACGAATGATCGGATAAATGTTAATTCTGTTATAGTGCCTATTTCTACAACAGCCGACTAAAATGGAATGTAAAGTGGAAACTAGTTTGCCGATGTTTGATACAACTTTCTTCAGACTAAGCTAGTTTTTATTTTATTTCCTTATGCTCTTGTTAGTAATTTTAACCACAGAGCAATCTTATTAGTGTAGAGGATCATTGCTACTGCTATAATCGGATAGCATCACCTTGTAGTGCTTTGTGGGTGATGTATAGTGTGCGTTTTCCTACTCGCCGTAGGTTTCAAAATTATTCGTTTCCTCCGAAATCCTGTGTATAACTATTTAGTTATTTTGATTTAACTTCCTATCCGCATTAGTGTTTCGTTGTGAATTTACAGGGTGTCCAGAAAAGGACTCCCTGATTTCAGAATTAAATATCTCGAAAACAAAGATCCATAGAGGAATGCAGTAAACGGTATGTTTATCGTGACAGCTGTAAGAAGTGTATACAGCAGTTTGAAATAATAGTTACAAAAGCTGCTAACAGATGGCGCTGTAATCGCCATACGTAATGCCTAAATAGTGATCCGAAGCTCAGGGCGATCAGTTGCACCATTGAAACGTGAAAGGAGGTTAGCGTACCGAAGGAAGAGTTTAAAACCATGTACACCATTGAACAACGCGTTTTTCTGGTGCTAGAGTACCACAGGTTAGAGCTGTACAGCGCCATCTGTTAGCAGCTTTTGTAACTATTATTTCACACTGCTGTATACACTTCTTACAGCTCTCACAATAAACATACCGTTTACTGCATTCCTCTATCGATCTTTGTTTTCGAGATATTTAATTTTGAAATCAGGAAGTACTTTTCTGGACACCCTGTACTTCTTCTGTCTCGAAAGGAAGAAAACGACCCAATGAACATCGAGAGAAGTATCCACTTTAAGAAAACAAAATACGGAGAAGAGGCGACTCCATGCTGAAACCAGTGGCTTTAATAAATCTGTAAGACAGTGACATCTGGAGACTCACAGTACCAGTTAAGGCACAGAATAAAGTTATCAGATTGAAGGAAGAACTATCTGAACGAACAAAACTCTTCGTACGCCGCATCTGTTATAAATGGAATAGACAGAACTAAATTTCGTAGGCACACATCCCTGAACAGGGTGCAATTTGTTAACAATAAATTTAATGTCTGTTTCAATCCGGTCATTATCTTAAGTGTAATTTTAATTCGTGCGGAGTATTCATGCTGAAGGTCCAAAGTGGCCCTATGAACATAGATTATTCTTAAAGTCTAAAATTTAAAAATATTGTCAAAATGTACGTTATTTGTTTTTATACAGACTAAAACACTTCTTTTTAGATAACAATCTGATGCATGAATTTTTTTTCGGGCTTTACGGTTCGTAAAAGACGAGGTCATTAGATTCGAAACCTCGTTGTGAAAAATGGTCCAGGAACATACAGTAGCTTGACTAAGAATACCATCCCGAAATTGTGTTGAATTAATTTCGGTAAATTATACAAAATCGATATCTGAACATCATTGTTAGTAATAGAGGTTTACTGTCGAAAGAGAAAATGAAAGGCTTATTGTGCTTATCGACAGCTATTTGACAATATTACCTGAAAAAATCAGCAACAGTGTTACTGTGTAAATTCATTGAGGAAGCTAGTTTCTATTAAAAACAGTGTGATGTATGCAATTCATATTCAGCAAAGAGATAATTGAACAACTGAAACAATACAGTTGTTCTACCTAAATATGGATAACGATTGGAGTCCCTCTGACGTCACTGTATATGTACGTCTTAAATACATTAGTGGCTAGAGTAACGGATATTTTTTTCCAAGTCCATTGCTTGCGACTGCTGTAGTCGTCAAAGGCTAGTGTAAATCATTCGCACATTTTGGCAGAGATGCCCCACAGCTTCTCCATCCATCAACATCCTCTTTTTTTAATCGAAATATATTTTATAAAAAACGCTTTTTCATCGCAAAACGAGAGTACGGCATAGAAATTTCCCCTTTCCTGAAACGTTGTATCTACAAGCTGAGTTAAATGTCCAAGTTGGTAAACCCTTCATTTCAATACCAAAACCAGGATTCACATAGGGCAACTGTTTCACTGAAGTACTATGATTGCTTACAAAACAACAGACACCACAGTACGAACCTTGGAGGTTTATTTGTATCCAATCAACAAAATATGTAATATTTCTGTCAGGATCATGATTTAGGAATTGGAATCATATAATATAACTAAACCACGGCAACATTTTCCAGTCACATACACAGTCTAGTAAATTTACATTGATCCTAATATTACCCCTCATTCACATTTTTTTAATAGTGAGTTCAACCTAATTTAACGCTTTTTCTTAAGTAATATCTGCACTCTCATCTGTAACTGAGACTTGGTAAGTATGATTATTAAAATATTAAGAAGGGAAATAGCGTTGTTTCTTTCTGCTCAGAAGCGCCCTAGTTCTAACACTTAATTTTCTACTTTCTCCAATTGAAACTATATACTACTAATTACTGCTGAGAAAGGCACGTATCCATATTCAACGTTAATGTTATAGATTTTATGGATTACTTCATCGACTGTAACTGAAATAAACTATTATTTTGGCATACGAATTTCGTTTTATTAAACACTCAGCGGAAGTCTTAAAATTAGTTTTTGTACATTTCAGTCAATTTATCATTCTTAACAATTCACTTAAAAAATTTCAATCATTTGCACTTGTGCATTGCGGTAAGGAAGTTGTAACATAACCGTTGAAATTACGGATATACTTTTAGTATAAATTGTGATCTGAGAAGTAAATGTAATGTCTTTGGTGTTGAGCGATTACTTAGGCGCTTTGAAACAGTCTTGCATTGGCGACGGTCGAGTAAGCTACGGCCAGCGAGAGCTTATATGCCGCGGCCGGGAGCGTGTGTGTGTGTATCGCTTAACCGAGGCTCAGAGTTGTAAGACATTGTGTGGACATTCTGGAGGTATTTTTGTGGATTATGAAGGTTATTTTTAATGAACTGGTTTCCCATAAACTGTGTATGTTGAACTGCTATTGATATGGATCACATCGATGTGTAATAATTAATTACGGGGCTTGTACTGAATGTTACAATCCTTGATTATCCTCGAACCTGCATTCTTTGGAGAAGAAGTTTAGTTTTTAAGTATCTGCTGGCTTGCTTAGATATTTGTAGTTTCAGAGGAATAAATGTGAGTGAACTGTGAAAGCTGAAATGCGGTGTATTTCTCAGTACTTTCTTACTTGTTTTCTCTGACTACAATTCTAGTTTATCTAACTAGTAAAGATCAGCAGATTGGCGACCGCACGGCTGACCGAACTTTTTTTTATAAGTGTTAATTCATAATTAAATCTAAAAGCCCCAACAACAACGGCAAAACAACTGTGAGCTTGCAAAGTGTTCCAAGTTAACGTCGTATTTACACCATAATGACTACTTGTGAAACTCGCTAAGTTTTCTGAGATGTGGATTATGAATACGGTGATTTCAAGAATTATTTCTTGCTGCCTTACTCTTTCCATCTAAAATATTTCAAGCCCACCATCCATAAATCAGATTTAAATCCAAGTCTGATTTTTTGGATTAATAATATATATAATTACTGTAATCAACGGGATTCTAACATTCAACATTGTCATAAGCGTCTACTACCATCACAAATACATCCTCGTTTATATGCAAACAACCTGTGACATACATTTGATATTAAAGAGAAGAAAAATTTCTGTAACACAACTACAATTTCGTGATACAGCGTCAGATGTCAATTCGATATTGTATTCTTTTGTATGGCATATTCTTTCTAGGTTTCGACATTACGGTATTGATATAAGAAAGATAATTTTTGAGGTATCAATAATTCTTTATTCTTAAGAAAATATTTTTCCTTCACCAGTAGGTCAAAGAGTAAAATATGGTTGTAAAATTTATCGATTTACACGTTAACGTGGTAGAGGCAAGTAATTACCAGGAAACTTCCTAGTTTCAGCTTTTACATTCGAGGTTAAATCTGAAAATTTCTAATCTGCATAGCTTACGGCAAGACGATTCCATCAACCTTTTTTTCCCCTCATCTTATATATAAAAATGAATTGCTGTTCGTTAGTCTCGCTAAAACTCGGGAATGGCTAGACCGATTTGGCTAATTTTGATCTTGAAATATTTGTGGAGGTTCAGGGAAGGTTTAAACGCTGAGAAAAAATGAAAAAATTGCGAGGAAAATACTAAAAACGACAATTTAATCTTATATATAAAAATGAATTGCTGTTCGTTAGTCTCGCTAAAACTCGGGAATGGCTAGACCGATTTGGCTAATTTTGATCTTGAAATATTTGTGGAGGTTCAGGGAAGGTTTAAACGGCTGAGAAAAAATGGAAAAAATTGCGAGGAAAATACTAAAAACGACAATTTAATCTTATATATAAAAATGAATTGCTGTTCGTTAGTCTCGCTAAAACTCGGGAATGGCTAGACCGATTTGGCTAATTTTGATCTTGAAATATTTGTGGAGGTTCAGGGAAGGTTTAAACGGTGAGAAAAAATG
This sequence comes from Vandiemenella viatica, assembly GCA_031002005.1. Taxonomy (NCBI): domain Eukaryota; kingdom Metazoa; phylum Arthropoda; class Insecta; order Orthoptera; family Morabidae; genus Vandiemenella; species Vandiemenella viatica. The sequence continues at coordinate 72,863,014 of JARYHS010012519.1, forward strand.
GAAAAATTGCGAGGAAAATACTAAAAACGACAATTTAATCTTATATATAAAAATCAATGTGAGTTTTCTTTATGCTCTATGTGCTCCTAAACCGTTCATCCGATTACGGTGAAACTTTGGTGAGTTGTCTAGAGCGTTTCGGAGATGGTTCCTAAGAAATAAAATTTCCAAAAAACCACCCCTTCCTCCCCATAACACCCCATAATTTAAACAACCCAACAGATTTTGTCCGATTTCCACCAAAATTTGCACACGTATTCTTGAAAACAAATTGAAATATATTGCCTGTATATGGTTTCCAAAAACGCAACCCCTCATTCCCTTCACATCCCCCTAATTTACACAAACCCACAGATTTTATCCGATTTTGATGGAAATTTGCATATGTATACTGTAAAACAAACAGAAAAATACTGCCTACATTTGGTTTCCAAAACCGCATCACGTTTCCCCCTTCCCACCCCTTAATTTTTACACAAACCCACACTTTTTATCCGATTTCCATGGAACTTTGAACATATATACTTTTTTAAAAGATTAGTTTAACAAAAACCCAATCCCTATCCCCTTTTCCACCCCAAAACCATCCCCTCTTCCCCTTTATAACCCATAATTTAAAAAATACACTCATTTTATCTGATTTTGATGGAAATTGGCACACATATACTGTAAAACAAATATAAAATTACTGCCTACATGCAATGAAACAGTAATTAAAATGTATACATGTATATCTAATTTTTACTAAAAACAAACTTTCAAATGTATTCATTTAATCTAATTTACACAAACCCACAGATTCCGTCCGATTTCGATGGAAAATTGCACACGTATAATATTAAATATACAGAAAAATACTGCGAATATATGGTTGGCAACACTGCATGCCTTAAACAATTGACTATCATGAAATAAAAGACGCTATTGAGTTTTATTTTAACGATAAATAGTTTCAGTCTACTTTGGAACTTCGAATAGATAACATATATCCACAACATTCGGGCGGACTATCGTGTATTACGATTTTAGAAATACATAATAGTGTCACTTGGAAGTGTTTCAGTGCGCGAGAACTTTATTTACTGTTATTGTTTTAAAATGCCAAGGAGAAGACGACCTGACTTAGGACGTCGAAGTCAATCAAATGTGCGACGAGCTACCTCACGTGCAAACCGCACTGATGACCAGCGAGAGACGGATAATGATAACTTTCGTATTAGTATGGCAGAATTGCGTTCCACAGTGAATAATAATGAAGTAGATAGGCTTAGAATGGAACGAGTTCGGGCACACCAAACACAACAACAGCGAGCACGACTTAATGAAATAGAGCGATTCCGCAGACGCAGTGTTCCTGTAAACCTGGAACGAGCAGCATTCCACTACGACCCGGAAATAGATTATTATGCCGACAAATCCGTAACAATTGGGGAAATGACAACCATTTGTCAATATTGTAGAGCGTTAAAATACAGCGGTGAATCTACTGGATTATGTTGTGCTGGTGGTAAAGTAAAATTGCCACAATTGGTCCCACCACCAGATCCATTACGCTCATTAGTTTCTGGTATGGGAAATGACTCTAAACACTTCTTGGCCAACATCCAAAAATATAACAATTGCTTTCAAATGACGTCGTTTGGCGCCACGCATATTGTACAGGACAATTTCATGCCCACTTTCAAGGTAGTATATCACAATTGTTTTTGATAAAATTAAAATTTGTATTTGTAAATAATTTAACAAGATCATAAACAATTGCAGATACAAGGACAAATTTATCACCTACTGGGAGCGCTGCTGCCACTTCCAGATGCAGATCATCAATTCTTACAAATTTATTTTATGGGCAATCAGGATGCCGAAGTTGATAAGCGTTGTGCTCATAATCCAACAGTGAAGCGAACCATTGTCCAAGAACTGCAAACGTTTCTTCATCAGAACAATGACTTAGTAAAAATGTTCAAAATGGCATTGGATCGGATGCCATCGGACAGCCATAATATCGTCATTAGAGCTGACAAAACGCCTGCTGGTGAGCATGCAAGGAGGTTTAATTCTCCGACAATCGACGAAGTGGCTATTGTCGTTGTTGGAGAAAATTTGCAGTCTAGAGATATCGTGCTTCATCGTCGGAACAATGAATTGAAACGTGTGTCTGAAACGCATAGGAGTTATGACGCGTTACAATATCCATTAATCTTCTGGCAAGGAGAAGACGGATACCATTTTAATATCCAAATGGTTAATCAAGTAACAGGTAACTAGATTAAACGATATTAAATAATAATTTTAAAATTCAATATATCTATGTAATTGTTTCCATTTACGATTCCAGGTGCTGAAACCAACAAAAAAGTTAGTGCAATGAATTTTTATTCATACAGACTCATGATCCGTGAAGGTGAAGTAAATCACATTTTAATGTGTCAACGGCTTTTTCATCAGTTTGCAGTTGACATGTATGTCAAAATTGAGACTGAACGATTGACGTACATCCGTTTGAACCAACGGCAGCTTCGATCTGAAGAATACATTCATCTCCGTGATGCTATTAATGTCGATGGCAACGTAAATAATGTGGGAAGAATGACAATTTTGCCAGCCACTTACATAGGAAGTCCGCGCCACATGCACGAGTACGCGCAAGATGCGATGTCGTATGTTAGACAATATGGCCGCCCAGACCTATTCATTACATTCACCTGTAACCCACAATGGATAGAAATCAAGAAGGAATTGCTACAAGGCCAAACACCACTTGATAGACATGACATCACTGCCAGAGTTTTTAAACAAAAATTGAAATCTCTAATGAATTTCATTACAAAGCATCGTGTTTATGGCCAAGTCCGTTGTTGGATGTACTCTGTTGAGTGGCAAAAGCGTGGTCTTCCACATGCGCACATATTAGTTTGGTTAGTTGACAAAATAAGGCCAGATGAAATTGATTCCATAATTTCAGCTGAGATTCCCGATGAAACAGTTGACCCAAAATTGCATGCAGTAGTGACTAAACACATGATACATGGACCTTGCGGAATTTTCAACAACAACTCACCCTGTATGGTCGACGGCAAGTGCTCCAAGCGATACCCGAGAGACCTGATTGATGAAACCATCACGGGAAATGACGGTTACCCACTGTATCGTCGGCGATCAGTTGCGGACGGTGGGCGATCGGTAGTTGTGAAGGTAAAAGGACAAGATTTTGAAGTAGACAATCGTTGGATTGTGCCGTACTCGCCACTATTGTCAAAAGCTTTTGAAGCTCACATCAATGTGGAATATTGTAACTCCGTCAAGTCGATAAAGTACATATGTAAATATGTTAACAAAGGTAGCGACATGGCCATCTTCGCTATAACAAATGCAAATGATGAAGTATCTCAGTATCAGATGGGTCGCTATATAAGTAGCAACGAAGCTATTTGGCGCATATTTTCTTTTTCGATCCACGAAAGACATCCTACAGTAGTCCATTTGGCAGTTCATCTAGAAAATGGACAACGAGTGTATTTCAATCAAGAGAACGCGGCGGATAGAGCGGCACGTCCACCATCGACCACATTGACAAGTTTCTTCTCAGTTTGTCAAACAGATGTTTTCGCACGCACTTTGCTGTATGCTGATATGCCACGCTATTACACGTGGAACGCATCATCGAAATCGTTTCAGCGTCGGAAACAAGGAACACCAGTTGAAGGACACCCAAATGTATTTGCCTCAGACGCTCTAGGTCGCATATACACAGTTCATCCAAATAACGATGAATGTTATTATCTTCGATTGTTGTTGGTGAATGTTCGTGGTCCGACATCGTTTCAACAACTGAGAACAGTTGATGGACATCTATGTGCGACTTACCGCGAGGCGTGTCAACTACTACAGTTGCTCGAGAACGATTCGCATTGGGATAATACGCTCAAGGAATCCGTCATTTCTTCATCGCCGCATCAAATTCGCACATTGTTTGCGATTATAATATCAACATGTTTCCCCTCGAATCCGAAAGATTTGTGGATCAAATATAGGGATGACATGTCTGAGGATGTTTTGCATCGTGTGCGTTGTCAAACTTTGAATCCTACACTACAAATTACTACAGAAATTTACAATGAGACATTAATAATGATAGAAGATATGTGTTTATTGATGGCTAATAAAGTATTGTCGTGTTTGGGCATGACATCACCAGATCGTTCTATGCGCGATGCATTTAACCACGAGTTACAAAGAGAACAACAGTACGATATTGAAGTATTGACCGAAACAGTTCGTTCAAATGTTCCGCAATTGAATGAACAACAAAGAATTGCGTACGATACTTTGATAGAAGCTGTCAACAGTGGATCTGGTGGAATTTACTTTCTTGATGCTCCCGGGGGGACTGGAAAAACGTTCCTAATTTCATTGCTGTTGGCAAAGATCAGATCGCAAAATGAAGTAGCCCTAGCGTTGGCTTCATCTGGAATAGCTGCAACATTGTTAGAAGGTGGACGAACCGCACATTCTGCCTTAAAATTACCACTAAACATGCAAATCAACGAAGTACCAGTTTGCAACATCACGAAAAACAGCGCAATGGCGAAGGTTCTACAGATATGCAAATTGATCGTTTGGGATGAGTGTACGATGGCCCACAAGAGGTCACTGGAGGCATTGGACAGAACGTTAAAAGATCTTCGTGACAACCAAAACATTTTTGGTGGAGCCATGATTCTGTTGTCAGGTGATTTTCGTCAGACTCTTCCAATTATTCCCCGATCAACTGTTGCTGACGAACTAAACGCATGCCTAAAGTCATCTAATTTGTGGCGGCATGTAAAGACACTCCAATTAACAACTAACATGCGAGTGTTTTTGCAACAAGATCAAACTGCGGTTGTGTTTTCGAAGCAGTTATTAGATATTGGAAATGGTAAGGTCGCAATTGACACCTCGACCGGATTAATTACACTACCCACGAATTTCTGTCTCTTCACCGACTCAAAAGAGGAGCTTATTCAGCGAGTTTTTACGGACATAGAACAACAGTTTAGTAACCATAGTTGGCTGAGTGAACGAGCAATATTGGCGGCCAAAAACAAAGATGTCGATGATCTCAATGCGACCATTCAGAACTTTCTTCCAGGAGAGTTGTTTTCATACAAATCAGTCGACACAGTTACAAACCAGGATGATGTAGTCAATTATCCCACAGAGTTTTTAAATTCACTAGAATTGCCTGGACTACCACCTCACAATTTACAGTTAAAAGTAGGATCAGTTGTGATTATGCTGCGTAACATTAATCAACCTCGACTGTGCAATGGAACGAGACTGGCTGTGAAAAAGCTAATGAATAACGTGATCGAGGCCACGATCATCAAGGGAAAATACAAAGGTGAGGATGTCTTGATTCCGCGTATACCGATGATTCCAACGGATTTGCCATTCGATTTTAAGCGTCTACAATTTCCCGTGCGTCTGGCCTTTGCAATTACCATAAATAAATCGCAAGGCCAGTCGTTGCAAGTTTGCGGAATCAACTTGGAGTTTCCCTGTTTCGCGCATGGACAATTATACGTCGCGTGTTCGCGCGTCGGACAACCATCGTCTTTATATATTTACGCACCGCAAAAAAAGACAAAAAAATATAGTTTATCAGAAAGCTTTAAATTGATTAAGTGTACAAATGTGTTGTATTTAATATAGATAAAAATTTGTATTCAATTGAATTATTAGCAAATTTCGTTTAAGAACCAACCGAAAGTGTGAGATATAGTATGCTGAATGTGTGTGAGGGTATGCGTATGGGTGTATGTGAAATGTAAATGTGGTTTTGTTACTAAAACATATCCGTCCGAAATAAAATTATTATTGTTTTACATTCGTCACAAAGTAACAAAATGTTATAACAACTAGGCCATACCGAGCGTGGTGGTGTAACGGATAGCGTTCTGGCCTCGCATTCGGGAGGACGGCGGTTCGAATCCCCGTCCGGGCATCCAGATTTGGGTTTTCCATGGTTTCCCCAAATCACTCCAGGTGAATGCCGGGATGCTTCCTTCAAAAGGCCATGGCCGAATTCCTTCCCATTCCTTGCCCCCATCCTTTCCCGTCTCTAAAGACCACGTTGTTAAAAAGGGACGTTAAACTGTTAAAAAAAAAAAAAAAAAAAAAAAAAAAAAAAACTAGGCCATGAACTTTGGTTGTCCTGCCGCTCGATCCACTTTTTTCAAAACGGGCAATGCATATTACATTACAGACCAAACAAAAAATTGTAGGCACCTTATTTGTTGACATAAGTGTCTGTAGTAGAACAACTGCATAAACCGTGACGTGCACAAAAGAGACACAACTGTACAGTCATGAAAATAAAGAGTTTTTGATTTGTAATGTCAGGTCTTGCCATCTCATGATGTAGGTGATACGAAGTTCACCGGGTCAGCTAGTCTTATACATAAAAATGAATGTGAGTTTTCTTTATGCTCTATGTGCTCCTAAACCGTTCATCCGATTACGGTGAAACTTTGGTGAGTTGTCTAGAGCGTTTCGGAGATGGTTCCTAAGAAATAAAATTTCAAAAAAACCACCCCTTCCTCCCCATAACACCCCATAATTTAAACAACCCAACAGATTTTGTCCGATTTCCAACAAAATTTGCACACGTATTCTTGAAAACAAATTGAAATATATTGCCTGTATATGGTTTCCAAAAACGCAACCCCTCATTCCCTTCACATCCCCTAATTTACACAAACCCACAGATTTTATCCGATTTTGATGGAAATTTGCATATGTATACTATAAAACAAACAGAAAAATACTGCCTACATTTGGTTTCCAAAACCGCATCACGTTTCCCCCTTCCCACCCCTTAATTTTTACACAAACCCACACTTTTTATCCGATTTCCATGGAACTTTGAACATATATACTTTTTTAAAAGATTAGTTTAACAAAAACCCAATCCCTATCCCCTTTTTCCACCCCCAAAACAATCCCCTCTTCCCCTTTATAACCCATAATTTAAAAAATACACTCATTTTTTCTAATTTTGATGGAAATTGGCACACATATACTGTAAAACAAATATAAAATTACTGCCTACATGCAATGAAACCGTAATTAAAATGTATACATGTATATCTAATTTTTACTAAAAAACAAACTTTCAAATGTATTCATTTAA
>JARYHS010012519.1:72871190-72968480 GCA_031002005.1 Vandiemenella viatica
TTTTTCTTTTCGCTTTCTTTGGCGGTCCATGCCTCGAGTACGCTTGGCAACACCGCATGTGGAAGGCTGTTTTAATTCGCCCGCGCAGCGCTCTTATTGGCCAACTTTAGCTGCGTATAATTCAGAAACTGTACGACTTTTACTAGATTTTTGGTATTTATTTCGTTAGTGCAACGTCCCGAACACTGCCCTTACCTGCCGATGAGTGAATTTCTGACCACCCTGTATATATAACCGACGACGGTGCAAAGTTGATAGTGGCAATCGATTTATGTCCTGCCATACGGTTTAATGCTCTTCAGTCTGTTGTCTGATTTCGTAGAACAGAAATTTGAAGCATATGGATAGAACACTCATCCAAATTGTCTTATACAAATGACGAAAATAGAATCGCAAAGTAAATTAATATACTATTGTTACTATATGTCATGGGTCACGTTCCTATATTTATTTCAGTTAATGAAATATTACATATACATGGAGAGTCAAAAAGGGCTTTACAACTTTGGAATGGTACAGAAATTTATTGAGTTACAGAATCGGTAGATGTGTCATTTTGTAGCAAACAACGTCAAGTTTCACATAAAAAAGTATCAATTGTCATTTTGGTTCGATGTAACTACCATTTGTCAGGCGGCAAACATCCCACGGTAATCAATTTCTTCCCACACTCTTTGCAGCAATTCGGCCGTAACTTGTGCAACGGCAGCGTAGATTCGATTTTTCAGGTCGGCCAAATTGTTTTGTACGGGAGGAACATGCCAACGATCTTTAACAAAACCCCAGAGAAAGAAATCCAGTGGTGTCAAGTCTGGGGAGCAAGGTGGCCATGTCATTGGTCCTTCAATGACAATTCACCTAACAACCCGTCTCAACAAAGTTATTGTGTCAAGAGTAAATTGTAGACCTGCTTGGAGGTTCATTAGCGAATTCGGTGTGAAATTTACGCCGAACAGTTGTTTCAGAGTTCATTTCAAGAAACCAAAACACACAGCGATCACGCACTACACCAGTGAAAGCAGCCATTTTAATTGTTCACTACGCTGGCGCTCCTGGTGGCGGAATGGTGTACTGATGCAGTTGTGCATCAAACTTGAGATTGTTTGATACAAAATGACACATCTAATCTCAACAAATTTCTATATCATATCAAAGTTGTAAAGTCCTTTTTGACTCACTCGGTACATGTATATAATAATTCTGAAATAGCACCTGACCTTCATGTTTTATTTTATTTTTTATTTTAGGAATACGTTTCACTTCCTTCTCTGAAACAACTTCATGTTTTCAAATATTTTTAACTCTTTATGTATATATACTGTTTTCGCATAAATACTATACATCATTTTAATGTTTTAGAGTACGTTTTACTTGTTTAATTGTGTTCATCCATTTTGCTCCTCTGTGTACTGTCTTTCAACACACAGGTATATTATGTTTCGATAAAAATTAGGCAAGAAATAAGTTAAGTCGCCACTCATTGCTTGCATAGACTTGTTTATACAGAAATATATACATCGTAAAATGAAATTTTTACATACTTTTAACTCTAAACCTACTTCTTTAAAATATTCCATTCGTACATGTTGTACACTAAGGCATTTTACTTCCGTTTCGGCCTCGGTATGTCCACTGACAGCCCCTTCTTTAATTGGCTTATGCTTTTCTCTTCCCAGCCTTTCCTTTCTCATTCCCAGTTTCTTCAGAGACTTTATATATCCTCTTCTCCTGTTTCCCCCGATGGTGATTCTTTGTCTACTTCTTCCAGTCTCCTCTGACATTTATTTCTGAGATAATGGTTGATGTGTACCAATTTCTCCAGTTAACCTTCTCTTCCTCATTGATACCCTCCTCAAGCCATTCTCAAGTTTAACCACCCGATTATGCCTGCCTTTCCTCTCGCCCTGTACGTTGTCACCCATACTCTTCCGGTTGTTTCGTCCATGCCCATCCTTATCATATATCCAGTAAATCTTGCTCCTTTGAGTCTGATTTCTTTCCATATCTACTACATGTTCCGGTAAAACTCATCATTTGATCTTCGCTCCCATCTTTTACTTCCTCGCTTTGAGTCCAGTATCTTCTTGAGAATTTGTCTCTCTTTTTTTTCCCCTGTTATTTCATCTCCTGTCCTCCGCGTGTTATAATCTCCATCGCGTAGAGTAATTCGCTTTTGCTATGTAGTGTCTGATCTTTTCAGCCGTTGAAATTTTCTATTTATTGTACACCTGGCTAATTGTGAAGTATGTTGTCCTCGCCTTTGTCACCTTCTCTTTGATGCCCTCAGTCTTCTGTTTCTTCCGGTTACTTATTCTTGCAGATACTTTTTAACTGTCTACCTTTTTTAACAGTGCCATTCGCGAGCACCGGGGTCAAACCCGGTTCGGCCATCCGTGGTTTTCCTCAGACACTCTAGGCGAATGCTGGGATGATTCCCTACAAGGCCACGGCCGACCTTTCATCCACCCTCCCACCCCGTAGTGTAGTAGGCTGAAGAGGATCTCCGTGATCCTCCTTCAGCTGGGAGGAATGAAATAATAATAAAAAAAGTTTCCCAATATCTAGTGGTGTTCAGTGTCTTCGTCATTTCACAATAAATCTTCTGCTCTATCCTTCCACCGTCTCGTTCAAGTCGGTTTTTTGCATGTTCTTAGGTCTACCTCATTGATACTCAACCTGCGGCCCGCCAACCCTTTCCAGTTGGCCCAAAGCATAGCAATTATAAGCCGGGTTTATCGAAAATTGACAAACATTTGTAACCATGTTAACAACTCCATTGATGTTAAAATAAATGCTTACTTTTACATATGGAGTTTTAATGTACAGTCTTTGACATTATTTCTGGCCGCCGGTGAAAAATTCTATCACTCTTATTTTGCACAATCTGGCATCAATGTCATCCCAGGCAACAGGAACGCAATACTGGCTCCGCCTCCTCGCAATTTCATTGGTGGATATTTTATTCAGAGCCATCTATACTGCAGATTTTTCATTTCCTTAAGTCAATGCAGGAAACAATTGGCCAACAGGTAGGAATTAAGCTCCTCCCACTGACGATTCTTATTGGCTGAACAGTTCATCATCCTACCATTACATTTCTATAATACTTTCCAAAATTCAGATCTTGAAACGTTTGCCAAAAGTTCTAATTAACGGGATTGCATTAAAGTGAGGCAGGAAACAGGCTCAATGCTGTATATTACTACGGTAGAACAAATAGGTTGAACAAATATCTATTTTTTCTACATCATTACCATTTCGGAACACACGTTGGTCGTTGCTGTAAATGACAATGGTTCGAATCCAAGTTCGGCCATGCATATTTGTGGTTTCCAAGGTTTCCCAAATCACTCCATATGAATACCGGAATAGGTTCTTTACAAGGGCATGGCCGAAATCCTTGCCACTACTCCTATCCAGCCAATAATCACCTCTATGTCGACGAGGCGTAAAATCATAAGAATTTTTAAATTTATTGAGGAGGTCGCAGCTGGCTTGAAATCGATTAACAATACCTTCTCCCTATCCTTATTTTTTTGTTTATTGCTTTACGTTTCATCGATGTTGAAGTTATTACAGTAGGGAACGGCCATGGCCTTCTATAAGAATCGTCCCAGCATTTGCCTGGAGCCAGAACGTTACCGCTCACACGCCACGCTCGGTCTTCCGGTCTTTAGACATCATCAACCTTACTTTACCGGTAGACTGTGTTTGTTTGAATCCTTGAGACCTAGGCGATTATGGAGTCGATTATGACGGGTGACAAAACTTGAGCGTTCCACTTTATACCGGAGACTAAAGAACAATCACGCGAACGGCGACATCCTCATTCGCCAAATGCTTGTATTTATTTATGTTATTCCAAACAAAGAATAACGCAGGTAATTTCACGCCTTGTTAAGTAATGAGCATTTAGACCCAGTATTTAATAAATCCCAATGCTGTAAAGATCATGAAGTAATAGTGTCAACAACTAACAGCATTGTAGAAAACGGGAAAAACGGTCATTTAAGAACTCCCTGTCTTTAAGCCCGATTCTCAATTAACTTTAATTACTTACACCAGTTATAAAAGAATTTATTTTTGTCCTACGATAATAATCTGGTTGTAAATTTTTTAGTGACAATGGTCGTTTAATTTGTTGCGGTGCTAATATTAGTTCTGCGCGATTAACTCTCATTTATTTATATAGTGCATAATCATTATCGTCCACCTACAAAGAGAGCAATAATTCCTCTTGTAAATTATTTCTTTCTGAAACGCGATGATCGTTCTACTGTGAAATAAATATATTGGAAACATGTGTCGTTTGAAAAGGGACAGATGATATGATTTCGGCGCGGCTTGAAACCCGTGTAGATTTTCGTCAGTTCTGCTGCCGCAAATCTTTCATGCTTACGTCGGCTATTAGTTACGAAACATTGGGTAGTTTCGCAGATGTTTATCTTATTTCCTGACGCAGTTAGGAAAGAATCATGGATACCTTATACTATAAGCAATGTGCAGTTTCGGTACGCTTAAAAATAAAATACAAGTAAAGATAGATTTCTAAATTAAAAAAAAAAAATAATAAAACTACTTGGATTTGAACTCGGAACCGCTCGCTCAGCAACCCAGAACGCTAACCATAGGACCACTGCAAGCTCGGTGCTACTTTCCTCGAATAGGCGTATACAACGCAGCGTAGGAAGACTGTTTCATTCAATCCATCTTGGAGAGAGACACTTCCGAAATAATTTCTTGTTTCTGTAGTTTCGTAGTACTAAAAATTCTACCTCATGGAACATGATTATCCCTTGGTTTGTGGACTGACCAGATATATGAGTGAAATATTATCCGAAGGAATTATCAAAATGAGTATAACAATCTTATCGTTATAGTTTTATGCTAATCAACCGAGTAGTATACAGCATTGAGCCTGTTTCCTGCCTCGCTTTAATGCATTCCCGTTAATTACAACTTTTGCGATAGGTTTTACGATCTGAATTTATTTAAAGTGTTATTGAAATGTAGGGGAAGATTGATGAACTACCCCGCCATTATGAATCGTCAGTGGGGAGGAGCTTAATTCCAGTTTTGTTTCATGCATTGACTTACGGAAATGAATAATCTGAAATATAGATGGCTCTGAATGAAATATCCGCCAATAATATTGCCAAAAGGCGGAGCCAGCATTGCCTTACTCTTTCCTGGGATGAGATTGCTGCCAGATTGTGCAAAAAGACTGATAGAACATGACAGCGCTGTCCACATTTAATGCAAATACTGAATGGATACTCCATACGAGCCGTTCACGGAAAGGTTGCGCGTTCAACGCTGTGTGTAAACAGCCCTATTTCCTCATGATGATCCTACCACACATCACTTGCCGAGTGTAACTGAGACAAACTATAAATCCTTATGATTAATTACAATGTGGTGCTTGATAGTGCTATCGTCATCTATCAGCTGACACGTAATTTTTTAAAGTTTTCTATTAACAAAACATTACGAAAAAATAAGTGGCACTATTTCTTTCTGTTATAATATTTATCTTGGGATAAAATTTTTTTAAAAAATTTAGAAACTGATAGATTTTTGTTTAGAATAAATGAAACGTAGGATATTTATAAAACCACTCTTCTTTCTCATAGTCCTCGTGGATGTTATGACGTCTATATACTGGCTATAATTTTTCCACAACTTTGAGGAAACAAACCTTTTACTTTACACTTTGGCGAAATGAATGATCGCGAACAATTTATACTTTAAGACTAGATTGTTACAAATTTCAGTATCCACAACATGATTGTATTTACTTTAGTGTCAATTCAGCATACAATGAGTTAATACGTCAATACATACAGATACCAGCAGTTTTAAATTAAATTTTGATTGTGTTAATGTTCATCAAACAAATAGGCAAAGTTCTTCAGCGGCATTAGACAGTAGTCAACTAAAAACGTTTCGGTTTAAATAAAACAAAATTCCGAAAATACTCATAGGAATGGGGAATTGCCACTTCTCAACGACCGTGGACCAATTCGTTTACATTTCCAAAAAAAAAAAAAAAAAAAAAAAAAAAAAAAAAAAAAAAAAAAAAAAAAATAATAAAAACAACTAATTTATTCCAGGCCTTTGCAATAATAATGACTTTACAGAAAAATAACGATGAATTTGGATTGCTCAATAGATACAGGCAGAAATTTGTAATTTTAACGTATAAATAGGTGTATAATACGTTTTTACTGTCTCAGTGCCGGCCTCGGTAGCGTAGGGGCTATAGTGTTAGCTCCGCGTGCCGATGGCTGCCGGTTCGAGTCCGGCCGAGGGCATGGGTGTTTAGTGTTGTGTCTGTGAATGTCATGTCCGTCCTGTGGTGTGTCTAATTATCATGAAAAATTCATCAGGCTGGCTGTGTGGCCTAAGATGCCGAAAGCCATTAAAAAAAAAAAAAAAATACTGTCTCAGTGTACGGGTAACACAAGAAAAACATAACGCATCGTTTTAACCACTTTTTTCCCGCGGCACGACTCGAACCGTGGAACCACGAGACAACGCACTAGCTTCCGGGATCTGCTTCCGCGAATATGAGCCACTTACCGTCCCATCGCGTCAGGCTTACCAGAGACGGAAGAGAAGATGAGGTAGCTACAACGCATAAACACCTTGGCATTATCTTTCCTCGTTCCTGAAAGTTATTGTTTATTTCCCGGAATTTTACATTAATTAATAGCTGAACGAATTGGGTGAAGGGTAAATTTCATCAGTGGCACTAGACAGTTCACAATCACGATCTGGCTATCAAAAATTCTGTTTAAATAAAAATTCTCGAAATTACTCAATGGAAAGAGGAATGGCGGCCATTTCTCAAATATCGTCGCCGAATTCGGTTACCTTTTTAGAATACAGCCTCTTCCGTGCCTTTGAAATAATAGTGACTTTATTGAAGAATAACAATGAATTTCGATTTCACAATAGATACAGGCAGAAATTTGTAATTTCAACTTCCCAGCAGGTATAAAATATGTTTTCACTGTCCCAGTGTACGGGTAACCCAAGAAAAACATAACGCATCATTTAACCACTTTTGCCCTCGGCTGACTCGAACCGTGGAACCGCAAGACATCGCACCTCGTAGCTTCCGGGATCAGCAATCAGCATCCCCGAACCTGAGCCAATTACAGCACCATAGCGGCAGGCTTACCAGAGACGGAAACTGAGGTAGGAGAAACTAATAACGAGGCAGGCATTATCTTTCCTCGTTCCTGGAATTTACTGTTTATTTCTTGGAATTTTAAATCTGGGAAATAAAATTAAAGAAACTTTTCATCAATGGTGATATGCGTCAGAATTAACTTTTAAAATTTCTACACTTCTTTAATAACGTATATTCTTTTTGTGCTACGGTTAACGATTTTGCCCCTTACCGCAAACCGAATTTTTTACGGACTCCCGGAGATAGCGGTCAACGCGATAGGACAGGGAAGATAACTCCATGCCACGAATAATGCCCAGTTTGGGTTATGCATCAATTATATCATTAGCTATCACTAGTCGGAGCAGCATGTTTTTAAATACGGAAGCTTTGAATTTTATGTTCTTCTTTGATGAGAATTTTTTCCGTAAGAACAGCCACTTTCCATTTCATTTCTGATTTGCTTCCCAATACCACAGGCTAGAAATTATCGTTGTCGCACAATAAGGACATTAGCTAAAAAAAACTTTTTCGCACAATTTACACATTAGTTTGATTTAGTTCCTTGATTATTTTTAAACAGTTATCATTACGTATTACATCAATGATCAATCGCCCGACTTTGTTATGAGCACTAGAAAAAATTGGAATGTTGAGTGACAGAAACCTTTACGGTGAAGTTAAACTTAATAGAAAAGTGTCTTTCAAATCCTACTCACGAATGCTGCGTTGACAGTGTCTCACGTCAGCCAAAACATTAATGTTATGATTCTTTTCTATTGTTCCACGCTAAGTATGTTCGAGAAACGACAGAACTAAAAGAATTACTTTTACAGGCAAGCATTCTTACAAGACCACTGCCAAAATTATTAAATCCGAAATCTTGTTACGTGTTATATATTTGACTGAACTCTTAGATAAGTGTGTACTGTTTCCAAAAATTATAATACACAGCAAACGTTGAATATTAACGTAAATTTCGAATTATTTTAAGTTGTTGTAGACGGGTATAAAATCTGCATTTTGATGTTATCCAGTACTTGCTAAAAACCAGCATTTTGTTTGAGATTGGTAACTTTCGTGTTATGTGTGAACACTTAATAACTGTAAAATGTCTTTAAAACAGTAAATGAAACGTATTCGATGTTCCTATAACTCTTTTATTGCCAAAATATAATCACTATTTCGGTTTATGAAACAAAAAAGCGGAAATGTATTTCGTTTTTTGGGAGGTGGATGTGGCTCAATTTTAATAGTCGTAAGACTGTACCACCTCCAGGGTATAGTACTGTCTTCGTAGATGTGTATAATGGGTTGAATAAGTCTCAGGAGGAAATGTAGCGATGTGCAATTCAGGTCGTTCGGATTAATATGAGCATGGTAGTACATGTCCCATGTGTATTTATATACAAAATGCAAACGAAGCGTTTGTTAAACTATCGTTTTCCTGAGTATTTGACAGTTATTAACTGTGTAGTTAAAAGTTAATATTCATTGTAATTTTATCTTTGCCTCCCCGTCCCTATGGAACGGTTTTATCAGGCAGGAAGTACTCAACCGCAACAACATCTGTTATTGTGTGACAGTTTGTAGGAACACGAAATGTGGCGTGACTAAAAAGGGTCACGTGTGGTGTTATTAACACGGTAAAATGAGAATGTGACAAAGAGCAGCTGTAAAAAAAAAAAAAAAAAAAAAAAAAAACAGTACTCGTATATTGTTTACCATGTAATATTTAGACAATATTCACCCTACGAGGAATTTTATAAAACTCAGGAAAAACAGATGGTTTCCTTTCTTGCCTCTTGTACCTCTTAGATTAAACTATCGCAGGATATAATCATAATATAGTTAAATGTACTAAATTTAAAGCTTGCTTTATAGTATGTGTTGTTGATTTGCCATGTAGTTCCTAATCACAGTTACAGCCTAGATGGGAAAACGATCCACCTGTAAGTATAAAATCGTTAGTAGTACCATCTCCACAGATATCGTTGAAGAATGACACGCAAGAAGTAAAGCTAATGTTTTATTCACTGATTTGATAATTTTGGCAAAGGGGTGGTCTACAATACAGAATGATAGCCTCTATCAATATAAAAGACACGTCGCATGTGCTCATTTGATAAATATTTTCTTGCAAGAATTATTCTTAACGCTGATTAAGCTATCGATAAATATAATGAGGACAAACTTGGTCACTAATTTGGGTATTTTTAATTAATAACTGTGCAATCTGTTAGCGTGTTAGCTAGGTGTTATATATTTTGTGAGGATGTGGAGATGATAAAAAAAGTGATAAAGGCTTTCTTTTATTAGAGTCCCGGCTGTCATTTCCACTCTGTCTGCGGGGCGATTAATTAGTATGTTTCCGGCAGTAGTACTACAATGCCAGAAAAAGAGATAATATTGTTGTAATAACATGTGTTACTGATAGCATTGGTAATTTTTTTCCATTCAGTGCGGAGTATTCCTATTTATTTCAAACATAGTTTACCTTTCTTAAAAAGAAGGCTATACTACTAATTCTTTATCATATTTATATTTGCTTCATTTTTGTTCTAATTGTATTGCATGATAAGGAAAATCTGGTATGGCAGTAAACTGCATCAACGCTAGAAACCGAAAAATAAAAGATAATCACAACTCGAAAGAATATTACATTTGCAGAACTTACAATTATTATTATTATTTTTTTTGTCAACATATTCTACAAACTTTTCAAAATTAACTTAATTCGGCATCGACTCCTATTTAGCTATAGTTATTATTAGGGTTCTATATAAACAGTAATATTTTTTTCCTTTCCTTTTTTTGAGCTGTAATGCTGAATTAAACACTGACTGATCGTTTCAGATTGTTTTTAAATGTCTTTTAATTAGCATGTAAATGAATATTCAGGCTATTTTGCTAGTTTTTGTCATATTATGGTAATAATTATGATCATATTTTGAGGAAAAATCTGGTAATGTTTTTTATTAGTACCGAGAATTCACTTAAACTTATGGATAAGATGAAATTAAGATAATTATTGACAGAACTGTCAATTAATGTCTCATTGCTGGTAATACTTTTGAAAATAATCCTCACACAGCGTTAAGTCTGCAATGGATCAGTGGGTACCACCATTCCGAAAACAAAGTTTTCTAAAACAGCGGAGTTACGTAAAGTAATTTAGAGAGGAGTATTTTAGTATAGACGGAGTTTTTTTTAAAAAAATTGCTTAACGTCTCCTATAACAATTAGGTCTTTAGAGACGGGAAAGGATGGGGGCAAGGAATGGGAAGGAATTCGGCAATGGCCTTTTGAAGGAAGCATCCCGGCATTCACCTGGAGTGATTTGGGGAAACCATGGAAAACCCAAATCTGGATGCCCGGACGTGGATTCGAACCGCCGTCCTCCCGAATGCGAGGCCAGAACGCTAGCCGTTACACCACCACGCTCGGTAGTATAGACGGAAGAGTTCATTTCTGTAAATTATATAAAATCAAAGTGACTTCAACAAAGCGATTTAGAACTTAATTTCCCAATTGTGAAGTGAGTGCACAGAAGCAAATTATTCTGTCTACGTGAAAGAGACACTACTAGCATGTTTTCATGTTAAGTAAATTTAAATGTTTAGTCATATTTTGTCATTTTAGATCATATTTACCCATTTTTTAAGGTCATATTTGCATGCATATTTCTCTTTTTTTTTTTTTTTTTTTTTTTTTGGCATAAAAATTCGAACCCTAGTTATGATAAAGCTATATTTGCTCATCCGGATAAATGAATGAAACTTTCACCGTGAAATTCGCTGGAAGAAGGGTCGTTCTATATTTACTTCGCCTACATCATGCTCACAGCTTGTTATGTCCACTACTTCTGTATAATTAACGTCATTCGGTTAGTGGGAATTTTTTTTTAGTGGAAAATGGATGAAACAAGCACATAAGCAGCTACATCTAATGCCAGGAGTCCAATGGAAGAAGTTTTGGGCTGAGTCTAAAAGGACTATTAAACAATAAACTAAGTGACTCCTAACTTTATGCAAGCTATTACTGCAAAAACTACAAAACTACAACAGTCACAATGACTCATAAATGCTAAAGTGTATAAGTGCTAGAGTCGTACCATACGTGTATACGGGTCGAACAGCCAAAACGATTATTACTTTTACTGTTATTCCGCGATTCCCTTCAAAATGAATTGCACCTATTCCAAATTATAACTGTAAACACATGGGAAAGCATGCACTACATATGACAGAAGCCGCACGTCGGCTATCGTAAGAAAAAATCCCGGAATTCGTGTGAAGAAAGACTACGGAAAACCAAGATCAGAACCTCCGGAGTGGCTCTTCGAAAGCAAATCCTATTTGATTCCATATTTTCTCACTCTTTTTCACAACTAAGAGTTATTTACATTTAAGTAATCTTGCATCTGTTAGCTATTAGCGTTCCTACATCCCAATAATTTTATCCTTGTTCATCGCATTACTACACCTCTGATTATCAGATATTATTACTTAATATTTCATTAGTTTATTTCATCCTTCACTATTTTCTACCAGTTACTGTACTTGCGAATTCTGCATTATGCTCATTTAGTTTGTCCTTATGTAGCATCTTTATTTTTAGCAGCTTATTTACGCACCTGAATTTTGGGATGTTTATCATAAATACCATTAAATATTAGTTTCCGTATACGATTTTCAGTTAAAAAAAATATGTTTCTTCGTTTTGTCATAACATAGAACAGTTCATGTTTTTCACTGTAGAAACGAGTACCAGAAATTTTTTACCTCTTTTTTTTGTAAATTCCATTTATTATTGACATTTAATTAATGGATGGCGTCAGATACAATTCATTATCATAGTTATTTAACTCCATTTTGGTCTCTGGCATAAGAAATAAATTATCATACTGGTTGAAACCCAGTGGTATTATATTTCTTAAAGATTAGGTCATCACCTTGTTCTTTCTTTATCATGGCATTATTACTCCAGGCATTGCACTATCTCTTTAATAAAGAAAAATTGTTGTTGGATTCAGAAAATTAATTTTAACTTGTCGGTCACATAATGCCAGTACTTAAACGCATGTGTTTAAATTTTGTTTGTATTTAGTTGGACTTACATAAGCTTTCTGCTTTGCCATCTTGGCGTAATTAAATGAACTAATAAAACATTACTTAAACTAAAATTATAGGAGTTATTATTATATCATCAGATGATTTTTATTACATATAAACATAACTATGAGTGAAAATTATTAATTTTAAAACAGTTAATATACTAAAATCAATTCAAATTCAATTCAGACTCAAATACATATTGTTAAAATTGAATTTTAATCATAACCGTAAGATATTTGTTGTAGTAATCGTATGCCTAAAAACTTATATATTTGTTTCCAGACTTATCACTGTTATTTAAGTCTATGCAAGAGATACAGTATCAGTCCCCTGTAGTATTTAACATATACTTCACGCTTTAATGTGGAGAATTCTGATATCCATGATATTAGCTGGTGGTTTTATGTAAATTCAATAAACAAAGCGTAGTTTACAGTAACCAATGGAAACCCAGACTTATGGAGGCAAACCATGTGATCTCTACCTTCCTTGCAGTAGTGATCCCATAGTCATAGGTTTACATAATTATTGAAATTGAGAGATACATATCATGTGGCAACACTACCCGTCGCATTTTTAGTAATAATGTTCGTTTCCATAAGAAAATTTGGCAGTAGTGGCCCATGTGAAATTTCTCACTTTAAAAAATTATGTGTAAGGGCGGGCGGTGATTCGCAACCTGCTGTTGTTCTCGATGGTCGGATCGATCCGGTGTTTCGCAACCCAAATAAACAAGAAGTCAAACGGTGATTCGCAACCAGAAGGTATACACGGGATCATAGTTCTGTGCGCCTGTCAAATCTTCATCACATTATCAAACAACGAAAGTTAACAGTTTTCACCTTGTCGTTTGTAATGATACATGTGTCGAGCAAACGATCAACGGCGATACTCGTAAATATGTGTTTTAACTTAAAACAAAAACATACGTTAATGGTAACGCATTTTGCATGTGTCCAAGTCGTACAAAAGAACGGTGTACAGTGCCGTGGGTGACATCGTGAAAATATCTCCACAACCATGATGTTCTATATGATCGTGAAATTGAACTATTACAGTTGAGTAAAGCCACTTTTTTTCCTGTGTTTGTTTGTGTGTCAGGAGAAGGATTAGGATTTTATTCTACCATTCTATCATTTTAGGTCAAAACTACTGTAAAACAAAAGGCTCTTGACGATCAAGACTATTTATCGACAGAGAGAGTGAAAACTCGGAACAACGCCTAAATCCCTAGAAGAAACCTTAACTTTCCGTACATGATAATACATATTTTTTGTTTGCTGGTATAGAAGTCGTGATATAAAAGTCTGAAGTTGTCCATTTGGTCGTTTTGATGAAGATGCTGGATGAAAAGGATTGAGGCACTGCTAGAAAAGAAAACATCTGTGTTTCGTAGATAATCCATGGTTGGAGTTACCACATCCGAAAATTTGACATGCCTTTGTGACTTAAACTTGTATTTTTTATTATTATTATTATTTTTGAGATGGGACTTTTATTAGGCTCCAAAATCAGATGCACACGTTCCACGCTTTCAAAAACGGAATGTACCCTCCTCTAGATTTATTCTTTTTGTCTGGGAAAAAGGAAAAAGTGTACAGTGATATGTTGATTGTTTTAAAAGTTTTGTGCGAAGAAAGTGGAGTAACTTTTAACCCTTATTGTATCACTATAGCCTTCGAACTTGCGATACACAACGCACTGAGAATAATTTTTCTTTTATGTTCGTTAAGGGGGTGGTCATTCCATTTAGGACAGATCGTATGACTGACAATCTCACCTTCGTAAAAGAATTGGGTATCTCGACCAGAATTAAGGTCAACCCGAGGTAGTATTAAAGATGTAATTTGTATGACGATGTTTTATATTATGATTTTTATCAACTGTTCGCGTAATTCTCAACAACCGAATAAATTTTTCTCAGGAAATCAAAAAAAAATTGTTTTATTTTACCTGCTTCTCAGGTTGCGAAACACCGATATCGACTTTTAGGGCGTAGCTTGCGAAATGGCGGTTGTTTTAATCCGCGGTAATTGCCCTAGGTTGCGAATCACCGAACACCAATGTGTAAATTGGAGCACAAATAGTGCTGCAAGTGATAATGTTTCAGTTGGTACCTGAATACAATCTAATGCTGAGATCACATTGAAGTCTAATGTCCAATAATTATAGCGCTATTTGACAGTAGACGCATGTGTAGCCGGTTGTTATGGCCACACAATCATTTCACATTGATGACAAAGCAATAACTAGTTCTGCATACGAAAAAACACGGAATGGAGTGATTTAATAAAAAAAATCATCAAGTTGTTGGAAGTGCTTCGAAAGGAACCTTGTTTATTGGATCCTCTACAGAAAGCACAAAAATTTTGGTATTTGGGCCCATACTTGGTTCCGAATTATGCAAGCAATGTTATTTCCATAAATATAGAAGATTTGAAAAACGAAAAGGAGAATCCTATGGATTACTGTGGAACACATTTAAATAAATATATAATAAAACTGTAAAATCTAATTGGAGGAGAAGTGATATATATATATATATATATATATATATATATATATATATATATATATATATATATATATATATATATACGACTTATTGATTCGCTCATGACATTATGCATATCTACCTCCAAATTAAACACAATGTCATATTTCTAAAAATTTTAAAACATTCGTATAGTGCACATATAATACAAAAAAGCAGCCTCAACCTCCATCTTGAAATAACACGTTGTTTATCGTGCCCATTACAACGTTGAACGTTAAATGTTAAGTGTAGCCACCATTTTTAATGCGTGTTTTAATTCGATATTTTTGTGCGCTAATTATTGCGATAAACGGACATTACACGTTAACACTAGTTTTGTCCCAGCATACAGGAGGCAATAGTGAACAGATGATATTTAACAATCTGCTCGTCTGTTCACGTTAACACCTGCCTCGGAATATTTCCGGAAGATAATAAACTCTAGCGGATGCTGGCGCAAACGGGGAAGCACGTATGTGGGACGACCTTCTTGAGTTGATGGAGTAAATTAGCATGCGGGACTGCGCGCGCTCACAACAAACACAGAATTAATTACGGTGACTTGAGATAAAAGACAGAAGCGAGAATATACTTCACGACTTGCACTTAGCGTATCAAGAGGCGAAAATGAACAGCTGTCCAAACAATTAAAACGTATGACTTTACACGAACTCCACCGTGAAAATCACATGAGTTTTCGCTCTAAAATTATATTCCCTTTTTAATTTTTCAGGTATTCCACTTTTGTTTGATTCATTACAGGCCTGCCTTTGCTTTACACAAAGGTTTTCCTTTTATCTTTTTTTTACTATGGTTTATGGTTTTGATATTTTCTGTTTTTTTATTTTTCTGTTATGTCTTTAAGGCTAAAAGAAATTTGTGCGTGAGAAAAGGGCCTTTAAGGATGGGCTGTTACACAATTGTCCGGACCGATTTAGGAACACTGTTAAAATCCGAAAATTAGAATGCTGTATTCGATAGCCAGCTTAAAACATTTATCGCTCCACACTAGACTAGGAAGAAGAGGTTTAAATGGCAACCCAGTTCACTTCTTGTACATCTCGGAATTCTACGGCGTAAAGAGAATAAATTTGTACATGGAATACAAATAACTAAGCATTTAAGTGTTCTTTACAGCACGCAACATTCCTGATTTTATAAAAGTGAATGATAAATTGGTACTGGGATCTGGACCGATTGCTTCTTTTAGTAAAACGTTTCATTAACATATCGCATAGTAAAAATTGCGTCAGAGGCGCGAGTTTATGAGACTTTTCTCAACCCTCTACCTTCTTTAACTTTAATATAGTTACATCATATCATTTGGCAATCCCACTTAAGGGAAATATGAATCAGCAAGAAGGTAGGAGGAATGATTTGTTACATTTTTAAATAATTCAAGAAAGAAAGCAGATTGTAAATAAACGCATACTTTTATTTAACTCTTTTCGTAAAATGATTACTTAGTTTCTTTAAATGTACGTATTTTCCTTGAAATATTTCCGATAACGCCTTTCTAAACAAGATTTAGCTTTATAATTGATCTACTAATCAAGTTCGTTCTGTTTTTTCTGCGATTCCTAATAAGCAAAGCTATTCTTCGTTCGTTGTTAAACATAAATTTTATTTTGTATTTAAGTTAACTATCAACAAGTCAAAAGAATGTGTAACAACACTGATAGCGATAACATTGGTGTTAAAACATGGAAAAGCTTCCATGCATTTGTAAGTTTTAGTGAGAATAAAAAGAAGTAATAGTGTTAATTTTCACGAGAGAAGATGTGAAACATTTTCATATCATTGGCCGCAATTCCAACTTGCTAATTTTTTCTGGGGTTAAATTAAATCTTAAGCCGCGAAGTTGGCAAGTATTATGAAGGAGACAGTTTTAGCTGGCAGTGGTGTCGCATATTCATGGTCCCTTGTATTTCTTTCCTTAATGACTTCCCTCTGCCACTAGCCTCGTTCTTTATTCATATCATCACTCCCTTCTTTCGTCCATTCTTTCTCTCCTCTATTACACTCTACTTACGCATGAACAAGTCTCTTTTATCACAATCCTTAATTATGAGAAAAGTATTCAACCTCTGTTGTAAATTAAATACATTGATGTAAAACGTATGTAATTTAAGGTACAATACTGAACGTTTTCTTCCAATTCACATTAATTCTACATTCATTATGAGAAATAAAGTCAAAATGCAATATAGGATTTTAATTTAATTTAATTGCAATGGAGCACAGGCTCCGGTGGCAATTTCCCTACACCCCCATCTTCCCCCTATCCTGCACCCACCTACATTTGCCCTCTATAAATCTTATCTTTAAATTCTTTCAACGTTTTCGTTAAATTATTCATCATTTCTCTTGGTATCTCATTCCAATCCCTGACACCCTTACCTAAAAAAGAGTATCTTCCCACACCCTTATGCCTGAAGTCGAGTGCCAGCTTGTGGTCATGGTCATCTTTTCCCTTCCATGAACTACTTTTCATACCTACTCCAATATCTTTCCATTCTTCATCACCAGTATACACCCTGTACACTCCCATGACCCTCCTCATCCTCTTCCTGTCTTGAAATGAATCCCATTCCAGCTCCTTTATCATATCCGTCCCTGATTGCATTCTGCGATAATTTCCAGAAACAAATCTAGCAGCCCTTTTTTGCACCCTCTCCAACTCCTGTATTTGATACGTAAAATAAGGGTACCATACTACACTACCATATCTGAGCAATAGTCTGACCAAAGTTTTGTAACCCAGTTCCTTTACTTCTCTCATACATCCCCTCATCACTCTCTCCAACAAGTGCAGAATTTTGAAACCTTTTCCTACCACCTGTCCAATGTGTCCTGCCCAGTTAAGCTTGTTATTAAATGTAATGCCAAGATATTTACATTTCAAGTCTTCAGCAAGCAATTCCTTCCCCACCTTATATTCATAATTAACCTTTTGTTTTTATTTATGTATCTAATAAGCTGACTCTTCCTTGCATTTATCTTCATCCCATGTTTACTAACCCAACTAGATATTCTGTCCAGATCACCCTGCAACTGTTTACAATCCTCTATCGTTTTGATTCTTTTATATAGCATTATGTCATTTGAAAACAATCTAATTTGAGATAGTAAACAATCAGCACAATTATTCATTAGAATAATGAATAGCAATGGTCCCAATACGCTACCCTGCGGCACTCCCATTTTTACTTCCACTTCTTTTGATACTACATTTCCTACCCTAACTTTCTGTTTTCTACTTTGATGTCTGTTATATCTGCATTGAATATAGTTAAAGAGTGGTGTAAATAATTTTTCACACTTCTCAAAGTAGGTAATAGTTAATAAAGAATGTGCCTACGATATGGAAGAACGTACAGCAAAACAACAGCATTTTCATTAAAGGTGTCATTAAATTTGCGGATAAACAAGACTATATTGATAAGAGTGCATATGTGAATAATTACCATAAATGAAGATTCAGAGCATAAAGGGAAGCAAAGATGAGGAGTTGCTCATTGATTTCAGCTATATTTACAACTTCCAAGTTTACATTATGAGTATTGGTATAGACATTCACTAGCTTCACATTTTATCTGACGACGTACTACATTTGTTTCTTACGTTACTGATAGCTAAGTTCCTCAAAAGATGATGGCCCGTTTTATTTACGTATTATTAAAAAACTAACCGGAATATATAGGAATCGTTCCCCATTGCCTTTTTCATAAAACAGCATAAGTTTGAAATAAAACTATTATAAAACAATTTCAAATAGAAAGAAACGAGAAAGTTTTCCAGCCAAGTATACACATCATTATCTTTGAATTTTCATACGGAGTGCAGATAAATAAGGATATAAATTTTTCCTTACAGTAGACACCTTTCGTTAAATTATGGAATATGAATTACACTATTTGACGAGTTCGCAGCAATTTAAAAAATGTCAGTGATGAGAGTGTTATTGTCACAGTACAGGAAAAATACATCCTCTTTTTATGGTAGACACCGAGTTTGGTGGGTAAGTGGTAATGTTCTGGCCTGACATTCTGGACGACACGGGATCGTATCCCCGTCCAGCCATCCAGACGAGTGTGGGTATGGTTCATACAAAAGGCCATGGCCGAATTCCTTCCAAATCCCTGCCCCTGATCATTCCCCGACTCTAATGACCTCGACGTCGATGAGGTGTAAAGTCATAAAATAATAATAATAATAATTTTATGGTGGAGTACCGGTTACGCCTACGAGAGTCCATTTAAATTGAAAAATTTATCTTATGGAAGAAATTATTCATAACCAGTTTCACGCAGGACATACTTAGCGCCTAATGAAACCCAAGAGACGTGATTAAAAGCAGTAAAAGGTTATTTTGCAATTTTGCTTAACACTAAAACCAGCTTTCGTGTGGAAATTAACTTGAATATTAACGCGATCAACTACCTTAAAAATCCATTATATCCACCTTCATTTTAACTCAAGTTATTGTAACTGTTATAGACGTGTTCTATTTTCTGTTTTATCAGATCGTGGTTTCTGACGTTTCTGCCAGTAAATTATAAGAGAGAAGCAAGGAATTAGGGAAACCAGTGCTACAACTGGGTAACGGGGTGTTTTTCGATGCAAAAGAGGTATTGCCAGCGACCTGCAATAAGTAGAACTAGATCAACCTATTGCGGCTCAACTATAGCAGCCATGTTAGTCTAGTTTTCTCGAGCGTTAGCTTGTGAAGTTTTCGTTGTGTTATTTTCTTCTCCCGAATTGTAATTTCTGATGTTTTTGTAATAAAGGTTAACTATATATACTTGTTTAAATTACAAATACAGTTAGCACATGCTTGAAGAACGATTAATTGTCTGTAGTTTCGTGTAGTTAATTGTTAGTTTATGTATCTTTCTCGAGAGACCTTACCTCCCTAACCTTAATCTTGTCTCTGGGGCGGAACGGATGGGGCAGAATGGGGAAGTACACCATTCTGCCCCGCTCATACGCTGCTCTTATATGACAGCTGACAACAGGGCCTCTTCAGTTTATGTTTCATCTGATATGCTAATGCCTATTCCAAAAGTTAAATAAAGCACGAACAGCACGAACTTTTTATGTTTCACCTGAAATCGTGATCCCTATTTCAGAAGTTAAGGAAACCACTAAAATGAAGAATCTGAAGAGGTGGAAGGCCCGATAAAAAAAAGAGATAGACATTACTATTAAGGAAAAAGAGGGAACGAACTTTACAAAATAATAAAAAGCAAAGAAAAAACTATTTAAGAAATGGAATAAAATTAGCACTATAAAGAAACAAAGCAATGTGCCTGAAGGAAAATTGAAAACATAATGAGCTCAAGAGAGAATCCAAAACTAACGAGTGATTCTCAGGTTTGTTCTGAATGTGGTTGTCTATATTACGGCGAATTTTATTCAAAGTCAGTAGAAGGTTGGATCGCGTTTTCCATGTGTAAAAAATGGGCCCACAGCTCCTGGGCTGTAATAGATAGCGAAAATGACGAGTCTGTGCTAATGGGTGAATTTTGTGAATAGGCTTAAGAAAAGGACACAATCAATGAGTTTTAGTTAAACCTTTATAGGCACATAAAACTAAATAAATATAGAGCAGACTTTTATTTTTATGTATCTCCATCCGTTTTATATGTTTCTATAATTACTTGTTCTTACCACCCCGTTCTGCGTCGGGTACGGGGCAAATGACACAGTTATGTTTTCGAAAAAAATATTTATTGTTCTGTAGTTTTCTCACAATATTATTGTATTTTTGTAATTAATACATTATAATATGTTCGTGGAAACATTTGCAGCTCTCTTATTTAACCCTTTTCTATTTTTTAAAGAAATATTTTCAACTTTGTACCCCGTTCTGGCAAGGGTTCCCCTAATCCTTATTGTTTCACGTTCCGCAACTGCTTCACTTACTACTAATATTCCAGCTGAGTTTCTTCAATTGATTATCAATAAGATCGTTATAAAGACAAAAACTAACAAAGAAATAGCGCTATATCTGTGAAGATAAAAACGGATTAGTTGAATAATTCCTCAATAAATCTTCTTTTATCAGCTAAATCAGATAAACTTCTGTAATCGACACTGAGGCAACATGTGATATTTATAGTCTGGAGTAAGCTATATTATTATAACATTAGAATTGGTTACGAGGAAGGTAAGGAGACCGACCAGAACATCTGTTCATTCCCCCAAGGCAGTAAAGCTGGTTGCCTATCCGGATGGCGGCAGCTTGCTCCACTGAACATTACTGGAGACAAGCTTAGTCTATATAGGGTGGGGCATGGAATATCTCTGGGGCTTAGAGAAACAGGACATCCCCAAGACAACGGCCTGTAACTGTCTGCCAGTCACATGTTGAAGCGACCAACCTGTTGCCGATACAGGCTGCTAACCAAGTTGTTAAACAAATTTAAAATGTGGTCCGAAATACATACTGTTTTACCTGGAGGTTTGCATTTTGATTGTAAAGGTAGAAGAGTATTAAATTAAGCCATTGCATACTTCGATATTTCATTCTCTACATATTTCTAAACCGCTGGTATTAATCTTATTTCAGTCACATTTGAATTCGTCCAAATTTCTTGTTATTTTCTTTTATTCACAGTTTTATCGCCATCTCAGTATCAGAAACATATTCCACTTGAACCATCTATTCTCTATTTTAATTATTTATTTTCTGAATTGGTTGTTTTGATATGGTATCAAAATATTTTCATTCATTTTTTTTCCTATTTGACATCAGCTTTTATTAGTGAAAGGTAGAATTTTGTGACGCTCCCTCTCTTATTAAAACAAGTTTCAATTTGGCTACATTATTGTAACCGTATGCAATTGCGTTTTATATGTCTACATGTGGCCCTGATATTTTAAAAACTGCCAAATAATTTGGCATTAGGGATCATGGCAATAAGAAAGTTTTTTCTTTGTTGCTTTACGCCTCGTCGACGGTTAAAGTCATCAGAGGCGGGATGGGACTGGGGACAAGGAACGGGAAGGAATTCGGCCATGGCATTTTTGAAGGAAATATCCCGGCATTCGCCTGGAGTGATTTAGGGAAACAATGGAAAACCAAAATCTGGATGCCAGGACGGGGATTCGAACCCGCGTCCTCCCGAATGCGAGGCCAGAACGTTAACCGTTCACCCACCACGCTCGGTAATAATAAGAAAGTGAACCAGATAATTACTTCATAGGTAGACAAAAAATAGTTTTTTTTATATTGGTTACGTGTTGTGAAACTTTCTCGAGAAATCTACTTCAATCATTAATACATTACTACAGCGGTTTTTGTACTATTTAATTTATTTTGGTTTGGCTGTTGGAAATTTATGACAAATATGTGCGGATGGAAGTGAAAAAATTCCAGAATAAGAGCAGCTCCTTTACTGGAAGATATGGATTATTTATTATTTTTTTGCACTTTTGATGTACGAGTAGCTGACGAGACGGAAACTAATATGGTGGGAACCACTTGAAATGAGCTGAAAACTGTATTAATTTTTACACATATTGTTCACAGGGTTTAAATATTTGTTTCTATGATCTTACAATATAATACCATGGTTTTATTCGCAAATTCAAATTGAATGGAAACAAACACAACAATTATGTCAACAGATTATTATAAGAGTACTCTTTTAACTGAAAGAGTAGTATTTGAAACCTATTCCATCTTTTGTTGAATAAATATTTTTATGTTTTTCAGTTTTACTTTTTCTTTAAACCTTTTGGTTTAAGACATTTCTAAACAATAATTGCGTGAAGTAGCATTATTTGTACAAACTACCGTTTTCAGTAATAAACTCGTTTTCTTCCATTAACAACTTGAAGCATTGCAATATTGTTATTCTGAGAACAGGAAGCTAAATCAGAAGGTGGTTTAATGAGCCAGCAGCATTTCATACTTCTGTATCCATCTAAAGCGGTAGGAAAAAAAAGGAAGATTTTCTAAAATTATTAATATAACACGTGGCAAGGCATTGCGAAAGTTAAATATTTACAAATTATCGTTTACATATAATACGTATATTTTATATCACAATGCCAGTTTATGGGATCTCCGTGTTACTTAGTATTCGTAGAGGAACATTATTTCCTGTAGCTTGTAAAGATAACATTATGGGTGTGAGTGGCCTGGTGTCTCAGTGAATAAAGCGCCTGACTGGAGATCGAAAGATCCTGGTTCGAATCCTTGTCTGTGAGGAGAATTTCATAAGCTCTTAACCTGGCATTCACCTCTGTCGGACCTTGCTGCGTAATTTGAAGTACGCCAGAACGCATTCCTGCTTAAGATTCAGCGTTAGACTGTAGATCTCCTCCAAAGCTAACAACTCTAGCTGTAGCATTGATGTATACACATCCAATGCAAATTCAGACCAAACGTAGCATTAACGTGGTCCTAGTTGAACCAAACGAACATACATGCATACATACACTTGTGGTTTTATAACACATCAATGTCTGAATTATCAGAAAAAAACACTTTTTTTTATTAATTTTACATGAACTTCCGTATGTCTCGTTACCAATAACTATCTAAAATAATTCAGACACTGTTGATGGGTATTATGCGTTGTATCATGTCTCCTTCTCTCTCTCTTCGTTCCAGAGATTATTACATACCTGAGGTGTTGAGTTCTCATAATATCAAATCAAAAATGCCAGTAGAGAATCTTCGTAACTTGGTGATGACACATGGATCGGGGAATAACAGCTCCAACGTAATAGTAGCATCAACTACACTGTATCACTGTATGGCTTGTACCAGCATTTCTCACACATTCCAGGAAAATTTAGAGACTTTATGTACCCACATAAAACTCGATTTTTTAAAGCAATACTTGCATTTTTTTATTTTTTGAAACAGTGGGACTCTTTTAACGAAGACGAAATAATTTTGAGCTGAGACGTGTTTTGCTAGCTTACTATTGATACGAAGCTAACTCTGAAATATCTTGACATTTTTTTATATGTAAAAATGCTGATTCAGATTATAAATAGATAAATTTAGCGACATCTTGCGAAAAACTGTTCAGAAACGTACTAGCACAATAGGTTTCAATTAACCTATCACTGTTAGAAAAGATAAAGTCAAACGGATATAACTAATTTGATTTACAAAAAAAAAATGAATTAAAACGGATATTACTTCACTAAAACTTAAATTACGAACAAATAATTAAACATTTTTACCTCCTGCCTTGCAGAGATGAATATCATCGCCTTTGGCATGAAAGGAAAATATCTGCAGAAATTTCAGCGGTTAGAGAAGCCATTCACTTAAAGCAATGAACGGTGGAACGCAACAGGTCACCATTCGAGTTTGAATTCATCCTGATGAAAGGTCTTTAGGGGTAATGGTGAAAGGTAATTTGAACAACTGTTGAATATTTTGTAGCTGCTGCCAAAGGGCTCAGGAGTTTAACAGAAATCGTACCTGAAGTAATGAACAAGTTTGACCATTAGTTTTCTGAAAATCCTCGAGGGAAGAATTTTTTGGGATATTTAAAATAACGAGAGTGATATACTTGTATAAAATACAGTTCAGAAATTATTTTAAAAATCTATTTTATCCAGTTCTATACGTTCAATACAAAAATTATTATTTATGTTGTAATGATTCGAGATGCTGTTGGTCTTAATTCATATCGAATAAATTTTTAGCAAGTTAGAATGTTATCATTCCCTACCGGTACATCTGAGACATTAGTAAACATATTAGACAAATATTAGTTGCTTTCTTACTTGCTGAACTTTATTGTAAACGAGACAAGACTAGGGAAAAAAACGTAGTGTTTACATTATAGATAACATTACCCACAAGATAATGATGATTGTAATAAACTATGTATCATATGGTGCCGCTAAGTCTTAGTTATTTCTATTAACTTATTCAGCTGTTGCAATCTATCGCTTTACACTTTTATGGCTGATCATTACACAAGCATGTCGAATTGGCTACAGGCGCCTTCCAAGGAATAGACGTGTTCGAAAATGGTGAGGAGACTTGACCGGTGACATGAATGAGTGTAAGAAAACAGTTATTACTAGACGCGACACGTTTATATCCAACTAAACGAGTGCTGTAACTATCGCACATGTAATGTAGGTAACACTGTCACATTTGTCCTGTTTCTGAAGGCAATTAATAATGTTTCTGTTAACTTGCCGTTAGCTAATGGCTTATTTGCTTTTTCGATTCAAATCTGCTTAAAGGAAAGTAAACATAACAGGCTGATATGGTATGTTTTTAATAGAGCTTGGTCTCCAGAGTGGTAACAATAATATAAGAAATTTTGGAGTAATTTAAGTAATAAAATTTTCTTAACCGACCGTCAGATTGTATAACAAGTATAAAACATTTTTTCCTTATGACTTTATGCCTGATCGACGTTGCGGTAATTAAAGGCTTGTGAGGACGTTAAAGGAATTCGACTAAAGGATTCATAATCCCTTCTTTTGTTTTGCTTCTGACTTTACGACTCGTCCACGTGTAGGTCATTAGAGGCGGGAAAGGAGTGGGGGCAAGGAACGGGAAGGAATTTGGCCATGACCTGTTTTATAGGAACGATCCAGGCATTCGGCTTGAATTATTTGTGCAATCCATGGAAAGCCTAAATGGTCGCACGGGGGATTCGAACCCGCTTCCTCCAGAATCCGAGGCCAGAACGTTATTGCTTACCCTTCACGCTCAGTATAGATGAATATATAGCCCACTTAAATCATTGCTGAATAGTCCAACTACCATCAGCCTCACTTCACTTACAACCAACGACTCAAAACTATTCCTTGGTTATTGTAAAACATTTTTAAAAATTTTCAAGCTTCATTGCAATATATAGGGATATTTTATTATCGAATGCCTAGAATTTACTAATGGTTTGTCCAACTTCGATGCGAATGCTGGAGCACATCCATATTGTTCATATAACCGGGACAGATTAACGTTATATTTGGCAAGCGGGCGCTAACTAAAACTCTCTACACTATGGGGTGTAGAGGCTACTTTCGCAAACGAAATTCTTGCAGGAATACTTAATTTTTTGAAATGATAGTTATTTTCAGACTAATATTCTGATGTTTATATAATATAAAACAGGTGATATACCAAGTAAAAATTAAAAAAATATGCTTCATACGTCGTTTTAAGAGCAGTTGACATTTGAACTACAGCGTCATGAATAACCAAGAGGGATACTTCAATTTGACATAGTCAGTAGGAAAGTTACTTACCGACCCAACGCAACTCATATTTCTAACATTTTCTGATAGTGCCAAAAGATACAATAATTATTAATAATAATTCCAACTAAATGTTCTTTAAATGCTGCTACAAATTGATTGTATCATTATTTCAAAATTACAAGAAAGTTTCAGGTGTCTAACAAATACAAGTTCCAGTCATTTAAATGGGCAATGTGCCCTATAGTGTTATCTGAGTTGGCGACACATAATTCCAACTCACGAGATTGAGCAGCAAAACTTATAACATTAAATCTCAAAGCTCTCTGCTGTGTCTGTGGAGTGGGGGTTTGTGAAATTGTTACTGCTGATTCGTTCTTCATATGGAGATGTTAAAATTCGGCGCCCACTTTACTATGTGGCTCCGCTGTAGATTTCACCATTTCCCTGAGTTCACCTCTGTCTGCATACAGATAACAGAATGGCAACGAAACAACTTCATCACAAGCCCCAAAAAATATACAGGGTGTCCAATAAATAGAGGCACAAACCATAACAAAAAGTGGAGAACACCTAAAATATTAAGTATTTAATAGAAAAACAACCTAAAACACCATGGGAAGGTAGTAGAAGAAGTAAAAGAAATGAAACAACAAATGGCAAGGCAGAGATTAGGGGGAAATATTTTTTCCAATTCATAATTTCAAAGGAGACATTTGGAAATCCTATCATTACTTTCGATGAATTCGTTAAACAACCGGGCCGTGGATTGGAGGACACGGTCAAAAAATCCTGAATTTTAATAGATATCACCTGCAGCAATGAGCCATATCCGTTTCAGAATCGACATGAGTTTAATATGCAACGTATTTTAGAGCCCCTAAAGAGATAAATTCAGGCCATCATGCCCAATCACCTCCTATGCTCTTATGAAAAGCGCCTCAGTTCTGAATTGTTTTGATGTTCTCCCCGTTGTCTGTTCCTCTATATATGAGAAAACCTGTAACTAAAAGCAAAAGCAAAACCTGAGCTAACTTAAAGAGGAATTATTACAAATCGATAGACAAATGGCGACATCATCAGAACAGCGAAGAGCTCTCCGGAAAGTCGGCTTGAACCCAAAATTGTCGGCACATATACAGCAAAATAGTATTCTGCGGAACAGCGAGGAAAAACTTTAGAAAGTCTATTAGCAATCCTTACATCCATGTTTCTGCCAATTACAGCTGTTCATATGAACTTGTTTTTTCTTCTGGAGAACATTGAGCTAAATGACCTGTGTAAGGGTCAAAAGCGAGTCCCGCAGTCTAATGACATAATGAGAGATCGAGATAGCAAAACCAACCTTAAATCATATCAGAGATAAATCTTATCGGTTAGCTCAACAACATCGTCATGACACAAACGTTTTAGTACTACATTGTTAGTCGTAGCTCTCAGAAACCTTGCTACAAAATAATTTATGAGTTATTAAATATTAAACAGAAGTAACTCTTACAACTAAAATAGAAAGAAAAAAACTTTTATTTAAATCTTCAACTTGTAAGTTCGAAACCGTGAGCGATAATTCATTTGAAATG
The DNA here is from genome assembly GCA_031002005.1 of Vandiemenella viatica. Taxonomy (NCBI): domain Eukaryota; kingdom Metazoa; phylum Arthropoda; class Insecta; order Orthoptera; family Morabidae; genus Vandiemenella; species Vandiemenella viatica. The sequence goes on from JARYHS010012519.1 coordinate 72,898,800, forward strand.
GGTGGTGGTTGATTGAGTGATTATCTCAACAACAAAAATGAGCCCTACCGATATCAAAGCAAACCGTAAGTAATACAATAGCTCAGAACACGGGTATAGTACAATATAATGGTTTCCAAAAAGTTTAGCACATGCAGATAACACCGTAGATTACGCAACAAAGATCGTGAGGAAATTTGTGAAATATATTGCATTGAATCTTGTGAATTTTGGGAATGATAAGAAAAACTGGTCTGTAATATGCTACGGTGTTTAATTTATGCGTATGTAACTCATAGCTTCACAAGTGGCCTGGCTTTGCAATAATGTGAATTTTTTGTTAATTTCTTTACTTCAATTATACGTATACTGGTGTTAAAATTTTAAAAAATAAGTTGACTGCTATAGAAACATTTACGGAAGAACAGCACAATTAATAGTTTAGATTGAAAGTAATTAGAAACGATATTTAGAAATTCTTTTATCCAGTGAATTTCATCCTATAGTGCTGTGTGCTAAACAGCCATAGGAATAACTTTCAGAATAACGTTTCGTATGTTTAAATTATTTTTTAAGTTTGTGATTGTCTTGTCTAGTAACAATATAAGCATACATACACCTGCAAACGAAATAACTTCGAATTTCTATCTAGCTTTTTTGCTGAAAAAGCTACGTTCAACTTTTATTTAATTGAATGACTTCAGTTTGTAATCTCCAACCTGCTCCACTCTTCATACTCTTGAGCCGAAATAAACTTGCACATTGAACATCATTAACCTCTGGTAGGTATTCACAGAGAATATTTCAGCACACCACGAATGCAGACTTTTAAAATCCTTTAAATTTAGAAATGTTTGCATAATTTAATTGCGTGTTAAAAGAAGCTTACAGATTACTGAATGCAGAGTAGAGATACAAATTTCGTACTCACTTTTATACTGACGTCAATGTTTTACTTCTAAATGTGATAAAAGTTTAGACAGTCTATTTCAATTCGCGTCACCGTAAACCATTAAACAAAATTCAGATTCAAACTTCTTATGATTACTTTTTTACGTTAGTACGCTTTTTTACAACTAAAATATATACTTTTGATCTAAAAGCAGTAGCACAGAGAAATTATTCGACTATCGTACTAAACTCTGAGTCACAAAATAAATTACAGGTAACGAGCATTTTATATGAGGTTCGTCTGCTATAACCAGATAATCAAAAATGATACATCCTGAACTATAGTCTTATTGGCTGATATAATGTGTTAAACATCTGAACAGTGGCGGAGGAATAAGCAAGTTGGCTTAAAGCTGGTTTTTGTCTGTCGTGGCCTTCCACTGAAAAATTCGCATTTATAACTCGATTGTTTAAAACAACAAAATTCATCACAAACATTGGAGTGTTTATTTATGCGAATAACACACGATGCCCTTAAGCGGACAGGAAAAAGTTTCTCAAATTTTCACGATTGCAGAAACGCTGTAAGTTCCAGAAGAAAGTTCCAATTAAAACGCATTGCTCGTGTAAAAACGAGTCTTGATGCGAGATTAATTTCTTTCATTTAGATACCCGGATTTCAAAGAACGTAACTCTGTACATACAATAATTTATCTTCTCAAATGCTTTTTTATAATTTAATATAATTTTGTGTTTTCTTTCGTCCAAGCAAATTAACGCTATTACTGTGAAGTTGTATGCTAACTTCCTTAAAAAAAATTTTATCCTAATGGGAAACTGAAAGCCCTTAAATCTTGATTTCAAATATTTTTTTAAAGTGGTATATGCTACTGTTTTTAAGAAATTGTGACGATACGACAGTATCGCTGGTATATCGATATTGGTAAACGTGAAAAGAGCATCGCGGGATAAAGATGGCAGGAGTCTGTTACTAGCTGACGAACTGTTAGGATGTTTAAGCGCGCGGTTCTGAACAATGTCGCGAATACGGTACTTGTTTGTGTGTGGCAGTGATTACGCAAGAGTATAACTGTGTAAACTGCTTACTGAATATCGACGGTACTCCAAAACGTTTGTGAAATGACTGTGACGTGATGAGAGCTGTGCTATTAACGATTGTAATATGAAGGGAATTCGTTGGCCTGAACATTTTCCTAATTACGAACTGTGCAATCTTCGGAATACGATCAAATTAGGTTATTAATCACTGGTGGTTCACTTTGGTGAGCTGTATCAGTTTCCATGTTATTATAAGAATGTAATGTTTTTATATCTACACGTTGTTGTTACTTTGTGTTTGAGCCGGCAACCCTTTCCCGTAATCGACCAAGTAGGTAGGCATAACTTGTAGAACTGTAACGACTTGTGTAATTATGTTTTATGGCTCGTGAACAGTGAATAAAGGACTGCAATTGAACTTAATGTTAGTATCACGCCAAGGGAAATCTATAAAACAAACCACCGCCAGTGAGCTCAATATATTTATATTAACAATTCACTTATTTAAATCCCTACAAGGTGTTGACAAAATCATTTCCCTTTTGCCACACAGACGTAATAAATGTGATTTTTACAACTACAATATCTTTCATTATAAAATATCCTTTTTGTCATTGGTACACTTACTATACAAAGCAAATATTTTCATTATTATTAAAATTTTAACCATATTAAGCAAAACAAGTGAACTGATTATTACACTAGTCATGTTTTTGTTTGACTTAATACATTAAAATTAGAATCTGTATTTACTTCTAGCTTTTCTTATTGAAACGAAAATATTATTTATTGGACAACTATTGAAGGTGTGGAACTCAATTTAGTAACCACGCCACAATCACATCAGGTAGATGTTCCAGATGAAGTTATATAAATATAAATTGTAGAGTAAATAGTAATGCTATACATTTTCTTATCGTGTAACCCATCTACGTATACACGTAAATGCAGCCATCATTGCGATAAAATAATTATAAATTCCCAAACTTTTATGTTCTTTTAATCATTAAATAAATGAAGTATCCCTTCACTTCGAATGATTAAGCTATAAAAAAAAAAAAAATGCAGCAGAGTTAATTCGGTGGTTTTATAAACGCTTTGGAAATATTGTTTGCGTTCTGAAATGAATGAACCTACCAGTGTTCCACAAAACAAATGCCATCAGGCGGAAGATATCCCATGGCTACTGATGCGCGAATGACATGCAGCTTAATCCCTTCTTTGTACTCCATAATGTGAAATACATTATTAAATCGTGTATAATGTAATCCGAATGGTATCATTAATATCCATGTCATGAGTGATTAACGCTGTCCAAATATGAAAAGTTCCTGACACTCTCATCATTCTCCGAAATGGATTAATGATGCATACGATATTGTTCTTATAGTCCAGTGAATGGCATTATTTTATGATCTAAGCATAAAGTCCTCTCCGCATATTTATAATTAATGAATCACTGTGTTCAAACCTCTCCACCCCGATTGTTAGAAGATTTTGTAAAAATGTGTTATTTTATAACTAGAGATTGTTTTGTTTGAGTTAGAACAGAGCGTAGTAAATAGATGATTTTTTGCTATTTTTAAGTAGGTATAAGTACAACCTACCCGTTTCAGTAGAGTATTCATACCATCGTAAACGTGATTTTCTGTCTGACGTATTGAACCTAACTAGGCGGCGTTCATAGAGAAGTACGTACACCGATTGTCAGATAGATACTTAGTTTTCTTTATTATCTTTTTGTAGTCAATATATAATTCTAAAACAAGTAATGTAGTCTTATAGATTTTTTAAAGAAACTAATGAACTATAAGAGAGTGAGTAAAACGAAAAACCGTGAAACTTTGAATTTTCATTATTAATGATAAAACTGGGTTTATAAATCACGTCCTTCAGAATCCCAGGTCAGCGCTTATCCACTGAGTTCGGTAATATTTAGTCAATTGTGTCACAAAGTGTAGACTGGTCTCTTCACAAGTAAAATAATCAGAGATGATGAATCATCTTTCTCATTTAATTTAAAAGCAGAAAACTTTATTAACAAAGCGACTTGTGGTAATGGATCAACACAGCCACTTTGAGTTTGTACGTGTATAGTAATTTATTATTTTGCGGAGCAAATCCATGTTTTATTTATTTACTTATAATCTTGTTCAATGGACCCCTGCTGAGGAAGGCCTTGTGGGATGTGAAACATGTCGTGGTTAATATACAAGTATACAATATGAATTACAATCAAAGTGGAAAAAATTATGTTACAGAGACAAAAAATAAACAACAATTTTTTTTCAAAACTCATAATAGATACAGTTAATTCTTTTGTTCAAAATCTTGAATGGATAGAAGATAATCACTCAATTTTTCTTCAAATACATTTATTATGTGAGTGTAGGCTTTCCCGGCGAATAAATGAGAAAAAATCTTCTCGGGTTTGCAGCCGGATTTTATTAAAAAGCGACAAGCATTCGGCAACTAGCTCAGCAGCCATCATCAGCTCAGGTCAATTATGTACCAGCGATCTTGTAACGGCAAGATCGCCGGTACATAATTTACCTAATGATGGCTGCTGAGCTAATTGCCGAATGCTTGTCGCTTTTTAATAAAATCCGGCTGCAAACCCGAGAAGATTGGTTGTTAATACATTTATTATCTACAAACTGTTTGATACTTTAATAAATTTTTATGAAACGGATGTGTCTCAGAATAGTTATCTCCTCGTTGTATTAATGTCAGTGATGTTTCTGATTTGTAAAAGTTATGTTTGTTTCTTCCATTGAAATCAGGTATTCGTGAATTAGATGTATACAAGTTAAGACGTTCTCTTACAAAGCTTATGGGAGAATAGATACTAAGAAGACACTGTAAAAATATTGAGATTTTTTGAAGAGCTGTATGCAAGAAGATTTTGTTCTAGTTTGTATATTAACACCGTGTGACACTCTTTGCCATTATTCATCATGTAACGAATGTACGATATGTTTTGTTTTGTTTTCATTAATTTTTTGTCTGTATACCCAGCTTTTCTTTATATGATTTACGGTATTTCTGGACTTGATACAAATTAGTTGGGCATCATAATTGAATATAGCATTTATTTCTGGAAGTACGGCGTAATTACTGTATCCACAAAAAAGTATATATTGAAGTTCTGCTTGAATTCTAGGAACAGGAAAACCACCGCTAGCAACTCGGCTGCGGTTCCTAAGCAACCATGTTAAAACGGAAAATTGAAAGCAAATAAAAATACTCTGAAAACAAAGCCAAAAGGAAATTCAAGAACAAAACCAGATGTAGTAATATCTCGTACTATCAAATTCTAGGGCAGAGTTTATTGTTTCAAATGTGGAGCTATTTAAATAGTGTTTATAAGAGAGGACTAATAAGACACCCGAATTTTCAGGCTATGTACACAAAAATCAATTTATGGTTGTTTGTTCCAGCGTCACGAAAAAATCACTGAAAACTTTTTGATAAGCTTTTCATAGTTTGAAACCTTAGGACCAAACTTAAAATCCACAGTATCTCTTATGAGCCTTCGTGACATGGTGTAGGAGATAAAAATTGATATCTGTTTTTAACATCGAAAGATACACACCAAAGACACGATCCAGGCCAGAGGTTGCACGTTCCATCAAAGATAAGCAACGAATAAGCCTACACATTTGATAACAGAATTTTCCAATAATTAAAAATAAATATTGAAAATCTGGTGATGTTAGTAATAATTCTGATCCAGGGCGAATGGATCGCTATACTTGTGGAACTACTTCCATCCATATGAAATAATGACAGGGAACCGACTGAAATTATTATTCCTCGTAAAATATAATCCTGTAAGTGAGTTTTGTCTGTTTGTGTCTGCATCATTTGATGAGGTTTTCTCATTTTAGAATCTTAGGGTTCGACTTATCACCTGATGTATGAATTATGGCGTTTCGTCATTAATGTCCTTTATGGACAACAAACTATTTTAGGCACAAAAATCAAAGATTAATGTTGTCACACTACGTCAACAGGCACCGACCATCAAATTCTTTTACATCTAATCTGGCATAACTTATCAATTACATAACAGCATTTGACGGGTTTTCAAAATTGCAAACTCAAACTAAAAATATGATTGGGGCAAATATTTTGTAATCAACTCCTCAGTCGTTTAATACTGTCACATGTTTCTTATTGGTAGAATAAAAGTACTGGTAAATAAATCTCGACCCACCTATCTTGAATAGAGTGCGGATGAATTGAAGTGTTATTTCGTTTCGTAAATGGCTCAGACGATTTTGATTATATTTCAGACTCAATTTTCTCATTGGGCGACTAAAAATATTTTAAAGGATATATCAACCTCTCAAACTGTCCGATCTTGATTAAGGTGGGAATGAATCAACGTTTTGTTATGTTCCACGAAAGGTTTGGCCATTTTAATGGAACATGGTGGATACCATCAGATCGGGTAAAGTTGGGTGTTCTTTTCAACTTTTTTTTACTTATGGCTTTACGCCCCGTCGATATCAAGGTCATTAGAGGCAGGAAAGGACTAGGGACATGGAGCGGGAAGGAATTCGGCCATGGCCTTTTGATGGAAGCATCCCGGCATTCGCCTGGGGTGATTTGGGGAAACCACGGTAAACCCTGGATGCCCGGACGGGGATTCGAACCGCCATCCTCCCGAGGCCAGATAGTTAACCTCTTACCCACTACGCTCGGTCGGGTGTTCTTTTAGTAACCTATAACACAAAGTCCTATAAGATTGGACAAATTATATATTAACATAATATTTGATTACCTAAACAGTTACGTTAGGTGATTTCAGTGGAGTATAATGCCTAGATACTCAATGGCTTTCTGTGTGCACAATACCACATTGTGATTTCGTAATAACTATAACACGATTTATACAGCTTAGCGATACAGATTATTCGGTGCATTTTAAATTGATGATGACGTAAAACTGACATTCTACCATTCCCCTCTCATTTATTTCCCTTTCACGCTACGTTTCTGATATATTTTGATGCGACGACGTTTTGACAACCAATACGTCTGTCATATATATAAGTAATGTATAAATCAGCAGAGAAGAAATAAATTAGTTTCAAGAGTGGAAATACCAGCGATTTTCATGAAGTAAGTTCCGACAGATTGTTTAAAAAACAAAGAAAAAGGATAAGATTAAATGAGGTAAAGGAAAGAATGGAAGTTTTACACACAAACAAAAAAGACTAACACATTATACCATCCTGTACGCACCAAAAGAGTCAACTAGTAATATCGTAAATACAATTGATTTGATTGGATTCATTGCATATATAAATATACCGAGAGTCACAACAAAAAATTTAACAGCTACAGCAACTTTCGAAACTTCCGGAAGTCTACATTGCAATTACGTTTACTTCATTCTTTTATTTTATTATTATTATTATTGCTTATATCATTACGCCTCATCAGTGTAGACATCATTAGAGGTGGGAAATGATTGCGGGCAAGGAACGGGAAGGAATTCGGCCATGGCCTTTTAAATGAACCATCCCGACATTCGCTTGGTGTAATTTGTGGAAACCATGGAAAACCTAAATATGGATGGCCGGATGGGGATTCGAACCCGTGTCCTCCAGAATGCGAGGCCAGAATGTTAACACTTACTCTCGGTTTTCCTTTATTAATGGAACATTCAAAATTTCAACGTATTAGTAAATGTTTTTTATGTTATGTTCCTGTTAGACAGAATTCGTAATTAATATGTTGAGAGCAAAGTGTCCGGAAGCTAATGGCTGATATCCAAAATAATTTTAGTCTCGCTGCAGTGTACTAGGAAGTGGGTGTGGACAGGCACCTCCTGTTGGAATAACGGTGCCATCAAACTAGAGGACAATAAATGTAGTGGACGACGGGAGAAGCCGTAAAACAAAGTTAGGAACGGAGAAGGCAGAGGTAAATTTTGTGATATACTGGCCATTTGCGCGGGCCTTTATTGCTATATAAATTACAGCAGTCTTACACTTTTACGCAAATTCGCTCTGCAGTTCGCGCTCAAATCTAGACCGGATGATACTACTGTAACTCGCACAATATTTTACTACAGTCTGTCTGACGGCGATAGTACAAAATGATTTTTGATTAGTATTAAAAGAATCTATAAAAAATTAAGAATAAAATAAAAAGTCTATTAAAAATTGGAAATAATCTTTCGTTTTAAGGAATCTATAGAAATGGTAAAAAGTTTGGGGTTATGAGAAATTCCTTAAGGTACAGATTGTTTTAGTATCTCATTTTATAAATGAAATAATTAGTCCAAGACACACTTTAAAGTTTTGTTTTATTTTTCTTAATACATCAGACTCGAAATATACTAGTTGCAAACGTGAACAAAAGCTCCTGTGATTACTGATTTCAATGAGCTACTCACTGACAATACTTAGAACTGATAACTTGTCTCCGCCGATCGCTTATATAAGCTTTCACAGAAAATTCCAGAATAAATCAAAGCCTTCCGACCGACGTATCTGAAATTCTAACAATACTTAAACAATTAAAATCACATTAAAAACAATCAAAATTAATACAAAATCATTATTAAATGCACATAAATGAAAATTAAAGATATTTACACACAAAATTATCCACATAAATCAGTTCAAACCGTCACAAATTATCCTCTAAACATCGTAGCTCATCTCAGAACTTTGAGTTACTAACTTTTAACTAATTTTTCATGCATAATACTGTCCTTGGACACATTAAATAGTATTTACGCAGTTCTTTCAAACAAACAACGTTCATATCTACAGATTCACAGTTAATTTCAAGAAAAATAAACAAATCCATATTCACTCAACTCCCAGCCTCCTATAAATAATTCTTAGAATACAGTTTTATTAAAGGTCTGGATACGATGGCCGTTATAAGATGTAAGGCCCAACAACAAGTAAGCATGTCCTCTATTAAATAAATAAAATCAATAATGTTGTGGAAATTGTCTTCTAATAAAGTTTGATCACAGGCCCTAATTTAATATTAGCCTACTCTGAAGAATCGATACATGGCCATGTCGAAACAGAAGAATGGATAATGAAATCATTGAAACAAACTTTACTTAGGCTCATCAACGGCCAATACAAGTTTGATGGGTTGTGTTTCTCACTTGCAGGCACATATTTATGTGGGAGTCGGTGATGGCCAAACAGGCCGATCCTGACATAAAATAATCGCCACCTTAGTGTGGGTGACTACGTGGTGGTGTTTGTGATTATTTCCACTCCAACTGCCCGTCTTCGTTGCTTCTCTTCAAATAGTGCTACATCCGCGGTGGTGGTTTTACGCCAGAGAGCGTGGCCTTTCTCAAGGTAGTCCCAGGACTATTTGTGGTCTTCATGATGTTTATACGCTAGTCTTTGTGACGCATCAGGGGAGCTCTATGACGTCTTTAGCCACGTAAAAGTTGATGAGGCAGTCGGTTGTTACTCATTCACTGGAGATGGACAATCCATCTGAGTTAGTAACTGATGATGAGGCTTCCAATGATATACATTTGTACTCTTACTAATATTGCTCCGTTGGACACAAAAACACCCCAAATTAACGGTAGCAACGAAAAAGCACCTGGCTTTAGCTAGTTAGTTGTTTCATTATTCAACTTCCTTTCATGGAACTTGCCATTTTTGTTGTTTCCTATTTACCAATTATATTTGATCCATTGATTGCTAAATATTTCGATCTTTAGTTGGTATACTTTGATCAAATCTCCTGAATTTATCTTGTGGCAGGAAAATGAACACTGACAACTTATTCATGATTAATAGGTTTTCGGGGTATGCCGCGTTGTTTATTCCATAATCTGAGCTCGCCTGCCTTCCTATAACCTTAGTCAGAGATACTATTTATATTGACGTAGCAACGAGCGCCAAGCATCGGAGAGTAAATGGTTGCTATCTTCGTTGATGTTAATGGTATTCTTTAAAATTTCTGCTGCCTCTTTCACTCTTCGAGGCCACCACTGGTCTTTCTCCACAGTAGCCTCGTGTCTTCAAATTTTATTTCATGCCCGGTGTTAACGGCATGGCGAACTACGGCGGATTTGTCGCTGTTGTTATATTTGTAGTGGCGGACATGTTCATTATGTTTCCTCCACGGCTGCAGGGGATTTCATAAAAATCTGTAAGCAGGAGGGGGTATAATCTGTCTTTTACCCTCGTTAATGATTGGCCAAGTTTGCAGTGAATCTTATACGCTGGTAACTTAGTTTTTGATACAAACTTTAGAATACCAGTAGGATTATAATATTGAAATGAGTCAACGGAATGATACAAGGAGATTTTGTGTAAAAAAAAAAAAAAAAAAATGTGTATTCGTCATCTGTGAATGACCGTAACGACAAGACACTTGAAGTCACTGTTAATGAAAATTGAACCTAGATTTTCATGTTCTTAATTTTTATTCAATATGACTGTAAACTGCATTTAAACTAACATAACTATTTGTTTTGATGTTTTCTAGATATAATAAAATACCTAAGATGTGTTTTAGTAATTTAATATTCTTTTATTTACAATGCCAATACAATCAGTATAACATATTAAGTCTGATATGAGAAATAAGAGCTACATTCAGTATCGATTTACTGAAGTATCAAAAATGCAATTGACAAGCCACCCTAAGTTTATTGTAGTGAGATATTTTTCTAATAAAGGTTGGTGAGTCCAATGCAGATATAGAGAAAAAAACATCACAAAGTAATTGTCGCTATGGGGTTAGTCTCCGTGAGAGAAAAACAAACATTTTATCTTGGGTCAGTGACCCTAAAGAAGTGGATAGGGAAGCTGCAGTTACCTGCTTTTGGCCTTTGTGGTACAAGTGGTCAGGATTTTTATCACTTACCGGTTGGGTTGGGGGGGGGGGGTACATGAATTGGAGAAGCAGGTAATGCACACCCCAGGCTGTCGCATTGACGCGTGTGCTAGTGAAGTGAAAAATTACACTCAAAGCTGACAGGTAAAATCTCGATCTAATCGGCAAAACGTGCAAAATGAAGGGCTCAAACATTACAATACTAGACCGGGAACCTATGACGGGCCCAGGCACAAATCCAGAACCCGACGATCGAACAGTTTTGATTACCGAATTAAGGTAGTTTTCAAAAATCAAATAGGCGAATATGAGGATGGCTCCAAGTTCTACCTTGAATTAGCTTTACTACAGAGTTCACACAAATATACTGAAATTCATCAGTTTACATGGTTTACAAACAGATGGCGAACATTACTTACCACAACGGAGGTGGTAGTCGCAGTCAAACAGAAAATCTGCTGGCAGGCGGCCGGAGTACATCCAGTTTATCCACCATAAGCCATAAAAAAAATAATAATTCACTTACTTCGGGCTGTTTCTTGAACAGTGACATCAGATAAAGATTTCTTATGCAGAATAATATGGCTTACGAGGTTTACTTATTTTTGCGTTTGATGCTACAAGACATTTACACAATTATACTGTAATGAACAATCTAAACATTCACATATACACATAGTTCAGCGGACAATGCCCGCAGCTGGCCACTGAGACAGGATCTCCAGTCACAACCGCTACAGCGTGACGTCGAGGCGCTCCAACCAGGCCACCGCCCCTGGCGTAGCAAAATTTAAGTCTTCCGGACTACCAAGAAAGGCAGTGGACAGTCCTGCACAATGTGCAACACAGTTTGTAGAACCTCACCGCAGTCACAGTAAGGAGAATCTGCCAAACCCCAGGTGTGGAGACATGAAGCAGTTCTTCCCGTAGCACATCTAATCCGATTTAATTTACACCAAATCCACCGCGGTAAGTTGAATCCTGGTAGTTTTGAGCAGGGATTGGTAATTTTCACTATGCCCTGTGGTGTTGACGATGCCCATTCCGCTGTCCAGCTATCTGTAGGGCTGAAGGAGATACAAGCCGAAAGCTCAGGTAATGAAATAAACAACGTGGCATAAACCGAAAGTCAATTAATCATGAATAAATATTCTGTTTAAATTCTTATAGGTCTTTTAAAATTAGTGGTGGCAAGGTAATAATTGATCCGTTTACAAGTTTAAAATAGCTGGTGGGCATGTTAAATCTAGCAGACTACAATTAATGGATTCAGTAATTAAATAAATAATAGTAACTTATTAGTCAAAAGGAAGAAGTAATTGCTTTGGATTCTAATTTTGACTTCGATTAATCCTGCTTAATGCACATCATTAAGTCCTAATGCAACCAAATGAGCTCAGCGGAACATCAGATTAAAGACAGAGATATTGTGTGTGTCTGTGTGAACTTAAACGCCAAGTGAAATTTGCAGTCTCTGCGTCAGTGAGACGGGAGATGAAATTTGCGAAATAACTTTCCAAACGCTCCATTTACTGCCACCCTCCACTTCCACTACGGCTAAATGCGGTGGCGCTAAAACGAAAATTGTTCCGCGGGAAACGGGACTCACTCTGTGGAGGCTCGCATTATGTATTAACATACACAATGAGAATTTATGAGACGGAGAAGGATGCATCCTGACGCTTGCAGTACAGACAGGATGTCCGTAAAAACGAGTGAGCAAATAAAAGCATTATGTGGTTGCACCAGGGAGTTTGTTTGTCTCACCATTTCACTATTTTAGTTTAATTAACATTGTGCAGCCTTATATCCACAAATTCGTTTAAACTCCAGCTTGGGGGTTATTTTGAACCCTCAACAATGATCCAACCAAATTTGTGCCATCAAATTGATGAAATTGGCAAAGTAATATCAGTAAACATATAATCTACAGGGGGAGGACAAAATAATACGAACACCTGTGAAATAATGGAAAATCTTTATTAACGGGGGGTCGGACCACCCTTTGACTGAAGTACAGATTTAATGCGACGTGGGATAGATGCATAAAGGGCATGGACATGATCCCCTAGAATGCTTAGATAGTGATTAGATTTGATTTCAACATGCAGAATAAGACCCGTCTATTCCTATCAGTAAGCTTTGACTTTCGGCTACTGTTGTACTTTGAAGACGCCGTCTTACCCTCTTTCGTATACGCTATCATAACGGCTGATACCGTACTCCTTGCAAACCCCAAAAGGTTTGATGTTTCCACTTAAACGCGCTCCGACAATCATTCCTCTTTGTAATTCTGACAGGTCTGACATTTCAACTTATCACAGACAGTTAGATAGACGCATGCATCGCAGGTGACTGCTGTTGAGAGACTGATACCTTCCTCTTCACGCTCACTAGGTGGCAGACTTCTGTTGCAGGTGGCGCGGCTATACTGCAGATATGAAATACGTCATACTTTTTCACTGGTGTTCGTATTATTTCTTCTTCCATCTGTATACTACAGTTTCGTACACCTTCATAGCTATTGGTTGGAGAACGGTGACGTTATGCGCCGGCCTTCGTTCCCAAATTGACAGCGGCCAAATATTAGAAATTAGAGATATGGTGTACACTTTAATAGTTGAGTAACTGCGATGAATTACGAGAAGACATTAATTAAGTTCCCCTTTTGTAACATTTCCTTTAAATTAAATACGCCAATTTAGTTAAGAACATATGGCACAATTTATTATTTATATAAAAAAAAAGATTCTACGAAGTTATTCCCGTTGATGTCATTTTTCAGTCGCTACTGTGAAGCTAGTCAGCCATAAATAGCTATTCACACTGGAAATCAGACTTAAGGTTACATCATACTTGAGTAGCTAGTACTTAGGTTACATCAGAGTTGATGTTAAAGCTATTAAAAATAAAAACGTGAGTGATTTTTTTGAATAGTATTTTCTTGTTTTGTTGAGTGTAACTCGGCTATTGAACTATTTATTTTGTTTTGGAGAGGCAACCCTCAGGGTGAAAGACAGATTAACCTCGTATTTTACTCATATCACGTCAATAGGTTGATCTCTGACCCTAAAAACTAGAACAATTCTAGACCAGTGATCATACCCAAAACGAAGTCACTGGTTTACAGTAGCAGTTAATCTTACAACAAAATATTATCTCGATCTAGAAAATATTCCGCTCACTAATAAATGTATATGTTTCAGCGCAATCAAATATTATAGCGTCGGGTAATCATCACGCCAAGATGTCCACATAAGAGCCATCAGAAGAGGAGGAAAGTTCCGGAATGTATGTCACGGATTGAAAAAAAAAGAAAATCGCAATTGTCCTTGATCGTCAAAACTTGCTTTCATAAAGCTGAAACGCTGAGGTTCTACATATTTTCGAAGTATGACGGGTGTTCATAAACACTTCGGACCGGACAGAAAATTAAGAAATTATAATACGCATTTCAAAATTTTACCGATCTACTTACCTACAACCATAAATATATCCTAATCTACTTTTATATCAACTACAGTTTAACGTGTTGCCATTTTTATACAGTGTGTGAATATGGGAAAATACTGTTCATACATCAAATGTCAAGAATTTATTCCTCTGACTGCAACTTAATATTACGTGTCTCCTCTCGGGTATCAAATTTCCATTTTAATCTGGCGTAGATAGATTTTGATCCAGAGGATAGTTAGCAACATGTTCAAGTATTCGCATCGATCTTGTCAATTAACAATCACCGGAACTACGTATATGTCGGAGAAAGTCTGATGGTTTTATCAGACTACAAATTTAAGTTTTAATCTGACTTACCGGTCATTTACAGTGTATTCAGACTATTTACGAAATCACAAATTCTTTAGACTTCCGGAGTATCACCCTTTTATTGCAAACCGTGAGACTTAAAGTAAAATTTTTGAAACTCGTAAAATATTTCAACTTAAACAGTCGATGTGGTAAGTAATGGATATTCCACTGCTAAATAAAACGTAATAATAATAAGGTATTTATGACTTATCCGTCTAGTGCAGCTAATTAAAAACCTCGTGTTTTTGGCAGATGCGTTTCGATTCATTCAATCATCTTCGGGGCCCTAGAACAGTTTTATTTAAGCATGTAAAAATAATACTGTTCCATTGCACCGAAGATGATTGAATGAATCGGAACGCGTCTGCCAAAAAACGAAGTTTTTTTATTTAGCTGCGCTAGAGGGATAAGTCACAGAAACCTTATTAAAAAAGCAGCTCAGGGAAAAAAGTCCACAATCTCAACATGTTAAAACGTAATAATACTTTAAACAATATATAGACAGCTACTGTAAGCCTTCCGTTTCATTAAGGGTATATTTATGCAACTTAATCAGTATTTTATTTTTACAGAATATTGTAAGTGTGCAGAAAAAAATACAAGACTTAATAAAAAAGAGCTCATCGTTTTAGCCTGGCATGAAACGGGGATACCTCCTCAATTTTAACACTTTAACTCTGTACTGTTGTGGGTGGGGGTGATATAATGACGTACCATCGTGTTGGAATAACACGAGGCCAAATTCTTAGGGTTGGTTGCTGCTGTGAGTAATTCATCGTAGAAAACAGACGTTTCTTCTGAAATGAGGCTGTGAAAACCAAAAAATTCTTGTTAATAAACGATTAACCCATGATTTTTTATCAGTAATCATAAAACCTGCTTTAAGGAAAAGTAAATTCCAAAATTTGTAAAATGATCAATATTTCACGTACTATATTTGGAAATCTGAACATACGAATTTTTTGGACCAAAAACTGTGGAAATTCCTATTGGATGGACTATCACATATAAATTCAATTTCGTTATTTCAAGACGTTGGAAACTGTCATATCTATATGAAGAGAAGCAACAACTTTCTTATGGCTCGAAGGGCACTTTTAGTGAGACTCCCGTGGAGGCAAACTTATAACTGATTTTTATCTGTGAACGGACATCTGAGTCCGGATCTGACTTCGGCTTTAAAAAAAGGGTAATCTTTAATTGTTTTAGATACATCGTACATCGAACGAAGATGTGCATCAACAAATGAGGAATACTTGATACCTATTTGTGTCAATCCAGCGCATCACTGAGTATCTGCAAGATGTTTTCTTGTTGTACGTAACCAACAGAAATTTACTTAATTGGAGTGTCGTCGTGCGTTACTACAATATTAGAAGCTTGGCTTATAGACTACACAATTAACAGCATGTATTTGCTTCTTGTTGTATATGAGTACGCGACTGGTACGCCGCTATCGTGGCGAGTGTATATACTGATGAATGAGAAGAAGAGGGTGGATTACGGTGTTAAATTATTCTTGTTTTTTCTCCAAAAGACAAGAAAGAGGCCTTCAAACTTAACATCCTCATCCTACCAATGCATCACTGAAAACAGTTTCGGGTACATCCATTTCATATACATTGAGGAGAACATTAGGAGTTGCCCCAGCCCTTTGGTACACAATCTGATAATTATGAATTGTTGATTCGTCTTTTCTTCACTGATGACCAAATCAGTTAACATCGTATCAGGTGCCGGATACCATCATTGAGTTCAGTAAAGCTTCTTTTAATGACTCCTCTCCAAAAAGAATATTTTTTAAAATGTTTTTTGTCGCCTTTAATCTGCAATGAGCATTATATGTTAATTTTTTAGTTTCTTATCTCTTTCTACCAAAACAACCAATTTTTTTAACAACAAACTCAATTATTATTCATCAGTCTATCTTCATCGTTTACAAGGCCTCGTTTATATCTGTTGAAGATTTAGAAATTAAATTTACACATCACGTAAAGCTATAAAACTGTATTAGGTTCCACGTTACTTTAACATGACCGGTAACGTGGTTGTGAACTTGAGGCGTCATTCTGTGTTCCCGGAAGCCGCTTTCCAACTCGGACAGCCCAGTGCGTGTCGATAAGTTAGTTTGCCGCTGTCCACACACGCCTCAACTATCTGTCCCCTCGCCTTCATCACACAGGACGCTACGTTCATGTATTTACCTAACTAGCAACTCGGCGGCGGCTGTGGAAAACGAGAAGCAAAATAGATTTGCGACTTCAGCTGCCATCACAGGTGGCGCCCGTGTCGACTAGAGGTGGCTGACCGTGACCACACAGAATTTCATTAAATTCGGTTGCACGCTTGGAGTAACAGAGGAAGATCGCGTGCAATTTAAGAGATATTTTACAAAATAGGGCCTCAACAATATTGACGTTACACTATTTTCTTTACGAAGGCAGCCATTTCTGTTTGCAACTAGGTTTTAGTTAATATATTTGTGCACTCACTGCTGCAAAATGTAAACAAGCCTGGGATTCTGTATCGTTACCACTGTTACTGAAATTATTAACTAATTCCTTATTTTTCCTATTACTGTTAATTAAAAATTTCTAATCCACCAAATATTGATTTTTCATTGCACATGGGTCAAAATTACCTTTTGTTATATTGACAAACAATTTATATTTATTTATTAAAAAAATATTTGTGGGAAAGAATATCTAATTACAGTAAACAGTACATTAATTCCGACATGGCTCATATTAAACTCAATTTTTGACTAACAAATATTAGCACGCTGTCTTTACTGTCCAAAAACTAGACCAGCTCAAAGTTCATAAGTTTGAAACACTGGAAACTCTTTATAGGGCACATCGGGTATACCAAAGTCACATGTGGACACAAACGCAGAAAGTAATTATTCTCATATGACCACGACCAGAAAACAGTCCCTCCTCGTTTTTCACTTGCACCCACGTGCCGAGGATATTTCGTGGCAAGACCGTTTCGCCAATAAGATTTCTCCAGCCGATACGCGCCGTGTGGTGGCGGAAACATGAAACAAATAGCCGTCTCAGTGTGTCTGCCCAATAGATGGCAGATGCTATGTCCTTACGACGGCCGAACGTCACACGGTCCACGGAGACGGTCACGAGCAACCCGAACAAGTCCCAGGAGCAGGCCGAAACGTAATCCAAAAACGCGCACTGGCAGAGTGCGGCGTGAGGTTCACAGAGTCCGAAGAGAGTACCAAGACGTAGCCAAGAACGAGCACTGTCAGAAGTCCGAGAGGCGATTCACAGTAAGAGAGAGTGCCGAAAGCGCAGTGAACACTGAACTGAGGAGTGGAGTTGCACGGGCTTTATTTATATGTGCGGCGGCGGGTAGGCTCCGATTGCCTGCGGCGGAAAACAATGATGTGGTGGCGCTGGTTGGCCCGATGCCAGCGCCGCCTATACGAGGTCGACATCCATGCTCTCTGCCGGGCATGCGGCGATGTCGGGACGGGATACCAGAGCAGAAACTGTTAATTTCAATCACTCATGCAGTCACACTTTGGTTCGACCTTGAGCGCCCTCTGCTATGTCCACTAGCTTGCTGGCGCTCACCAACCCGGGTGCAAATACTGGGAAGTGCGCCACATGTAGTGTGCTCCATAACACTACAGATTCCGCGACAGGATGTTTATAAGTAATCTACTATATAATTTCCTAAGCCCATTCATTCACTCACCTAAATCAACTCGATAGCTATTGGCTGGAGAACGGTGTCACGTGTCAGCTTTCGCTCGCAAAACAGCGACCAGAGATACTATTAGAAGAAATTCGTCTTTATGTCCACAATTAATAGCTAAGCAACTGCTACCAAATTAATTGCCATAATACAATCATTAAGTTTGCTTTTCGTAGCGTTTTATAGTTAAAAAATTATTGATAAATTTTCCTGCAGAAAAAACGTGGATCTGCTTTTTAGTAACATGTTGTTAATGAAAATAACTTTAAAAAAACTTATCAAAAATTAAATTACTCAAATCGTCTGCTGTAACCACGAACGCCAATTGTCATTCCGGCTTAGGACATATTTCAATTTAACTAAAATGTTCACTCATGTTATTGCTTGACCAAAGTTAATGCATGACGGTTTATTTGCTATTTAGGTATTTTACTGACCTCTTTCGTTAATTTTCTGTGATCATGTTCGTTTTACGTGAGTTATTAAGTTATTTTGTGTGTACATCAGACCAAATATGTAACCGAATCAACTATTCTGGCAATTCATTTCTTCGGAGTTAATGAACTGTTTAATAATATGGAATGTGTATTACGTTCTCTGGTCTTTACAGATATTATGACCAATGATTATATTATGAGTGTTTGATCAGTCTCAATTAAAAAACAACATGATGGTTACGAAGCATACAGGATTTTTTTTTTAAATTTCCAGAGTGAACAAGTCAACTTTGTATTTCAGCAATTATACAATTACGCTATCGTCCCTGTTCGTTTTTAATACCGACCTCTATTAATGCTTCTGAGTTCTTCAAGCTCAAGAGATTTTATTCACCGTAAAACACAGGTCAAGTTTATATTTGGCTATATCAACTCAACCTGTCATAATCTTTCATCCTAAAAACTGGAACTATTCTAGACCCTTGACGATACGCAAAAAACGGTCACGGGCTTACACTGGTAGCTATAATAATACTATTTTTTAAATGCTTAACGTCTTTTAACAGCGAGACGGGAAACAATGGGGGGGGGGGGCAAGGATTGGAAAAGAATTCGGCCATGGCTTTTTTTGAAGGAAGCATCCCAGCATTTTCCTGGAGTGGTTTGGGAAACCATGGAAAACCCAAATCTGGATAACCGGACGGGGATTCAAACAGGCGTCCTCCCGAATGCGAGGCGAGAACAATAATACTATAAGCAGGGAAAACGTTGTACAGTTGGTATTTTCATTAAATGATTCGTCGAACTATCAACAAGCTACTAAGGAAGAATCAACATATGTAATTGAAACGGATGGTCGGATAGGCATTGGATTTCGTTTAACATAAGCTCATAGTAGCGCGAGTGAAATGGAATATGTTTTATTTTGACGTTGAAAAAGTGAGAAATTAAAAACATGTATCCGTTTTTCGTTACACACAATCCACGCCAAAACTGGTAGAGATTTGGTAGGATTTCGATAGCGTATAACCTTCCACGATCAAAACACGGAAAGTTTCAATTTGATGTGACGTCGTAAGGTTTTAGATAATTTTTCACTGCCGGCTATATTGTGGCGCAGTAGTATTTGCAGACGATGGGGATATGTTGAAAAGCAGCCTGGACTAGATTGAGAAATAATATTAAGGTCAAGACACGTTGAATTGAGTTTCGAATAATTTAGGTTGTCTTTCCGAGTTACCATCAGCATTACTATGTCTTGCACTTTTATTCCTGCTACTAACCCACAGGGCAAAAATACCAATAAACACAAAAAATTAAAAAAATATGAAAAAGAGAAGCCTAAATATTATGTGAGCAGTCTCCCCTGTTCTTGCTACTCATTTGTATATCGCAGGTTCCTCTAGCTATCTGAAAAATCTGGTTTAATTTTCTATGTATATTAACGTAATATATTTGCGAAAAGAGAGGAAGTTAATAATAAACGCTACGTAGTCAATAACAACATTAACAGAATGCAAAGAGTGAACTGTTTATCTTTGATGTAGTGTTATTTTTAACATCTATCTGTTAAAGGTTACTAGCAAATTATCATTTATTTCTCCGTCTATCGTTCACGTAGAATCAAAACACATACTGCAGTTTGAAAAGTATAACCTAAGCTTTCAAATGATAAAAACTCAATCCCAATCGCTCCGATAATTTTTGTGTGATATACCTAGCGTGGTGGGTGAGCGGAAACGTTGTGGTCTCATTCGGGAGGACGCGGGTTCAAATGCCAGTCCAGACATCCAGACTTGGGTTTTCCCCAAATCAATCAAACCGAATTTCTGGATGCTTCCTTTAAAAGACTATGGCCGAATTATTTAATGTTCCTCGTTCACAGTCCTTTCTCGCCCTTAATGACCTCGACGTCAACGAGGCGTAAAGCCATAATAATTAAAAAAAGATAACAGATAAATAAATGTAGCAAAAATTGTTTAATATCATTATGATACGGCCGTTTACAGATTTATCTATATGATGGTTCTTCTAACGAAATCATCGCCGAGCGTTTAGTATCTTACAGTGGATACTAATTTCTCCTCTGCAATTATTTGATTATGTATACCGTAAAAAATAGTTGAAAAGTCGTGTCGGCACTTATATTTATTTCAAAAGGTAATTTCATTATATATTACTGATGAAAGAGTTAAATAAATTAAAAATTTAGAATTTTTGTCTGTCTGTGCACGGTAAAATTAATGGATGAATTTTAACGAAACTACTCATAATAATAGCTCATGTCATGGATAACGATAACGATGTAGAATACTTTTTATCCTGATTAGTTACAATGTTCCTGATGATTCAGAATTCACAACTGAAAACATCGAAAATTCTATCTGAAAGTTCTGGCAACACACAAAAATAACTTTAATGGATATAAAAGAAACTTCACACACTTATAGCTTAACATGTAAAATACTTTTACAGTATTTTCTTAAGATACTGAGGCCAAATATGTAAATTTTTCTCTACCTGTGCACGGAAGTCGCGAAAATAATAAACGGGTAACAACGAAATCCAACATAGTGGTAGCATATGCTATCCATCAACACACAGGTTATTTTTTACACCGATAAGCTACAATATGCACAGAGGCCAAAATTTTCTCTTTTTTTCTGTGCGTTTGTGCACAGATCAAGTACAAACTAACAACGGACTTCAACGGAATTACACATGCTGATATCTTATGTCTTGGTTTGGTTAATTATATTTAAGGGTAAATTACCTAGCTGCCTAAGAAAACACCTCAAATCCCGCGAACTTCAAAGTAAAGTTCGTGTTGTAGTTAACTGTAGAAAATAGACAGTTTATGTTCATAGAAACTAGTTCCCATAGTAATCATCATAACAAAGAATAGCATAGTGGCTCTTCAGAACTTTATGTAGTAACTCACAGCTGTTATTTTCATATATACTGAAACAATTCAATTAATTGCCGATCGACGGCACCATTAGCCTCAGTGATTGCTGCCAACTACAGAAAAACAAGTGTGGCTAGCAAATACAACATTAAAATTACCGGAAAAAGATGCACAAAATTAAAAGCCGTGTCAGAATCATGACGTTCATTCCACTCTGTAATTTTAATATTGATAAATTATATATTCTCCGCATCGGTTCCATTCATAGGATGCATACCACTTGATAGGCCTGCTAAAAATTAAAATAATACGTTTTCATGAGTTCGGTGGGTAGCGTTTTTTGATATAGATGTTTATATTTTGATTGCCACTCACCGCTCTTGCATCAACTAATTACCTGTTTTACTGTTACTTTCAAATTAAATTAGTCCATGTATTTTCATTTTAAAGCAAAAAATATTTCTGAGTTGATTTGTGTCATAGCCATCCTGTATTGGATTTATTGATGAATATTAATAAAATTCAGGTGTGTTTGCCACAAATAAACTTTCATTTTTAAAAAGAGGAATGAGTAAATTTAAAATAATGACTGATTATTTTTGTTTGTTATTTATTTGCGAGAGTAGTCAATATATTATTAGCCTTCACAATAGACGCAGCGCTGCCAGCAACCTACGGAATATCCAGTTTCACAAATAACGTGATAATGATTTCAGTGTAAATTAATTCATGCTTCTTAAAAGACTGTAAAAAGGTTTATAGTTACAACATTTAATCATTTGTGGCCCAAGCTACAGATTATGATAAAAAAAATTCAGATCACTCAGATACAATTTCCACTACATGGAATCTTCTTTGTTATTTTTTCAATGGGCTTTACTAATGTTGTTGGATTGCTGTTTACACAATATAATACTACCCTGGATACATGTTAAGGAGGGACAATATTAAAACGCACCTAGCTACATGTAAGCAACGCATCTTTAACCAAAAACCATTAGGTCATAAACTCAAAAGAAAATTTTAATGCTTAGAATAAAGTTAGCGGCCAGATAATGTTATAACAGTCAAGAAAGTAATGTTTGTTAAGATGATTCCTGCAAAAACAAGAAAAATATTTATGTCGTGGACAATTTTGTGCTTTATAAAACATATATACCTAGACAGGTATGTTATTTTCGATATCTAGATTAAAATTTAGCAGTTCATCCAGGAAACAAAATTAAGGATGTTGTTTTTGGGCCTTCTTACTAAGTGGCTATACCAACGGTTATTAGTCAAGAAAACTTGAAGCTCAAGATCAAGGATGAATAGACTGGTAGTCTGCGAATAGGTTATTTAAGGTTAACAATTTGGAAATCACATTATTTCTGTACTATAAATGTTCGTAGGCATTCCATAACAGCTTTTACTTTTAAATGCACTCATTTTATTTGATGCTAGGAGGATTGACCATGAATCTCCCCATTTCAAATTTTATTTCTTCCTGTTTTAAGTATCCTGAAATTGCGTTCTCATATTCGATTAATTTAGCATTTTTTGTACACTTGTGCTTTTTTACTATGCACCATAACATGTTTGTTACCAATTTCTGTTAAGTATTTTTATTTGATTTTTATATTATGTTAGTGCAGTAAGTTTAAGCGTATACTGGAAAAAATTTCAGCATTCGGATATCTATCAGTTAATCCATGATTGGTGTAATATATTATATAGTGTAATAGAACGGAGTTGCATAGAAACGAATGGCATATGGAATGCCCACGATATTTCTGAAGATTTATATAGCGATTCATAATAAATAAGGAAGTTGTGATCATTCTATGTACGTACCTCGAAGAAAATTATCATTAGCGTAGTAAGAAAGAAACAGGATGTAAGACTTGAATTGCAAGTATTAAAAATAAATTACCGTAAAAATCGTATTTAGCACATTATAAAATCTTTATTACAAAATTCTGAAACAAAAGCGAAAATATTATAACTGCAAATATTCAATTCACAATAATAAAAAAAAATTATTCATTACACCGGCAGTGCAGTAAGGACAAATTAGTCATAAGAATCAAAAATTAAACCAAACGGCTAAACACAAAATGCATTTGGCAAACAACATTATTTCTTCCGGAGTTTGGTAATTCTTCACAAAAAAGAGCATATGTATCAAAAATGGTTTGAAGGTAAGAAAACCATACAGTTGAAATGTAGTGTACATAACACAATTAAGGGTGTGAAATTATTTGATCCCTAACCAGCCCAGATAGTACGAAACCGATTTAAAAAGAATTGAATTGTAAAAGTTCATATAGAATGCCTTTCAACTATAACTTACTTGCTGTAAACATAGTATGAGCAAATAATAAAATGATGTAATATATTTTTTTGCCTGGTACACACCAGTTAATGTATATATGTGGTAGACAGGAAAACTCAGATGTTTTGAATGAAATACAAATGTCCATGATAACGTCTTTGTTTTTAGTTACCTTAGCAACAGGATAAAGTTCTTTGTGCTATTATGTGGTGAGAAATAGATTATACTGTACCGTTATATGTAAAGCTGCAGTAAGAAATAAACTTGGGCTCTGAATCTTATATTTGTGTTATCTATTTGGCCGATTTGGTTTACGCACGATTTCGTCCTTGCCTCTCCACACGAAGGTACTTTGATTCAGTTAGAAAAGAGGTAGGGATTAATATTCGTTATACTATGCGTTGACATTCCACAAAGCGACTAGACATACGGGTGAGCTAAAACTATTTATTTTTTTTTAGTTAATTGCTTGCGTTTCACTGTATTGATATATCGTTGCCTAACTGGACATGACGTGTAAACAAATATTATGTAAAACGAGATGTGGCAGTTTCGAGTAAAAATTGTAAACCAGGAAAAGTAACATTATCATCAGTCACCCAGAGATACTATGAGGGACTAATGGTCATAACTACAACAAGACGCCATTTAGATGTTTATCTCATTTAAGTAGGCCCTAAATACCGAGAAATCATTAACAGAAGTACCTTGCGAAAAGTACGAAACCGTACTCTCTTGTGGTATATAGGATAGTCACTCATATATGTCAAAGTGACTGAATTTAATAAAACAGGTTCTACGAACGTTACACGATCGTTTCGTTTGTGGGATTCTAGTCAACTGAACTAAACCCTTACAGAATAGTATCAGCGGGACAGCTCTTAACTGTTGAGTCTTTCACTATACGTTAAATCTTCGTATAAACTGTTACAAGTTATTACAAGCGGACCATTGACTCTGAGTTTGGGCTTTGTGACCCCCTTAATCACGTAGCTCATTGATTAAGAAGTCTGACTAGAGATTATGAAGGCTACAGTCCGAATCTCAACTTAAGGATCTATTTTCATTTACCCTTCAACATACACACGATACTGATTTGTCTGTTTGAAATAGAAGTGATACTCGTCAGTTTAAGTTTTTTATCTGACTTTAAGCCTTGTCGACCAAGGATTGCAATCCCGCGGGATTGGCACCAACAGTATTTTGACGCATTTATTTAAAACATATTTATTTAAAGTATTAGGAAATAAAATGATAAACGTCCGTTAATTAAATTAATAAATCAATTTTAATGTTAAATGATGAAAATTAACAATATTTTAATGAACAAAATTACATTAATTTTTTTTAGCATGTCTTAAGTAAATTTGGATTTTTTACATTTTTGTTTTTAAATCTAAACCAATTTTTAAATAATTAATCAAAAATGGAAAATATTCAGCCTTAGTTCATAATATTATGTGCCTTACAAAAATCACATCAGTTTAAAACATGGTATGCATAATAGCCAAGTTACCAGTTTTTTAAAAAAAATTCTAAATAAACGTTCCGTAACACCGAGAGAAAGCATTCTATTTCACAAAGTGAAGTGAATATACACTGAAAAGTGTATACTTGTCTCAGAACAAGATCTCATAACTTTTTGACGATGCACAAGCACGAGACTTGGCCTATTTTTACAAGAATTATTTTTGTGGGATTAATTATTATTAAAACAAACTATTCTCCAGGACGTAAACTGTCAAGGATTTCAGCTTTAATGTACCTGGTAAGTGGCGTAACGACTCTTTTAGAGTATTTTTTTTAAGTAAGAAAGGAGACTTTCTCGGCATATGATTGCAGTGAAGTCCTCAAGGGTGTATCGCTGGATTACGTTGTAAAAACTCAACACGATATTTCACCCGTGAGGAAGACGGAGGAAGTATGGTGTTTCCACAACACAATTTGGCGATACAGCCGTGAAGACTTCATTATAACTTTTTTTTTCTTTTAGTCGAAATAATAACAAGGAGTTGAAAGGACTCATGTGTTATTCACTCAAAAATAATGTATTGTGGCGATTGACCAAATCATACATCGAGGGATTAAACTGAAGCCAGAGCGGCACGTGTACGTAAGCGGGCGGCTTTCGTTAAAGAACATGTATTTCGAAAGCATAAGTCAAAGGATTTACAATTGCCTTTCGATAGCTGCTAAATAAATAGGTATGCTATCGTTAAAATTACGAGAACATTAGTTTCGTGTCAACGAATAACCAAATTTTCAGCCGTACATACAGGAAGTTGTCACAATTACTTTATCTGCAAATAAAGAAAATGGGGATAGTGAAACCGTGCATAAAAAGCTTTAACTGTGTAGTTCAGATAACGTGTGCGACTTATAAAAAACACTTATTACATAGTTAGAAAATGGTACTAAATACGCAACATAACTCAAATGATAAAAATGTGTCCTCAAGACAAAAGTAAGTTTTAATGAATAGTAAAAGTGTATTTATTTACTTAAGAATGACGAAGGTTGACAAAAACAAACGTTTGTTCACATAAGTCAAATTCCAATTTCAAGGGTACAGGAAAACAGTGCAGCACATCCGACAGAGATCGAGTAGGGCCGGAAAACAACAACGAGGCAGCAAGTCACGCAGACTGACACACGTTTTTGCCGGATTTTGCGGATCCGCTTAATTTTGTGCGGGATCTGCCAGACCGTCTAATGATGCGGGATCCCGCTTTGCTATATTTCAATCCCTAATGCCGAGTAGGGATGGGCAAAATATATCGATGTATCGATATTTTTTCTAAAAAATATCGATATTTATCGCCGATATTTTTATTTTCGATATATCGATACATCGATATTGTTTTTAGTGTATCGATTTTAAGCACCAATTCGATATTTTTTCTACGAACGCAGTTCAGTATCCAATTTAATCGTTACATGTATATAAGACAAATATACGTACTGTACATATCCAATCTTTTGAAAGTGTCTTAAAAAGTGAATTCGTCGAAATATAACAGCTTCATCAGCAGTTGAGAGGTTAAAAAAAGCTGTTAAATTTCAACAACTTCACGTTAACGACATTTTTATATTAGCATGTAAGCGGTTGTTTTATCTTTGTAGTTGAAATATTTTCTTTTCAACTGTTTTTTTTTTTTCATTTACGAATATCAATTAATGGGTTGATGAACCACAAGTTATTAGGAATGACTGTTAATTCATTTAAATGTCTACAATCTAGTCTACAGTCAAAGCTCCTTAATCTCGAGGAATACGTTCCGTAAATTAGCCGCAAATACGAAAATCTTGAATACAGAAATCTTGAATACGGTAACCTTGAATACAGAATGTTAGTTTATATAGGACTAGCTCGTACTCGCGACTTCGTACGCGTGGATTAAGAATTTTTTTGCCAGAATTGAATATAGGAAGTTATTGATAACGAAGGATTGGTCCCAAACAATATCGAGGCGGCATAATATGACAGGAAAGCTATCAGTATTTCATTCTACCGTCGAACCTGTCTCTTGAAGAGAATCAGTTTCCGACATATTTCTGTCACCATTCGATAAGATCTCAAAATTTCGTGACTACAACTGTTAATCATACTCGAAAAAATGTCCTGTGCCCTTTGTACAGATTTTCTTATCAAATTCCATCAGAGACTTACAACATTATTACTGCGGTTCACACACACACACACACCGACTGCGAACAACACCTGAGGGATCATTATAACATAAAAAAGTGTACACCTGCATCATTGCAAGACTACCTACGATTTCCCTTGCATTGCATCCCTAACTTTGTGATATCTACAGTTTAAAATTCAATTCGAATAACATACGGGCCAGGCGTGACTCTTACGATCAAAAACAATTTTTAAAAATATTAGTCCCCACGGAGATTTGAACCGTAGACCACGACCCAAACATTTGTAAGTAAGCGCTTTAACCACTGAGCTGCCTGTCCGCTACACGGAAAAATTGTACAGAGACGTCCATATCCAACGCGTCTGTCTATCGCCGTTCAGTAGTATTTCGAAATTATGAGACAACATGTGATATTTATACAGATAATTTTTCAACCAAATGTAGACAGTATTTTTCTCCTTGCTTCAAAGGATAAGTGTGCAATTTTTCTTCGAAATCGGATGAAAACTGTGGATTTGTGTGAAGAACAAACAAACAAACATACATACATTCATCTTTATATATATAGATAGATTATAGGGAATACGTTCCAATTATACAGAAAAATTTTGATGTAGTGGAATGATTATCGGACTTAATAAACCAATTCTGGATTGCTTTAAATCCTCTATCCTAAAGTTCATTGTAATGCTCTTTAAAATATGGATTAAGATATATAACTTTCTCGTGAATTACAGCCCCACTAAAGAATACTTTCTTGTGATTGCTGTCTTCGATTGATGTAGTTATAATGGTTTTTAGTTTTTTAATCATGAGACACCAATAGTTTTTACTGATAGTAAGATCCTCTTCGAACGCCTCTCCCGTGTCAGGTTGTAGGCGATTACCATGGGTGATGTATATCCCCCCAAGGAAAGTCCTAGAAATATGAACTGTGGTGGTTTCCCGTTTCACCGAACGTGGTGGTGTAATGGTTAGCTTTCTGGCATCGCATTCTGGAGGAGGGCAGGTCGAATCCCCGTCCGGGCATTCAGATTTGGGTATTCCATGGTTCCCCAAATCACTCCAGACAAATAACAGGATCCTTCCTTCAAAAGGCCATGGCCGAATTCCTCCCCATTCCTTGCCTCCCATCCTTTCCCGTCTCCAAAGACCTCGCTGTTAAGAGACGTTAAGCAGTTAACAAAAAATTCCCCGTTTCCTTCCTCAGTGTGACAGTGCTCCTAAGTGCGTTTGACAGTGACACTGTGTGGTTCAGTATAGTGTTGTGGATGAGAGATGAAAGAAGGGAAAGGGTAGAAGCCGGTGTCGAAACATTCTAAAGGGGGCGCCAACCTTAACATTCTCATCCGACGGATGAATCACAGCGTATGCCCTCGCAACATAAGCACTGCAGAGAAATTGCAACTTACTGGTCAAGCCCTGATGATGAAAATGGTTGATGGAGTGTTAAGTGAAAATAATTCATTTGCAGCACTCTGCGATCACGTAAAAACTATTGTGACTTATTTTAAGCAGTCTGTCAATGCTATGGATCTATTAAGATCTGAACAAGAAGCATCTGGGGAAAAGGAAAGAGAGGCGTTGACTTTGACACAAGCTGTTAGTACCAGATGGAACTCCTACTTTAGTATGTTAGAACGATTTGTCAGACTCTCTGCAATTGTAGCTAAAATCTTAGCTACAAAAAGTCAGTCAAATATAAACACACTTAATATGGTTGCAACTTAACAGCTTAATGTAAAACGTGACCTCATTGTCCTACTTGGTCCTTTTAAAGAAGTCACTGAAGAGGTTGGTGATACAAATTATATGACTGCTAGCTTAGCCATTCCTATTACAAATCTGATTCGACAAGTAACGGAACAAGCTACTCCTTCGAACACTTTAGGATTCACGGTAAAAGAGGCTTTACTCCAAAGAATTCAAGAGAAATTAAGTCCTTTAGAAATAAATACATTTCTTGCAGATGCTACCATTTTGGACCCTCGTTTCAAACGTATACACTTAATTTCTCCAATCGGTGTGTCAAATGCGATATCTACAATAAGTAATGATATTCGCTTGGAACTTAGACGACGAGGACAACGTTCTCCAGAAGTAAGGTCTACAGCAGCAACACAATATATCGCAGATAACGCATCAATTTGGTTTGCACATGAAAAAGCTATTATCCCTTAGCACTACTGTTATGCAAGAGGCTCTGGCTCAGTTCCTAATGAGCTTAAGCAGTATCTGGACCAACCATTAATAGACAGAAAATCAGACCCAGTAAAGTTTTGGGTGAATTTCCAGTGCTCCAGCGCGCTGAAATACCTTAAATGTCAAGCTTCTTCTGTGTCGTCCAAGAGAGTGGCTCCTGCAGTCAACTTAGCTGTACCGAACAACAGGAGTAGATTGACAGGTGAGCACATAAAACAGAGTCCTTTTGAAGTCCATATCAGACGAATACTGGTTTGATTGATTGAAAAAAATAATAAATTAATAAAAGTTTGTATAATTTCTACCTGTGTCTTTAATTTTCAGAATTTTCTTAAATATTTTAATGTATTTTATGATTTTTTTTAGGTAATTACTCCCTTTAGCCAAAAATATCGTAATATCGATATATCGAAATTTTTTCCTCGATATATATCGATAGTGTTTGTAAATATCGTTTCGATATTTATCGATATTTTTTTTTAATTGCCCATCCCTAATGCCGAGTGTCGACTTCTGGGTGATTCTCCTCTGTATGAAATGTGGTCAATGTAAGATTGACGATTCTAGAAGGCTAATATAAAAAAACAGCATTGTACATATACGAAGTTACAAAGAAGACGTAACATATTCCATTTAACGACACGAAAGCAGTCATCATGATCGTATTTCTAGAATTTAAGTAATACAAACAACTGCGAGAGAGAACACTGGCCCTTAAATGCCCCCGAGCAGTCAGGAATAGTATACGTTTTTCCAAGTTCATTTTTGTCTGTAAGAATATATTTTCTTCACCAATTTGTGTGCGTCGCAGTAATAATCTGAATGACATAAAAAACCTATGGAATACCCAATTCTGGACTAGGATTCGAACCTGCGTCTTCACTTTTGCCAGCCCAGAGCGTTATCGCTCACCCATCTCGCTCGGATTTTAACTCGCCCAGGTTTACATAAACAGCTTTTTAGGTTAACCGTAAAGTCACCTGCTTCTGTCTCTGCGGCATTTTCATAAACACTGAAGTTGCAGAAGTTATAGGATATCAGAAGGCAAATATCAGGATTGCGAGGAACAGGTAGCGTCACGGAAGGAGTATACAAATGCACCATACAATGTCGATGCTTTCATTTGTATTCTCGTGAGTCGTATGACCTATTTACGGATGTTAGAGATGAATTAACAGACTTTGAATGCAAAATGGTAGCTGGCACTAGACCATAAAGCATTTCATTTCTGTAAATGTTTATAAATTCAAAATTCCTCGATCCACTATGTCTAGAGTGTTCCTTGAATATGTAGTTTCCGGCTTTACCTTCTGCCGTGTACAACACAGTGGACGTCCGCGCCTGTTTAGTGAACAAGACCAGCCACAGCTGTGTCGAGGTGCCAGTATTGACAGACAGGCGTCATTGTGTCAAATACCAACAGCACTAAATATGGGACGTACAACAGACGTGACCGTGTGGAAATGATAGCGAAATTTGGCGTTAATGGAAAATTCCAGCTGGAAACCGAAGCTAGTGCTTCCGCCAAAAAAATTCCATTCGTTCACCGAGTCTACATCCTATATGACTGGAAAAAGATTGCATGTTCAGATGAGTAATGATTAGAGTCAGTAAAAGCTCATGGCTTGTTCGTGTGTGGCACAGACCTCATGAGACTATGGACCCACGTTGTCGGGACGGCTTTACACAAGCTGGTGATAACTCTTTCCCGCGTTTACATGACACGGTCTGGGATCTGTTGTCAAACAGCACCGACCATTGACAGGAAATTGTTATGCTCCACTACTTGAGGACCATTTTCAGGTTTTCATCCCCTTCATGTTCACAAACAAAGGTGAACTTTTCGAGGACGACAATGTGCAATATTAACGGACCAAAATCTTTCATGATTTTTTTAAGAAACATTCTTGATAACTCCAGCGAATGATGGGGCACCTAGATCGCCAGACATGAATTAAATCAGGCGTTTCTGAGACGTGATGGAAAGGTCAGTTTGTGCACAACACCCTGCACCGGCAACACTTTGGAAATTAGGAACAGATGTGGAGCAAACATGGATGAATATTGGAAAACGTGATGAGCGGGTGCAATAGAGAAGTAAGGGAACTGAGTTACAAAACTCTGGTCAGACCACTGCTGGAATATGGGAGTGTAGTTTGAGATCCACATTTGGGTATCAAATACAGGAGTTTTAGGGGGTGCAGAGGAGGGTTGCCAGATTTGTCGTAGGAAATTACCGCAGAATACAATCGGTAACTGATATAATAAAGACGCTGGAGTTGTATTCGTTGGATGATAGAAGGAGGGTGAAGAGAGTCATCGGAGTGTACAAGGCCTATACTGGTGATGAAGCATGCAAAGATATTGGTGGGAAAATTAAGAGAGGTGCTTGGGAGGGTAAGGTTGACCATGACCGCAAAACTGGCATTTGATTTCAGGCATAAGGGTGTGGGAAAACTTTCTTTTGTAGGAGCGGATGTGAGGGACTGGAATAAATTGCCAAGAGAAGTGATGAATAATATGGTGGAAACACGGAAGGAATGTAAAGTAAAAATTAGAGGGCAAATGTAGGTTGGAAGAGGAAAGGAGAACGAGGGGTGTGTCGAGAGATTGCCACCGGAGCGGGCGCTCCATCGAAATTTTATCAATTACATATTATTATTATATTTGTTTAGAGGACTCTTAAGGACTTGTTTGGTCAATTCCACGTTGGTGTGCTGCACTTTGCTTGCAAAAGGCCGTCTGACACGATATTAAGAGGTATCCCATGACTTTTGGCCCTTCAGCGTAGTTACCTTTGAGTAGGGAATACTGGACAAATAAGAAACGGTGATGATTTTGTCATTTTTGGATTTACAGATGATATTACACGTCCAGTCTGGTAATGAGCGAAGTTTAGGATCTCGTATAAAGTTTGGATCAGTGATTAAGTTGCATCTTTTAATAATGTAAAATTTATATTGAAATGAAACTTGCCTGATATTTTGTATGCAGTGCTTAAATAAAGAAACAGATCTTCTTCAGCACGATACTGACTTACTTAGTTACCGTGTCAGGACTGTTTCAAATTTCATCTTTCCAGAAACTAGCTGTTGGGATCACCTTGTCACTGGCTAAGACCAGGTGTTCTGCTTGGCACACAAAACCCATATCTCTGACTCTAGGAGATGTTCGGATGTCTGAATTGAGCCGCGATCACTCATGTAGTTGTCCGCATATCCCAACATCTTAAAGTATTCTTGAATCTTGATACTCCTTTTCAGAGCCTATTCAAAGCCTTCCATTTCTAGTACGGAAGATTCCAGCCAGTTCTATGTAGAAACAGTCCGGTGGTAGAAGGATTTTCCACTTAAAGCGTTCAACTGATTGCCAGAATTCAAGAACATTCAAAAAGAATAGTCGGGGAGGCATCTTCTCTGCACGATGTTAGTAACATCTTCGTACGGAGTTAAGAGCACCGCTAGACTGAGCTCTGTGAAAAAGAACAGAGCATTTTCAGGGTCCGCGCTACGTAGTTGGGACGGAGAGCGTGAGTTATGAAAGAATCTGTTCCTCGAGTTGCCTGTTCTTTCGCCTGAGGGAAGCCTGCAGTCCAATGTGGAGTTGGCCCGTCTACCCCTCTCTCGGAGTTCTTCACGCCTGGCCTCCCGCCAAAGCGCAGGCGTGAGACACTACACAGTTCACGTCGTAAGGTTTTGCCAGCTGTAGGCACAGTAACAAATTCCGAATAACAGGGAGCCACGAACAAGAGATCTTGTTTGGAAGGTTTTGCAAGTGACTCTCCGGAAAATATAACTGCAAAAGAAATGTTAGTCTATATTTGTAGACAATATTTGTCTGATCTGGACGAAGCAAATTTCAAATAAATTTTTATAGTTGCAACAATGTTCAACAACTCACTTAAATAAAGTTGTTTCAAAATTTTGAAATATTATTTGAGGTAGATACATTTCAACAAAATCTTTTAGCCCTAAGATAATTTAACATACTTTTTAACCGACTTCAAAAAAGTGCGCTTATATTACTTTTATGTATGTTGAGCGAATTCTTCGGAAATTGTGAACTGATTTTAATATATACAGAGTGTCCCAAAATTAAATGGACAAACTTTGGGAGCGTATTTGGGGCTCAAAAATAAGCAAAAACTTCCTACGAAAATTTTCTTCATTTTCATTTCTTACGGAGATAATCGGAAAATGAAGTTTGGAACGGTAAACTCAACATTTATGTGACGGCTTTCCAATAGCGTGGACTATTTAATAATCTGCCGTATATGAAGCCGAGCCGGTGAACGTGATTTTTTTTTTCTGACCTTTCATTACAATGAATAAATTTTTTATACGTTACGTATCTCTCTCTTTTAGAAATATTGGTTGTAATTTCTTTCCCTGTTCCTTCTTATCCCTTTCACCACTATTTTCATTTAAACGGCACTGTCTAATTCGAGTACATTTAAAATACAGAACAAACTGCCACACCACAAAAAATTTAATAATTTTTTACAAAAAAAAACCACCTCCAAATAACAATTATACTAAAAAAATAGTTTTGGAATAAGATTATTTAATGCACCTTTTATTAACTGCACAGAGAAGAAAGCGTCAGAGCTATTCTCATACTAAAGTTGCGTTAATTTGCTAAAGAATTATTAATACTATCAAAAAGCTAAGTTTTGTCATTGTGTTCGAAAAGGTGAGACGTCACGCTCCTCGTCTTCGTTACCGAATAACAATGGCCAGTGATGTTTCTGCAAATAAAAGGTTATGGAATTATTTTTAATGACAATTCTATTTAGTTGAGCAACGGCGAATAAATGAATAGACAGAACACTGATAGAAAGGTACGCGTTTCTTTTAAATAAACATATTAATAATCAGTTGGTTTTGTTTATTTGTTTTCACTGGATGTAGATGTTTACGGTATTTTCTCTGATAGCTGCTACAGTAACCTAAGAAACATGGGATCACGTTTATATCGTAATTCAGTGAAAGTATTAACGCGCGTACAATGGAAGCTTGTATTTTCGAGCAGAAATATTACCATTCGTCCTTACAACAGAGGGAATCATTAAAAACAATTTAAGATGCTTTCATGAGTGCCGTGATTTGAAATCATTACTTCATTTGAACGAAATTGGTTCCAACTGATCTTGATCTGTGCAGTCTAGACGACGATTAAAACTAATATTACGTGGCATGACGTATGTATGCGACTATGATTAAAACAGCGATTTTCTACAGGTGACATTAGCACAGTTTGTGGTAAGGTTAAAATGAAACCTGGACAAGGGTGACAGCTGAAAGATATTGTGACAGCGTAAGTATTGAGGAATTAATTTGAGCGTTATTTTATAACAATCTTACAACGGCGAAGAAATGACTTTACAAAATACTTCGTTCTTCAATCCGTTATTTTTGATCGTATTTGAATCTAATTTTTTGTTAAAATCAAATGACTAGTGTCTTATAGAAATAACTATAAAATATGTAATAACCAACAGACGTTTCTTTAATGCTTTCGCAAAACTAAACTAAATATCAACAAGATGAATGCATTTTTGTATTTGGTCTTCTGTGTGTCCACAGAAACTGCTAATTTTGTTTGCAAACTTATCCTTTTATCCCAAACACTGTCAACAGATTTAAAGCCTTTTATTATCGTTGCAGGCACAATGAAGCCCTGAATTAAACCGTATGGAACGCCTGAATTAAACCGTATGGAACGAATGATCGGATAAATGTTAATTCTGTTATAGTGCCTATTTCTACAACAGCCGACTAAAATGGAATGTAAAGTGGAAACTAGTTTGCCGGTGTTTGATGCAACTTTCTTCAGACTAAACTAGTTTTTATTTTATTTCCTTATGCTCTTGTTAGTAATTTTAACCACAGAGCAATCTTATTAGTGTAGAGGATCATTGCTACTGCTATAATCGGATAGCATCACCTTGTAGTGCTTTGTGGGTGATGTATAGTGTGCGTTTTCCTACTCGCCGTAGGTTTCAAAATTGTTATTCGTTTCCTCCGAAATCCTGTGTATAACTATTTAGTTATTTTGATTTAACTTCCTATCCGCATTAGTGTTTCGTTGTGAATTTACAGGGTGTCCAGAAAAGGACTCCCTGATTTCAAAATTAAATATCTCGAAAGCAAAGATCGATAGAGGAATGCAGTAAACGGTATGTTTATCGTGACAGCTGTAAGAAGTGTATACAGCAGTTTGAAATAATAGTTACAAAAGCTGCTAACAGATGGCGCTGTAATCGCCATACGTAATGCCTAAATAGTGATCCGAAGCTCAGGGCGATCAGTTCCACCATTGAAACGTGAAAGGAGGTTAGCGTACCGAAGGAAGAGTTTAAAACCATGTACACCATTGAACAACGCGTTTTTCTGGTGCTAGAGTACCACAGGTTAGAGCTGTACAGCGCCATCTGTTAGCAGCTTTTGTAACTATTATTTCACACTGCTGTATACACTTCTTACAGCTCTCACAATAAACATACCGTTTACTGCATTCCTCTATCGATCTTTGTTTTCGAGATATTTAATTTTGAAATCAGGAAGTACTTTTCTGGACACCCTGTACTTCTTCTGTCTCGAAAGGAAGAAAACGACCCAATGAACATCGAGAGAAGTATCCACTTTAAGAAAACAAAATACGGAGAAGAGGCGACTCCATGCTGAAACCAGTGGCTTTAATAAATCTGTAAGACAGTGACATCTGGAGACTCACAGTACCAGTTAAGGCACAGAATAAAGTTATCAGATTGAAGGAAGAACTATCTGAACGAACAAAACTCTTCGTACGCCGCATCTATTATAAATGGAATAGACAGAACTAAATTTCGTAGGCGGACATCCCTGAATAGGGTGCAATTTGTTAACAATAAATTTAATGTCTGTTTCAATCCGGTCATTATCTTAAGTGTAATTTTAATTCGTGCGGAGTATTCATGCTGAAGGTCCAAAGTGGCCCTATGAACATAGATTATTCTTAAAGTCTAAAATTTAAAAATATTGTCAAAATGTACGTTATTTGTTTTTATACAGACTAAAACACTTCTTTTTAGATAACAATCTGATGCATGAATTTTTTTTCGGGCTTTACGGTTCGTAAAAGACGAGGTCATTAGATTCGAAACCTCGTTGTGAAAAATGGTCCAGGAACATACAATAGCTTGACTAAGAATACCATCCCGAAAATTGTGTTGAATTAATTTCGGTAAATTATACAAAATCGATATCTGGTTCGGTCTGACATATATTTACCATGCTACCAGGGGCGTAGCTATCGAAGGGCTAGGCGGTGTAGTGCACCTGGGCCCCCAAGCTCAGGGGCCCCCCAAGCGCAGCTCAGGGAACCCACGCTCAAAAAAAAAAAAAAAAAAAAAATAAACCACCGGAGTATTTCGTATTTTGCTCGGTATGAACATCATTGTTAGTAATAGAGGTTTACTGTCGGAAGAGAAAATGAAAGGCTTATTGTGCTTATCGACAGCTATTTGACAATATTACCTGAAAAAATCAGCAACAGTGTTAATGTGTAAATTCATTGAGGAAGCTAGTTTCTATTAAAAACAGTGTGATGTGTGCAATTCATACTCAGCAAAGAGATACTTGAACAACTGAAACAATACAATTGTTCTACCTAAATATGGATAACGATTGGAGTCCCTATAACGTCACAGTATATGTACGTCTTAAATACATTAGTGGCTAGAGTAACGGATATTTTTTTCCAAGTCCATTGCTTGCGACTGCTGTAGTCGTCAAAGGCTAGTGTAAATCATTCGCACATTTGGCAGAGATGCCCCACAGCTTCTCCATCCATCAACATCCTCTTTTTTTAATCGAAATATAATTTAGAAAAAACGCTTTTTCATCGCAAAACGAAGAGGGTACGGCATAGAAATTCCCCCTTTCCTGAAACGTTGTATCTACAAGCTGAGTTAAATGTCCAAGTTGGTAAACACTTCATTTCAATACCAAAACCAGGATTCACATAGGGCAACTGTTTCACTGAAGTACTATGATTGCTTACAAAACAACAGACACCACAGTACGAACCTTGGAGGTTTATTTGTATCCAATCAACAAAATATGTAATATTTCTGTCAGGATCATGATTTAGGAATTGGAATCATATAATATAACTAAACCACGGCAACATTTTCCAGTCACATACACAGTCTAGTAAATTTACATTGATCCTAATATTACCCCTCATTCACATTTTTTTAATAGTGAGTTCAACCTAATTTTTCTTAAGTAATATCTGCACTCTCATCTGTAACTGAGACTTGGTAAGTATGATTATTAAAATATTAAGAAGAGGAAAAGCTTTGTTTCATTTTCTGCTCAGAAGCGCCCTAGTTCTAACACTTAATTTTCTACTTTCTCCAATTGAAACTATATACTACTAATTACTGCTGAGAAAGGACACGTATCCATATTCAACGTTAATGTTATAGATTTTATGGATTACTTCATCGACTGTAACTGAAATAAACTATTATTTTGGCATACGAATTTCGTTTTATTAAACACTCAGCGGAAGTCTTAAAATTAGTTTTTGTACATTTCAGTCAATTTATCATTCTTAACAATTCACTTAAAAAATTTCAATCATTTGCACTTGTGCATTGCGGTAAGGAAGTTGTAACATAACCGTTGAAATTACGGATATAATTTTAGTATAAATTGTGATCTGAGAAGTAAATGTAATGTCTTTGGTGTTGAGCGATTACTTAGCGCGCTTTGAAACAGT
The DNA here is from genome assembly GCA_031002005.1 of Vandiemenella viatica. Classification (NCBI taxonomy): domain Eukaryota; kingdom Metazoa; phylum Arthropoda; class Insecta; order Orthoptera; family Morabidae; genus Vandiemenella; species Vandiemenella viatica. Next base: position 72,937,386 of record JARYHS010012519.1, read on the forward strand.
CTTGCATTGGCGACGGTCGAGTAAGCTACGGCCAGCGAGAGCTTATATGCCGCGGCCGGGAGCGTGTGTGTGTGTCGCTTAACCGAGGCTCAGAGTTGTAAGACATTGTGTGGACATTCTGGAGGTATTTTTTGTGGACTATGAAGGTTATTTTGAATGAACTGGTTTCCCATAAACTGTGTATGTTGAACTGCTATTGATTTGGATCACATCGATTGTGTAATAATTAATTACGGGGCTTGTACTGAATGTTACAATCCTTGATTATCCTCGAACCTGCATTCTTTGGAGAAGAAGTTTAGTTTTTAAGTATCTGCTGGCTTGCTTAGATATTTGTAGTTTCAGAGGAATAAATGTGAGTGAACTTTGAAAGCTGAAATGCGGTGTATTTCTCAGTACTTTCTTACTTGTTTTCTCTGACTACAATTCTAGTTTATCTAACTAGTAAAGATCATCAGATTGGCGACCGCACGGCTGACCGAACTTTTTTTTATAAGTGTTAATTCATAATTAAATCTAAAAGCCCCAACAACAACGGCAAAACAACTGTGAGCTTGCATGGCGCCTCAGTGACAGGACGTGTGGTTAAATAGGCATCTGGAGGAGAAATTAACTTTCAATTCCAGAGCATACACACGAGGATAAAGAGGACAAAGGATAAATTACGGCGAAGTGAGAATAAAGTGACAATTAGGCGCGAAGACGACAATAGTCAAAGTGGAAGATATAACACTACAACGACACGAGGCAGTGAGTCAAAGACGGCGAGCGAAGATAATCTACTCTGAGACCAGTGGAGGTGGCGCATGAACTCGACGAGTATTTCCGAGCGGAGCCGAGAGCAGCCGAAGGGAGCCGAGCCGGAGCAGCCGACACGAGCGGAGCCGAGAGCAGCCGAAGGGAGCGGAGCCGGAGCAGCCGACACGAGGGTGGCCGAGACCAGCCGAAGGAAGCCGAGCCGGAGCAGCTGATTCGAGCCAACCTGCGACCAGCCGAGCTGAGCCGAGCAGACCTGACTGAAGACACCAAAGCTAAGTGCGCGAGTTGCTGCTAGCGAGCTGCTGCGAAGCGTCTTTTCCTATCTGTTCCGTTCCTTTAATATTAATTTTTTCCTATAATTTCGAATCGCACATAGGAAGGAAAACCGAGTTAAGTTTTCCTCTCCTTTTTTGCCCATTCCTTTGTCATTCTGGTGACACTTACCGCATGTTGACGCAGCACAAGGAGTTGGTTTCAGTTTGCATGCATTTAATTCTGATATGGTGATTGAGTTTCATAAATAGCAGCGTTGTATTGATTTTGTTTGCTGTGAATTGAAGGGGGGGAAGTAAAGCAACTGAGTTATTATCATAATTGGATTTTCCCATTGGATTTGTAATATAAACTTACTGAAATGGGGGAAGAGACGGAGCCAAAAGGGTGATGGAGGCCATTAGGGACTCTCATGATAAACTTGATTCGAAGTTTGATTCCAAATTTCAAACCCTAAATGATAATTTTAATTCTGAGCTTGATTCCAAATTTGAAACACTTAGGGACTCTCATGATAAACTTGATTCGAAGTTTGATTCCAAATTTCAAACCCTAAATGATAATTTTAATTCTGAGCTTGATTCCAAATTTGAAACCCTTAGGGACTCTCATGATAAACTTGATTCTAAACTCTATTCCAAATTTGAAACCCTTAATGGTAGACTTGAAGTAATGGAAAGGGACGCAGAAGTTCGTCACGATAGCTTAGTCAAGGAGCAGAAATTGCACGTAGCAGAGTTAGACAGAAAACTTGAAGAGTATAGTGTTAGGTGCGTTGGTCGGACAGAGGAGTTGTCCTCTCAAGTTTCCAAGTTAGAACAACGGGTTGAGCAGGAGACGAGTGGTTTGCGCCAGGATACCGGTGCCTTACAGGCGCAATATTTACAGTTGGTAGAAAAAAGCGACAGTCAGAGCCACCGCGTAGGGTGCCTTGAAGATCAGATGCAAACATTTCAGGGTGATATCAAAGGGCTGGCAGCGGACGTGGAAAAGGTTTATGAAGATGTCGAGAAGGTGAAACTACATACCCCTCTAGTGGTGAAACAAGAACTAGTAAAACAAGTTCCTAATGTGGTGAGGGAAGAGCTTGTCAAGTACCAAGGAATTATAAAGACCTCAGCTTTTCCTGTCAAAGTCAATGATGAGAAGATAGATTGGGAGGAATTTTCCGGAAAGAATTGTATACACCCTGTAAAGTTCATTAGAAATTTTGAAAATTTCGCACCTTTCCTGATGGCTAGTGAAGGAAACAAAATTAGAGTGGTAATTAAACATTTGAGGGGAGAACCTCGTCTTTGGGCTGATCAATTCGAAGACCGTTTTGAAACGTTTGCTCAGTTTAAAACAGATTTTTTAAACCTATACTGGTCGGCAGAAAGACAGATTGCCGTGAAATCTGAATTAATGTTGGGCGAGCATTACGATCCGAATAAAGAGACACAAACTAATTTTTTTATGAGGTGTTACTCATCTTGTAGGTACCTAGATCAACCTCACAGTGAGGAAGAATATGTTAAAATTATTGCGGCTCGCCTACCCGAACAAACGCAATTTATTCTCACCAGCCATAAAATATGTTCAATTAAGGATGCCATAGACATGTTGGGAAGGTTGGATGTCCAGGAGGAGAGGATGAGGAGAGACAAGTCGAAGTTTCAGAATGGTTATAGACACTTTCAGGATAGGCGTACACGGGGAGGCGGTTACTGGAGAGAAGAAGGAAGGAACAACCGACAACAACCGGTAAATACATACCAACACGGGGCTAGGCAGAGAAACAATTTTGAGCCGAATAACCAAGCGATAGAGACAAAAACTAATAATCAACACCAACGGTACCATGACGACCAACCTCATAACAGAGAACAGAGGGTAGCCACAGTAGCTGCGAGTGGTGAAAATTGTTTAAACTAATTTCTGCCACTGTAGCGGCCTCATCAGGGGCAGAACCGGTTAGGAGGCCAAATGCGAACGAAATTTCACGGAACGGAAGCGGAGGATTAAGGAAGAAGAAAATTCAGGAAGAAATTTTTATTTTTTGACACTATATTAGGTAATGTTTTAAAGGATGAAGTTGAAGTAAATTGTAAAAGTATTATGGCTGCGGAAACAGACGTTCAAGGGTGTAAGGAGAAATTTGTGGAAGACGATATAAAAGAGAAATTTTTTGAAGTAGCGGAGGAATTTTTTTTATGATGCTCTTACAGAGGAGAAGTCAAGATTACGGGAGAATGAGGTTATAAAGATTGAAGTGGAGGGATTTTTATCTGTAAATACGGGAGAAGTAAGATGGATAGAATCAAAACAGTACGACAGCCATATGGCTATGACAATAGTGACTGGAGCGGGAGCAGTGGCCGACCGTCGGCGCGTACTAGCATATACCGGAGCACTGTTGGAACCTGTGCCAAAAAAGTTTTGACCGCCGCAACACTGGCGAGCGCGGAAAAACAAGCGAGCGAGTTAGGTCACTCACTCGGAAGCAATAATTTTAACTGAATCAGTCATTTTCGATAGCGGAAGATATGAAGAAGTAACTGGTAGACAAAAACCTTCTCCAATTTGTAAATGAAGAAATAAAATTGACAGAAAATCTATACGGTGGGAAAACTAATGAGCCCCGACAAACACGTGTTAAATTTCCCGATTGTTGATCAGATGTGTGGAGAGGAGGAGAGTTTCTTATGGACGAACTAAGTGAACGGGAAATATTTTCATCGAGAAATTTAACAGGGCGTGTCGGTTTACCATAATGATCCCAGAGATGACTTGCTAGAAGAAGAACGGAAGTAGTTAGAAGAAAGGCTAGGCACGATAGAAGGGGGAAGGCTACTGACTATAAGCCAGGTGACCTGGTGCTGGCGCAAACTCACTATAAATCTTCGAGTCTCAATAATGAAATCAAAAAAATTTAAATTCCTTTATGAAGGACCGTACATGATTTCCTAGCTGTCCAAGAAAGAATTCTTTTGTACTGGTAAATCCTGTGGACCAAAGTGTCCGGGGTACGTTTAATGTAACCCGCACTCAAACCTTATAATTCCTTGCAAGAGGATGGAGATGGTTAAAGGGGAGGAATCCTGTCCTGTTATTTTCATATTTTTTCTTCTTTTTTCAATTATCAATCCTTTTTCTGAGAGAAAATCTCTGTATCACTATAAACCCTACTTTCCCCTTACCTTCGAAGACGCGAGCAGTAATGTAGTAGCACGAAGAAGTGTGGTGAAGTGAGGGAAGTGACGCGTGTGACTTGATGCTTAAAGCAGAAAAGTGTACAGGTCATTGACCTGTGTGTAGCTGGTGTTTACATTGAAAGCAATGTTTTTGACAGCAAGCTGTCAACTTGCTATTGAATACTAATTCATGTCCTTTTTTTTCTATTTTGTGTTCAGTGGTTTTTTTTTTCCTTTCTTATATTTACTGTTTCTGATATGTCTGGTGTGTAATATTTTTCTTGTATGTTTGTTGAACTTAATATGTATTTGCTTCTGTTATTGTAAGTGTAAGCAAGCAGCCACGCAGACTTAGCGTTATGTTTGACAATATGTATTGGTATGTACCCCATGTTTCTATGTAAATGTTAACAGAAGTGGTCTGTAATGACGAAAGTTTGTACCTTTTTCAATGCCAACTTTCGCCACATTCCAACCGGGGGAGTGCGACATAACAGTTTTTTGATAATTGATCAATTTTATCTGAACCAGATCAATTATCACAAGGTTGTTAGTTAGGGAGTGTAACATAACCGTTGAAATTACGGATATAATTTTAGTATAAATTGTGATCTGAGAAGTAAATGTAATGTCTTTGGTGTTGAGCGATTACTTAGCGCGCTTTGAAACAGTCTTGCATTGGCGACGGTCGAGTAAGCTACGGCCAGCGACAGCTTATATGCCGCGGCCGGGAGCGTGTGTGTGTGTATCGCTTAACCGAGGCTCAGAGTTGTATGACATTGTGTGGACATTCTGGAGGTATTTTTGTGGACTATGAGGTTATTTTGAATGAACTGGTTTCCCATAAACTGTGTATGTTTGAAACTGCTATTGATTTGGATCACATCGATTGTGTAATAATTAATTACGGGGCTTGTACTGAATTTTACAATCCTTGATTATCCTCGAACCTGCACTCTTTGGAGAAGAAGTTTAGTTTTAAGTATCTGCTGGCTTGCTTAGATATTTGTAGTTTCAGAGGAATAAATGTGAGTGAACTGTGAAAGCTGAAATGCCGGTGTATTTCTCAGTACTTTCTACTTGTTTCCTCTGACTACAATTCTAGTTTATCTAACTAGTAAAGATCAGCAGATTGGCGACCGCACGGCTGACCGAACTTTTTATTTATAAGTGTTTAATTCATAATTAAATCTAAAAGCCCCAACAACAACGGCAAAACAACTGTGAGCTTGCAAAGTGTTCCAAGTTAACGTCGTATTTACACCATAATGATTACTTGTGAAACTCGCTAAGTTTTCTGAGATGTGGATTATGAATACGGTGATTTCAAGAATTATTTCTTGCTGCCTTACTCTTTCCATCTAACATATTTCAAGCCCACCATCCATAAATCAGATTTAAATCCAAGTCTGATTTTTTGGATTAATAATATATATAATTACTGTAATCAACGGGATTCTAACATTCAACATTGTCATAAGCGTCTACTACCATCACAAATACATCCTCGTTTATATGCAAACAACCTGTGACATACATTTGATATTAAAGAGAAGAAAAATTTCTGTAACACAACTACAATTTCGTGATACAGCGTCAGATGTCAATTCGATATTGTATTCTTTTGTATGGCATATTCTTTCTAGGTTTCGACATTACGGTATTGATATAAGAAAGATAATTTTTGAGGTATCAATAATTCTTTATTCTTAAGAAAATATTTTTCGTTCACCAGTAGGTCAAAGAGTAAAATATGGTTGTAAAATTTATCGATTTACACGTTAAGGTGGTAGAGGCAAGTAATTACCAGGAAACTTCTTAGTTTCAGCTTTTACATTCGAGAGTAAATCTGAAAATTTCTAATCTGCATAGCTTACGGCAAGACGATTCCATCAACCTTTTTTTCCCCTCATCGTATATAAATACCTTTTAATTGTAGCCTCTATCTCCAACTCAGTTTTAATATTGAAATGTTTTTGTAAGTACAAACTTTCGGTTGTTAGTTTTCACTGCCTTTTGTAAAAACCTTATCAAATTTCAAAATTTCGTGTGCCAAATATAAATGGATAACACAAAGAACCTAACAGAAGATGAACACGCATTTTTCATTACTTAAAATTAACTACAACATTTTGCAGCCGGTACAGTCTATGAGTAAACACGAAACTTCACTGTATTGTTAATAAGTAACAACTAATGCATTTTATTTTATTTTTCGATGTCATACACGTTTTCCCTGTTATCAGTTTGTCATCAGCGACGAATCTGTATCAAAATGTACCTTTAGTTTTACAATGATGGCTACATTTTTTAAATTAATTTTGTACTAATACAGTTAACTAATTGTTTTTCTACTTATTATTTACGTTGCTGGTAGCAGGTTTTGTTGGTTCTGCATTTTTCACAGAGCATGTCCATTTTGGAGAAATCTGTCAAACGCTTTCTGGTTATTCTTAAATTTGCCGTCACCTTTCTCATTTTTGTCACTGGTCATATCATAACGCCAATTTAGAAAGTGTGTCATTTCATAATGTTTTTCGTATTTTTTTCAGTCTGTATACAGTGCGTTCACGTATATGTGGGATGAAAAGTATGTTTCTGGGTTTAATGCATTTTTGTTATTTGTGTTTATTGTTTTCAGATGACTATACGGTTACTGTAATTTGAACAACCTTTGTTTCGTCACATGCCTATGGTAGCTTAGCGTCTGTTTACCATCGTTTATTGTTTCTGTGTTTGGTAATTTTCCTGCAGAGTGAAGGTGATCTATTTGTAGTTTCTAAATGTAAGGTTTTTCAAATCTGTATATCAGGCGCTGTATGTTTATTTTCTTTGAGATCATCGTCGAATGTGGAATGGTTACTGCACTTCAATTCTCTCAAGTGTTCTTTGTATCCGATTTGGAACTGTCTTCGTATCTATACAATACATATATATATATATTGCGTCAGATTCTTGAAATGTAAGTTGGTACACACTCGAGTTGTGGTGAATTTGAGAGTGTTTTAATTGTTTTAGCATGGAGTTGTCTGTTAACAGTGCAATATCTGATGTGCGTATATGTTGGAATAAGCCATCGAGTACCATTTTTTGTTATTTCCAGTTTCATTTGGTGTTTAAGTGGTCTGAACTCTGTGCGCTATGTAGCCGTTATGCTGGAGAGTTCTGGGTGTCTGAACTTTTGTTTTAATATTTTTTTGAATTTCAATTCTCATTTTGTTTATTACTTTGTCAGCTATCCATTTTTGCCACTATTTCATTTACTATGTCCAGTTCCATTTAATAGTTTTTCTTTGTTAGTGGTATCATGTTTAATCTGTTTAAAATGAACCCTACTGCAACTTGTTTGTGGTTATATGGGTTGTTTGATGTGGAGTGAGTTATTATAGGGTCTGTTCTGCAGAATTTCTGTTTATAAACTTACGTCAAAATAATTTACCCAAAACTTTAAAACTAAATGTACATTTCAATACAGATTTCTTGGTGATGATATCTCGAAAAGAAGCGAAACTCATACGTCAGTGAATATGTAAATACATACAAATTGTATTGGGCGTTATTTATTAACAATTCAGTTAATTAGACATCTGCATATCTTTATGCAACAATATTGAAGACTTTTCGTATTTAAATCTCTGTTTTAAAATATAACGATTTTAGAGTGTTTTTGAATTTATATTTATTTACGATAGAGGAGTATCTAATTAAGATTAAGACAAATTTGACAGGATTAATTAGTTTGTCCGTCTGCTAATTGGGTAATCGTAATATGTCCATTTACGTTGCTTGATCAATATTTTCGAAATGTGGGTGTCGCAAAAAGTAATGTTGGAAATAGTAAAAAGGACATTAAAATGGAAATAGCACAATGAATAGTAGTGCATTAACGAGACAGTTTTCACCTTGTGATACATCACATAGAAGATGTTTAGAGATTTTATGCTCACAGAAAAAAATGTACTGATAATGCCGGAGTTTCAGCATGCTCTCACAAAAACATACAAAATACGAAGAGGAAAAACCTTCTGCGAGATATAATGTTGACGCAACCTCCGTTTGACGATGCCGTTATTGGACGATAGTCATAATGTTTAATAACCGCTCAAATTCACTTTCTACGTTAAATTTTCGGTAATTTCAGGTCGAATTATGAGATGTCAACGTCTTTGGGTAAGAGGTAGGCGTTGGATTATAATGCGCAATGAATTCCATAAACTGTCTGGACTCTGGATGACTCTACTCTGCATGGAATGTGATCAAAGTAAGAATGACGTTTTTTGAATACAGTTTTAAAACTTTAAAAAAAAAATAGTGTTGCACATACATGACGTCATTAAAAGAGTGAAACAATGTTACTACTAGATTCTAGGATTTTGTTTTAGCATAGCGAGAACACGTAATACAATTAATGTAAATTCCCCAAATGTTACAGTGATCATGATAAAATTTGTAGAGCTTACACAATATAATCAACTGCGAGAAATATGAAGTTAAAATGTCTCCAAGGGTACAGCGAATGGTATGCAATATTTAAATTTCATTTCTGTCTGTAAGAAGATATTTGTTTCAGCGATGTGTGTGTGTAGCAAGAATAATGTGAATGACATAAAAAAAGCTATTCATAAACTTCCAAATCTCCATTCATCTTCAGTTCCCAAAGCGAAACAGAGTCCCGTATCTGTCATTACTCCGTCTGTCACAAGCCTCTATCTCGTAAACTACTTAAGTTTCGAACTTCAGCTTCTTAAATGTTTACATCTACATCTACATCCATACTCTGCAAATCACAAACATTGTGGGTGGCAGAGGGTGCTAAGCACCAATCCTAAACCCGCCCATTCCAATCCCGAATAGTGCGAGGAAAGAAGGAATACATATAAGTATCAGTACGGCATCTTATTTCTCTAATCTTATCCCTCCGATCATTGCGACCTAAATAGGTTGGCGGAAGAAGTATTTCATTGCACTCGAAATTTAAATATTTGCGCATATTCTCCAATAAATTCGAACGCAAGCTACGTCGCCTGTCTTCCAAACTATCCCAGCCCAATCTATGTATCAATTCTGTGACGCTTTCATAAGGGCTGTAACAACAAGTCACGAATCTAGCGGCTCTCCTCTGCACCCTCTCAACTGAGTCAATCAGAACCTTGCGATACGGATCCCAAACCCCACAACAATAATCCAGATGCGGACGCACTAGTGTTTTATACGCTATCTCCTTTGTTTGAGCATTACAATTCCTCAAAATACTACCTATTAATCGTAATTTAGAATTAGCCTTGCCTACGACGGAAGTTATGTGCATGTGCCATTTCATGTTGCTTTGTACTATCACCCCCAGATACTTCGCGGAATCAACCGTGTCAACAGGTGAATTGTTTATTTTGTACTCGTGAACAACCTGATTCTTCTTGTTACTTATCCGCATTGCCTTGCACTTTTTTCAATTAAGTGTAAGCTGCCATTTACGGCACCAATCGAAAATAGCATCCAAATCACGCTGAATTTCTAAGCAATCGTCGGAGCACCTTATTTCACTATAGATAACCGCATCGTTGGCAAACAATCGCAACCAGCATTTGACGTTGTCACCTAGATCGTTTATAAATATTAAGAAAAGAAGTGGACCTATTACACTTCCTTGAGGAACGCCCGAAGTAACATTTATCTTAGAAGAGGCTTCCCCGTCAACAACGACATATTGTGCTCGACCAGTTAGAAAATCACGTATCCACTCGCAAATCTGAGCCGAAATACCGTAAGCTCGAATCTTCGCTAAAAGTCGTTTGTTTGGCACAGAATCAAAAGCTTTCTGAAAATCCAAAAAAAAACGCATCAACTTGCGAACCTGCATCGATAACTTTCGTTATGTCGTGGGAAAAAAGGGCCAATTGTGTTTCACACGATCTCTTCTTCCGAAATCCGTGTTGACATGGTGTAAGTAACTCGTTATCGTCTAGAAACTTCATTATGTTCGAGCATATGACATGTTCCAGAATTCTGCTGCAGACCGATGTTAGAGATATGTGTCGATAATTCCTAGGATCACTCAGATCTCCTTTCTTAAAAACGGGAATTACCTGGGCTATTTTCCAGCTAGAAGGTACTTTTCTCTCTTCTAGTGATTTACGGAATATATCTGACAGAAATGGTTCAATATCCTCCGCGTATTCAGAAAATACTCTTACCGGTATACCATCGGGACCCGGCGCTTTACCCCACTTCAGGAGTTTTAATTGCTTTACAATTCCTACGCTATCAATTTCTATCGGATCCATCTCTAATTCCACACGATGTGGTAAAGTGGGGATGTTCTCCATGTTTTCTTGCGTGAATGAATTTTTGAATTCGGTGTTAAATAATGTAGCCTTGCCGCGGCTGTCTTCAACCTCCCGTCCGTCTTTTATTAGAACTGGCATATTGTTCCCACTACAACTAACTTTTTTTACATACGACTAAAATTTCTTAGGGTTTTCAGTGAGGCTCTTAGAGAGAGAATTTTCACGAAAGTTATTAAATGCCTCACGCATCGCATTCTTAACACGTCCCCTTATCTCCTCTAACTTATCTAAATCAGTCCGATGCATCGTCCTTTTTGATCGTGCATGTATCTTCCTTTGCTTCTTGAGTAACCTTTTAACCTCCCGTGTGTACCATGGGGGATCGTTCTCTTCCGTGATTGTCCGTTTCGGTATATGCAAGTTCATACCTTCCCCGAGTATATGTAAGAATCGATGCCACCTCTCTTCAACGGTGCCTCCTGCTACTGAGAAGGTGTGGTAATTATGCCTCAAATACGCTCTAAAACATTCTTTTGAAACCTTTTCGAATCTGTAAACGATCCTCTCTTTTCTCTTTCTGCGCGTGGTTGTTAGTTGTACTGTAGCAATTACAGCTTTGTGATCACTTATTCCTGCGGTGGTAGAAATATCCGTGAATAGTTCTGGCCTATTTGTAACAACTATATCTAAAATATTTTCGTTACCGTTGACGCATCGCGTTGGTTCAGTTACGAGCTGTTCAAGATGGTGATCTGAGAAGAGGTCTAGAATGATTTCGCAAGCTGCTTTATCCCTGCCCCCAGTAACGTGAACGTAATTAGTCCAGTCGATATCTGGCAAGTTAAAGTCACCTCCTAGCATTATTGTATGGTCCGGAAATTGCCGTGCTATATTATTTACATTATTTCTCAAGGCCTCTGCAATATTTACGCTTGCATCGGGTGGACGATAGAACGAGCCTATCACAAGTTTTGTCCTAGCTACGTTGAGCTTGATCCATATGATTTCGCAGACAGTATGGACATCTATTTCGCTACATGGGAGGTACTTACTAACAGCTATAAATACACCACCTCCTTGGGAATGCAACCTATCCTTACGGAAAATGTTCATGTTACTATTAAAAATTTCTCCGGAACTTATATCCGGTTTTAACCAACTTTCTGTGCCTATTACGACATCAGCATCTGTACTACGAATAACGTTTTCGAGTTCAGGCTGTTTATTACAAACACTTCTGCAGTTAACTACTAGAACTTTTAATGTTCGGGATTCTTTTAAGTTACCACTAACACGCGGTGCTGAATTTATCTTGGCTGTCCGCAACTGAATTTCCTCCTCAGGGTCATCCTCCCTCAGTCTAAAAAAAAAAAAAACCAATGCACTCCACACGGCCCCTGCCACCCGTGTAGCCGATTCCCGTGTGTAGTGCACCCCTGATCTATCCAAGGGATTCCTACAAGACTCAACCCCAGGACGAAGATCAAGGAATCAGCAGCCATGGCTATCACAGAAGCGCCGTAATCTCTGGTTCAGCCCCTCAACACGGCTCTGAACCAGAGGTCCACAGTCAGTCCTATCGACAATGCTGCAGATGGATAGCTCAGCCGAAATCTTGCGGCCAATGGTCACAGAGTTCACCCTTTCTGCAAGTCGCTCAAAGGACGAGAGGATAACCTCCGACCCTAGGCAGCAAGCATCATTGGTGCCGACATGAGCCACAATCCGCAGCTGGCTGCACCCCGTCCGTTCAATGGCATCCGGGATGGCGTGTTCCACATCTCGGATCAGACCCCCCGGAATACACAGTGAATGGATACCGGAATTCATCCCCGACCTCTTCGCCATTTCCCTAAGGGGTTCGATAAAGCGCCTAACGTTGGAGCTACCGACCACTAAATCCTCGTTTACGAAACACCGATTATCTTATTTAAAATATTTTAAACCGTATTCTGTGAGGGCTACATAGTAATTAAGGTGGTCAAGGGAAATTAATTCTGTCGTTACGTTACGTTGATATTTATAGCTCATTGAGTAGTCAAAATAGAGGACTAAGATATTTTAACAATTATTTCCACTGGAAAATATAATCACAATGGACTATCTATCTCTCTCAATATGGTAATTTTTGATACGATTTCTAGCTAAAATTCCAAAGCATATGATTAATATTCAGTTCAGTTAGGTTTGATTGTAGGTGAGTATAGATAGCCGTATTTGAGCGAAGGGAATGAAGCCAATTATCTAGATACCAAGAAGTAAAACCGAAATTCAGAAAGCAAACAGCGAATTAAGACCGACAACGAGGCAGCCATCCTAGTTTCGTTTAACAACTGAAATATTTCGCCAAATATGCAGCTTTCTTGTCCAGTATACTCAGTCCTACTGCAACACACAAAAAGTGACGACGTATTAAAGGAAGGAAGTCTAAAGTTTCATTTTTTTTAAAAATAGGTTTTACACTTCATCTAACTCAAGGTCATTGGTCACTAGGGCCGGGAGAAAACTCATGGTAACACTGGAAACAAATTCGGTCATGCCTTATTGATGGAATTATCAGGCTACGTACAGAGGGATTTCGAGAAAAGGTGGAAAACCGAAATCTGTAAGGATGAATGGGGATTCGAACTCAGGTCCACCCAAATGCTAGGCACAAACGTCACCCGCCATACTCGTTAATATCTATATTCAGCGAGGCTATTACATGTATCGTGTGGAGAAATTAAAAGATACTGCCTGTTTAGCCCAATTTTGAATGAGAAGAACTTTTTATAGTGCGGTAGACGGTAGGTATTAATTTTATGACAAAAATATTATAACAACATAGAAAAGAAAATGAAACTCGCTGCCAATTACAAGGAGGCTTAATGTGGTCCTAGTTGGCCTCAACGAATATATATACAACATAGTCATGAAGTTGGTGCATAAAATAGTAATACAAGCAGCTAACATTACGATGAAGCGTGCGAAACTCCTTGGCTCTGAGCCAAAGGATATTTTACTTCCGGGGTGACCTTGTTGTAGTGTATCGACGGCAAAAGTTTGAAGCGCTCCTTTTAACGTCACATGTTTTATTCAGTCCGTAATATAGCCTTCCGATAAGAGCAGCAGGCATAAAGGACGAAGAGACGGCCATCTCCTTTAGGAGCGGTGTCCTGTACTAACCCTACCAATATCAGTAAAACCATAGAGTCCCTTTAAAAGCAGTTGTTGATTTCACAAAGGAAAGCAGTAATTGGAGAAGAACAAATGATGGAACAGCTACCACCACCGCCATGGCTCAAGCAATAATGATATTTTTGTGTATTTGTAGAACAACAGAATAGGAAATTAGGTAGGACAAACACTAGGATTATGGGAATACAGTCATGTTAACATAATAGTAAAAAATTGCAATTAAGGTAGTGATCCTGCAAATAATTTGTTAGTCTAATTTATCATACGAAAATAACGTAAAATATATGGTACACAAACCAAGTACCATTATAAACTCTTTAGTTATTCTTATTGTGGGCCTACTGAAAAATTTCCAACTGTACGAGAGTTGTCTAAATGTGTTTTGGCCAGTAAGACAGGTTGTGGTGTAATGAGCTAACATAAAAAAACTAAATGAACTTCACAAAATTTAATAATTGTTGTATTTTAAAGGAATATGTATTTCGTTCTGTCCAACAATTTTACTCTGATTGTTTTAGTTTTATTATAAAAATACAAATATATATATATATATATATATATAAATTACTGTGACGGAAGAAACAGGACCAACAGTTGTAATCAAAAGGAGTTTTGTGAGGGTCTTACTTATAATCATTATTATTATTCTATTTTTGATTTAATTAATTTAATTTTCTGAAATAAGTGTTGATTCATAAATCATAACGGTACGAGCTAGACATGGGTCATAACCTGATCAATTTATTGCAGACAAATGTGTATTTAATTTAAATATTTATAAACAATCAGAAATTCAAAATCAACACCTTGCCCTATCACAGAGGACGTAAATCCTAAAATAAAAAAATAAAAATTACAATAACTTTTAAAAACTGATCACCTCCAAATAATAATAATTATCATCAGTTTTAAATAATGCAAGAATGATTTTGCAATGCGAATAGACACGCATGGTTATTGGGTTCGCCGTACATTAATTCAAAAAGCGTAATCACTAAGATTCATTCTTGATACTTAAAAATTTCTTTGCTGTCGTCAATACCTTTAGAACAGATTTAGTAAGTCGGTAGGACCCTACACATAAAGCGGTACAGGGTGAGTTATATGGGCGAGTAGTGAATTGTGCAAAACACTGTATCCGGAAAACGATGAGCACTTTACCGTATATAATTCCACAAACGGCTTCAGCAGAGCAACGACTCTACTGATATTCGAAAGCTCGCACTACCTAAAGTGAGCTTCAAACCTGTCAGTGTATTACACCATCAGCTCACGATTTCCCACCATGCGCTGTGTTGGTGGAAATCGTAAGACCCCGTCTCTGGCGTTGAAAGCTGACTTCTGTTCTCTCTCCCTCCAGCGATTTCTTCAACCAACAATCGTATCTCTCACACGGGTCATATGTGAACAGAATTTCCAGAAAAGCAATCATATGTTTCAAATATGAGATTTTTACTGGGTATTACTCTCTCATACTCATCCATGTCACCAAATTTTCTGTATAGAGAATAGGCTACGTTGTTATCTTCGACTCTGACTTTCCAGGTTCGTTAACTATAAGTTCTGTATTTCCCTTCGGTCAACTGCTGTCGTTGTCCTGCCGTAAATCTTTGGCACGTTCGCTCGGGCGTAATATCTGACGAGGATCAGCTCGCCTTGGTGTTTACTGCTCTCCACACGCTCTATTCAAACATCTTTTGCGTGTGGTGTACGCTTCGCTTGGTCGCCGCTTTCTTAAGGTATAGGAATAGCAGTGTCCCGACGTCGGGCCAGCATGCCAGGCGCAATGGTCTTGTGTAATAATAAAACTTATTGCAGTGCATTTGCTACTTTGTGTTATTAATTATTAGAGATGCCACGAATAGTGATTTTGCCGAATAACGAATACCGAATATTAGGCCACGCTCTCGGCCGAAGCGCCGAATATTCGGCAAAAATGTGTAGTGTGTAGCTTTCGCGGGTGACTGGCTACTCATGGGGGCATCCATAAACCACGTGCTCCATTTTGGCCTCCTGTGAACCCTCCCCCTCCTCCCCCTCGCGTAGTCCGATGTGGCATTTGCCTCCCTCCATCGACAGTCACGTGGTTTATGGATGGCCCCATGCCATGCGTGCGCTAGGCACATATTATTTAATGGAGAGATTTTTAGAACAAAAGCGAGCTATTTCTTTGTACATAACTGATCACGAGTGTTTAATCAATTAAACACCTTCTCTGAGT
This sequence comes from Vandiemenella viatica, assembly GCA_031002005.1. Classification (NCBI taxonomy): domain Eukaryota; kingdom Metazoa; phylum Arthropoda; class Insecta; order Orthoptera; family Morabidae; genus Vandiemenella; species Vandiemenella viatica. The sequence goes on from JARYHS010012519.1 coordinate 72,953,273, forward strand.
GGCAGCCGCTCGAGGAGATTACGAGAATAACCAGCTCAGGTATTTCCTGCAACTCTAAAGTGATTCCATTATCGTCACATCGTTGAAATACCTGGGGAAGGAAGAAACTGCATATAGAACACCAAATTCATTGAGAATAAGAACTTCACTACAAGCTGAGCTTGAAACACGGTTCAACTTTGATGAAAATGATAAGTATCCGGTTGCCACTTTTCTTGACCCGCGTTTCAAAACCAGTTTTCTCGGATTCCTTCAAACGCAAAGAACAAAACAAAACATTCAGAAGATCTGAAAATTAATTGTAAATATTCTAGTAGCTGCGGTAATGATTCTCCTATGCGTGTTAAGAAAAGACATATTAATGGAAATGATGAAACCACTGAAATACTTGAAAGTTTCTGGAACTGTTTTGAGGAAGTTGCTACTGAAAATATGCAAAATGGTGGCGATGTGGAGAAGAAAACTGTTATTGGAAATGAGATTGATTTTTATGTGAAAACTGTTTTCCTACATCGGATGGCAGAACCTTACAAGTGGTGGTCAGCAAACGCTGAACAGTATCCAAGACTGACAGAATTCGCTCGGATTTACTTATCGTCTCCTGACAGTACTGTATATAGTGAGGGGCTATTTTCAGAAGCTGGTTTAGTTTATGAGGAAAAGCGCAACCGTTTGCTATCAAAAAATGCTGAAAAAATCGTTTTCATACATCACAACTTACCGCTGGTAGATTTTAAGTATTAAATGTAATAATTTGGAATTAAAATATATACATTTTTGGGTAATATGTGAGTTTTATTTTTTCATGATTTGGCGGTCGGTATTCGGCCGAATGTTGCGAACTATTCGAAAAAAGTGGCCGAATAGGCCGAATACCGAATAGTAGCCGAATATTCGTGGCATCTCTATTAATTATATGGGTACTCACATTTCACAGTAAAAATATGGTTTCATAATATCTTGATGCAAAAAAAACTACAAATAGATTGTGATTTTTCTGAAAGTATTCACGTGCAAAATGTCTGTCATTGCTGGCGCCAGTATATGTGTTGCGTTAAAACTGATCAATATTGCTGCTCTTAGCATCGTACTGTTCAGGAGGTCTACTTTGTCTTGTTTAAGGGAGTCTGTTCACTGTTGAGCCAAACGTAAACGAAATTCTTATGTAGGTGAACTCAAAAAAGAAAAATTCAACAGAATTCACAATACTTTGCAAACTTAATAAAGCAGATTGATCGCTGAAGCAAATGTGTAGAAAATCGATGCAAATATAGATTCATTTTACGTAAAAAAAGGCGGAACTTTCGCCTGAAAACATATAATTTCCAAACAAAGCAAATATTAACACAACGTAGCTGTCATGAAGAAAACGTTTCTAGGTTCTTTAAAATTTAGTCAAAAGTTAACTAATCAACTTATGTAGCTCATTTTAAATTTTGCACCTTAAACATTCAGAAAAAAAGTGTAGAGAAATCACTAAAAACCAACCTCTTTGCATGATCTAAAAAATTCAAGAAAAGAAATTGATTTTTTTTTTTGCTGTCGTGAGTCTTTCGACTGGTTTGATGCAATCCTCCATCCTTTCCTATCCTGTGCTAACCTCTTCATTTCTACATACCCCATACAGCCCACATCCTCAATTATCTGCTTCATATATTCTAATCTCTGTCTTCCTCTACAGTTCTTACCTTCGACTGTTCCCTCCACTAACAAATTAACCAATCCTGTATGTCTCAGAATATGACCTACCAGCATATCTCTCATTTCTGTAAGCTTCTTCCACAAACTTCTTTTCTCACCCACCATTTCCAAAACTCGTTCATTTCTTACTTTGTCTGTCCACTTAATTTTCAGCATTCTTCTGTAGCACCACATTTCAATTGCTTCAATTATCATTATTTCCGGTATTCCTAAAGTCCATGTTTCGCTACCGTAAAGTGCTGTGCTCCACACAAAGAGTTTTAAAAAGTTCTTTCTAATTCCTAGATCAATATTTGAAACTAAAAGGTTTCTCTTTTTCATGAAGGCTCTTTTTGCTAGTGCTATTCTGCTTTTGAGATCATTCCTGCTTCGGCCATCGGTTGTAATTTTACTTCCCAAGTAACAGAATTCACTTACTTCTCCTATTGCATCCGATCCTATTTTTATATTTAATCTACTAGTAGTGGTATCATTTCTGCTACATTTCATCACTTTTGTCTTGCTTTGATTTATATTCAGTCAAAAATCTTCCTTCAGTATTTTGTTCATGCCATTCAGTAACTTCTCAATATCCTCAGCCCTCTCTGCTAATAAGACAATGTCACCAGAAAATCGTAGCATACTGATTTTTTTCTCCCTGAAAACTTATGTCACATGGAAATTTTTTTTTTACTTTCTTCATTGCTTCTTCTACATACAAGTTGAATATTAACGGGGATAGACAACAGCCTTGTCTCACACCCTTTTTAACTAATGCATGTCTCTCGTGATTCTCTACTTTTATTACAGCCACTTGATTCTTATATAGTTTATAAAGTATTCTTCTATCTCGATACTTTATTCCTGACTTCTTTAAAATTTTGAACATCTTGTCCCACCTAACATTATCAAAAGCTTTTTCTAAATCAACAAATGCCATAAAAGTATCTTTGTTTTTCTTGATCCGCCCTTCAAGTATTAATATTAAAGACAAACTTGCTTCCCTTGTACCGCGATTTTTCCTAAACACAAACTGATCTTCACCTACTATCTCTTCTACTACCCTTTGTATTGCTTCATATTTTATATAGCGGTCTGCTTGCTCAGTGGTTAAGGTGTCTGACTGGGGATCGTAAGGTACCCGGTTCGAATCCCTGTCTCGGTGGGGACTTAAATAGGCCCTTAACTCGACCTTCACCTCTAGCACAGCTTGCTGAGCGATATGAAGTACGCAAGAACGCTTCCGTGGTAGGGATTCCACGTTAAACTGTAGGTTTCCTGTACCAGGTAGGACTACCAGGTTTTATTAAGGCGGGCAGAGTGCGCAGGCAACAGTAACCCTGTTACCAGGTCATTGAGACCATACATAATTAATATCTAATATATAAACATGAATGTTTCCTTGTTTGCATGTACGTCTTCTATGTGTTTCCTATACCATTCATCCGATTACGATAAAACTTTGGTGAAATGCGTGCAAAGGTTTCTGATTAAAATAAATCCAAAAAATCTTACCTTCTCCGCCTTTACAATCCTTAATTTTATACGAACCCACATTTTTTTATCCGATTTCGATGGAACTTTACACACGTATACTTCAAAATAAACAGAAAAATTCTGTCAACATTTGGTTTTCAAAAACCGACCCCCTCTCTTCCTTTGCACCCCCATACTTTTTCCCAATGTTTTTTATACACACCCGTAATTTCTATTACAATGTTCTATGGCATCGCATGCGGAAGGACGAGGTTCAAATCGACGTACAGCCATCCAGATTTGGATTTTCCATCGTTTACCCAAGTGACTCCTTGAAAAGTGCTTGGCCGAATCCTTCCCGTTTCTTGCTCCAGTCTTTTCTCGCCTCTAATCTACATCGACGAGGCGTAAGACCGTAATCAAAGGGAAAATAATGCTGTGTACCCTGGTGTCTGCTGTACGAGGAACATGTCCTACTGAAGTCACAGCAGTTTGGCATAATGGACATGCATCACCATACTGTAACTTCATTTTAGATATATTAGGTTTCACATCTTTATCTCGCAAAAGCGAACAACAGAATGGTGTTCTTCCTTGGTGGAAGTCTCAAAGCGTTTGGCCATCTGTATTACAGTACGCTGCCAGCTGCAGGTTGTCCTGAACGCTGCTGGTAGCACTTTTACCAACTTACGAAATTTCTATTTTCGTTACAGATTTTAATTTTGATTAATACTCGTATGCAAATCACGATTCGCTGGAGTCAAAGGTTAGGTTTACTGTTCTTCAAGTTTCCAGACGGAACAACTAAAGACTTTGTTCCCCAGTCAGACACCTCAATACTGAACCAGCCCGCTGTCCTTTAGACACAACAAGTAAAGCATAAAGATTAGCTATATTCTTATATCTTGCATCTCGGTTTGATACTTCTGTGAGTGAGGAAAGGTGTAATTATGAAACTACAGGGCGTTCGCCGGAAAACGCTACCCTCCCAGTCTGTTGCCGTCGGCAACTTGCTCGGTCAGTGGTGCCAGCAACTCCCGCCACACGGCACCGTGAATCACCGCACTGTTTAACACCTCCGCTGCCCCAACAGTGCAGTGACACAGTATAATGGGACCCTTACATTGTTAAGAACGGTTTCTTTGCATCGTAGCTAGTTTGTGACTTCAGTCTCTAATTAATCAGTGTTGTGAATAAACGTTTCTTTGCGGTTTGGCTGGTTTGGGGCTTCATACTCTTACTAATCTGTACCGTGTTTGAGTGTGAGTAAGATTATGGTTCGTTACAGTTTGCAACAATGAATATTTCTCTACGATACATATGTGAAGAAGAAGTCGTTTAAAAAGTGTCGCAGTAAATTTCGTCGCGAATTTCCTGGCGCTTTACTGCCAGCTAAATCAACAATTCTGCGTCTGGTTAAAAAAGTAAGAGAAACGGGTTCATTTTTTAACAAAAAGAGACTGTTGGTCAACCGTATTCTCACAGAGGAGAAAATTGACGATATCGCTTTTCGACTAGAACAGTCACCCAAAAAATCATTAAATCAGTTAGGGCAGCGTGTGTCTCGAAATATGTTCAGAAGATGTGAAATGTGCATTACACAAGAGGGTCAACACTTCCAGCATCTTTTATAAGGTAAGCTAATGAATTACGTCACATTTAAATGTTTAGCACATACAAGTTTATGAAGTTTATGAAGCGTAATTATTATGAAATAGTCCGCGGCCGACGGTCGAACAATGCCGGAAGCTGACCGCTCGCTCGCCGGAAGCAGTTTCTTGCTTGTAGCGCTAACAGTGGGTTGCGTTTTCCGGCGAACGCCCTGTATTTACATGTACGGTTCTTGAAACTGTAATTTTTGTCACAAGAAAGCTGCACCTCATTCCATCATAATTATAGGAAAAGATCCGATTTTTGTATTAACGATTGCAGATTCTCGAGTCGTTTCGTAATTTCTATTTCATTAATTATAGACTTCACATCAATAAAAATTACCATATCAGCACAACAAATCGAAGGCAAAAGTAGTGTTATCTGCAAGATGGAGATAAAACTATGCAATTAAAAATGACACTTCTGTGTATTCATTTTGTCGATGTATAACTGAGAGGGTGCTGTCAGTGCCTAGAAGTTAGGTGTTTCAGTATCCAGTGACGCAATTACTGCATTACTGCACCATCGACACTCCACTCTGTAAGTCGAAAACGCAACATCCTGTTTCATCACAGTGTGTTTGTTCGCGCTTCTCGGTAACGCACTATTCCATGCTCGGGAGCTGATAAGTATGGGTAGGATAACAGGGTATTGTGAGCGTAGCGGTGTTTGTGTTTATGTGAGTCAAGCCTTCATTTGCGTGACACAACTACTGAATTGATTGGATTAGCAGCTCAGTATCGATGCTGGCCTCCACAGCCATTACATTAGCATAACGACTGTCTCTGCAGCTCGAACCGGCGCTATGTATGAAATGGGTGGCGAGAGAGGGCTGGCTTAATACCGCGCACTGACAATGAAAGCTCGTAAACTGGTTGGTTAGCAAATGGCTATGAATTGGAGTCAAGCCACGCCAACTGATTTTCCGTGACAGTCTTTAAGTCCACGAGTCATACGGAATAAAGCATACAATACTACACGTAATATCTGTTAAATTAAACTTCAGAATAAATGTTATATTTCATTTATGCTTTGCATGAGATAAAGTTAATTATTAAAACATTTTAAGGTAAATTTTAATTTACATATTTGTGAAAGAAAAGTGGAACATAACTCTAAAATGTTTTATATGGTGAGTTTTATAATACAGCTTTTTTTCCCCAACGTTTGCGGTCGGTTTCTGGAAACAGCACCCACACTCCACCTGTTAAAATTACCTGAAAGTGAGGTTATGACGTTTACTGTTTGGCTGGTGTGAAGGAATACTAAATTATTTCCGCCAACTAACTCCCCTTTCTCCGAATATTCTCTCGTCTGCTTCTACTTTTATACCTAAAAATATGAAAGTAAATTACCATCAGTCAGTCGTTTATAATTAAATTTATTGTACTCTGCTAAATAAATTTATACTCAAAATTGTATTTGACTCTTTGGAATTCCAAATGTTGGTATTTAATTACCAGTACGTTGCTTCCCCTTATTCGTTTAAACTGTGATTCTATATATCAAGCTATCTTTTGTACCATAGTAATTTCTCATATATCATTTGAACCATAGTAATTTCCAGGCTATTGTTTCATCATATCAGAGAGACAATGGGAGAAAGACATAATGTGCAGTTGCAGCGAGTGAGGTGGCGAATAGAAGACTGTCAGATACAATTAGCCAGCGTGCATTCAGTTCTCTTTACTTCCTACCCTAACTTCTTTCTTCCTTCACCTAGAAGATGACACCATCAGGTTAGGTAGGTGATGGAAGAGGATAGGCGAACGCACAATGTCAACAACTGGGGCAAGGGGCGTAATGAGGTAGCGTAAGTTTGATGCTCCAAGATGGCTTAATTTTTTTTTTTAATTTTAAATATGTCCTTCGGTCTTTTCGACCATTTATCCAGCTCTAATTTGTTTACGTTACAACTGCTGTATCAGAATTTCACTATGATATTGTGGACACTACAGTGAGAACAACACAAGACGAACACAACACTTATTAAAACCACCCATGCCCGAGGCCTGACTCGAACCGGCGGCCCTTGCAATGCGAAGCCAGCGCGCTAGCCACTACACCGACAGGACCGGCGATGGCTTAATTGGATGATGGCTTTGCCTGTAAACTATTATTAACAGCACGCTCTCTCGAACTGATAGCTTTTAAATAACTTTTAAAAATAACAAGAATTTTATTAAAAATATCCTCTACAATCAACGATCAAATCGATAATCCTAAATACATTTCTTGCTAATCTACATAACCAGACTATTGTTTCTCAGATGGAATGTCACAGTACTCTACACTTGGAAGTCAGGTCGAACGGAAGATGTTGTCAAGCTGAGAAACTGTTAAGAATACAGTGAAAATAAGGAGTCAGGTTTATGAGAATTTTGTATCATGTAGTAAACATTTACCCATGTATATGTTCACAATAAAGTTCTCTCATAGAACACTATTCAGTTTCGAATATAACATAGTAAAAAGTCAATAACCTACAGTGATTATTTTTCCAGTCCTGGAATGCAGATATCCGTTTTCCAAGGTTCCTAAACAATATGACACATCGTCCAGGGATTCTTGATTCTTAAAAAAAAAAGTTCCGTAAATTATATCGTGAATATAATTGATATACCAGTTACTAGATCCAAATGTATATCAAATTTTACTTATGCATGTGGTTTCAATCGCCGCCCAGGCATTCAAAATTGGGGATTACATAGCTTCCTGAAAACACTTTGGGCTATGAATTTTCTTCCCGCTCTTTTCCCAAATACCACTAATGATTTCGACATTGATGAGTCGTAAAACGTTAACGGAAATAAGGATTGATAATGGCTTTTCTAATGTAAATAAATCCAGAATTTATTGTTTAACAGTAATCAACGACTAATTTCTCGCCTTGGTAAGTTGTGACTCTAATGACCACGATGACGATACTGAAAATATATATATATATCTCCGCACTTGCTTATTCCGCATATAGTTTCAATAAATGACAGAACTGTATTTTGTTTACGAAGACCTTTTTACTAGTAGCAAATATTTTGTAGACTGGGTTAATTGTACACCAGACAACGAAAAGACCTTAGTAAATAGCGAGAAATTTCAAAATTTGTGTTTAACTGTTCTCACTACAATTATTTCTAATATGTTTATATGTCTATGATTTTTTTTCTCACGGTTACCTACTTCTTCATCACCGGGTATGTTTCCTCTTACTCCCAGAACTTTCAATATATTCACAACCTGAATTTCAGCTTCAAAGTAATGTTTCGTTTTAAACAGATATTCAGTTAAATGCATTCCACTGGCATTTAGAGAAGAGCTCTTCATTATGTCGACACACCGGTTTTCGATATCTGGAAGCGAATCGGGAAATTTAATTAATTCCGTAGAATGTAATTTAGCATGCGTTAGCAGCCTGATCCGGATGTGATATTGGACCTAGCAAATAACTGCAGCAATTGATCTGTCACCTCCGCTATTACGCGACAAAGACCGAAGTACATCGACCAGCAATAGTAAATCTGATAACAGGCTGGGAGTAGAACACTTGCTTTAACGAACTGTAGCCAAATGAAGCGCAACGTAGAGCGGCTAATATACAGCGAACCACAGTAGTTTCCTCTTTCCCCATTTTCCTTTGCTCTTCCATTGTTTCTGGTTCCTCTATCTATACTGCCCCTTCACATTGTAAGTAGTCTAATTTTTTTCCGATCAATTTATATTTCAATTCTGTTCCAGTTTATTCCGAGTCTGTTTTATGTAATGAGCACATTTTTTGATGTTTCCATTTATTTTATTTTATTTTTGTCAAATGTGCGCTTTAATTTCTTATAATTCAAACGCTCTTTTTGGGTTTTACCTTCAGTATCTGATGGATGTAATATCAAAAGCCTCATGTGTTGAAGTACTGTACAGTGCATATCTTTTTGTTACTTTAGTCTCTTACTTCTTTCTACTGAATCCTTTCACTGGTCACTTGTATGATTATCATAGATGATTTGGTGGCCAAGACAACAACGTGATTTTATTATTACTTTCCTCAAACCACTGAAGCACGATTGAAGAACGGACAATTACCTCCTGGAAGATGTTAACGGTGTCGTGGAAGACATTAAACATGGAGGGATTCATGTGATCCGCAATAATTTTCACCTAGTTAACAGCTACCATGGAGCCTTCGGTCCCTACCACAGGTGCTATGGAACCTCAGGCGAATGAACATAATACCATCCACCTCCCCCCCCCCCCCTCACACACCCTCCGGTTCGCGTTCGTGGCGTGGTTCGTGTTTCGAACACCCTTTAGTCTGGAAGATGGCGTATCTGGACACGACCATCGACATGGTGTATCAAGAAATGTGATTCAAGAGACCAAGCTACAAGTTTTCTTTGATCTAGGGGACAATCTTGATGCTCTTGCCTACTACAATCGTAAAGGACGATGTCGATGAAAACAAGTAGGGGCGTCTGCTGCGGAGATGCATGTTCAAGAACGTACGCTGAATGATATGCTTGCGCCAGCATTATACTCTGCCGTCACATCTGCCACAGATCTCCCCCTACCCTTCTTTACAGCGCGGCCAAGCCTCCGACCTCCATGATCTGTAATGAAGCGTGCACATCCATCACCTTGTCGCTTACTTGTGGTCTTACCGCCCTTTAACCACTTTCCATAGCTCACTACAATAGCACACGAGTAGCCGACTATCCTCGCCGTTTTCTATATGCTCGTCCCCAGGCGTCCTTTGTCAAAGACACTTACGTCAGTGGCTACCCCCATTATCAATGCCTCTCTGTTCCGTTTACAACTTTACTTGCCTCATGACGTAATCTCAAGGTCATTAGATGTCATTGAATCTGGCGTTGGGCAGTAGTCATAATGTTTTGGAATATCAGTGTATACCTTTCGAAAAATAATTTCTCAAAATGAATAACAAAACTTGTTGTAAAATAATTTTTTTCCTACACTAAAAGGTTTTATATGTACATATACACAAACGATTGTATTGTTTGAAAACAACTTTTGTTTTTCAGTTTCCATTATCAGGTAATTTGTTGATGCATAGTGATATCCTTCAATTCTGTTGGTAAATGCACTCCCACACTCAGAATACGTCCGCGTTATTGACCCGCCGTAATTTGATTGCCTGCAGTCTATGTCACTTCGTCGGATACCCGGGGCTTGCTGTCGTCGCGCCTGACGCCTGATACGTAGCAAATCTAGGCTCAGCCTACGCTCCCAGCTTCAGGCGTCAAGTGCCGCACTAAACGGCATTCGTGAGCGACTGCGAGCGGATGCATAAAATATTCGCGATAGCGAGGGTGAGTGGGGGTATGTTTGCCGAGCATCCAGCGCTATGTGGGTGAAGTGTTGGCGCTGCTAACAGAACTCACGAGGCATTGTGTGACGGAGAAAGTTCGTGTTGTAGTCACCTGCGCTGAATGATTATTTTACTGCGTCTGACCTTTGACTCTATAATGGGAATGGGAACTATTCTAGACCCATGACCATACACAAAAATGATCACGGGCTTACATTAGTATGAAATAAATATACTATAGTACTGTATTAGTAAACTTTTGTTCTGTACAGTTCAAAAGAAAAGTCTATTCTATCTAGATTCTACTATTCCTATATTCTATAGGCATCCCAGAACATTGAAGTGGAGCCCACTATCTAATCTGAAGTAACGTAAGCATTTATTTCTGTGGCGCCATCTATATCCAGTGGTTATGGTACGCAGCCCAAACTGCACGATGTTCAACTCGCATTGCACCCATTATTTTTCTTCGTAATTCATTTTTCATTAAATTATATATTACTACATATCTTCAGTAGACAAGTATAATCCAAATTATTAGAAGAACAGTAATTGTGTCAAAACTCGTTCCAGGATCTATTTCTTTATGCTAACTAAAGGTAATTTTATCAACACTAGTTTAAGGGCCTACTTGTTTATGCCAATTTACATCCTAACCTATGGTATTCTAGTGCTGCCAAGTATTTAGACCAAGAAACTAGTAGCAGTATCTGCTATTTTGATATCCTGTAGGCGAGATACGCCTCTACTATGGAACAGTGGTAATTCAAAAATTTGTTAAAATAAGTAAGGAAAACTCCTAAAAATCAAAACAAGGGTTTCTTCATGTATCCAGAATGTTATCGGGCTCACCAATTCAGTTAACAGGACGGTACTCAAACATTTATCATTTTCCATACCACTGTAACTCGTCGTGAAATTGTTTTTGAAGTTCGTACAATACCTGTATTAAAATAGGAAAAATTAATCTAATTTTAGATAAAAGAAGTAAATAAGCAGACTATTGACTTCTAAGAGCTTAAAACATTGTTTGAAAATCGCAATATTTCATCAAAAATCTTAGATTTATTGTTGGTATATCTGTTATAATTAAATAACAGAAATTCTTATTTATATCTGTTTTTTTTAAATAAAAAACAGAATGACTCATGATATTTGGTGAGCACATCTAATAATTAGCTAATGCAAACTTCTAATTCCATTAATAGACGAATAAAATAGTTCCACTCAATGCTAAAATGATTTGTTTACATAATTATCACAGCGTCGTAGACGTTTATCTACATCTATACTCTGCAAATCACAAATACTGTGGGTCGCAGAGGGTGCTAAGCACCAATCCAAATTCTGTGCATTCCAATCCCGAACAGAACGAGGAAAGAAGGAATACATAAATGAATCAGTACGGCATCTTATTTCTCGAATCTTATCACGCCTGTCATTGCGACCTAAATAGTTTGGCGGAAGAAGTTTTTCGTTGCACTCGTAAATTAAAGATTTTCGCATATTTTCCAACAAATTCAAATGAAAACGACGTCGTCTATCTGCCTACAAAACTAAGATCTAATATGAGGATAACCCTTTAACTGTGAAAGGGACATATCGTGACCTACCAAATATAATATTTTACTGCAGCAGAAATGATAGTTTTGAAGTTTTACTCATATCTTTATTTTTTTATTTATTTTTTGTCTTCAATTTAGGTCAGGTTATTTCTACAAATGATAATATTAATGACGTTAATTTTTTATATTATAAATTACATTAAATGCTCAAGCAGGCATCATTACGCTCTAATACATGTCCTACAACTGGCTGATGGGTGTTTATTTGAGCGGAAAGTGGCAGGTACAGATAAAATTTTCATATTTGATAGGTGGCGATAAAGGCTTTTAGACAATTAAAGGGTTATCAATTATTTACTGGTCGTCTGGTAGTGGTAGTTACCCGCGAAATTGAAAAAGAAATTACTGAATATTCCAAAATCAGTTTTTAATTCCCTGTAGAAAGAAAGGCTCTCAGAGCTTAGATCTAAAGTTCACATTCAAACGTTATAGTTATCTGCGACATACAGTAGCAAATACGATTGGGGAGGGAAAGAGCATTCGTTTCGGCAGAACAGGTAGGAATTGTAGTGTGGACATCCAGCTACTGGATACGTAACAGTTAGTGTCATTGTGGCAATGCGTGCAGTTAAACATAGTGAAATGCCTTATGACTGTTGGTTTGCTGTATATTCAGAGTAATATTCCAGAACGGAAAGACTACACCGAATACCACCACGCTCTGTGGTATTCGGTGAACGGTTAGCGTTCTGGCTTCGCATTCGGGAGGACGGCGGTTCGAATCCCCTTCGGGGCATCCAGATTTGGGTTTTCCCAAATCATTCCAGGTTAATGCCTGGATGCTTCTTTCAAAAGGCCATGGCCGAATTCCTTCCCATTCCTTGCCCCCCATCCTTTCCCGTCTCTAAAGACCTCGCTGTTAAGAGACGTTAGGCAGTTAAAAAAAAATACACCGAATAGGCCTACCATTTGGTGATTAAATAAGAGAAATATCAATGAAATATGTGTACTAGTTATCAATATTTCTAAGATTGCCCGGTAATGTCTGGTGAAACAGCTAACCAACGTCCATAATTACTTTCTACAAAATGGTAATACTGATTAAAATATTAGAAAGTACACAGCCTAAATATCTAATCGCAAATAACTTTCTTTTAAGCAAAGAGGAACAATGTTTTTAAATGTTTCAAGCGATTCTGTTGAGCTGCTAACGATATGTGGAAGAAATCCAATTTGTTTCAAGCTTAAAAGCGGCAGAATACGTCAATATCATTTCGGGAAAGCTGTCTACACTTTTCACGCCCACCAAAGATCTAGACGACCAAAGCTTTAAGTATCCACGTAGCTTTAGATTCCTGATGGAATTGCGTTGACAATGTTGGGTACCCACGCAACAACTACAAGTAATCTGGAATGCGGTGGATGTGCTCATGTATTTAACGATCGTTATTAGCAGAAATTTCGCTGAGAACATGTGCCTTCAGTTTAAAAAGACGCTAAGTGTATAGCATTATTGGCTGAGTATATGTTCAGATATTTTAACAGCGCGCAGTGCATGGTATATAGTGTTTAACCGTGCGATGTATGCATTGTCTCAAAAACCATCAGTAAATGTGGAAATTATCATTTCCCACAGTAAAAGAAGCAGCAGTAGGGCCTTATTAATGATTATAACCGGTTCTGTACATACGAAAATTGCATTTTCCATATATTTCAGCAACACGTATTTGTTTTTGGTTGGTACTTGGGAATGAAGACGTAATTGCATCTTACAGTTTTTTAAAAAATAGCTGACGAACGCAATGTAAGATTCCCTAAGGTACTTAATATTCCACTGTTCGTTTCGTTAACACAATGTTGAATTGAATTGCGATGAATTGTTGACATTACTCGCGAATTATGACTTCAGACTTGAAACAACAATTTTGCCAATAAAGGTGTCCGTTGTCGCTGAGTATTACTTTACATTCTAATATAGTTTATAGAAGTTTGAAAACAATGTTATCAGCCTAGTTGTTTCCCTAAATCTTTTAACATAAATACAAGAAAAAGTTTTCAATATTTGAAATATCAGAATTGATCCCTACGTTAGTGAGATTAAATATTAATGACCCTAATTAATACTTTGAACTCTGTAGACACTTTGCTAAGCCCCACTGCTAATTTTTACATTAACCAGCAGTAAGTAGATATCCCGCTCCTCGCAACATATGGCCCTACTGTTGGTTTTGGCGGTAGTGATATCACTTAGCGTTTTATTACTACTATTCAACAAACCACTTTACAAGATATACATGTTAGCGCAACGGGTATTATAGTCAAATAATTCAATTACTCCACTCATTCATTTGAGAAACTTTTATCTATATTTCAAACGTTCGCTGCTACAAAATACTGCCAACACACACTTCTATCTATACAAGCTCTCTCCTAGTACTCTCCCGCCATATTGCCATCTTCACTCTCTCTCCATACACAATCACAGTAGTACCAACTACAACAAACTAAATTCTAAAAAAAACTTAAAATTACCCCAAATGTCTACACAAACTACTCATGCTGTGAAGTCTATTTAAACTATTTTATTTACAATTATTTTTTATTACAATGATTTTGTGAGTGGGATCTCACATATGCCCCCCACTTTATAACAAACAAACATAATTTAACAAAATTGGTTGGCTTGTTATAAAGTCCAACCTTTTTCACAAATCATTGTCTTTATATACATTTCCACAATTCTGTCCTTATTTATAACAATTATCACTCACTGTCTCTATCAGTCTGCATCTTTACCAGTCAACGTTATGCAAAACCACCAAATTTCACAAGAACACAATATGTCACTTATCTCTTCTGATCTTGTACATTTTCAAGTCTGTTATGTTTCTTAACCCAAATTTCTTACCAGACTTAGGATACATCTAGCCAGTATGCGTTCCTATGTGGCTTCCCTTCTACCTTAAATGGTCCGTGGTACACGTCAAAGAATTTCTAATCTCCGCATTTAATCGCATGACCTCTCCTGAGTCTTTACCAGTACCAAATCTCCCAAATTAAATTCGACAGGTTTATATCTTCGGTCGTGCCTGTTTCTTCTCTCTTCCGATCTTTTCTTCATTCTTTCCTTTACCTGACTGAATATATCTTCTTGGGATCTCACTTGACTTACTGGAAATTTCACTATTTCGCGTACCAAGTTAGGAGCTTCCTTATTATACATTATAAAATATGTGACTGTAACCCGTACTTTCACTGGGCACGCTGTTTATCACATCTTAAAATCAGCTACATATTCTACCCAAGTAGTATGCTTATTGCTGCAGTACGTTCTGAACAACCGACCAATCTCTCTCATAACCCTTTCTGCTGGGTTACTTGCCGGATGATACGCCGATATCCTTATGTGCTTTATTCCATTCGTTTCCATGCATTGTGCCCATTTTCGAGAGGTAAATTGGCTCCCATTATCCGACAGTATCGCCTTCGGGTATCCCACCTTCTTAAAATAAATCCT